>OX393563.1:14885617-14909902 GCA_947652115.1 Blastomussa wellsi | reverse complement strand
AAGAAAATGATAATTTCAGTAAGCTCACAGTTTGAGAGTGACATCCATCCTTTAGAAATGATACCCCAGTTTGTTAACTCTCAGGGGTGGATTCAGAAAATTCAGATAAAGGGGGCCAAAGAAATTGGGGCAGAGTGCAAGGCAAAGGGGTCCCCTGCATACCCACATCAAAGGAAAAACATTGTCACTAAAAGTTCAGTTACGGCTTTGGAGGATGGACAAAGTGGTAGGCGAACTATTTACAGAGTCATGCCATTGTATTCATTCTTCCTGTGAACATAATTAGAATTTGGTACAAATCAATCACTGCAGAAGGTTCTGAAAAATATTTAAAATATAATAAATCCACGATGTTTGTATAATACTGCTCTTAAGACCGTTCAACCCTCCAAAGTTGGGACCATTTTATTCGCCAAGGCGACCAAAATTTTGGAGCTGGCAACTAAATTGTAACCGAATTTGCCAGCTGGTGATTAAAATTGAGAAAAAGGATTGATCTCTTGAGCTAACTTTAGTGACTAAAATTTTTCACTGGCGACCAATCTTAAATAGTTGAAGTGGCCAAATGGGTTAGGGTTGAGACCGTTGGTCATTATTTTCTCCAACAAACCTAGGAAAAAGGGGGCTCGCAGCCCCCTCCGTCCCCCTCTTAATCTGCTCCTGACTCTGTAAATCTGGAGAAAGTGTGGAATTCCTCTCAGTCAATTTCCAAGCCTGAAATGTTTGGAAAATAAACAAAAATGTATGACGTTTTGGAAGACTTGTGGTACTCAATTACTAAGTGGAACCTGTTTCAGCTGGTCTAAAGTCCAACTCAAGTTGCAGCAAGAGATCGCTGTGACAAGTCACTCCCTGTGTACTGCGTCTAAAACAAGTCCTGGTTCGAATTTGTGTGACTGATCTCAGAGACCAAATTCTGTTGCAGCAACAAAGAGGTTTACATCATCATTGGTGCATGGGACCAATCAGAAATAAGGATTTTGTTATTGGTACTTTTTATTGATCAACTGACTGATTGATTATTTAATTACCCAGGATTTTCAGTTTGTATGCCAATGTGCGACCTTGCCGATCCATAGAGGGCTATCCTACAGCATATAATGATGTTAATCTAGTTACTATCAGAGAAAATACAGAAGGAGAATACAGTGGCATAGAGCATGTTGTAAGTTGGCAGAACTCAATGTTATCTACATTATTAATGCCCCCTTGTCAACAACAACAGCCATTTTATTTTGCTTGATACAGTGTATATAGAATACAATGTCTGAAGCAATGAGACATTTGTGTTTAGCAAACAGTTCATGAGAGAAAGTAAAACAATACCAATCCAGCAAAATGTAAACACTGAGCAACCAAAATCAATGTACCGGTAAGTGATATTTTTCAGGCTAGCTCAGAGATTTGGACTAGTATTAAGTAAGCTCAAAGGTCAAACCAAGTTTTGGAATTTGGTCTCACCCTGGCCTAGGAGATGTCTACACCCAGGCTATTTGTGTGGTACCTAATAGCTAGTGTACTGGACTCTGGATCGAACAGTCCAGGTTCAAGCCCTTGCCAGAGTGATTGCGCTGTACATATTCTTGGGCAAGACACTTAATTTGCACAGTGTCTTTCTCCACCCAGGAGTATAAATGGGTACAAATGGGTACCAGCACTGAATTGTTGGAGCAACCTGGTCAAATGCTGGAGAGTAACCTGTGATGGTATAGCATTCAATCCAGGGAGAGAAGCAATGTTCCTAGTTGCTTAATGATCCTAAGTAAATCAGAGTTAATAAACACAAAGAGTATGACTTAAAAGGCTTTCCCTTTGTACAACAGAAGCCAAGGTCTTTACACTGAGGTAATTTTTTTTAACAGGTTGTTGATGGTGTAGTGCAGAGTATCAAGCTGATCACAAGAGAAGCATCTCAAAGAGTTGCAGATTTTGCATTCTGGTATGCCAAGGCAAACAACAGACACACCGTAACAGCCGTACATAAGGCCAATATCATGTAAGTGAAAGGAAAAAGAATGATGTAAATATGAAGGCAGTTTCTATAATTACAGTACACTCAACAAAATGACTATATTTTGATTGGACGAGAGCAGTACAATTAATCCCAAATTGTACTCTGTAGAGTACTTATTACATTTCTATAGCAACGCAGGCAAGTGAAATTTGAAATGGTGAGACAAAATGGCTGTTTTGCTTTCTCTAATGAGAACGAGCATCAAAAACTTAAAGAAACAACAACCAAAGAAAAGCACACAAACCTGGATAAATGTATAGTGCAGCTGGGGTGAAGAGCACAAATTTAACCCGAACCTTGAAGAATATTCGGCGGAAGAACTCAACAAAATTCTTCAGAGATTTCTGTTTTCTTTTAATTTTGTTGAATATACTATAAACAAAAAATCACACGACCTTCTTGTACAATTCCATGATTAATGGGTACTTGTGACGTTTTGAAAGTTCTCAAATTGCACTCACCTAAAGGCTTGTGCAATTTTGAGAACATCACTCGTACAGTAGCTATTAATCACGAATCGTACTCTAGGTCGTATGATTTCCTATACATATTATAAACTTAGAACTAAATATTAAGTATACTGATAAGCAAAATACTACTATCAAAATCGACTAGAGTGGTAAAATGCAGCCACTAAATTTGGTCTTACACTGTGCCAATCTTGATCATGTGAATTAAAAACTTTTATCACATTGACACTGTTTATTTATTGGAAAGCCAACAGAAAGCTTTTTGACTTTCAGATACTCTCTGCTGCAAAACAGTGTGAAACCTTTTTAAGTTACCATAAACAAAACTGTTACCTGCCTTTGTTTCAAGCTGAATACATCTCATGACTCTGTTGGCTCGATAGCGTCATTATTGTTCAAACAAATTCTGAAAAAAAAACCGATGTCTACATGGCCATGAAGCGACTGTTAAAATAACACCATCGCTGACAAGAAGCAGATCACGTGTTAGGAATCAAACTGTGTTGAGTTCAAATTTTTAACTGCAGTTTTACCACTCTAGTGATTTTAATAGTACACACATAAAACACTTATTTATCTGTTTTATTCCTATTTGTATTAAATAATATGTCAACAACAACAGGATGATACTGAAACATCTACATCTGCATTCTGACAAGCATGCATTTATTTCACTAAGCACACTGGGCATGGTTCAGCAAGGGTGTGCAATGGTAACAATAATTCAATCGTTCCACTCTACTTTTAGGCGACGTTCTGATGGCCTTTTTCTGCAATGCTGTCGGGAGGCTGCTGAGAAGAACAAAGATATCAGATATCATGAGATGTACTTGGATACTACTTGTCTAAATGTAAGTTTTGAAGCAAAAAAAAAAAATATATATATATATATGTATTGCTACCGGGTTCTTAGCTTGCCTAATGTTTTTATAAGAACCAAACATACAAATACAAAGTTCATTTTGGTCTGAATAAGCCGGGGCAAGGTTTAAATGCACTCTGATCAGGAAACTCTTTTGGATTGTTATTTTTCATCCCTTGGAACAGTCCTCTAAAAACATTAGGAATTAGAAGCTTTTGTCAAGAGTTACAGTCTGGTCTGAAATAGGGCATCGATTTCAGGGAAGAAATTACAAAGTTGGCTCCCAAATTTAAGCCTGTGATACACTGTAAGTTCTCTTTCAGCCGGTGAAATTAGCCAGTAGCTGGCCCTTAGCTACATCCCTGTGATTTTGGGGTTGGATCTGAAGTACTTCAGAGTGGTGAAAACTTCAAATTTTGGTGTGAAATTTGGTATAATGGTTTCAGGAAGAAGTGTGCCACATCCCCACCCAAATTTTTGGGGAATACCCCCCCCCCAAGATGTGCTTTGATTGGTGCATTGAAAATTGCTTGGATGGGGCAGGGGGGTGGGACAGAGCAATATTTATTATATGTGTAAGGCATGTATTTTGTATAAGTGAATAACTAATAGTATATAAGAAATTCCTGCTTAGGTCAAAAAGAACAATAGACCAGGACAGTTAGAAAAAACGAATACGTAGTATAAACCAAAGAGGCAAATAATAATTATTATCGTTATTAAACACTAGCTATGGTATATTGCATTTCCTGAGTTCTGATTGGCTTAGAGGCAATGGTATATGAGCTCAAATACCATTGACCTACAAATATGGTACAGTACCGCTCTCGCGAGAAACGAGACTGGTATAGCGAGAAACAAGACTTGTATTGCAGGAAACGAGAACTGTCTCATGAGAAATTTCTTGTTTCTCGCGAGTGCACTGCAAGTACTGTAGGTGTACGCATAAAAGAATGCATTTTTCCCAATGTTTGTACAATATTTTTTTCGTTTTTAATAAAACATATGAGATGGTTGTAGCCAACTCATATCCAACACATGCTCATGGAGTAATTGTTAAATATTTGATGACTTATAGTGTTAGATAGAGAACAGACATCTCTGCATTCAAAGCGGTGTAAACAAAGTAGTGTTTGATCTTATTCATGACCAAGTATTGTGTATCGTATGTAAGATGTCACACTTCTTGCCTTCTTCTTGTTTCATTTTGTATTTTAATTTCAGATTGTTAAGGATCCATCAACTTTTGATGTCATGGTTATGCCAAACTTATATGGAGACATTTTAAGGTGAAACATTGAGACCAAAAGAAAGTTTCTATGTATGCAGGGTTGTAGATAATAGCCGGGAGCCGGGGAAAATACCCATCTCTCAGCATGGTTTTCCCAGCTAAAAAACAACCTGTGATCTTTAAAAAACTACCACTTCAGCCCAAAGTCCCCGCCTGTTACCGGTAAGTCAACATTTCAGTCAGTGACAAATACTACATGTAGCTACATCCCTGTGTATGTGCCTCAATTTTATTTGCTTTGTTTTCAATACAGTTTTGTTCAGACAGGTTGTTTTTTTAAGAGCTAATCACATTCAAAATTGGGCTGATTGTTGTTTTGCAAATGGTTTGGGTGTGTGTGGAGGATAGTTGATAGTGGGGATATATAAAACTTCAGCATGACCTTCATTATTTTGTTGCTATTCTTGTTCCACTGATCAAAGCTAGAACTTTCTTTTTACCATAACTGCGGTGGCCTCGTGAGCCAACACCAAATTGGACAATGTGATTAAGAAATTCGTGGTCGATTACAGGTTGTACCACAACAAGCTCATGTCTATTTGTTAAGTAGCATTTATTTCCGACTACAGAGATTAGAAGGAGTGTCCTGCATAAGAACAATTCAAGGACCCATCCAGTCTGTATTAGTTCACACCCAAGCTATTAATGACAATCGGGCAACCACACTTCTTGTTAATTATCATATAGTTGTGGTTCAATTGGTGAGGTACTTTTTATTTCATTTTGCAGTGATTTGTGTGCTGGATTGATTGGTGGACTGGGTGTCACACCAAGTGGAAACATTGGAGCAGACGGAGTAGCAATATTTGAATCAGTAAGTGCAGTTTGGTCTGCAATAGACTACTAGGTAGGGCTATCACTAAATCCCTATGCCATCCTGGGCAGACCTTAAGTCCTCTTGCAACCTCCACACAAATTCATACAGTGTATATTTCCAGACCATACCTGGCAGTGATAAATAATGGAATAAATAAATAAATACCGTTTGCTAAACTCATTGCCACAATATACAACTCTATATCCCCAAAAAATTGTAATATTTGAGCTCCCTGGCTGTTCTCACTGACTGCCTGTAAATAATGAAATAAAAATAGGAGGTGATCGATTTAGTGTTAAAGCCAACTGGCAAAAACTTAACTTTTGGAGGTCTTTTGTTGCTGGCAAGGTGTTGCCATGGTATCTGCTATGGCATCATAAAAATGCCCAATAACAGAGTTTTAAATCTATTCATACTTTGGCTGAATGATCTTAAGCGCTTTTATGTAATCCTGGATTGTTTTGCAAGCACTATAGCAGTGAGAAACTCTTTAGAGCCTCCTTAAATCAAATGAAACCTTGAAATAATTGTTTACAGAGGTAGAAAAAGACTAAAGAGGTAACAATGATCTGAGAAGAAACAAGGATGGCTTCGAATGACGAACACTGAGAAAGATTGTAACTGAAAAACTTGATAGCTTTAGGCTGAACTTTTTACATGTGTCAACTATAAAGCCAGCTAGCCTCCTATGCATACCTCTTCTGTCACACAAACAAGGAAAGTGTGACAAGCCCAAAGAGTGTCTCTGTAGCAGGCTAAAATACCAACCAGATTTAAAAGGCTTTGTTGTTGCTTCCTGCAGGTACATGGTACAGCTCCTGATATTGCAGGCCAGGACAAAGCTAACCCCACAGCACTCCTGCTGAGTGCAGTAATGATGCTGCGACATATGGAATTACACTCACATGCCGAAGCTATAGAGACGGCCGTGCTTCAAACCATCAAAGAAGGAAAGGTGAGGATACTCTAGCCTGAAATTCCCAAATTGATCGGCATGGAATTTCTTCTCACAATATTGCATTATTGTAAGGCGGGCAGGCGAAGAGAATAAGGAATACCGGTATTATTATATGGCAAGGAAAATGCATGTCCTGATTGGTTCTTTCTTGGACGGGATTTGGCATATGGCCTAAGCTGCATATTTTTTCTAAAGTTGGATAATTTAAAACTTGCAACTAGATCTGCAGATAGAAATACTACAGATAAAAATACTCTAATTTAAGAAAAAAATGTTTTCAAAATCGTGATAGCTTGTTCTTTCTGAGTTGTTGGCAGCATCAAATCACATTACGGTGGAAAATCTCTAAATTCAAGTCACCAAAAGTGCGTTTTAACAAGCATACATGACCTGAGTGCCATATAATAAACTACTTACTAACCTAGTTTCACCAGCTCGTAAAATGTGGTTTACAGTTTTGCGTATTGTCAAGAGGGGTAAAATATGGCCGGCGCATACGCAGTGTGTTCAAAAATTGTGAGCAGATTGTTACGAAAACAAATTGAATTTTCTCGAAATCTAGTCATTAGAAATTGATGATTTTTGGCATACTTTCAGACAATATTATAACTCATACACCTAAAGTATAAACATGAAAATCTGACAGAGGAAATCAGCAATACTGGACATAATTTTTGTAAATAAATAAAAAGCTGTCTGTCAGAATCGCGTAAAGTTCCTGCAATAGAGATAGCACAGTCCCATTAAACATATGGGCAATTTTAAGCCAAAATCTAATGAGTGATCCCCCACGCTCTAACAATTTGGTGGTAACCATAATTTATACTCATGGGTGGGGACGGACAATATGAAGGGGCACCTATTTATACTATTGTTAAAAACTGCATAGCATTTTGTTTATGTGCCACAAAAGTTTTTGTTATTCTTCAATGCTATTAAGTTTGGTTTATGTTCACAGACGTTTCAGCATCGCTGCCTTTGAAAGTCTTTCACTTTCAAAATGTTACCCTGAAGAAGGCAGCAATGCTGAAATGTCGGTGAAAACATAAACAGATCTTTGTAGCATTGAAGAATAACAGTTATAACTTTTGTTATACTCGGTGTGAATTTGGACACTCTTGAAATTGTGCGTAGATGTTTTTGTAGATGTCTACTGCACTGCTCACACTGTATCAGCCTTTATCACAGGGAACCCATACAAGGAGCGTGTCTTTGTATGTTCGAAATATAAAGAAATGTATGGGAATATTGAAAGCGTCCTACTATCGAAAACTTATTTTGAGTTCTAATAACGTGTAGCAATAGTCAACACAAAACCCTCCAAATTACTCAAATTCGTCATTTTGAGCCGAGGAACGACAAAATACAACACCTGAGGTAAGTTCACTTTTATTTCAACCAAAAAAATAAACATTACTGCACCTCCCACTCTATATTCTTGATGTTACATCAAGTTCTTATAACTAACATTACAAGAAATGTATGGCATTTAGTAAGGAGAATTGGTATCTTGAGCTTAGCACTCAAAGGAAGATGTTTTGCATCTTAACAGGTATTGACAGGAGATCTTGGTGGCCGAAGTACATGCACAGATTTCACCAAAGAAATCTGCCGCCATCTTGTGTAACCATCCTCTAATTTCAAGTCTTCCAGCTGGTTTGGAGTTCTGTACCTTCTAATTTTGTTTGTGCCATTCTCGCAGTGAGTGGTAAAGTTATCAAATTGCATGATCATCTTCTTTGGTACAGCTGTGGTGAAGTTGATTTTTTTTAAATCCTGCTTGAAAACAGTGATTACAATTGTCTTTTCCGACATACCGAGTTGTAATATTTTAAGTCTGCTTTGGACCTGCTGTGATCCCTGAATGGACTTTAATATGTTATTTCTGGGATACAGTTTTCTCTAACTTATGTTTGCTTGAGCTTTAATTAACTGAGTACGCTTTGCAAGTTGCATTCAGATCGTCGAATGAGTTGTACATTAAATTTGGCTGGATATTTTTGCCATTTTATACACTTTATGCCCGTTATCGAAATTGTTAGGATGGCTTTCATGAATGAGTGTAGGTTAATCTTACAAGTATTAGCAGATTATGAGAAATTCTATTTGAAATTAATACAGAAAAATAAATGCATTATTTAACTTTGTGCTTACCTGAGTAGCAAATTATCATGACTTGGCAATTTATTTACTTTAAGGAAATGAAAAGTGATAGTGATATCACTATCAATTTCATTGAGATTTAGGATTCTTCCTTCACCAAGCGGCTTTGCTTTTTCTTTCTGATTTTGTTCGCATTTGCAGTTACATTTAATATTTCCCCAAATGGATGGCATTATCTGAGGTGGCTTGGAAAAGTCATTTCTGAAGTTGGGGCGGGGGATTTTGACTTACCTCAACCATAAGGGGTGTGGCGATGGCATTTGCAGTAGTTTCTTTTTAGTTTGGAATGTTGTTAATTATCGTTCCGTTTGTCCCAGCTGGCTTTGTGCAGTATGATACAGTCTTTGATATAAAAACCGGGCTAGCACAATGCGTAAAAGCTCAATTGAACATCCTCTTGAAACTTAAATGTTTTTAATAACCCCCCCCCCCCCCCCCAATCCCACTGCATCCCAATGTAGCTTTATGCTTTTAATTTTTTTTTGATATCCAATATTTGCTTTTTGTACCATGTTGTGAAAATGCCTTGCTAAACGGCACTTAAAGTCCACTTAATTTATCTGCTATGTGTATCCTCAGGCTTTTTTATAAATCGCCCTTTCTAGTCGCCCTTTCTAATCGCCCCTAAAGGTCTTTATAAAAAATATCCCCCCCCCCCCCCCGAAGACAGTGAAGTATTTCCGAAGATGTAATCTAAGTCATCAAATCGTGGTAAACAGTCCCGTTTTACGGCCCATAAACACTAAGAAATGCCTTGAATTCTGCTTTGCAACTGACTTTTTCGTTTTATCATACTACGCACTGGAATTTGAGGAAAGACCAGTATTCACATGGTAGCTAGATGTACACATAGATTTACATAACAATCATTTATCAATAAGCTCCGTTGCATTGTCTTTAGATTATTAAACGTAGAAAAAATACAACAAGTTCAAGCAAGAACAATATCGATTGACTGCAATTTCCTTCATATTAGTACGTGCGAAGATAGCGAGGCCGGGATATTCTTTCCTGTATTTCACACTTAATAATCGCATTACTTACAAGTTATCAAACATTTTAATCACTGCGGTAAGTGAATGAAATGATGATAACACTCCTTGAAACCTGGTAAGTCTTAGGTGTGCATGTGATAAGCGGTCTCAATACACCGAAGCTTTATGTAGCTGGGGCGGATTCCAGTTGAACGCTTCAAATATTTTCGGTTACAGAACAGTTATTGTTTCAATAGAAAATAAACAAATATATCTAAGGATAAACAGTCGAATGTGTCGTGAAAGTGTCAAGTGTAGGGATAATAAATCGGAAATTCGAAATGATAAATCAAAACCCTGGTGAAAGGTGGTGGTAATTCCCAACATTTTTCATTTCTCCGACCACGCTATAGTTTTGTAGTCACTCTATTTGACTTCAAGCTTTTGGGCTCTGCTTTCTTTACTAGTGACAGGGTCTAAATGGAACTCTAGGCTAAAAAGGCTGCTTGTAGTCAAATAAAGGGGTATTAACTTTGACCAGCTGACTGCTTAAACTTTACCGAACATACAGTATGTCTTTCTCACTCCAGTCAAGTTAATCACACTGGTATTGATATTGATACCCCAATGACATGCGGAAGACATGTAACCCATGCCCACGGCAGACATTTTTCACCCGTCAACCTGTCCCTCGATTCTCAGTTTTGGTTTGAACGTACCGTTGTAGAAAATGAATTACAAAATTCAGCTTTCCAATAAAACTTTTTGCGTTTGCTAAATCATCCTTTCAAAATTATGACTGCCTTGAAACTGGAAACAAGTGAACGAAACTGCCCCTTTTATCGCCGAAAACAAATCCTCTTGTCTGGTTATTTGCTTATCGACTACTTACTATCAGAGAAGTGTCTTAAATTTAGAATATCAGCCCTCTTGTTACCCTGGTAATTATTTTTTGTTTGTACAGTTTCAGACCATTCAGTTGTTTCGGTCGTTTTAACACCGGTACATTATTTCTTATGAGTCCACAGTCTTCATAGTTTAGCGATGTACGTGGTGAATTATGGAGGAGGGGTGGGTGAACGTCTACATACTTGCACTGACCGCAGGCAGTTGTGATCATTTCCTGGCACGCAGCGATGATTTATTATTTCAATCCAACATGCCAAGATGTCACTTCAGAGGTTTTTTCGTCTATTATTTATGCAAAATTAATGAAGTGCCAAACGTAATTGACTTTTCAGTCTGCTGGTTTCACTGTGTGCCTGTTGGTGTTTCTTTCGCCAACCAAATACCAAAATGGAGTACAACATGTAGAACTCTACACAGGCAAAAGAGGAGGACAACAGTAAACACTTGTCTGCGCACCAGAAGTCCCCTCCTCTCCGCCATCCTGCAGAATAATACGTGATTAATGCTTTGTAGATAATTGGCAGACTTCTTCTCAGTTTTAATTTTCCGTCACGGCTGAGGAGCAGTATATGTGCCGCCGGTATCTCTACAGTCAAGCGCATCATTACATTCGAGCCTTGGTCATTAGAAAAAAAGCAGCTGGAAGATCACTGACCGGCCAATTTTATGAACGCGAATATAAAATCAGCAAAACTGGGGTCATTTAATGGCAGTGCACTCAAGCAAATATAAAAAGAATAGTCATTGTGGGGGTTGAATCGGGTTTTGAGACTATCTGATAAATTCCTATTAATGCCGACGCGGCCACGCCGGCATAAAGTTACCAAACAGGGGATAGTATTTTATTACTGGCTTTAGGATACTGCACCGCTTCGATCTCTTTCTTTCTTTTTGCTAAATTTATATTTTGGCCAACAGAATAGATACACATCATTTGGTTTAGTTATTGATTGGTTTGGCCTACTGCTTTATAAAATTTCTTGAATGGTAGTATGAATAGTTTCTATTAACCAGTAGGCAGTAGACGATTATGTCACCACTGTCCTGTTAATTCGATAACATCCGATCACATTGAAAATACGAAACCCCAATTTCATACTTTCTCGCTTCATAGAAACTTCCTAAATTAATTTTCCAATTTGCAAACCCAACAAATCTCTATTAATTAAACTATCGAATCAGGAAAACGTCAACGATACTTGTAATTAGTAAAACTGTTTCTCTGAGTTAAGAAAAATTAGAGTTTCTACTTTCACCTTAATTCAATGAGGCAGCTGTGTATAGATATATCTAAAATGTCATCGACAGATTGGCAAACACTGGTAAAAACCGCGGCGCACTCTGCTCTGGACCAAGGTAATGACATGAAAAAATATAAATCAATTTGACAAATGAATTGAGATGCCAGGTTGCGGAATTCTCAAGTATCCAAGAAATTGCAGTTTATCGTAGCTCGCAGATTGTAGCCACTTAAATCCCCAGCTTTCAGCGAAACTGAGTTTTCTTTGCACGTCATAAAACGTCTCAAACGTACTGCTGTGCAATTACAGCTTTTGCGCCAATGTCAACAAAAAGTCCCACGCTTAAAAACTAATTATTCTTTTTTTAGATTTTGGCGATTTTTTTAAAAATCTGTATCGCGGGGCTAGCTTCAAGTAGGCCTCTGAGTTGAAAAATAATAAATCTTATCTCCCGAGCTATTTTGGAACGTTTCAGCAGGGAATACGTCACGCGCGATATAAGAGCTAAAGGAAGTCGGAGTCTCTTCTGTGACGTCACAAAGACGAATATTTTGTTTCGGCATTGTATTGACATTGGACATACATACATTTCATGCAAAGATGATGTGAACTCGTTCTTTCCCGATCGGTTAAAGCACTCGGCGGACCGATCATTTCCTTTTTGTATTTTAGTTAGTTCTTTTGTTTTTATTTTTTTTGTTGCCGAAATTGTTACTGAACGCGGTTATAGTATGCGTGCAGGTACTAGTTACTGCATGTTCGTTATCTTCTTTGCCGCAACGGTGTTGGTGAACTTGACGACGTGTCGAACTCGCACTGTATATTCCAATACATGGGTTGTGCAAGTCGACGGTGGGCACAAGGAGGCTGAGAAGATAGCAAGAGAAAAAGATCTTATACTTTTAGGCCAGGTAAGGAAAATCGTCTGAATAATATCATCTCGTGATTACCGAAGGGTCTGTTTTCAGTGGAGGATGTTATTTCATACGCGCGGCTCTCAGTCGATCGCGGGTGAGGGAATTCAACAGATGAGGCTCGCGCTGTTTTGTTTGCTTACCAAATTCTAAGCATTAATTTTTCTTCCTCAATAGGTTGGAAGTTTGGAAGGATTTTATATGTTCAAACACAAATCACATCCTAAACGATCGAGACGAGATGCCGTGGACATAACATCGGATTTGAGCGAACATCCTGATGTAGGCAACCCATATGTGACAGTTTCTGCCATCAGCTTCATTTGCTGGTGTAGTTACGTGTATTTTTGAGGAAGTTGATTTTACTGTCAATCCTAAAATCCTAGCAATTCTTCCGTGTTTTAGGTCATTTGGGCTGATCAACAAATTGTGAAGAGACGAGTTCGTCGGGATTACAATCCCCACTACAACGACCCGGATTTTAGTAAACAGTGGTTTCTCGTAAGTAGAAAAATTTGGGGAAAATTTTAGTACTTTACCATAAACAAACCAAAGTTATTAATTGATAAAAATGTTGTGCCAGATGTATTTTTTAGAGTGTTGTAATACTGTATCACACTTGAGTGAATTTTTTTTGGCGATATGGGCCTGGTGAGTAGCGGGACTATTCCAATTATAAAACGGCGCGTAAGCACGCCAGTTTCAGCCTTAATTTACGATGAATGCTGTTTCAAATGTTGTGGAATTCGACCATTTTTCTTCAAATTATGATGACAGTTGTTAAGTCAATTAAATTCAGCAGGTATATTTAAATGCGGACAATATTGCTTCACCCGTTTAATTTGGTGAACTGAAAAGTTGCAATTAACATATTAAACAGAAGTTGTTTAGACCCCGTTAGACCGATTTACATCCTGTTTTGACTGTCAGATCTCACCTTTTTCTCTTCCCTAAATGGAAAATAGGGCCTTATAAGCCAGACAAATCTATTTGGTTATAAATGGAGAGGAAATTATCATAAAGGTTGGCTTGAGCCATGGAATTAGCAATTTCTCCTGATTAACCATTGAACAGTCGGGGGTGGGGGTGGGGGTGGGGTGTACTTCCTTATACGAGGACGTGCCGCTGGATAGGGTATGGTTTTGACACCTCAGTCGTGAACAGTGTTTATAATTCAAGCGAGTCTGTCCTAAACAGGGTATGGATATTAAGGAGTTGTCCTAGACAGGGCATGGCTTCAAGACTTTTCAGCAGACAGACAGACAGACATGTTTTATTTGAAGTCTTATACAATAAATAGTATCTCAACTATGGTTTCCAAATAATTAAAAAAAAATTACGAACAACAAAAATATATATGTCCGAAATCAGAAACGTTTATCAGTGTTTATTTTGCCAGTCATTAGTCACATTTAAATCATTTTCAGTTCTAGACATTAGCACTACATAATAAAAATGGTTTCCTTTGTCCTAAACAGGGTATGTGTTTGACGTTATTTTTGTCCCAAACAGGGTCAGGGTTTCAAGCCTCCAGCGGCATCCCTATACCCAAACATGAGTCCAGTGTCCCACCCCCTGTTGAGGGGTGGGGGGCGGCAGTAAAATAGACTGCTTCTGTCAACAGTAATAGGGGAGGTGAATTGTGAATTTGATACTAACGAGACAGTGAGATTAGTATTAGCATAAATTTTCCAAAATTGGAGACTACGAGACAAATGGCGGTAAAGTAAAGTCTGTATTATCCCTGTGTCTGTAGCATGAAGCAACTAGGAGTATTTCTGCCCCTCCCTGGATGGCATGCTAGTCCATTGTAGGGTTACCCCCTAGTATTAAATTTGTGAGTTCCGATTTATATTCCAGTGGGGGAGAGAGGCACTCTGAGAATAACACAGTGAGCTTAGCTATGGCTTGAACCTGGACGACCATTCTATCCAGAGTCCAGCTTGCTAACCAGTAGGCCACTATGCCTCGCACATGAAACACAATATTTTACTAATATTCTTTGAGGAAGGACAATTTGTCACCCCTCGTAATGCTACAACCAGTTGCAAAAATGTTGAGACAGTTAGTGCCAAAAAAGGCTTTTCTTACTTCTATGGTTCGCAAATTGCCAGTTTGTCAGAGAAGAACATTTTGCACCCCTTTCCCCGTTTCAATGTTGTCCATCTAAGTTTTGTACGTCATATTGCATAGCTAGCAACATTGGGAAGGGGAGGAGGGGAGAGAGATTACGAGCAATAGCGCGGTGAAGAGTCTTCTCTCGTTAAGGTAGGATGTCTCAACTACTTATGCAACTGGTTGTAGCATACAAACCTTTATGTAGAAATTCAGTCAACAGCATAGACTGTTAAACACTTACATTGAAGAGACCTTGGAAAGTGCCCTTGCTAACAAGGTGTTTATACTTAGTGGTAAGATGCATAATGGAGAGGGATGGGGGTATGGGACCTAGAGTAGGGGGTAGGAGGGGTATGGGGGGGGGGGGTGGGAGAAGAAAATATTAGAAGCATAATGTCTGAGGTAGCAGAAACCAAGAAACCTAATTATAAAAACTGTTGCAACATTGCATAAAATTTTGCGACAGACATAAAACAAAGAGACAGGAGCCAGTGAGGAAAGGGCAGGTGTACGTGGGGTTAAGAAATACAGGAAGCAGGAGTTTCAGACCCCCTGCCCAAACCCTGTACCAAGCCCCCCACCCATTCCAGTAATGTAGCAGCCCTTATAAACTTATAAATCTACTCGTCCTCTATTTTTAGTAAAGCTGTTGCTATTGATTTTGGGGCTAAGGGCATTTTTCCTTTTGTTTCTTCTATATTGTTCTTGAGCCATTTGTTTTGACCATGCGAGAACTGCTACCCAACCATGTGGTATTTAACCATACAATGTTTTCTTCGCAGCATAATACAAAGAGTCCATTTAGAGGCTATGACCACAATGTCCTTCCAGTGTGGGGGCAAGGTGTCACTGGCAAGAATGTTGTTGTCTCTATATTAGATGATGGTAAGTATTATTTCACTTATTTAGAAAATATCCATTCTACCCCACCCCACAGGGATGAGGCTCAATTGAAATTTCCAGGGGAAAGCTCAGGAATGCTTTTAATAGTATGGGATGGGAGGCCTGGGGCATTTGTGGCTTGATGGTGTGGGATTCAGAGATGGGTTTGCGAAATTGCATCAGGCTGTGCATTTCAAAGTCCTATACCCCAAATGCACATCTCCATTCTAGTCCCCATGCGCCATTCCACTTCAAGTCATAGCCCACTTCAGGTGTATTGATTGTGAATTACCTCAGAGGTTTTGTGCATTGTTTTGATTTATTGCTTTTGTAGGAATTGAATACACACACAAAGATTTAAAAGACAATTACGTAAGTAGATATACCTAAGATAAGATTATGACTGTGTTACCTGAAGTTTTTAATATATTTTCTAATATATTTTGAGTCGTAACAAATATTTAAAATTTGCCAGCATTTTGGTTGCATTCACTGTACATGGATTAAGTAAGATCTATAGATGGCACAGATTTCAAGATGAAACAAAATAAAATTAAGAAGAATTTTTGTTATGAAATTACCTTCTCTTCATTCCCACTTCCCAGCTAATTTAAAATATTTTGTTTCAGGATCCAGCTGCTAGTTACGACTACAATGGTAATGATGCTGATCCAGCACCAAGGGCAACATGGAATGATGAGAACAGGTTGGTTGGTTGTACTGAACTTAGAGAGGGTAAGTTTTTAAAGAAACTGTGGTGCTGCGTCGGTGGGAAGTATAATAATATAATTTGGTTTTATCAACTGGGTTGATAATGTCAATTGGCCACCGTAAAGAGATTCAAGAGCTGACGTTTCGAGCGTTAGCCCTTCGTCGTACTGAACTTACCAGGGTTATAATAGAAACCCACCAACAATGATCATCCAGCACATAATCTGAACAGTTAACCCTTCCACTCTTATAAGTTACCAGTTTTTCATTTCATTCGATTAATTAATAGACATCATTGAGAGGACCAATCAAATTCCCTGATTTGCAATAGGCCAGGACTAATATTTTATGGCTGAATTAGTTTGTATGGTTTCTTTTTTTTTCATTTTAAGTACATTGTATTTGTACAGTTCTGTGCTTAGTTACCAAGCCTTTGAGTGGCATTGAGGCTGAAGGTGACCTTGCATAGATACAAACCCTCTTGCTTTTGATATGTAAATCGTTTTGTTGTTATGCTAAATAGCTTCTGTTCTCTATCATGACAAGGTCACTCTGAGCCTCGCTTTCATACAGAGGCCTGGTTACATTTCACAGAAGTGTAAAATGGACTATTGGGGGAATAAAACAAAATATTTAGACTTAGGGATGAATAAATAATTTCTTTTAATTTGTTTTAGTCCCCCAAGCCTCGGCGCCATGTTAGAATTTTAATGTATCGGAATTGGTCTATTCCTCGCAAGTGCAGATACCACATTTCTCTTTACGGTATCAATTTTAATACAATGTCAAGCAGACAGGTGGTGTATCTTTATATAATGAGGGAATGAGATCTTGTTTCTGGATCAATCCACTATATATTGTGGTAGCAAGGACATTATTTGTTTCTTGATCTGTAGACATGGTACGAGATGCGCAGGTGAAGTGGCTGCAGTAGGAAACAATAGCGTCTGTGGGGTGGGGGTGGCTCCAGGGTCTAAAGTTGGAGGTAAGGTGGTCATAGGCAATGTATACATGTATGTATTTACTGTACCACTAAATTCAGTGATATAATGCATAACCCTTCGAATCAAACCTTCTGCGAACATTTGGCAATAGGCTTTAGTTAATCATGGAAGGCGTTTGTATAGTCAAACCCTTCAAAGGCATTTATACAATGAAATCTTTCCATATAAGGTCATTATTAGTTTTGATTGACAGAAGCCTATCGCCAACTGCTTGCAGGAGTTTACATTCGATGCGTTACATATAACAACTAAATTTTATGGTAATTAGTGCAATGACCTTCCGTTATCAGTAGTTCACTTAGAAAAGGACTTCAGTGATGTTTCATGTATATAGTTCAATGTGTATTAGTTCTTCAAACAAAGATGATTGTTACTTACCAAATTCTTTCAATTTTTTATTATACAATGTGTGAATTAAGCAATGCATGTGAACTAAGGTGAAGTCAAATTAAGTTGAAAAATTCAACAGTGTTTCAAAAATAATGTTTACGCTGTCTTCATTGTCTTGTACTTTGGGTTGTTATACTTTGCAAATAACTGCACCAGCCACCTACGCAGCTCATCCTTGAAAGTAGTTGGATGACTTTGTGCAGTACATGCAGGCGTTTGGAATTTTCAGAAAACAGCAAGGTGATCTTCACAGGAATCCCACCCCCCACCCCCAGAAAACATCAAGGTGATCTTCACAGAAATCCCCCCCGGGCCATATATATGCATATTCAGAAACTTTTACAAAAGGCACAGTGTGATTTGGCAATGGGGTATAAAACTATTCCTTGTTCTTATATCAAAGGTGTCCGCATGCTGGATGGTGATGTGACAGATGCAGTAGAAGCATCATCTCTCAGTCTCAATCCTCAGCATATTGATTTGTATAGCTCAAGCTGGGGACCAGACGATGATGGCAGAACGGTTGATGGGCCAGCTAAATTGGCAAGGAAGGCATTTGCTGACGGTTGTGAAAAGGTAAGCAAAAATAAACTACCAGTAAATAAAAAACTGGTTAGAAAAATTTCACACTAAAACCAATTTAAACCACAATGGTGTTGGTCATTATTTTCAGCATTCACGGTACATGCATTTATCTTTGAAATGGGAACATTGCAATTCAACATAACTGAAGTTCATTGCAAATTTTGTTATGGTGGTGGAAACTCTGCTCAAGTTTGCCAATAAAGCAAGACATTTATTTTAGTTTTTCTGATGTAAATGCCTGGTGGAGCTGTGATTATTTGACTTCTGTAGTTTATTTTTTTGACAACAGTATAAGATATTGTCATTATTCCTAAAACAATATATTATACCTGGAATAAATGTTTGATCTGGCCTTATTAACAACTGCATCCTGGAGACGCGACATATATTTGGGGCCCAGAGTTTAATTAAGAAAATACTGTAGTCTTACTTACTGGAAAGAATACAAAATATTCCCACAGGGTCGTGGTGGATTAGGTTCCATCTTTGTATGGGCTTCTGGGAATGGTGGCAGAGGTCATGACAGCTGTGCATGTGATGGATACACAAACAGTGTTTACACCTTGTCAATCAGTTCGGCAACAGAACATGGAACATCTCCTTGGTATTCTGAATACTGTGCGTCAACTCTCGCAACTACCTTCAGCAGTGGAAATTATGAAATGAGAAAAATCGTATGTTGATAATTAATACCAAACACTCAATAGTGTTTCATCACCTTTCCAAATGTTCGCAGCGGAAGAGTTGAAAGTAGAACATGCAGTGGAGTACTTTTGACAAACTTAGCTCTGAGGTGTTTGGTAATGTGATGAAACATTCTTGAGGATCTGATATTCTCAAACCTAAAATTGTAGAGTAAACATAGAAATGAAATTAATCATAATAATCTATGTTAATTAGATCAGATTTCCAAACCACTGTAACCAGTAACTTGATGAGTTGTTATTACTTTGAGAAGTTGTCGAGTAGTCAGGTGGTTTGACTGCAATATCACGATTTTTTGCAAGAGTGAAGACCACTGCTGGCAATATTGAATCAAAGGCTCCTTTGAGCCGGCTCATGCATGAATTGGATTCATCCAGGTTTGATGCATAAATCTTCAAACTAGGATTAATTGGATGTATAAATGGGAGGTGTAGTGGCCCAATGGTTAGTGCACTGGACTCTGGATCAGACAGTCCGGGTTCGAGCCTCGGCCGGGGCACTGCTTTGTGTTCTTGGGCAAGACACTTAACTCTCACAGTGTCTCTCTCCACCCAGGTGTATGAATGGGTACTGGCAAAATACTGCTGGGGGTAACCCTGCAATGGACTAGCATCCCATCCAGGGGGGAGTAGAAATATTCCTAGCTGCTTATGCTGCTTGAACCCTGATATGTAAATGAGTTGTCTAACTATTCAATGCCTAAATCCCTCTATGAGATGCTTATGCAAGGAATCATGGTAATTGGATGCATCTTTGCTCGCTAAGTCACAAAGCTACCACGATTCCCTTCGCACAAGTCTCATAGAGGGAATTGAGGATTGGTATAATGAGGGGGTGAGTCCCACTGAGGTCCATTTGCAAATCTTAGCATCTTTGCTTTTTAAGGTTACAACAGACCTTCATGGACGATGCACAGATTCACATACAGGAACATCTGCTTCAGCACCCCTTGCAGCAGGAATATTAGCCCTTGCTCTGGAGGTTAAGTAAGTACATGTTTACTCTACTGCACAAAAAAATGAGCAGGTGGGCAGAAAAAATACAATAAAGTAAATTTTTCATGTTTGATTTGAAAGTATGCCGGTACTGACTCTTGTGTACCCTGGTGCAGGTACTGGGTCCTGCCTTTTAATTAGAACCAGTGAAATTTGATTCTTCGAATCTCTTCTTCTCTCTTCTTAAACTGTTTTTGTTGTTGTTGTCACCATAGTCGCAACTTGACCTGGAGGGATATGCAGCATCTTGTTGTTCGTACCTCATCCAATGCCAAGTTGCAATCTGATGACTTTGTCGTCAATGCAGTTGGCAGAAAGGTCAGCCACAAGTTTGGCTATGGTTTGCTTGATGCATTAGCACTGGTCAACCTTGCAAGGAAGTGGAAAACTGTGCCACCGCAGCACATCTGCCGCGAAATACCAGAAGAACAACTGAGGTAATCAGATTATTTTAATTAGACAAGTTTGTCACTCGGCACAGTGGAACCTCTATTGAGCAGCCTCTGTCATGACCCAGCTAACCACAGACTCCATTAGCAAGGTCATAGCTAATTCCAGGAAAAATGTTGAATTTATTTATTTATTTCAGGTTGGTGGAAGAGGCTATGGGCAGAAAAAAGAAATAAACATGAAGGAAGTGGGGGTTTTTCTGATATTGCCTCTGTAAAATTTTTCTTTTGGCTATGGCCATGGCCAGCCTTGTACAGATCAGGGTGTTTGGGGTTGTTCAAATTTTGATGTACTGTAGCTGGTTGATGGTTGACTTAGAAAGTCATCAGCTTATAATGGCAATCAAGATATTGATCCTAGAAATTCCGGTGCTCAGTGTTGGTGCTATTCATAGCCTCAGCTTGAACTGCAGTGGCAAATTAAAGATTGGAGACGGTTGAATTCTATAACCCACAAGGAGGAGTTCAGTGTACTTTTCTATGTTTCATTTATTTCCCTTAAAGTTGACTCCTTATTTTCCTTTCAGGCCTATCCCTGGGACAGGAACTTTGAAGGTATCCATATCAGCAACAGCTTGTTCAGGTGATGAACATTATGTCCGATATTTGGAGCATGTCCAGGTGGTCATAACACTGACTTTCACCCGACGTGGTGACCTCAGCATCAAGCTTATTTCTCCTCGTGGTACACCTGCTATTGTGCTGCCGCAGCGAAGAGAAGACTACTCAAGCGGTGGCTTTACAAATTGGGAATTCATGTCAACTCATACTTGGGGTGAGGACCCAAAAGGAACGTGGACACTGGAGATTGAAAACCATGGTAAAGAAAGCTTTGTAAAGATTATACTTACAGTTATGTAGTGTTTCCTAAAGATTTTGTGAGAACTGCGTACAGCGTACATGCAAAGGTTCAAAGATACAGCTGAGCCTGCACTAACTGCTCATTGAATCCTCTCCACAGTGGTCACTACCTAGAATTATTAGTTGATTCTGCCTTATGCTGACAATTGAAAAGAGGTTTAACTGTGGTACAAACCCTTTCAGTCAATAATGGTTATAAATAGCATATAATTTCTCCTTACAATGCCAATTACTGTACATCACATGATAAAGGAGTTTACCGCCAAAGCATTTGTCCTTGACTGGTCACATCATCCCACTCATACTGGAAGGTTGATCAAGTTATTAAAGATGACTTTTAATGACAAATACAGATGGCCAAGTTTAAACTAGTAGGATGCCGATTTCAATGTCTTGTAGTCTCAAGTTTAAACCTTTAAAAAGTTCTTGTAAGTTGTACTTAAGTTTCCTATTTGTTATCTCAGGTGCTTCTCGGAATAGTGGAACTCTCAAGAATTGGTATTTAGTTACATATGGAACATCAGAACCAGCTGCTCCCAGTGATTCCACAAAGGAACCAGTTCCTGCCTGCAACATGGAATGCCAAAATGGATGCACTGGACCAAGAGCAGAACAGTGCAAAGGGTGTAAACACTTCAGAAGTAGTGCCACCAATGTAAGAATGACCTGTCAGAGCATTATGCAATATGTGACTTCTGGATACTTTGGTTGTTTTGATAAATGGGTCAGAAATTTGCATCTCCTTTGCCTATTTGTTAAGTTGTTATTTGTTTTACTGGAGTAATGTACTGTAACTCAGGGGTTTCAAAATGTTTTGAAGTAGGTGTCGTCGACTGGAAGAGTAGGCGGCTGTTATAATTTAGCTTTTTGGTCACAACTGATTGCTATGACCAGAGTAGCCAGTTGCATAATAGTCAAGTAGCTGGTGGAACTCCGGCTGTCACCACATTGTTTTGAAACCCCTGGTAACTGAAGAACTATTCTCATCCACAGGAATGTGTAGCTGATTGCACCAAGACAGAGTACAAGGATCTCAATGCAAAACTTTGCAAATCTTGCAGTCCTAACTGTGCCACTTGTCATGGCCCCAATGCAGGCGACTGTCTCTCTTGTCATTCACCCCTTATTCTAAACAATGGAAGCTGCGTGAACTTTTGTCCCAATGGCTTGTACAAACACGTGCAAGATTCAGTTGTGATGTGTGGAAAGTGTGACAAGTCGTGTCTAACATGTGCTGGTAATGCAACATCCTGCACCTCGTGCTCTCCAGTCTACAGGCATTTTCAGAGCAGCTGTGTCCCCAAATGTACTGAGGGACAATATGTTGAAACTGATGGACAATGCAAGCCTTGTCACCCCTCGTGCCATAATTGTCATGCTGGGAGTTCCAGCTCCTGCACAGAATGTGGCACTAAAGATGAAAAGCAGGTACTATTTCTGCATGGCGGTGAGTGCAAGGCTTCCTGTCCAAGCGGTTTCTTTGGAGACAACAAAGAATGCCAACCTTGTGATTCGGCTTGTACCAGTTGTGCTGGTCCTTCACCTTCTGAGTGCATGTCATGCAGTAAGGGACATTTTAGGCTCGGTGTGCCAGTTGGCACATGTGTTGCAAGTTGCCCTGAGGGTAAGATGTAATTAATTTGGTTCATGAAAACCTGTTTGTGAGGTACATTAGCGCATGCAACTGTAGCCCGCAAACAGGCTTCGGTTAGACAGGAGTAAAGGAGGAGGAGTAAAGCGTATTATTTTCGTGTGAATCTATTTACATTCCAATGCATCCCCGCATAGTTAATGACATGTGCTGATAGATTATTGACAGCTTAATTACAAGGGGGTGGAATGGCAGCCTGAAACCTTTGTCTACAGGCACCGAAGCCCAACCATCCCCAATCCACGCCCGAAGCCTGTTCACAGGCAAACACAACTGGTAAATCTTGTTCCTTGTGCATGAAGTGATTAGTAGACTACATGTGTATTATCCACTAGCTCAAATGGCTTGCAGTTGTTAACCCAGCTGTCATATATTGCCCCCAAGCACATTGTCAGGCTGCCCCAACATTTAGCTAGGATTCTTTTTAATGTCTTGGTTAAGAGAGGAAAGTATGGTGTCCTGACTCCCTGAATTGCATGCCCATTGTACTCAATAACTATTAGGGCACCACACCTGAAAATCGCTGTCCAATTATAGACAGCAATTGCACAATTATTTAAGAGTTAAGCTCTGAAAAGTTTGGTGTTTTAGTTGCAGTAGAGATAAAGTGAAAAATGCATGTGACACAAAAATATTCCATATAGTTTGAAACAGATAATTTTTGTATATTTAAGTTCTTAAACAGTCTGTTGTCCACTTTTAACAGGTCAGTATGGTGAATCATCTAATGGGACTTGTTCCCCTTGTCAATCATTGTGCAAACAGTGCGACTCGGTTGAGCCTACTAAATGCACCAGCTGTGGAATGGGCAAATTCCTTTATATGCATCAATGCATTTTTGCTGACCAATGCCCAATAGGTACATATGCCAACACCACATCTGGGATGTGCGAGAACTGTCAACTTGGATGTACCTCATGCAGCCATTCCTCTAGTCTGAAGTGTCTGACTTGCTCAGAAGGATTTGTCATGCACAAATCTCAGTGTTTGATGCGTTGTCCTGAAGGGACCTTCCCTAGCCACTCCAACAGGTCAGACTTGGAATGTTTGTTTAAGATATACACGTAGATAGTGAAAGGAATGTTCAAATTAGTCGAATGGGAGACCACGCAGCAACTGGGAAGCCAGTAAGGTGACCTGTGTGCAATATCATGTATTTGCGTCTACCATCCAACCGTGGTCAAAAGAAAAAAAATAACTAAAAAAGTACATCAAAGGATAAGGTTTTAATTGTCATTAATCAGTATCCTGTTGATTTACGAACACGGGTATATGAATTTCTAATACTTTTGAACCTAACAAAAATAGACAAAGTGTTTCA
>OX393563.1:14878117-14883117 GCA_947652115.1 Blastomussa wellsi | reverse complement strand
CAATATTAACTGACAAAAGCACTAATACACATACAATACTTACATAAATAACTCACGAACACTGACTACAGAACAGAACGCAATTACAATAAATGTTACCAAAAGTACTCCTAGGGAATCTGACTCACTATCACCCCTCACTATTACCCCTCTATTGCACAAAACATAGCCTTACCTGCCTACAGGCATGATGAGATGTGATGATAATGAAGCCAGAAAACAGCTGAATTGATAAAATAATCTTACCTAAATGGAATCGTTCATTTTTTTGTTTGTTTATGTTTATATATTGTGTTGCAGGAAATGGTCTCCTAAATTGCACTAGATGTGTATCACCGTTTGTGTTACTTAAACACTACTGTATCAGAGAGTGTCCTCAGCATGGTTGGGTATTGGATAGCAAACTTCAAAAGTGCATAGAATGCCACTCTTCTTGTGCAAGATGCATTGGGCCGACAGCTAAGGACTGCATCGCGTGCAGCCAACGTGGTGCAAGTCTTGTGGGATTTTCATGCAAGAAGGAATGTCCTCGTGGAACGTTTCACAATCAGGTGACAGGGCTTTGTGAGAGATGCCACCCAACATGTGAAACATGCACAGAAGCTGGTGCTGACCATTGCATGTCATGTGCAAAAGACTTGTTTAGAAATGAACTCACAGGCAGGTGCAGCTCAGTTTGCCCTCAAGGACAATTTTCATCAGAAGGAAAATGTAGCAAATGCCATCCACATTGCAAAAGCTGCAATGGTCCAGATAGCTCTAACTGTCTCAGTTGCCCTGATGGCAAAGCGTTCTTCAATTTGACTTGTGTTAACACCTGCCCTGATAAGACGTATGTCACTGATAGAGAAGGCATGCATCAGTGTTGGCCATGTCATCCAGTCTGCCAGTCTTGTTATGGCCCCTCCATGGATAACTGTCTCATCTGTAAGAGTCCACTTTACCTTGAGCGCAGAATGTGCGTTGTGCAGTGTTCACCTAATCATTCCATTGATGAACGCACAAGAACTTGCCATCCATGTGGAAACGAATGTAAAAAATCAGCTAGAGATAGGAACCGCTCCATTCAGTACCCAAACGATAAAACATTGACATTTGTACTGGAGGATCCTGCAAAGAGTGGAGTGTCGATAGTTGCTATTGGAGCTGTGTCCTTGTCAATAGTCATTTTCCTTGTTATATTTGGAATTCTCCAGTTTCGATCCAAGAAGAAGACGGGGTACTGCAAGGTCAGTGCGGATTCATTCGGCAAACCTGATGAGGATGACAGCAGCCAATCTCTTATAGACGGTGAAGAAAACGGTGAAGATAGAGCTTAACATTCTATCCTTGTCATATAGACGTATGTAATTAATTCTGTATGCCGACAATACTGCTAATTACCAGTTTTGTACATTCTTGTTAGACATTGCACGTGTAGCCAGTCGGCATATTCTACAGTCTAACATTAACTTACTTGAAAAAGGTATGTAATATAGAGTTAATTTCAAACTACATTTGACATCCAGGGTTGTCAGTAACTAGGATACTAAAGATAACAATGAGAATCTGAAAAGATTTTGTTTTGAATTAGGTTATACAAAATATATAGATATATATATTGAGAGAGAGAGATTATTACTGGAAGGAAATTTAATGAAATTTTTTAATAAAATATTCGGGTCCAGGAATTCATTTGATTTTAAAAAGGAAACGAAATTGATACTTCAGCAATGTTACAAAGAAAGTCCATCGTTTTAAAATGCTACAGTCAATCTCTTATTTATACCATTCAGTGCCAATATTTCATGTCTTGGTAGCATATTGACTAAAGCAATTAATCCCAACCTTGCAAGTAACGACATACCTTTGCGTCCACAAGAATGTGTAAATTTCTTCATATGAGTGACAGCGAGTAGTATTCCTGTCAGTTGTAGAATTTAATGCAGGATAGCATAGATTTACTGCAAGATGAAAAAATACAAATCATCAAAATTGGTGTGGTGTTGCTTTTGCCAAACCACCACACACTCCAGGCGCCATAGCCAACCGAAAAACACTGGTTTTATTGGAACCAAGTGATGCGCAAACAAATCGATTATTATAGAGTTAGTAATAATTACTGCTGTAACAGTAGTAACAAATATAAAGTTTTCTTGGATTATTCAAGGGAAATAAAGATATTTTTGTACCATTTGTTGTTTGGTGTTCTTCTCTAAAGCTCATTGAAATAAAACTGCCCATACACCTGTAGATTTTCTTTCAAACTAACTGTGTCCTGCATTTTGCAGCACCTCAACTTTGATGGATCAATGCTATGAATATTTTTCAGTTGAGGCAACAATGATGGTATCAAACAGATGCCCATTCACTGGAGAAAAAGTTGTGGTAATTTTCTTGTCATTACAAGCTACCATAGCAACAGTATATAAACCTTCTAAAACCACCCTTAATTGTAGCTTTAACTCAAAAACGAGCTCGGTGACCTATATATTGATCAGCGAGACAAGATGAAACTTTGGAAAGTTTTAAAAAATTCTGTACATGGGGTTCAGAGCCACCTTAAATTTTCGTAAGGTGGCCCTGAAATGCAGTTTTACACGCAATCACTAACAAGCGTACATAAACAAAATCGCGGAATTTTCTGTAGGTCTTGGCTTGCGAGAGACAAATCGTCTTTTTCTTCGGAAACGCGTACATTTTTGAGTACCGTGACCTATCAGAGTTTTCCTTTAGGTTTACACGAGACTATTTTAAACATTGTTACCTTTACACGAGACAACTTTTAACGAAGTTGGGCAACCTTACGTTCCACGGGACGATTTTTTAGTTTCTTTGTAAGACAATAACATTCCATAAACATTTCTGGTGTTCATGGTTTTACGGGAAAGACTAACTATATAGCATCCAAAAATATATGAACAGGCAGATGAATTGGTGGTTTTCACGTCACGCAAGTATCACGCAAATTTCACGCACGCAAGAAATAAAATCGCTTACCATTCAATAAGTTGAGTCAAGAAATTGAAATATCGTAGAAGAGTAATAAATAAACAACCTGCCAAAGTTTCGGGGATGTACGATATTCCGAACTCGAGTTATTCGGCAAAGTGTATCACTGAAAATTATAGTGTTTAGTATGGAGACGCCATGTTGGAGTCCCTCAGAGGGGCTCCAACATGGCGGCCGGAAACCAGTGGAAACATCTGGAGCTTACTTTGACTCTCTCAAAACGTTTCCTCTCGTTGTTAAACTTAAAAACATTCGCATAAACACTTCCCTCAACATATTGGCTACTTAGAACTCGAAAACGTAAGGCGAATCGATATTTTCGCTCACGTACAGAAACAATGCCGATGTCACGCATTGTGAAAAATCTGAAATTCAAAATGTTCTATTTTCAAAACAAAGCCGTCTACCGAGCTGAAAACAGGTCAGCAGATATATGTTTAAAAATGACTTTTACCTGATGAAGTTGAAAACTCAAAAGTTTTAATTTTAGTTTTCTCTGACGTCACGTGAAAACCAAGAATTGCCCCCCAAACTAGATTGGTTGATGGAAGGTATCCAGATTTTTCTTAAATTGGACAGTGAGCAAAACTGTTCAATTTATTTTAAATTTGGACAGTTGGCAAAAATTAATAGCGGAGCTCCGGCAGCCCGAAGGGCCGCCAAGCGGAGCCCCATACTCATATGGGAAAGAAAACGAAACCCATGAGTTGATTTTCTCATGGTTATCATGGCTAGCGGTATTGCTCCTGAGCGCATACGCACGGCGACGACGACGACGACGGAGTCGCGCAACATGGCGGCCATAAATAGCCATGCCTTTCATCTTTGTTACAGGGTATCATGTTATGGTCAATTGACAGCTGTCAAATCGAGGTATCCGCTGACCAGTATCATATGATCTGATCGCGGGCTCAGAATTCATCGAGGTAACGTGTTTTTTTAAGTTGACCGCTGACCAGGCATTGGTTTTCTTTATTGATCGCGGGCTCATGTCCATTTTTTTTTCTTCTGGCTGCATTTTAAAATTTTGATGGTCATTCTTAGCGGTAATTCTGCAATTCGAGTTGACGTTTTTAATTATTTTTTATTTCAGAGAAATAATTAAGAACCAGCCAAGATAAGGAGCTCCGCTTTTAGGCTATATTACTTTCCATAGGTTTGGTCGTATAAGGGTATTCGTCATTTGGTCGAACCAGCGCGCGTCTGTTTAAAATTGCCGGAGATGCGAATGTAAAAGCTTTCTTAACCAAAGCTTCCCGTTGTGTTTTGCTTTCTGAACAGCATGGAGATAGCTTACCTTTCAATTTCTTTCAGTCTGGCTAACAACAAGCAAAACAATCCACGGCGTGCACTATGCGCACTGCAACTACCAGAATTCTGTGCGCATTTGACGTCATAATACAAACGATCTATTGTTACACTACGCGCGAGAGCATTTGAAAGAACCAAATTAAATCCTCGCGAATCTTTGAGTTGTTGTAAGCTGGTTAGATTGTTTTTAGAATTCCAAACAATGGGTATGAGAAGAGAAGAGAACTGAGGTGTATAATACTGGGAATTTTTTTCCAGCTTTCAGCTCGTAGGAATGGGATTTTAATTTAACACTAGATTTGGAAAATATTTGCTAGAAAATATCATAAATGGCTGAAATATGCATTCCTGAGCTGTGAATAACCGATTTCTTTGCATGCTCTACTGACTTGTTTGACTGTCTGTCGAATGATTTGTAAGGTCATTTCGTCATACAAGAGCTTTCTTATTTTAGCAACAGTGGCGCAATATCTTTATTCCAATAACTATCTTGACCTGATTTTGATTACGACTTTTGAAAACTTGAGTCGGTGACTTTCATTACTTTAAGTTTCTTGTTTGTGTAAAATGTATTGACAAGATATAAGACGGGTCTGCCTAATGTGCGAGCCAGCGAGTCACAATGCGAGCCATGCGAGTCATGCGAGTCAGGGTGCGAGCCATGCGAGTCAAGCGAGCCAGGGTGCGAGCCATGCGAG
>OX393563.1:14838117-14875617 GCA_947652115.1 Blastomussa wellsi | reverse complement strand
TTGTAAATGTTTAAATGTCATGGCAAATAAAAATGATGAAAAATTAATTGGGACATCATTTCTTCTAATTACTTTCATTTCTTCTAATTACTCACTGTTTTTCAGAGAGTGCTCGACATGATTTCTTCCATATTTTAGTGCATCAATGGGAGAAATGCTGTCCCAGGCCCGAATTAAAACGAGGGGATCATTTCAATGCACTTAACCTAGTTTAAAAAGCATTTTGTTTTGCAATTAATAATCAAATTTTTAAAACCCATTTACACAGCTGAAAAACTACATCTGTATAAATAAATAAAAAAATTAAAATAAAATGCACTCTGACTAGAATTATTAAACTCTTGCATGATATATAAACTGACAAATTAGATGTATGGTCGTAGACTTATTTCATTCAGTTTGTAAAAATTTTAGCTTATCAAAGTTCTTTTATGAAAGGTCAGAATTTTCTTTCTATCATGCCGAAATTGATTCAAATTTAATTATCAACTGAAGAGTTTTTAGACAAAATCATGTAAGTTGTTGTTCTTTGTTAGAGTGAGTTTCAATTTAGTGTCATAAAACCAAAACCAAAGTAATTACTAATTGGGCAATCAAAAAGAACAGAGACAATCCTGTGATCCAATCAAAACTGGAAGTAATTACATGTAACAGACACAAAGCGTGGGAAAACGTGCATGAGTGAGTCACGATTGTTTTTGGTTTCACTTCTGATTGGTTGAAAAAGTGGTGTGAGATTTTTAAACTATTAAACAACTAAGTGAAGTAATGCAAATCAAAGCAAATGCAGAATTACTTTCAACATTCAATTGAAAATCGCTCTAACTTGCTTGGGTGGTCTAAAATACCCCATCTGTCCCCCTTAAAGTCCACCACAATTATGCAAGCTGTCTCTAAATAATCAATTTTGACAAGAGAATTTCTACTAGAAGGAAAAACGTTACGGTACAGACCTTCACTCATTTGCTTTAACTTTTTACAGTGTTTCAAGGACATTGTGGAATGCGAAATCACTCTAGTCTGACTAATAAGTTTTCCTTCAGATCTACAAACAATTTTTTGTTGCATCTATGTTCTTTTCTTTTGACGCCTGAAAAGGTTTTGCACAATGGTGCTTGCTCTGTGACGGAGTTTCTTGTCTTTTTGAGCTGTCTTCATACCAAGCCTTTCCTTCCTTCGTATCTGTCGAATTAAAGTGTGGAAAACATCATCCACAAGATGTCTCAATGCAGCTGAAGTTTCAAAAAATGGACAGTCAAACTCTTGCGCTAAAGCTTGTCCTTCTTCAGTTGTTACTTCCCTCTTGCTTTCCAAATCAATTTTGTTTCCAACCAGAACCATAGGTATCTCCTCTGACCTTCGTACTCTTTCAATTTGTTTCTTGGCTTGTGAAGCTTCACGAAAACTTTGTCTGTCAGTGATAGAGTACATTATGACAAATCCTTCCCCACTACGCATGTACTGTTCTCTCATGGCTGTGAATTCTTGCTAAAAAATCAAACATATAAATTTCCTGGCATGAATTTCACATACATGTTACCAGTAACAATTAACTATATTTTAGCCAGAGCTTGGCTTTGGTGCTCAAGCTGCCTCTTGACCTAGCAGTAACTTTCATGCCATTTCAGTACAACATCCACTTGACAGCCTTACAAAACAGCTTGCAAAATTTGGCGTTTGCTTGATTTGCTTGCAAAATTTTTCAAAGTAATAAGCAAGTTCAAGATCCCATCACAGGCCTTATATTCTAGCCGGGGGAGTAGAAACATGTCCAGCAATTTACGAACGTGTTTTCAACAAAAATGATTTGGAATATTGTGGTGTCAGTCAGACTACAATGATTAAAAAAAGATTTGTGGTAGTGAAAATTAATTTATGAAGTACTAACAGCTTGCCAGTTGAAAAAGAATACAAAGGTTTATTGCCATTTGTAAATAGAATAATTTTATATGTACACAAATACAAACAAAAATATAACAAAATCGTTAAAAGTTACTCAGAGTAACAGGCTAAACTAGCCGGGTAATTTATTTGGCTTAGTTGTACTTTTTAAGTGTTCTCTGCTCGCAAGACAAATTTCATCACTGCTCGTACTCGTAAAAAATCTGCAGTGCTCGCATGCTCGAAAGTCACACAAAAGAACATTTGATAACCCTGTCTGTTATTCGCTAATGATACAACTCATTCATTTACACTATTGTGCCTGTGCTATTTTTCAAGAGTAGTGGGTGAGTAATCGATGGCCCTTTACCCAATCTGATCTTTTGTCCTGCTGGTCCATGACTTTTATTCCAGCAATTTGGCTGATCTGTACCCTCGCACTTGTACTTACTTGTCCAGCTGTGTCCAAAATGTCCAAGAGTCCTGACTCTCCATCTATCACAGCTTGACGCTGATATGCATCCTCTAAGATGACAAACAAAATAGATGCCTTTCATTGACTGGCTGTGGCGTAGTCCTGATAAGCATTGTCCATTGTATTTTATATCACCAGCAACAGTCCTTTCTCTAGATGATCACCTAAACTGACTAGTTTGAGTGCCTTTTTATTGCCAGTTCAGAATCCCAGGGGGGTAGTTGCAGTATACATTACCGGAGAGTGGTCAGGCATGTTTTTTGGGGGGGTTTGAAAATTTACACCCTCAGCATTTTTTGGGGTCAAAACATCTGTCATGTATTTTTGTTAGGTCTTAAAAGGTATGCGTATCTTGGGGGTATTTTCTGCATATTTTTTAGACAAGTCTGTTTGGTTGAATAATCCAGAATTGAGGTATTTTTTGGGTGTAAAATGTCAAGCTTGTGCATTTTTTTGGGTTCTCAATATGAAGCTCTGTTGGACCCCTGTCATGTATACTGTGAGTACCCCCACTGGGGGTCAGAATCCACTGGCTTTACACCTACTTATGTGACTGTACAATGTATTAAGTCACATTGCCAATGTTTGTTTAACTTTGAATTAAATATAATTATACTTATGTTAACAGCATGGCATTAGAAATACATGTCAACAAAATAAAATATTTGCTACAGGTTTTCGTCTTACTTCTGATTGGTTCAAAAAGTGACACAAAATTTTTAAGCCAGTCACTAAGGATAGTAATGCAAAAACAAAGCAAATGCCAATTACTTTCAACACTCAAGTGAAAACAGCTCTATAGTGATAACAACTTTGAGCCTGTGTATGATGATAAACACATTTCAATTTGTTGTGTTGTTCCCAGAGATGCGGCATCCTTGCAGCATCCTGCTTCACAAATTGTGCCAAATAGCCTGGAGCTGGCTAGAGGAAGGGGTCCAGGGTGGTGTCAGCCTAGGGGAGGGGGGTACTGAAGGCATGAGAAAAGTAGGCAGGAACCAGGAAAATTGTGAAAAAATTTTCATCAGAGGAAGGTAATGTAATATTTTGCAATAGAAACTAAACTTGTAAAGAGGCAGGGGTCCCTATAGACTTGGTCAACAACCAAACCAGAAATAAGTAGCAAACAACTTTGATTAAGTCCAGAGCCATATTTTTTATATTGTATTATACAATTTATCATTACGTTGTTAACTCACCAATGGTGGGATCATGATAATCCAAGAAGCAATGAGACACAAATTGCATGGTAAGAGCTGAGGATTAAAACACTTCAGATCAGTTATGTGTTCTAATAATTACTACAAAGTGTGCCTGGAGCAGTTTCCAACTGAGTATCCAAAGTAATCTGAAACTGCTTTGGTTTTCCTTCATCATGCTCTGTGATTGGTTTAAAAATCTTGTGCCATCTGATCACCAAATCACAAAGCCACAACAAATGGTGACTTACTCACATACATTTTCCTGTGATTCTTGGAGGTTACATTTACTTGGTTTGAGTTTTGTTCGTCAGTTAACTGGACCGTCTTTGAACTTTGTGATTTGCAAGAGTCAGTCTTACGACACTCAAACTAAAATCACTGCCAATATTGCACAACTTCGTTCCATTAAACAGCATATATAAATTAAACAGTGTGCATTGGGAATGAGATGGTACAAATATGCAGTTAGGCGTGTATAGCTGAGTTAATTAGAACTAACCCATATCCAACAAGCGCTAGTGGAATAATTGCTGTATTAAAAATACCCACAGAACTGTAATATCAGGGGCGGATCCAAGATTATTTTTGATAGGGGGCTCTAAACTTTGACTCAGTTGAGTGATAATAAGCAATCCTGTCGATGCGAGAATTTCAGTGTCAAACACGTAGTAAAAACAAAAAATTTGGTTAGGGAAGGGGGGACCCTCCCCATGGATCTGCCACTGAATATTTGAGCTCCCCAGCTGTTCTCGCTGATGCATTCACCTACAATATTTGTAGTCCATAGTATATTTGAAAATTATTCCACGAGCGTGCATAAGGGTATGAGATGGTAGATAACCAACAAGGTCCGTAGCGTCAAGCTGGTTGGCTATAACCATCTCATATCCGATAAGCGTGAGTGGAATAAATGTTTTATTAAAAACCGCCCCAAAAAATATTGTACTAACATCGCAACAAATGCATTCTTTTACGAATACAACTACCATATTTGTAGGTCAATGGTTTATGAGCTCAGGTACCATTGCCTCTAAACCAATCAAAACTCAGGAAATGCAAGATACCATAGCTTGTTTTTAATAATAGCCCATATACCATGATGGCTAAGCCAGTGGAAACTATTGATCCAATGATCCAGTTCTTTTCAACAACAACTCCTCCGATGACTTACTCATGTACAAACTCTTTCAACACCTCTTCATGTGCAAACAATGAAAATCAGCCAAAAAATAATGTTTCAAAATATATTGTATGTTTTGAAATTTAATGTACAGTAACAAATAGTTCCCCCTGAATCAGGCTTGAATGATACAAATACTAGAAACTATGGAAACCAGGAACTCAAAATTAACTTTTGAGGAAGTGGAGTGATGGTACTTCTTGATATAATTTCTTTGAGTCTCTTTCGATTTAAATTCTTTGATTTTACAGGTTAAAACACACCAGGTAAGCACTTAACACTGGAATGGACCTAATAAAAAATACTTGACGTCAGTGGAAAACCGACGTCAGTGGAACGCAACATCACGAACCGCGCGAAAATATATACATGTCAACAATGTGTAACGAAATCAAGTAATCCAAAAATAGATGAAAAGTTCCGCGAAAAGTGATGGAAAAAAACAGGGGGAAAACGAATGGCTTGGAAATATAAGCCAATGCTAATAATAAACTCGAGCGGTCGTTTACAGTACGAGTTTTCAAATAACGATTTACGTCACGGGTCACCACTCTGAAATTACATGTAAAACATTCTCCGCAATCAAAACAACACTCGTTCACAACAATATTCCGATGGTGACAAGAAAAAATTTTCCCAGTCAGAGTAATTAAAACTTTTCCCAGTCAGAATGGTATCCAAACTAAACCTGCGCTTTACTTGGACGATTCTACGTTATTATTTTCTGCTGTCGATGCCAAATGCACGCAAGTAACAACATGTTTCATTTCATTGATCAAGTGTTCTTCAGTGTATTTGTACATTTCACCGGGAGATTGTTGTTTCTCTGGCGATGGCAGTAATCAAAGTGAACGAGGCGGAATGCAGAAATCGGTAAACAACAGGCAAAGAATTCGAGACTAAAAAGACACGTTTACCGGACACAAACAGAGGTTACAGATTTGAGGTATTCCAACTATTTTATAATTAACCAAACTGAACAAACATGCAGAGGCTCTTCGATTTCGACGCGCTTCGCTATATTTCCCAAGAAAACTTCTCGTATTCAACAGCAATTTCGCACATTACTTAAAGATTTTTGCGGAAGGGGAAACTCATTAAGGAAGCGATTTCTATCAAACGATCAAAATCGTTTCCGAGAATGGTTGTTGCTTGTGAATTCCTTTGGTCATGCCACGAATCAGTGTAGCGTTATGCCCTCACGTACGCTCACCTGATTTCCCCACGCCGCCTTCACCAAGCAAAACAATTTTGTACATACGAAGTCCGCCAAGAAAGGAAGCTGTTGGAGGATGCATTTTTGCTAGAGCCACCGATGTTGCAGCAAACTTCCCTGGTAAAAAATTGCCACGGATATATGTTGGCGGGTAAATGTTTGAGCAATTTACACCAGCATATCGTGTATATATTAGGCTAGCCGTCTATTTATGGAATGGCATATGATTGGTTTATTCCGTAAGCACTGACAAACAAATCGGAGATGTGAAAAGTCCGACTTTCAACTTTATTTGGCCGTGAATGATGTATCAGTGTTTGGGTAGGTCAAATTCGCGGTTAAGGTACAACTTGGTGTGCTTATTTGCGCTGCGTCACGCTACATCTCGTGAAAATATAAAGTCGAATCTGGGGTCGAAATCTTAATCTTATATTAATGTGTAGTCCAATTTGTCGGTACAAACAACGCTTCGGATTCTCTAAATCAATATTCAGCGATATCCGAGCCAAAAACAAAATAATAATAACGAATAATTTTGTATTTTTAAATCCACAGTGGAAATTTTCCATGTATGCGTTTTCTTTTTTATGGGGGTAGGGGTAGGGGTAGTATAAGGGGGTGTGTCTCACGTGAACAATGCTAGTTCCCTTCCCTTCCTTATAAAGGCCTGCCGTTCTATTTTTGGACCATCCTAATTAAGTTTGACATGCTTACAACTCCTGAAGCCAATTAACAAAGGCCATAAAAGACATACAGCCGTTTCTGGGATGGGCAACTTTCCGTCAAAGAAACGGGGAGTATTGCGTGACAAAAATAAAAGTGGGTCCGCAATGCGTACATGTGTGAACCCTCTTGCTCTTCATTGGGTTATATAACCATAAACCTGGTGTGTTTTAAATAGCAGAAAATTTTATTGCACTGATTCGTTTGGCTATACTTTTTGAATATCAATCTATGAGCCAAGATGAGTTTTTCAATCAATCAAGTTTATTTCCATTATTGCTTACTACATGTTTCATAAAATGGGAAAACAGATAAAATAATGGAGGAGGACTAAAGAAACCCTTAAAGGCTTTTCTGCTCTATATTTGCCATTTTTAACAATGTTAAAAATGGGCCAAATAAGATAAGGGAAAAACATTATTACTGCGATCGCATAAAAGAAGATTTCTGGTTGAACTAACAGTAATTTTTTTAGAAATTGTTTCACTAGACCTAAATTCTGGCCAAGTTTGAGAAGTTTACATTATTTTCAAATAATTTTGCAGGCCAGGTGAAAATTGCTGTGACCATGGAATGGAAAAGGAAGTATGAACCAAGGTGGCAGGATAGGGATTGGGTGATAGGAAAGGGATTGGGGGGAGGGGGGAGAAATATTTAATTCCTGGAAGGATTTTGGCTTACGATTTCCTAGCAATCACAACATGATACGCATTCTAGTCCTTCTAGTTCTTGTCTTGTTTCAGTGTTTTGAAGACAACTCAAATGCAATGCCAAGTGGTCTTGATTCTTAGTTCTGATCAAAAATATTGTGACCTTCGACCACCACCTTTATGGATAACACTAGGTTTCCATAACAATACAAGAAAGTGAAACAAATTTCCTGGCAAGGAATCACCTCCAGACCTATTGACAGGGATCAATATTGGTTCTTGCTTGCATACTGTGCTTCTCAAGGACACTATCCACAAATGAAACAACAAAACACTCAAAAATCTCAATATTCTATATTTTGAATTGCTTGCCTGAGATACATAAAAAAATAAGGCCCAGTTAAATTTTTTTACTACATCACAATAATATAATATAAATTACATTTCAGATTTACTTGTAATATCTTACAATTACTTTACCACTGCAGCAATTTCACGTTATAGCTTTTTTTCTGTAACCTTCCACTTCATGTTGTTGTTGTGCCTTTAATTTCAGCTCAGTGAATTTTATTTTCCAATTATTCAGCATCTGTGGGTCCCGAATAAGTCCAAATGATTGCTCAAAAATTCCAAGGCAATCAGAAAATCTATGAATTGTGCCTCCAACTGATATTTTAACAAGTCCATAAGCATCTATTTGGCCTCTTGCTCCACTGACATTTGCATTGAAGAGAAGTTTTTCTTTGCATACCAGTTCTTGCAGCTTTTCACTCACTGCTAATGATCCTTGGCACTCGTTCAACCTGTCCCCGTCTGACACCACAAGAACTGAACATTTAGCATCTCCCCAAAAATGCTGTGGACCCCAATCTGGTGAAGTGTTGTCAGATGAAGTATTAAAAGAGTTCAGGATTTTGTAGAACCAGGGAACGAAAAATTCTGCCAATTGCTGTCCATCAACATTATTATCAAATGATGGGGTGTTAGCACTGATTGTCATTGTAGGCTTTGATGCTTCTGGTGTGGGGTCTTTAATATTTCCCATTCCATTGTCGTTTTCACCATCACTATCCTGAAATCCAAACAGAAAGATTTAATTGGAGATTTTGAGGCCAAAACAATCATTGTGGTAATTCAATTCCAAACTCAAATGTTGATTAGAGTGTATATTTCCATAAAATATCCATACCTCCCTCATGAAAAGCATTCGTTCTAAGGCACTCCACTACTCTGAATATTGCAGTTAAGCTCAGAGCAATCAAGGTCAGAGCTCATTTTAGTCAGGCCAAAAACATACCGTATTAATGCCCACAAACACCAACTCTATTGTTATAATTAGTGTTCCTAAGCAAGAACATTAAAACTATATGGTTATAGGTTTATAAAATCATTGCTTTCTCAATGCCAGAGTCGAAAATTAACTTTTTGGCCTTGGCACCAGCATGCGACTTAATAAAAAGTTTTGGTCACCAGCTAGCAATTGCTGGTCACCAAAATTTTTCCTCCATCTGGCAGCTAAAGTCACTACAATGAATTGCAAATTAATAGGAAAATCCCTTTCAATTCTATTTCACAAATGTTATTAGCTGCAAGATAAAAAGGTCAGCTGCTGGCAAGGGAATATAAATTTTAGGTCAGCGTAATTGCCTTGGCTGGAAATGGAAATTTGACTATGTGTATGTGTTATTTGCGTATCATGGGTAGCATGGTGAAGTTAGTTAGTGGCCCACTGGCGTCCATCTGTAAAATTCTGGTCGTCAGTGCAGTTTTCAGTCCCACTGGCGACCTAGAAGGAGCAGTTTTGGACCCTGAATGCATATAAGAAGTCTGACCCACCTCTTGAGGTGACCCCCAATACAGCATTGCTTTTCTTATCAGACTTGGCTTGTCTGATGTGACAGGTTCAATCATGCCATTTTCAGCTAAGTATTGGTAAATGTGTTCCCTTTTGACTTTCTTCCTTCTTAAGAGCTGAGAAGCAGTATGGCTGTAGGTTAATATGGCATCAACGGCCTCTGCAACAACAGGTTAAATGGTATTTTTTATGTTAAAAGTGGCTCACCATGCATAATTTATGAATTGTGGAAGACTATTAGATTTGTGTAGCTTTAACTAGTCTTCACAAAATAGAAAAAAAATAACAATTGGCTGGTTAGACAATGGCAATAAAAAGCCAGAACCACCTGCCTTTTAGTTTTATGTTTTACGTCGCTGGGGAATTTCACAGGTTCTCACACCAAGGATAAGCATGGATGTCTTTGTTTTGTATTTCACCCCACATCCCAATCTCCTTTCATGTGCCAATACACTCTGCAACGTTTATTTTAGTGCTCTCACAACCATCCCCTCCAGGATTATAAATAACTCAGAACAAGGGCACTATGAAGGGTAAAATTATTGCAAGTGCAATGTTGCAACATGCAGCACTGATATGAGGAGGTGGAACCACCAGTGACAAGCGTTCTTTCATGTACAGAGCAGTTAAAATATGGAATTCCTAGTCTCCGACCTCAAAGGGGAAATCCTTCTTAGCAAATTTTAAAAAGACATCAAACTAGCTTGCCGGGCGACCTGAGGCATTTACACCTGTATGTAAGTGGAAAGTAAAGAATTGTTACTTTTTCAGCACTTTAACTAACACCAGCTTAGAAAGGCACAATAAACTGTCATACAATTATAGAATGGTGGCCCCAAATATTTTGGATAATTGTTAACTTGTAACCTTGACGACGATGGCGATGATGATGATGATGATGATGATGACTTTTTTTAAGAATCAGAATATTTAGCTTAATACAAACCAATTACGAAAAAAAATATAAAAATATATATCTTAAACTATTTCACCCTTAGCACCAGTACTTAGGCACTCACTAAACAGTTTAATAACTCAAGATTGTTGAGATTGAGATTGAGATTGTTATTCTAATTGTTAAGTTTGACTTTTGTCACTAACAAGTTTTACTTCCACTGCAGCTCCACAAATTCTAGTCGAGACTCACACAAGTTAAAATATTGGATATCTTTTATGAGAATCTGTGAGTTAATCAACAACTGACCGTTCGACCGCTGGCATATATTATAACATAGCGGTCTGAAGGAAATCAAAAGAGAATTAGCTTTAAGATGGGCTACAGTGCAAGGACTACGTACAGATAATATACCATAATAATAAATGACACAGAATCTGCTATCAAATTAAGACAATCTAACGTACCACTTGTACTTTCTGGTGACACTAAGCGGTTGGTTACTGTATCAGTGAGGGTTATCAAGTCCTGTTGCGAAAGTTTGTTCAGAATAGTTTTACATCCTTCTTTCTCCTCGTCTGATAACATGTTTTAAGCTCTGCTTTTGACACAAATTCACAACCAGTAAAGGAAGCGCCAACACAGAGTCTGCGCGTTTTGTTGGTCAGTAAACTACCTTTTTGCACATGCGTGTTGTGTGCCCGCAAAATGAAAACATGGAGAACTTAAAAAAGTCGGAAGGTATGCGACTTTTACTCCGTAATTTAGTGCCTTAACAAAAAACAGTTATAGTAAACTTGAAGATATGTTTAGAAACGGGTTTGTGTGGGTTTTTTGCCTATTCGACAGGAGAGATTTTGGGTTTTGAACGCACTCTGGTCTCCCATCTCTCATCGGGCTGTATTTCAACACCTCTTTGCTGTGGTTTATAATTCTAACCTGAAATCTGGCGGGATTTTTTTCGCGACGGGAGGAAGGAAAATATAATGCCTGATACATCTGATTGAAATACATTGACGTACAGTACAACGTTTTACATGCCCTTTTAGGACAATCTGCCACTTGAAATTGGTATGAGCTACATGTAGTAAGAAGAAAATGTTACAAGGGATAAGAAATTGCATATTTTTTTGCTATTACAGAACCTGTAATGTTGCAGCCAAAGTCAACTACTACAGGAACGACTGCTTGTGCAACTCCTAAGGTACTTACAAGGCCCACCTCAGCAAGAATTTGTCACACCCCCCCATTTGTGTGTGTTTTTTGGTGGGGGTGGGGGGGGGGCGTGCTGAGCCAGCTAGGATTGGTCTGGGGGCATGCTTCCTAGGAAATTCTGGATTTCAGTTTGTCTCAGATCCTTGGAAATGTATTTGAAATGAACAAGCAAAGTTAGGTAGATACAACTGTATTAGTTTTCTGACTCATGGTTTACTTTTTCCTTGTGACACAATAACGTTACATAAATATTTCTGGTGTTCACACTTTTCAGTGTTTCACATTAATTACAAAGAACTTTGAGGATCATAGCTTTATTTCACACATATCATTTGTTATTTTGTGTAGAATATACGGACATCTGCATGCAGTTACAGATCATGTGGACTACGAAGGCCATCTTCCCCATTTGTTTCTCCAGTAATAAAGCGTTGTTTTGAAGGTGGAAGTCAGGTAAAAAAGTTAAATTTCGTAATCTATTAAAATTTCAAGCTGAGTGATAAACATAACAAGTTGAAGAGAAAGTCAAAGCTCAAAAGGGGGCAATTGGAAATGGCTACTCAGCTCCTTCCAATTCTGTGTTCCTTCTTATCTGCTTCCCTGTCAGTTCTATTTGCTCGCAGCCTTTGTTCCTGATCTACATGTATGTGATGTGTTTATACTTGACAAATAAGTTAGACAGTGACTTAATATATAACATTGATGGAATAACATTCAGGAAAATTACAGCACACCTAAAAGAAGTAAATGTTCAGGACAAGATCATAAAAAAGTGCACACAAACTCTTTGAGTACTTCACTTGGAAGGAACCCTTTACAGTCACCACAAGAAAACAACATTCAGTGCTGCAGTCCAGCTGAACAACCAACTGAGCTGCTGGCAAGAAAAAAAGAATTAATCAAAATGATTCAAGAGAAGGAAGACTCACTGAGAAAGCTGAAGCTTGTCAAGATGTACAGAAATAAGGTACCTAATTTAAAGTATATGAAATAAATGGGGATGGAGATGAAAGTGAAAAATGATAAGCACAGTCAATTTCCAATTTAAGCATTTAGAATAAAGAAGCCTGATAAAACTCCGGGCTTCAATGGGATTCGAACCCAGGACATCCGTGATACCGGTGCAATGCTCTACCAACTGAGCTATGAAGCCACACATTGGCAGCAAGGTCAATTTATTGAGTTTGTACTTCAAACAGGATGTATAGTTTCTTGTACCCATGCTTTTCATGGAAATAATTAATATGGCTTTGCTATGCTCTATGTATCTATCAGTGTTAAGCTGGAGGGGGGGGGGGTAGTAGTATGGTGGGGGAAGTCATAAGTAGGGAATTTGACAGCAGTTATATACAGACATTTGACCACTCAGCTGGACTTCCTAATATTATTCGGGGTGACCAAAAGCAGAAAGCAAGCAACTTCAAGAAGGGCTTGACAATCAAACCTGTATAAGCAAATGCATACAAGCCTAGTGGCTCATCAGGCTTGAGCTTATCCCAGTTTTCTTAGCATGAAGCGACTAGCGGTATTTTGACTCCCCCCTGAATGGGATGCTAGTCCATCACAGGGCTACCCTCTATCATTCAATACCCATTTATATACCTGGGTGGAGAGACTCAGAGGCATTATGAGAATAAAGTGTCTTGGCCAAGAACACAACACAATGTCCCTGTTGAGGCTTGAACTTGGACCATCCATTCCAGAGTCCATTGCACTAACCATTAGGTTACTGCATACATACATGTAAGCCATAGGAAAAACCTGCTAGAAAGTCAATATTCCATTTTTTCAGTTTTGTGTAAAATGTAAAAGATTTAATTCCATAAAACCACAAAAAATTTTAATAGCCTGTTTAAAAGGGAGGGAGAGTCCTCTCAACCCAATCCCCTCTCTTTTCTCTGCCTCCCCCTCCCCTTTAGCCTGTTCCAGGCTCTCAAACAGTGGGCCATGGGAAGGAAAGATACATGAGCGATCTTCCACTCTCTTTGCTCGTATATCTTTTCTTTGTGTGCCCCACTATCTGAGAACTCTCTCTGGGACAGGCTACCTCCCCTTTTGATGCCTGCTAAGCATGCTAAAATTTTAGTACCAATGGGAACAATGCAAACATGATCTACATGTATTTAAACACTGTTTCAGTGCTGGTGTGAATATGCTTATGAACAAGGAAGATGGATAAAATTAATATTTTGGCCTATCTGAGATTTTTTGTCCAAATGTCACTGTGTTTGACCAGCTCAGATTTTTAAAAGTATTCCTTTTGAGCTAGTTTCAGTCATGCTCAGTACAAAAATGTCTTAGTCATTTACTTCCAGTTGACCTGAGTACTAGGCCTTCCTAAAGGGAGAGGGGAGAGGTGGAGGGGCTAACTTCCAGTGAAAGTGAATATATGAAATTTCAACTGCGAGCGAGAGGACTCCCCCTCACTTACATACTTGCTGCCATGCACACTTTGTTTCATACGAACAAGACGTTTTATTCTGATAAGACTATTCATTTTTTCCAAGTAATGTGGAGGCATTGAACGGTATTAGGAGCTCGCATGCAATTACTTGTGGAAAACATATTAATGTACAGTGACCACAAATGGTGATAAAAGCCTGGCCTTATCAAGTTGTAACGAACAAAATGTTTGGGCATGGGTATGGAGTAATGTTTCTTTCTGTAGCCTGTTCACAGAAAAAAGTTACCAATAAAACAACGAGTAACTTATTAATTTTACATACATACATACATACATACATACTTTATTTGTCATGTAGGTCAGTACAAGAAGGCAGCTAAAAAGCTGATGTGGACCTACAAATTTAAGTATTAATATCTACAACAATTCAAATAATAATGTTAACAAACTTAAGAATTATTTACAATGAGTAAGAAAGACTATAATACCAATAAGATAATCAACAGTCAATAGACTAGCGTTAAAATAAATAAAAATAAAAAAATAACATTAATATATGTATGTATGGATAATTGATTTAATTGATATATAATTTTTATTGTTCTAGAATGACCTAAAAGGGCTTCAAGGTTTGATAGACAAGTGGCGGACAGTGAGTCAGGAAGCTGCACAAAGACTATTGGGCAAAATACAGTTGGATCCCCGACCCACTATGAGCCAACTCTTATCAAAACTTCAGGTTGATAAGGAACTTATCCACTTCTCGGAGGAAGATGAAGGGTTCTTCTAAAAGGTAACTGTTAGGTTGCTTGCCTGTGTTTTGTGTAGAATGTATTTTGGAAACATCTTCATAACGGATTGAGCTTACGAGAAGACTTTTCATGACGTTGCCAGCTTTAGGCTTTGCGGAAATTCAATGGATGCCTTTTAAAGGATTAATTTGTGTAGTTCATCTTTTCAACCTGAAAGTCAGCCTGACTTTTTCAAGTTGAAATATAAAGCTCCTGGTGGTTTCAAAACGATATAACTTCTTTTATAACTGTCTTCATTATCGTAGCATAGGTTTATTTGGGTTTCCACTGGTGTAAATACGTCTTTGGTCTCTTGTGTTTTTTGAAGTGATACTAATTGTGACAGTACCCCTTTAAATCAGTCTGATTTTGACACTGGTCATTTGCTCACTTGAAAGTCATATTTGGTCGGAAGATCAAGAACATCATCCATTGTAAAACAGCTTTTCTTAGATGTCGTCTACATTGTAGACATTTTTTATAACATTTTTTACTGCTTACAGAGCAAACATCTTTACAATACGAACGTTACATACAATACTATACCGTTGAAAAAATCGTCGAAAATAGTTCGTGAGCGGTTAATCGTAGCGGTTCTCGTGCCCAGTGAATACAATCTTATTTCATGAGTTTTATCAACGTTCTGTTCTTTCAGAAAACCCATATTCCAACATAACAATTCTTGGGTTCTTCAGTGTTCCATCAGTTTTCATTGATTTCATCACTCACGCGCATCCTTGAGGGACACGTGTTTTTGGCGCGTCGCTGCACCTGTCGGGGAGTCTTCATCCAGCAGTAACTTGAGATTCCTTTATAATATCGGGTCGCTTTGCAGTGGAACATGACCAGGCGGACCAGCATCATTAGAGGCCGACCATTTCCTGAATGCTTTTCTACAAACCCACATTCCTGGCGGACAATATTCTAGTTGCTCACTGTCGTCTATATGTTCAGTTTCTTTATTTTTGTCACGTGTCCAAATTCCCGAAGGATAAGCAGCGTCCGATAGCCCGGGGCTAGTGGATTTTGTCGTCGGGCTTTTGGATTTTATCCTTCACTTGCCCGACAGGCAAGTGAAAGTTTTCACGAATTAATTAATCAGTTAATTAATTAATTAATTAATTAATTGATTGATTGATTAATTTAATTAATGCATCACTTTTCTGAGATTTTTTTCGGGCTAGTGGAAATGACCTCCGGGCTAGTACATCCTGGCTACGGTGGCAAGCTGAAAAATTGAACTTCTTTGTACCCTGATAAGATTTGATGGCACGTAGTTGTACTGTCCTAGAAGTCTCTCTGATGGCTTTCCAGTTGAACAGGTCCAAACTCCAGGCGGCAAGTTGCAGAAGCCTGAGACGGGCTTCTCGGTGATTAATAGCTTGATGTGACTAGAACGGACCGAGTGGGTGTGAATGAAACAAAATAATGCAAATCGCGGAAACTTACATTCTCAGATACCGATTATTTTTAAATTGTTCTTGTCTTGTTAACTTGCCTGTCTGCTGAATGAAATGAGTGGAAGTTCGCTGGCCTGTCTTTTTATTAGCAACCCAGAGCTGAGGAACACAAAGTTCCATTCAGTTGTTAACAGATTGTGTGTGTTCAACTGTCACGTGGTGTCGATTGTTGAATATTGTAAATGAAACACTGCCCAAGTTATCAATACTGAAAGTAGACATTAGTAAACACCGTGAGACAGCGAAGTACTTTGCATTCAAGAGTTGCACAAAGTTTTCTGTTGTTTGATGTGTCAACTTTAATTAACGGAAACTGCCTGTTTGGTTTTGCTTAATTCTGGAACTGGTCATTTAAAAAACAAGATAAGTACTGAATCACATCAGTGTAAATTTTTATATAGAGGGGGTAAGTTTCTAAAGAAACTGTGGTGCTGCGTCGGAATTTGGTTTTATCAACTGGGTTGATAATGTCAATTGGCCACCGTAAAGAGATTCAAGAGCTGACGTTTCGAGCGTTAGCCCTTCGTCGGAGCGAATCCTCATTATCAACCCAGTTGATAAAACCAAATTATATTGTAAATTTTTATATAACTGAAGCTTTGTATTAACAATAATAAAATGTTTCTACAACACCTTAAATTTGTATACAGACTGAAATAAATGAAGTTTCAAAAGCGAAGTAGATTCATCGACGTTTTTCAATTCTCGAAAACTTTTTTGCACGTGCCTGCCTGGGAGACAGAGGTATGCGGCACTTTTCTTCTCTGACTGCGGTGTAGTTTCTTCCTAACAATGTTTTTCCAGAACGCCCTGTCGGACAAGCATCATTAGAGGCCTGGAGCGGATTTAACGCGGCTACGCGACCATTCTCGTCCCCATAGCCCTTTTCGTTTCTCTTACCCGCAGGGCCTTGGCACGAAAAACGAAGGGCTCTGGGGACATACGATTTTCAAAAAAAAAAATGAATTTTTTATTGGCTGTTGAGAACAAAGAAATCTTAAACGGAAGCCAAAATGTTCGCCGGCTGCCGTATTTCAAAACACAATATGTAGAAACATCAATGCTATATACATGAAGTCCGGAAGTCCTAGAATCTCGGACTGGAAATCCTATGTCTCCAGAGCCCTTAGTTTCCCGTGCCAAGGCCCCGCCGGCTAAGAGAAACGAAAAGGGCTATGGGGACGAGAATGCTACACGACCACCGTACTGGGATTTCTTTAATATCAACTTCAATATGCTCTTCTTTTTGCAATCCCTCCTCATTCCTGGCGGACATCTTTCTGGACCGTTATTGTCGCTTAATTGTTTTCCTTCTTCAGTTTCGTCGCGTGTCCAGATTCCCTGGGGATAAGATTTTGTAGCAGTTTGTTGAATAAAATCGACAATCTCTGATCGTTTTCCGGTGGAGCAGGTCCAGACCCCAGGAGGACAAGCATCATTTTGAGATGCCTCTGTTACCATCTTTTCGTTAAGAGCAATCTTGGTGTCCCTGGATGTATTGCCAATTTCTGATCGCTTTCCGGTGGAGCAGGTCCAGACTCCTGGTGAACAAGCATCATTTTGAACTACGGAATCCTGGGATAGCTTTAACGTCTTAGTTATATAAAGGCCAGCGCTCGTCGGGTGAATGTAATGCACGGAGAAAATAACGCAAATGGCAGAGATATACATTCTCGTGTTAACTTAGGTTATGGAACTGGTTTGCCTGGCTGTCTGCCGAATGAAATGAGTGAATTTCTGAAAGATCGCTGCCTTTCCATCTTTTTATTGACGATCCACAGCTTGGGAACAGCAACATTCTATTTTAGTAACAGATTGCACGCGTTCAAGTGGTTTCTGCTGTTGACATTGTTATGAGACATTGCTCAAGTTAACGAAACTGGACTGAAATATATGTTTTTTTTTCTCGCCTTAGCAGTGAAGTGACCGTAGTAAAATTACAATTTATTTGAAAAGAAACGGAGTTGCTTCATTTTAATTCCAACATCAAAACATAATTCGAAAAAGCTTTGTGAGTGTAACACGATTTGTAATCATTAAAGGACCCTAAGTGCTCCCTTATTGAGTAACATTGACGCAAAGCAAAGGTTGCCGCCATCTTGGATTTGAGTGACAGGGAGGAACCTGTAAACGAGGTTGGATGATTGGCCAATCTTTGATCTCCAATGCGGGACAAAAGTGTTGGGACACTTACCACATTTCTAAGGAAATTGACTGCTAGTCCCTCTTCCCCCGACCGGTGTTGAGAATTGACCATCCCAAACAGCAAGATAAGGATAAACATGTTTGCCAACATTGCTTGGGGGGAGGAGGTTAAGAAACGAGAAATCTTTGCAAAAATATTACTCCTCCGGAATTCTTTATTTTTTTCTAAGCTGCTATCATTCGGTCCATTTTGGATTCGCTCCGACGAAGGGCTAACGCTCGAAACGTCAGCTCTTGAATCTCTTTACGGCGGCCAATTCACATTATCAACCCAGTTGATAAAACCAAATTATATTGCTATCATTCATTAGTTGACCTTACCTATAATATTTATCTTATTATCTTGTTAGTCCAGGCGATCTGTTTGCTGGGATAAGAAAACAACATACCTATACATGTAAAAAACTGGAGTACGTAATATCCCGAATGACAGGAACTCTCTAACCGGAAGCTGGAAAAAGAGTACTAACAAGCTACATAAAACCATTCATTTCCAAAATAAATATCCCATTGTTTATGTAATCGATGTCAAAAGAAAACTGTCTCGATGCGTGCGGTTATGTACAAAGAAAATATGCTTGTAGAACAAAGGAAACTCACAAGTTCATCTTTTGGGTGCAAACTGGAAATGGAAAACTATAAACTGTTTAAAGTGACAGAGCCGGAAACCCGTCTGTGTTCGCAGGCTAACAAGGCAAGAAAGATGTTACATAGTTGATTTTATTGAGTGCAATCTCTCGCACACAATATCGGTTGTCACTTTGGTAAAGAAAAGTCTCAAAAAGTAAAACGATCTTGGTACCATACAGATAATATTTAACGAGAAGGTCGCCCAGAAATCAAGCAAGAAATAACACTTATATTAAGTATCTCCAGGTAGCTAATCGTTCGAGTGGTTATCGAACCGGAAAAGCAATCTTAGTGGCTAGTGTTATTTTTGTCATCGTCCTGTATTCGCTTGGAAGATTTGCTGTTTGATGTATAACATTAACCATAGAGAGCGTTTTACTTTTTTTCTTGAACAATTTTGTTTATTATTGTGAAAGGAACCTGTAAACGAGGTTGGATGATTGGCCAATTTTTGATCACGTGCGAAGAAGGCACTCGTGTTGCAATGGAATAATGACGTGTGTTTCTATCTCGATTGCTGTGACAACTGGCAAAAACCAGAGGTTGCATTTGTTATCAGTAAGACTTGTTTGTGGACTCAGTAAATATCTCCAATGCGGGACAACAGTGTTGGGACACTTACCACATTTCTAAGGAAATTGACTGCTAGTCCCCCTTCCCCCTAGCAAGGTAAAGCTGTAGCGGCCCGTAGATTTTAAATTTTTTATTGTCAGTTAGAATAATTTCCTATAATTCATTTATACTTATTTTCTAACACAATCTGGTTCTCTTTAAAAATCGCTCCTATGTGTATAAATTATATTAAAATATCACGGCAGCACCTTGTACACCAGTAGAATTATGGAATAATAATATATATTGTACAAGTTCTACTGCAGTTCTTGTTGATTTCATCGAACACCATATTCCTGGGGCCCCAGCTTTCGATTTAAGTCCTTAACAATGTTTTCCCAGAAAGAGTCATCCATATAAATCTTCTCTGATAATCTCGGATCGCCTTCCAGTTGAACGTGTCCAGACCCCTGGAGGACAAGCATCATTGGAGACCAGGGATTAGTTGAGACCTTGTTGAGTGGATTTCATGAGTGCTGTCTTTAGCATCTGCTTTAACATTCTTTTCTTTTTACAAACCCACATTCCTGGTGGACAATCTTGTGGATCTGCATTGTTATCTAAATTGGAAGTCTCCTTCTTAGCCCTGTCTTCTTTAAGAGGAATCCTTGTGTCTCTGGATGCTTGGCCTATTTCTGATCGCTTTCCGGTTGAGCAGGTCCAGACCCCTGGTGGACAAGCATCATTTTGGAATGCCTCCGTTGCCACGTTTCTGTTGAGAGCAATGTTGGTTTCCTTGGATGCTTTGCCAATCTCTGATCGCTTTCCGGTGGAGCAGGTCCAGACCCCTGGAGGACAAACATCTCTTTGAACTGCTGGCTCCTGGGATAGCCTCAATTTCTCAGTGATAAGACCAGCACAGGCCGAGTGGATGGAAAAGAGAGAAAAAATAACGCAAATGGTGGAAATATACATTCTCAAGTTAACTTATGTTTGGAAACTGGGTTTTTTCAGAAGATGTTTTGGAACAGGTTTCTTCACAGGTCGAGTTTGTTGTGTTTGTTGGCTGTCTGCCGAATGTAATGAGTGCAAGTTTACTGGTCTTCCATCTTTTTATTGGCGGTCCACAGCTTAGAAACACAGACTATTTTGGTAATAGATTGCTTGTTTTCACCGCAGTTGTCAGGTGGTCTCGGCTGTTAAAGTAATATATCAAAAACGAGTGCGAGTGTTTGACCGGGGTTCCAGACACCGAGAAACAAGGGAGCTTAAGCAATGACGACGGCGACGGCTAGGACGACGCCTGCTTAAAAATGAATTTATATTTTACGCACGAATTTTGCAATTGTCTTGATGTATTTGGTGCATCTATCGCTTTCAAACATAGCTCTTGTAGAAAATATAAGGACGGCGTTTATTTTCAAACAGAAAACCGAAACTTTAGCCGTCGAGGTTCACGTTCTCCAAAGTACTTAGAAATTGGTCATTTCACGTTGTTGTTTTGCAGAGGACGGCAAAGAAATGTACAAAGAATTATAACGCACGTGCAGAGCTATTGTACTGCTCATTAAATCTTTTGTTTAGCGACGTTCTCATTGACGTTGCCGTCGTGGTTTGCTTAAGCTCCCTACAGATGAAAGCACGAGGCCGTACGCCGAATGCTTTTATTGGCTGGAGACCCCGGTCAAACACGATGCACGAGCTTTTGATACGGTTTCTAAAACTATTCACACCTCTTTGGTAATTAGGGGGTATTGTTTCGAGTTCTAATTTCTCACGAGATTATGTATTCAAAAAATAATTAAAATGCGAAGTTTGTTGTTGTTCGTTGTAAGCCATGTGGGTGTGAAGATGGCGCAGTCTTTGGCAGTGAATACCATAAGCAGTTTTCGTTGTCCAAAGCCAACTCCATACAAAACCAAATGGGCGATTAAAATTTTTCACGAATTGATTCTGGTGGCGCATGTAAAGATTATGGCCACTTGCACAAAGTTCTGTCGTTGAGTACAGATGTGGAAAGTATGGATGCCAACACTTTAAACTACTGGCTGAGTAAATTTGTCCAGGATGTTGCCAATAGTGAAGGGAAGGTATATCCAGCAAGGACACTTTATGGAATTATCTGTGGAATCCGAAGGCATTTAGAAGAAATTGTAGGAGGCGAAGCATTGAATCCTTTAGGTAAGAGATGATTAGAGTATTTGTTATGTTCAATGGAAGATAATATTTTCATCGAAGAATAAAATTAGAATATAAATCGATTTTTTTTTTAATCTTTCAATATTTTATTTATTTTCGTAGTTGTCTCATGCCGAGATGAAGGATAGCACGCGGCAAGGTGTGACTTTGCAAACAAAAAAAGAAGAGAAGGAAGCTGTTACAGATGAGGACGAAGGAAAGTTCTGGATTGCAGGATTATTTGGCAGTGGAACAGCTAAGCAATTGTTAGATAATACTATGTATTTATATAATGGTAAAACATTTGGCTGATTAATTGTTTTTAATAAACTGAAGTAGTGTTCTTGTGTTCAATTTGTTTTGTTTTGCTGCATGAATTTTGATGTCCAGTGAGAACGCAGATGAAAACCACGCGTGGTTTTGATATGTGATCCAAAACACGTGTGGCTTTCATCTGTGTTTTCATTGGGTATCAAAACTCATGCACGTGACGAATTTTGCAACTTGTAATTGGCTATATTAATGACTTTTAGAAACCGTCAATGAAACATTGCTTAAGTTAGAGCTACTAAAAATGTATGGTTTGTATTCAATCTAACAGGGAAAATTTTACAATTTTAGTGAAGACGATAAAGCTAAAGTTATACATTTGAACTATACTATGCGTTGTTTCGTGGTTAACGTTATGAACATGTAACTTTCAGCCTCACCCAAGCCTCACTGTGATTGGCCAAAGTAATTACAAAGAGGGCGGGGAATCCACAAATAAAAACTGGAAATAATTACACGTATCCGGGACAAAGCGCGGGAAAACATGCACACGCGAGTCACGATTGTTTTTAGTTTTACTTCTGATTGGTTGAAGAAGTTGCGCGAGATTTTAACACCAAAAGCTTTCGCTAATTGCATTTGACAATCGATTGAAAACAGCTCTATGATTACAATTTCCGTTTTGACCATAACATTCGAAAACTCTATCAAGTTTAATTTTGGCATTTTTCACTGTATGATAAAAATGTAAAACAAGAGTAAAATGTTTCTGTTTTTAGCTTGTGTTATGTTTATTTATATTTTTCACCGAGACTACTTGACAGTTGAACACATGCAGTCAGGCACCAAAGTCGAGGAAGCAGACCGTATTTGAGTGCATTTGTAGAGATGGGCTTGTCCCATGATATGTGACAAATTTTCTGCAATGTTCTTGTTGAATTAGAATACCATTTCTAATTTATAAAATTCAGTTGATCACTTCTTTGTTATGATTATCTGTCAGGTAAAGCTGTAGCGGACCGTAGATTTTCAAGTTATTGTGTTTCAGAGTTTGACATAGAAATAATGTTATTTACAGTCAACGTGGCACACAAGACGTAATCAGTTAAAAGATTGTTTTATTGTCGGAATAATCTCCTACAATTCATTCATACACATTTTCTAATACAATCTTGTTCTCTTTAAAAATCGCTCCTATGTTTATAAATTGTATTAAAATATCAAGGCAGCACTTTGTACACCAGTAGAATTATTTAATAATGTGCTATATTTGACAAGTTCTACTTCAGTTCTTGTTGATTTCATCGAACACAACATTCCTGGGGCACCAGCTTTCTGAAAATCTCTTCAAGTCCTTGACGATATTTTCCCAGAAAGACTCGTCCATGCAGTAACTTGGACGTCTTTGATAATCTCGCCCCTGGAGGGCGAGCGTCATTAGAGACCAGGGACGGGTGGAGACCTTCTTGACTGGAGTGCTGTCTTAAGCATCTGCTTTAAAATTCTTTTCCTTTTACAAACCCACATTCCTGGCGGACAGTCCTGGGGATCTGTATCGTCATCTAATTCAGAAGTCTCTTTCTTAGCCTTGTGTTCTTTAAGAGGAAACTTTGTGTCTCTGTATGTTTCGCCTATTTCTGAACGCTTTCCCGTTGAGCAGGTCCAGACCCCTGGTGGACAAGCATCATTTTGGTATGCCTCTGTGGCTTTGTTTCTGTTAAGATCAATATTAGTGTCCACAGCTGAGAAACATAGACGTTCTATTTTGGTAATAGATTCCTTGTTTTCACCGGAATTGTCAAGAGTTCTCGGCTGTTAAGATAATCAATGAAACATTGCTCAAGTAAGAGATACTGAAAATGTATGGGTTTATTCACTCTAACAGAGAATTTCCTACAGAAAATTTACGGTTTTAGTGAAGAACAAGGAATAACACTGAAGTTATGCATTTGAGCGGTATTACTCTTTGTTTGCGCTATTCCCAAGGCATAAAACGTTTAAATTTCAGGTTTCAGTTCAAGACGATTTGTAATCACTCGATCGCAACAGCTTTCTTATTGAATAACAGCCATGAGGATGGCGTAAGATTAGTGCAACCGCCGATAGATAGGACCTGGGCCGAGCTTTGGGAGTTTGCTGGTCTGTAATCACAAGTCAGGTATATTCAGTTATATTTGTTATAAATGGATTATGAGGATTTTTTTATACATCCCAGCATACTGGGGCTGCCTTCGTGCGTTTCAAGAACTGACGAAGGCCCAATTGGATTTCTGGAGGCCCTGTAGCTTTCATATATTTGATTATTAAAGTGCATATGAAGCGAATTTTTTCTTTGCCGTTTTGAGTTCCTCTACATGTATAGAAAACTACTACAAGTAGAAAAATTACACTCAATAAAGATTTGAGCGATTTTGAGGGCTATAAAATGTGGTTCTTCTGCCGTAAAAGTGTCCGGAGCCTAGATCGAGTTTCTATTGTGAAATCCTTAATGTGACGTCAGTTTGGTTGCAAAGGGCCGTTTTGCTTAAGCGCTGAGTAGGAACCTCTCACGCGAAAATGTTCCGAATAACTAGCCGTCTCGAAACTAATAGCCGTTTGTTAACCGTTCGAATGCAATGGGATAAGGTTCTAACTCCTCAACTCCTAGTTTTCTCACTTTCCGCCTTATCTCTTGATCTGAGATGCAACCAATGTGACGTCACGATCTGGTATTTTGACCGCGCAAATTGGCGGACCTTTTTGGAGCAAAATGCGGTAACTTTCAAGGGTTATAAAATCGTCAATCTGTTCTCTTTCCTTCTCAAACTTTCAGATTCTTCCTTCAACATGTTAAGCTTTAGAAATATACATTAAAAATATTTCGCTTTATATGCACTTGAAAAGTGTAGCGTGAAAAGAACAGTTTACTGCAGTGTAAAGCCATCTAAAGCTGGCGTAATTTTCTGTTTTAAGTTGCTTTGAGCTACCTTTACACGTTTTTTTAGCTGACCTTTTTGCCAGCTTTCCACTCATAATTGAAGGTCGAGTAAGAGTACTTAAACTTTTAAGCAACTTTAACAAGATTTAATTCAGTGCGTAAAGTTATATAACCAACTTTAATTTTACGTAAATCTCTATTTCGTACAGTGAAACTATTCACATGCTGTATTCGTATGTAATCATACATGTGGCAAAGCAGCCAATAACCCAAACTTTACTGTGATGCAAATCCAAGATGGCGGTTACGCTGAGTTCGCGCCACTGCTACTAGACTAGTATGAAAGCTGTTAACGCTGCTGGAGCGAGTTTCAACTGAGTGCCGTAAAACAAAAACCAAAGTATCCGCTTTGAGCAATGACAAAGAGCGCGGGAAATCCTGTCAACAAATAATTATAAAAACTCGAAATAATTACACGTAGCCGGCACAAAGCGCGGGAAAACTTGCACTCCCCAGTGACGACTGGTTTTGCTTTTTACTGATTGGTTTAATAAGTTGCGCTAGATTTGTGAACCAATCACAAAGCGTAGTAATGCAACACCAAAGACGTTCGATAATTGCGGCTGTCAATCAATTGAAAACTGCTATATGATTGCAATCCCAGATTTTGTCGTTAACATTCACAAACTTGATCAAGTTTAATTATTGTATTGTTTTACTGTATGATAAGAATGGAAAACAAGCGTACAATGTTTCTGTCTTTAGCTTGTGTTATGTTCATTTGCATTCTTCACCGAGACTACTTGACAGTTGAACACATGACGTCAGATGCGTAAGTCGAGGAAGGAGATCGTATACGTATCTAAGTACCATTTCTAAAGATGGGATTGCCCCATGATATGTGACAATTTTTTGACAATGTTTTTGTTGAATACCATTACTAGTTTCTAAAATTCAGTTGGCACTTCTTTGTTAAGATTGTCTGTCAGCTAAAGCTGAAGCGGTCCGTCTGTTTTCAAATGATTGTGTTTCAGAGTTTAAAAATTAAATAAATCCATTTACACTCTAAGCAGCACACAAGACGTACTCAGTTAAACTATTTTTTATTGTGAATTATAATAATCTCCTTTTATTCATTTGTACACATTTTCTAATACGGCCTCGTTCTCTTTAAAAATCTCTCCTATAAACTGTTTATAAATTCACGAGCACTTATAATCTTTGCATACAGGTAGAATTATTATTAATGTGCTATATTGGACAAGTTCTACTTCAGTTCTTGCTGATTTCATTGTAAACTACATTCCTGGGGCCCCAGCTTTCTTTCCTTAATGTTTTTCCAGAAAGATTCAACCATGCAACCGTGAAGCCTCAACAGTAACTTGGACTTCTTTGATAATCTCGGATCGCTTTCCAGTTGAACATGTCCAGACCCCTGGAGGACAAGCGTCATTAGAGACCAGGGACGGGTTGAGACCCTCTTGACTGGATTTCATAAGTGCTGTCTTTAGCATCTGCTTTAACATTCTTTTCTGTTTACAAACCCACATTCCTGGCGGACATTCCTGTGGATCTAGATTGTCATCTAAATCAGCAGTCTCCTCCTTAAACGTGTCTTCTTTAAAAGAAATCCTTGTGTCTGTGGATGCTTGGCCTATTTCTGATCGCTTTCCGGTGGAGCATGTCCAGACCCCTGGAGGACAAACATCTCTTTGAACTACTGGCTCCTGGGATAGCCTCAATTTCTCAGTGATAAGACCAGCACAGGCCGAGTGGATGTAAAAGAGACAAAAAATAACGCAAATTGTAGAGATATACATTCTCAAGTTAACTTATGTTTTGGAACAGGTTTCTTCAGAAGTCGAGTTTGGTGTATTTGTTGGCTGTCTACCGAATGTAATGAGTGAACGTTCGCTGGCCTTCCATCTTTTTATTGGCGAACCACAGCTGAGAAACATAGACGTTCTATTTTGGTAATAGATTCCTTGTTTTCACCGGAATTGTCAAGAGTTCTCGGCTGTTAAGATAATCAATGAAACATTGCTCAAGTAAGAGATACTGAAAATGTATGGGTTTATTCACTCTAACAGAGAATTTTCTACAGAAAATTTACAGTTTTAGTGAAGAACAAGGAATAAAACTGAAGTTATGCATTTGAGCGGTATTACTCTTTGTTTGCGCTATTCCCAAGGAATAAAACGTTTAAATTTCAGGTTTTAGTTCAAGACGATTTGTAATCACTCGATCGCAACAGCTTTCTTATTGAATAACAGCCATGAGGATGGCGTAAGATTAGTGCAACCGCCGATAGATAGGACCTGGGCCGAGCTTTGGGAGTTTGCTGGTCTCTAATCACAAGTCAGGTATATTCAGTTATATTTGTTATAAATGGATTATGAGGATTTTTTTATACATCACAGCATACTGGGGCTGCCTTCGTGCGTTTCAAGAACTGACGAAGGCCCAATTGGATTTCTGGAGGCCCTGTAGCTTTCATATATTTGATTATTAAAGTGGATATGAAGCGAATTTTTTCTTTGCCGTTTTGATTTCCCCTACATGTATAGAAAACTGCTACAAGTAGAAAAATTACACTCAATAAAGATTTGAGCGATTTTGAGGGCTATACAATGAGGTTCTTCTGGCGTAAAAGTGTCCGATGCCTGGATCGAGTTTCTATTGTGAAATCCTTAATGTGACGTCACTTTGGTCTCAAATGGCCGTTTTGGGTAAGCGCTGAGTAGGAACCTCTCACGCGAAAATGTTCCGAATAACTAGCCGTCTCGAAACTAATAGCCGTTTGTTAACCGTTCGAACGCAATGGGATAAGGTTCTAACTCCTGAAACCCTAGGTTTCTCACTTTCCGCCTTATCTCTTGATCTGAGATGCAACCAACGTGACGTCACGATCTGGTATTTTGACCGCGCAAATTGGCGGACCTTTTTGGAGCAAAATGCGGTAACTTTCAAGGGTTATAAAATCGTCAATTTGTTCTCTTTCCTTCTCAAACTTTCAGATTCTTCCTTCAACATGTTAAGCTTTAGAAATATACATTAAAAATATTTCGCTTTATATGCACTTGAAAAGTGTAGCGTGAAAAGAACAGTTTACTGCAGTGTAAAGCCATCTAAAGCTGGCGTAATTTTCTGTTTTAAGTTGCTTTGAGCTACCTTTACACGTTTTTTTACCTGACCTTTTTGCCAGCTTTCCACTCATAATTGAAGCTCGAGTAAGAGTACTTAAACTTTTAAGCAACTTTAACAAGATTTAATTCAGTGCGTAAAGTTATATAACCAACTTTAATTTTACGTAAATCTCTATTTCGTACAGTGAAACTATTCACATGCGGTATTCGTATGTAATCATACATGTGGCAAAGCAGCCAATAACCCAAACTTTACTGTGATGCAAATCCAAGATGGCGGTTACGCTGAGTTCGCGCCACTGCTACTAGGCTAGTATGAAAACTGTTAACGCTGCTGGAGCGAGTTTCAACTGAGTGCCGTAAAACAAAAACCAAAGTATCCGCTTTGAGCAATGACAAAGAGCGCGGGAAATCCTGTCAACAAATAATTATAAAAACTCGAAATAATTACACGTAGCCGGCACAAAGCGCGGGAAAACTTGCACTCCCCAGTGACGACTGGTTTTGCTTTTTACTGATTGGTTGAATAAGTTGCGCTAGATTCTTCAACCAATCTCAAAGCGTAGTAATGCAACACCAAAGACGTTCGATAATTGCGGTTGTCAATCAATTGAAAACTGCCATATGATTGCAATCCCAGTTTTTGTCGTTAACATTCACAAACTTGATCAAGTTTAATTATGGTATTTTTTACTGTATGATAAGAATGGAAAACAAGCGTACAATGTTTCTGTCTTTAGCTTGTGTTATGTTCATTTGCATTGTTCACCGAGACTACTTGACAGTTGAACACATGACGTCAGGTGCGTAAGTCGAGGAAGGAGATCGTATACGTATCTAAGTACCATTTCTAAAGATGGGATTGCCCCATGATATGTGACAAATTTTTGACAATGTTTTTGTTGAATACCATTTCCAGTTTCTAAAATTCAGTTGATACTTCTTTGTTAAGATTGTCTGTCAGCTAAAGCTGAAGCGGCCCGTCTGTTTTCAAATGATTGTGTTTTAGAGTTTAAAAATTGAATAAATCCATTTACACTCTAAGCAGCACACAAGACGTACTCAGTTAAACTATTTTTTTATTGTGAGTTATAATAATCTCCTTTTATTCATTTGTACACATTTTCTAATACGACCTCGTTCTCTTTAAAAATCTCTCCTATAAACTGTTTATAAATTCACGAGCACTTGTAATATTTGCATACAGGTAGAATTATTATTAATGTGCTATATTGGACAAGTTCTACTTCAGTTCTTGTTGATTTCATTGTACACTACATTCCTGGGGCCCCAGCTTTCTTTCCTTAATGTTTTTCCAGAAAGATTCAACCATGCAACCGTGAAGCCTCAACAGTAACTTGGACTTCTTTGATAATCTCGGATCGCTTTCCAGTTGAGCATGTCCAGACCCCTGGGGGACAAGCGTCATTAGAGACCAGGGACGGGTTGAGACCTTCTTGACTGGATTTCATGAGTGCTGTCTTTAGCATCTGCTTTAACATTCTTTTCTGTTGACAAACCCACATTCTTGGCGGACAATCTTCTGCGTCTTTATTCCCATCTAAATGGGAAATCTCCTCCGTCGCCATCTCTTCATTTAGATCAATATTTTTGATCAACGGTGTTGCTTCAGTTGTCTCCATGGTTTCTTTGCTAATCTCAGATCGCTTTCCGGTTGAGCAGGTCCACACCCCCGGAGGACAAGCGTCATTTTGGGAATCCTCTGTGACGAAGTTTTCGTTAAGAACAATTTTGGTGTCTCTGGATGCTTTTCCCATCTCTGATCGTTTTCCGGTTGAACAGGTCCAGACCCCTGGTGGACAAGCATCATTTTGAACTGCGGAGATCTGGGGCTGTTTCAACTTCTCAGTGAGAGGACCAGAACGGACTAAGTCGATTTGACAGATACAGAAAATAACGAAAATGGCGGAAATATACATTCTAGAGTTTAAATTATTAATAAGACGTCAGTGAATCGACTTTTGAGCAATCGTTTTCGTTGTGTTAGCCTTACTGTCTGCCGAGTGAATTGAGTGAATGTTCGCTGTCCTTCCATCTTTTTATTGATGATCCACAGCTTGGGAACAAAAGCGTTCTATATTGGTAACAGATTGCTTGTGTTCAACTATCAAGTGTTCTGTCGGCTGTTGACATTGTAACTGAAACATTACTCAACACACGCTTAAAATAGACGCTTGGTTTCTTTCCCTCTCGTGAATAACAATAAATGTGACAGTTTTAGAGAAGATGATATGGAATGACGATTTTTGTTAATATGTTAAAAACTTAAAATGCTTTGTTGTATTGAGGCCAAGTATTTGAACTTTTTTGTTAAGAGGATTGGTAATCGCTTGATTATGACAGCTTTGTTATTGGGTAACAGTCGGCGCAAGATAAGCGTAACCCTCATTTGGATTTGAACGATAAATTGGACCCTGGAAACTAAGTTTTGCTTTTTAAGTGTCACGTGGTAAGAAGACACGAGAGTGACGACAAATATTGAGTTATGTTCCTGTATGAAAATACACCAGTGCAATACATTTTGCTTCCATCGTGTTTGACATAGTAAAAATAAAATCAAAGTCTTAGGAACTTTCTTTCCGAATGGCAGTACACGCAATCTTTTTGGCAAGGAAGATTGCGTGGCGAGCCTATCTCCTTTGTTAATTTGGTTTACTCTTTTTAATGACTTCGCAGGACAACTAAATTGTATAAATAAATTGATTTGATTTGGGCTTTACTGGAAATATCTCGTTCACATTTCAAGCAATCCAAAAACGCTGTGCTCAAAACATGAATCTATGTTTTGCGTTTATTGGGTAATTTTGCCACACGATCTTTTTTCATTTCGGTAGAAACCTCTCGAGTGATGAACATAGTTTTCTGGGTACCTATATACGAGATAATATTGAGCTGGCATAACCAAGGGGTCGCATAAAATTTGCAGAATTCTGTCTTTGAATTCCGAAAGAAATTTCAGCTTCCTAAAATAATTGATGATGTATCCGGTTGGGGGTGGGTTCTATCTATATGTAGTTTATCTTCCGGATGCATAGAAATAAGTTCTTATACAATTAAAGGTCGAGTTCTCTTCTGGAGAAGTCACGTTCTTTTACATTAAGACTCTGATCTGGTAGTAGCAAAGTATTAGCCAGGAGAAACACTGTGGAACCGCGTTTGAATTCTCACTCTCCTATTAATGAAGCGACCGCTTCATTAAGACAGTAGAGATCTTTAGACTCTACGACGAGGACTACTACGAATATGAGATTTCACTTTCTTTCTTCGCGCATAGTAACAAAATAGCCTCACCAGAAAACTAGCAAAGTTAGCACGGTAATTCAGTTTATTGAAGACAGTTAAGGCTTCTCCTGGTCGCAAAATGATAAAACTGCTAACATTTCGATAACTTGTTTTCGCCACTTGGACATTCTCACTGAAACTCGTAGTAGAATGACGACGGCTATCGCCTTTTCCCGCCAAAATGACGCTTGGTTCACGCGTGCGCGCACTAGTTTAGTGTTCAAAAAACTCGTCAAAACTCGTAGTCGCCCTCGCCTTAGAATGAAGCCAAACGGCCAAACGAGGCTGAGAGTTGACCGTCATTAGAGTTTCTTCAACTCTCATCGACTATCATCAACCCTAGCCAAACGAGAGAAATCTCTCATCAACTTATGAAACATTTGAGCACGTTCAAACTCGATGAGAGCACATGAAAGTTTTAGACTAAATGAGGGCGAGAGTTTGAACTCTTACCAGACCTGATGTCACCCTCGTTTGGCTCGGGTTTAACCCGGGTCTCTAGAAAGTAGCGACTGCGGTTATCTTCGAGAATTACCAACCTGTGTTTTCCTTTCTCTAAATTGTCGAATTAGAAATCAGTTTGATGTGCAATTCTTTATCACATTTACCGCAATGTAATATTGCCTAAAAATGTTGCTTGTTGAAGATTTATCCAAGATTTTCAACGCGGTTCACGTGCGTTAACCCTAGATTGAGAAAGATAGCGACCAGTCTATTTTAAAGGGCCCTAGTCAGCTTCCGCCATTTTCGATGCCATCGAAATTATGGAAATTGTATGGCGAAGCGAAATCTTATTGCATTGCTCTAAATTATATAACTGGAAGAGTTAAATTACCTTTTGCAACCTTGTTCGCCGGTTTAGACACACTCCGCGTAAAGTATAATACTGAAACTCTCACATGTAAACAATAACAAAGGCGTGTCTTACTAGGTTCCTTGAATAGTCACGTTGCTAAAATTTAATTGTATTGCTATCACATCAAACTCCATCGAGGCGAAAGGTTTTTGACGGGTGTATTTTCATGCAAATTGATAACGTGGTCAGAGGTTGCCCAAGCTAGTTTCCAGGGTCCTATCTTTAGTTCAAATCCAAGCATGGGTTTCGCTAATCTTGCGCCACTGTTACTAAATAAGAAAGCTGTTATTATCAAGTGATTGCAAATCCTCTTGAAATGCGAAAACGTTTCAAATATTTCTATGGTTGGCTTAAAGGGAACAAAGTATTTACTATGCTGAACACATTAGCTAGGTATCGTCATTCCATCTTCACTAAAATTATCATAATTATCATGATTTACTCTTATTCACTGTTAGGATGAAAAACAAGCTTAGAATTTCAGCGCGTTGGGTAATGTTTCATTTACGATTTGAACAGCTGGGAGAGCACTCGACAGTTGAACACAAGCATTGAATATGTCACCAAAATAGAACATGGCTGTTGCTCGGCTGTGGATCGTCAATAAAACGATGAAAGGCCGGCGAACTTTCACTCAATTTACTCGCAGACAGCCAAGCTAAAACAACGAGAACGACGACTAAAAAGTCAAATCGCTAAGTTCTTTTTATCCAGCTTAAAACTTGAGAATGTATATTTGCGCTATTTTCGTTATTTTCTGTATCTTTCAAATCGATTCAGTCCGTTCTGGTCCGCTCACTAAGACGTTAAAACTTCCCCAGATCTCCACAGTTCAAAGTGATGCTTGTCCACCAGGGGTCTGGACGTGCTCAACCGGAAAGCGATCACAGATTGTCAAAGCAAGCTGGAAAAGTATTGTTCTTAACGAAGAGATGGTTACTAAGGAGACTTCTAATTTACAACGCAATCAAGACACAGATCTACCAGGAGTGTGGGTTTCTAAAAAGAAGAGAATATTGAAGCAGATGTTAAAGACAGCACTCATGAAATCCCGCCAAGAAGGTTTCAATCCGTCCCAGGCCTCTTATGATGCTTGTCCGCCAGGAGTCTGGACATGTTCAACTGGAAAGCGATCCGTTATCAAAGACGTCCAAGTTGCTGCAGTATGAATGAACTGTTCTATAAAAACACAATGAAAGAAGACTTTTTTACGCGGTCATCACAGAAAGGTGGCACATATCCAAACGTGTCCTCCAGGAAAGTGCATTATGATAAAAAGAAACACTCTAGTATTTTCTCGTCTTAGAACACTACTCTCAGTAATTGTTGTTGTAAATATCAAGTGTTGCTGTTATATGGAGCACATTCAAATAGAAGTAAGCCGTTTTGAATAGAGAAGTTTTCCAAGATTTGTACAACTACATTTATTTATACCAGAGCTACAGCAAAAAAAAAGTGAAGAAAAATACATTGACTTGAAACTTACAAATATGGTATTAAGCAGCTATCTATATGATACAATTAATTAAATTACGGTCGTGTGTATTAAATATAAAGCAAGAGGAACCTAAAGGCAAAAGCTAATATTACTATTAACAAGGCAAGAGAAAAATTCCTTGTGAAAAACAATGATATTTACAACCCCAAGAGTAACGAGACAAGCAATAATAAAGCTATTTATAATCTATTATTAAAAACTAGCTATGGTATATTGCATTTCCTGAGTTTTGATTGGTTGAGAGGCAATGGTATATCAGCTCATATACCATTGACCTACCAAAAAGGTACGTGTACGCGTAAAAGAATGCATTTTTGCAATGTTTGTACAATATTTTGGGGGCATTTTTAATAAAACAATTATTCCACTCGCGCTTGTTGGATATAAGATGGTTATAGCCTACTCGGCGCTACGCACCTCGTTGGCTATCTACCATCTCATATCCAACGCGCGCTTGTGGAATAATTGTTAGATATAGTATAGTCGTAGACTTAGGGAGGCTACTCTATAATAAAAATCTTATACTGATGTGAAACGTAGTTTGTTATGTCTTGTTTGCAGTTCATGAAGTCTTTTTTAGTAAATTCATAGGTCTTTGCGTGGTTCTAATTGTTTCTAACAGATATTCCGGCTTAATATGTACAGTTCTACCACGAAATCCTCGGCATCATATAGACAGCGCTAAACTGTTTTCAACAAAGACTCCCTTTCACTGAACACCATTTCATAATACGTGGAATCAAAATCCAGAATAAAATCGTTATAAGATGTAATTGTGGCTGTATGATTCAGTTCACAGAGTTTTCTATTTGTCTTGTAGTTGAAAGAAAAACAAGTTCTGGTGTTCAAGCACATCAAGGCACAAAACACGACACTCTCCGTATGCAGCGGCATGATCACGTGACCTCGTAAGGCGGCGTTCTCCTTGACGAGGGAAACTACTGCTTCATGTCTCCTTGCAACTGAAATGAAAAGACAAGAACTATAACAGATTGAAAAAGATTGCTTTTAAATTCCTCTCTTTTCCGCTGCTAAATGCTCAGATCACTCGCGGGTCATGTTGCAGCGACTCGCGATTGACCCCTCGTGTGTCTCGATATCGCAGAACGAGGTGTTAGTTCCCTGCAATAAGCCCACTCTTTTATTGAGGGTTCTCTCGCCTCTTTGTCTTTATGGTGGTTGCGATGGTGATTACTCTTCAACATGACTCCTGGTGTCAATCGAACTGATCAGCAGTTTTCCTTCGTGTCTGACTGAGGATAGTTTTCAATTAAGTGTGTTTTGAAATAAGCGATTGCATACGCAACGTTACCAGGAATAGGCGCGTGAAAGGGGCATTGTCACGTAATTTTAGCAACACTTTAACTAAAACTTGTCTTCGCTCAAAGGCAGACCGAAAATAATGGTTTAGTTTTGTTACCCAAGACTATGTTACTGCATTGAAACCATTTATTGACTTCTGTTGTTACGGATGGCGATTATGGAAGTGGACAAATTAGAAACCAACTATTATTGCTCTCTGCTAAATTTTCATTTAAGATATCTTTGCAATTCTGCAGGAGCATTTTTTCAGTGTACGAGTGAAGGTATTAAGGTCATTCCCCTGAAATAGAACTGACAATAGATTTTCGTTCAAACTTTGCCCATTTGTTGTTCATCGTAAGGGAATTTAAATTTTGAAATGAAAAAGAGGGGTTACCATATTCGTTTAGGAGCAGGAGCACCTTGAAAATACCCCATAATTCATTAAAATATCAGCTTCAGAAATGTTTTCATTTGACTAGTCCATGTCACGTCTTATGGGAGAAGAAAAAAATAGGGAGAAAGCAAATCAAGGGAAAAAACTATAGATATACTGTATCGCCTTCAAGGAACAATTTAATATATGTTTCATTATGAAAGCACGCATTTCCAGTCGACCTTGATTCAACTTGTTACTAGTATGCAGTGATCTCGAGGCCACAATATCTGTTCAATAAGTTCACGTTTCCGTCGATTATTTATTTTTCTGCAATGGGAATTTGTTTATATTGCTGTTATAGGAAGAAAGTGATTGCTAGTCTCAGAAAAAGGGTAAAAAAATATAGGTCACCATACTCGTTTACGAGAAAACGACGATTTATCTCCTTCACGAGCAAAGCCGTAAATAAAACGCCGCAGTTTTCTTTAGGTGCGCGCGCTATGACGCAATAAATCGTGCGCAGTAAGGATGCGCAATGCAATACAGGGGAATGACCTTAAGCAATGACTTTAGCACAGAATTGGCCTGGACACTCCAACATCACCGTGAGAGGGCCCCTTTAACTTGTCAACCTGGTAATACTGCATTGTCTTGTTTTTTGCTTTACCGGAGATTACGGATCTCACTCAAGGGAGTGTCACTCTAATTCAGTAAAATCTAACGAAATGTTAATGTGGTCAGAATTTATTGTAAGCAGAGTTTTTGTACATAACGTAACGGAATCTATTGCAATCGAATCTAAGTAAATTGAAGCGAATAATGTTATATATGTCTAAATAACTATACATATGATGATATCCTCAGTGAATGTCATTTTCCATTAACAGTTGTGACATTATATTTTTTTTTCTACCGGAATGTTGTCGAGTTCCTTCACCTCAATTTTCAGCCTCCGCGTATTTACTTAAAATGATATGCGCTGCTGTACATGAATTTTATTTTAGACAGCAAAATGATGCTTTCCTTGATTGTCAACGTCTACCAGATTGACATTTTATGAAAGGTGAAAGGAGAAATAAGAAGTTGATGTGCATCCATAAAATATTTACCTTCACACATAACTGCAGTAAGATCACCAGTAATGTCCACTTTGACTGGCGAGGTAAAATCAGGAAAAATCAAGGTCTGGCCTTCAGAAGACGAAATCGTTTTTAGCATTTCGTTGTTAACTTGGGAACCAACTCCCAAACCAATGATAACAATTCCGTCATCTTTCACTTGCTGTGAAGAGTTCACTGCCAGGTTGGGATCTGGCGAGAAGTAAGTTATTAACCGAGTAAGAGGTCTGGATTAGAGAATCTTGACCGAGGGCGTGAGTACAGACCGAACGTAGTGAGGTTTGTACTCACGACCTCGGTTAGATTATCCCATACAGACTCGACTTAGCTCGTTTAATAAGATGTTTATTATATGGCCAAACTAAAAAACTTGCTGATTCGCTTAACATTTGCTTGCGAACGGCGACGAGCTTAACTTAACGGTAAACTGACTTGCCAAAGTTTGTTCGTCCTCTTTTTTCCTTTTTCGTCAACCTTTTAATAATTTTAAAAGAAAAATTCGATTTTTTTGTAGTTTAGTTTATAACTATCTCACTTCAAAGCAAGTCTGCACGCATGCAAGATACCAGTCTAGAAAGAAAATAAGACCGCGGTCAATATCGATATTCGTGCAATCTGTGGTGCCCAGTCCTTGTGAGACAAAGTCATACAATAAAGTAACTTATTACACGACCAAACTGGTACTCCGTTCAGAGGGCCAGTAACTATCATCAACCAATAAGATTGCTCCATTGCTTTCCAATATTTTCGGACCGCATAGTATTGTCCTAAATGATCCATTGCCTGTCCAATATAAATAAAAACCCTTTTAACTTACACATGAAATCAGCATCCGTGGCGATAACAAGAACACGTTTAACCACATCCCGCCCTCCCTCAGCAGAAGAAAACAATTTCCGAGCCTCATTGAAGGCAACAACCATATCCGATCCTCCTCCAGGATGAGATAAGCGTCGTATGGCCTTGTGAATGGAAGTGGCACTTTGTTTGTCTTTAAAGAAATATCGGTCAATAACAGAATCTGCAAACGTCATCAGCGCAACGTGAGTTCCTAGAAAAAAGCACAACCAACAAAAAACTCATGCTACCTTTGCGTATGTTCTTCGCTTTATGTCGTTCGCGCGAAATATTTGTTTTAGCGAGATATCCATCTCGCAAAGGGTTGATTCAGTTTCTTTCCTTTGCAACATTGTAAACCA
>OX393563.1:14825617-14833117 GCA_947652115.1 Blastomussa wellsi | reverse complement strand
CAGTAGTATAAACCGACCATGAATATGCGAGATATTTCCTTTATAAAAGATGTAGCTATATTGGCTTTCAAGTAAATGCTCACTTACCATAAATAGTAAAAGCATGATCCTAAATAGCGCGGAGTCTCTCATGGTTCTTGCTCTATTATTTCCTGTCGTTTTGTGTTGGCTCTGAGTGTAGATACGCGAGGAGTGATACTTGAAACCTCTTTGAATGAACACAGCAATGCATCCATCAGGCAAGCTGCAAAATTTATTTAGCTGTCCACAAAGGCCGGGAATAATAAACGCAAATCATACACAGCTTTCTATCAATAAACAAGACAAACAGATGCTCAAGGATTGAAGTTTCATGTTTTCTTTTTTCTTCTTTATAATGCAGATGAGCCGAGCGGGAGAACAGGCTTTGATTGGGGATTAGTTAGAGTGAGGAGAGGAATAGACCGGGAAACTGCCAGAAACCTGCCATTTTGGAAAAGTGGTCGAGTGTCAAAAAGTAATGCTAGCTCGATTGTAAGTGACTACCACAGTATGTCAGTGACCAAAGTGGCTGCAAATAACTGTGTCTAAGCATGCCTTCTTACACGGGACGTGCACCAGAAATTCAAATTCCAAAAACACGTATGATGTCGTTTTGTCCCAGTTTTCCGCAGCATTCAGCTCTCGTACCAGCGTTTTCTCCAGGCCTAGATGCAAAATATTATTTTTTATTGAAACAACTGGATAATTGGATATGCAATTCAAGAGTTTTCATTGACTTAGCCATCATGGTATATGAGCTCAAGGCCGTACCTAGGATTTTTTGTCTGGGGGGGGGGGCAACTTTTTGTCTGCGGGGACAAACTCCGCACGGGGGCAACAGCAAGTCCTGCCCCCCTGACCCCCACCCCCCCCCCCCCCCCCCTCCGCTGTGTACGGCCCTGAAGTGCAAACTATCCTTCGTAAAAGAAAGAATACATCCTTTAACGAAATGTTTTAAAAAGCGTTTTGACAATTTCATTATTTCCGCTCGAACATTTGCTGAGCATGTTTACTTTGAGTTCATCGGACGTCTCAATAAAATAAATATAGTGGTAACACGCTTTGTTATTTTAAATTTAAACAAACGAAATAACGAAGAGCCATTAACATGAATTCAAACTGCTTGCCAATATATGTTTTTTTTATTTCTGAAGTCGGCATTATAGATATCTATAGATATCTCAGTTCCCACAAGTTCAACGAGTTGACAGAGATTAAGTTGCCGCAAAATTCTTGTTTCCCAGGCTTAAAATTATCAAATGATCAAACCACGAGGAAATTCGCCATTTCCACATCTCCCATAACACACTTTGTTCACCTGCCCTCCCCCCCCCTCAAATTGCATAAGCATTGTCTTCCGTTTCTCTTGAAACGGCTGTAATATCCAGGAGAAATGGGAAACAAAGGTTGTATGCAAACCTTTGGGGGGCAAGCAAGGCTTATTATGGGAGACGTGGAAATGGCGAATAAACGCTAGAAACGCAGAATGTCAATCATTATTTTCTCGTTTAAAGCCTTTAAACGCCTCTACCAAGCTTGGCCTGGTAGAAGGGCGTTTATTTGACCCTTGCAGGAAGAACGCGAAAAACGTTTTCTTGCTTGCAATTTACTCGAGCCCTGCGTTTATGACAGAAAAATTGTTTGTTTTATTTCTTTTTATCTGCACCTCAACCCTGGAGACCTAGCATTCATTCCAACACAGTGTTTTTTAGACAATTTTTCAACTATCGCCTAAACACAAAATATCAATTCAAAGAATGTCATGGCAGTGAGAAACATGTCAGAACATTGACAAGGGCTTTTCCCTGGAAACAAGGTTGAGCTACGTCACGGTTTGGGTTTTGAGTGTTTTGAGTTTTGAGTTTTGGGTTTTGGGTTTTGAGTGAGAGTGCGAAACAAAGCTGTTTTCACCCGTTTTGGCGTGAAATAACAGGCGAAATATCAGGCTACTTTAAAGCTGATATGCTAGACTAAAATTAGCTCCAAAAAGACTGAACGATGCTCTGAACGAACTTTACATTGCAGTCGGATATCACGTGCTCGACTAACGTTACATGTTTTAATATCAGGCGGTCCAAAAGTCGTCGTGATTTCAGGATGCTTTGAGTGATTTAGAGGCTATTTATGTCGATAGAGGGTGACTTAAGGCGATTGTAGTCAACTTCAGGGTACTAAGGAGGACTTAACGTGAGGCGATTTAGGAAAAGCTAATAGAAAAATAAAAGTGACAACAGACACTTTAAATACTGGAGAAGCCTGTAGAACTTTGCACATTGGAATATTGTGGTAAGCCCCTTGTAATCTTCGTTTTCCGGGCGCATATTCTTCAGTCCTTGAAGTCCGGCTAAAACCACAATAAACTTTCGGCTTGTTGCAGTCAGTCATGCAGGGGTCGACAACAGAACAGAAATAAGAATTTTTAATTCTTGCTCTGATAAGTAAAAGTTATGGACTGATATCGTCCCATTTGTCTTTACAAAATCACTCAGTGAGGGGTAAAATGCAGTCACAAAATTTCGTCCAGCGCTGCGTCAAACTTGATCACGTGAATTAAAAACTTTTATCACGTGGACACTATTTATTCATCGCTTCCAGACTTTTAGCTACTCTATACAGCAAGGGAAACTTTAAAAATTAATAATTTGCTTTCCTTTAAGGCTGGATACATCTCTTGATTTTTCCGACTCCTTTGACTTCACAGCGTCACTACTGTGCTGTTCATGAATTCTGGAAAACGATGTCTTAAAAAATTACATCATCGCTTGTCAAGGCGAACCACGTGATAATAACGGCAGTTTTACCACGCTAGTGATTTTGAGAGTATCTTAATTCTAGGTCTTTCAAAGTAAAATTAATAATCCAGCTAAAACGAATTAGAACTAATCTGTGCCATAAAACTATTGAGTGCGGTGATCTCGTCCATGGGCTCCGTCACAATCACTTCTGTGCCAGCTGGGCGAAGGTGACGTCTATTTCGGCGAAGGACTGATCCAGATTGGGTCTTTACTTCATAGTACGCAAGAAAATAATGTATTCATTTCTAACTTTTTGCATGTACAGTGTAGTGGTAAATGAAGGTAGAGATATTCTATGACGTTATAGCCGTTGATCACTCAAAATTAAAGTTACTCAAGACCTCTTTGAGGTCTGCAATGTTCGAAAAAAGCCTCGAGACAAGATTAAAGAAGACCTTTACAAATGAACTGTGCGAGAGAAGTCTAAAATAATAAAGTCCTCTTTCTTAAAATATAGGAAACACATCTACGATTCGATTCCTTTTCCTTTCCATAATTCCTGGCGGGGAAAACATTGCATCTAAAACTTTCTAGAATTGCTTTGAACATAGTTAATGGAGGGATAATGTTTAAAATCGTGTTAAAATCGTCTCCCCGTACGAAAATTTCGGCTGCGCTATCCGCCATCTTGTTTTGAGTATGCACTTTCGCGATCACGTGACTAGTACCTTCAACCTTTGAAGTTCGTCGGCTTTCATAACCACTCCGAAACGGCCCCAAACGCCGCAGAAACACAAGTAATACACAATACATTTCTTTCCCATATTCCGAACTGTTTCTTTTATTATATTTACACTGTCATATATGCATGCCACATTGACGGCCCCCAAAGGGACTCGGGACAGCAACCTGTGCTTTGTCATTCTCTGCAAGCTATCTTGGGACCCTTTTGTTACATTCGGGCACCAGTATAGAACAAAGTGACTGCACGAAATTTCCCAGTGTGCGGCAGAATCTCCCTTGAGTCTAACGCATGGCGTTTGTGCATAAAGTACGTATACCAGGCAACATTTTCTCAAAAGACAGGCCATCTCGCACTTTTAGATCAGAAATAGTAAATGATATGGTCCTCACACTAAAGTTAGTCAATTTTGTGTTGCTCACAAGTATAGAAGGCAAGTCCTTTGGGGTGTGTTTTCTTAGTATTTCAACAAAAAGCAAATGGGTTGTCCCGGTGTTAATCTCTGTAGGTTTCTGTAGGATGGAACAACTACAGTATTACTCTCTCCCAGAAGATGACGCCAATCCCGGAGGACTCAAAAATTCCCTTACGTGAAGCCCTCCCCCCGATGTCCAAAAAGCAAACTACACAAACCTTTTGTGTCGCGTTGCGTAGTTTTCACGGATACTGTCATGGTCTCCATGGAATCGTCAACTGGAAATCTGTATCGACGTTGCTCCACCGAGCTCCGCTTTTTCCCAGCTGACAGGGTCGATCCAAAGCTGACGATGGTAGTTCCTTCCAAGGCGTTCAGAATGAGGTCTTTCAGCCTCTCCACCTCAGCTTCGTTTTTGAGCAACAAAGCCTGGCCTGAGGTAAACTCGCAAGGTCGAGAAAAGCTGGATAGATTTGATTGCTACCACAGCTTCCTGTTGATATGCAAATGACCGCGAATATCGTTATTTGTTGTAGCGTAGTGGCGGTAGTTGGTGATATAAAAATATAGTGTTACCTTCATAACTTCATAACAGCTGCAGAAGGTGAAAACGCTCGGATATTTATAACTACCTGAGGTACTTTCACAATAATTCCTATCCAGACACGCCATTGAGGGAAAATGACTTGGTATGTCGAGTAAATTGTAAGAATTTAAAGTCCCATTCAAAGGAGGTGACGGTTGCATAAAGGAATTTTGTAGCCCTGAAGTTCTAACAGATTTTTCTCCTTGGACATCCAAAACAGTTCATTTGAACCCTAAGGCTAGTACAATTCGTTTGCCACAAGTTTCACTTCTTCGATGTTCTCAGCTGTTGCGTCGGCTTTAGGACTAGCATCAGTGAACACGTACATGGGCGAGCCAAACATAGGATTTTGTCCAAGAGCATTCAGCATCCCCTCAAAAGTGAATTCTGGACAATCCCCTCTGCTGTGTGCTCTTAGGTCATTGATCGCCTGTATAAACTCTCCTGCTTCGCCATCATCTTTAACCACCACTTGTCCTGCGTCTTTAAAAAGAAGACAAAATAACATAACGACAAAGAGGAACGAAGGCATTGATTATTTAATTAAACATAACTAAATGCAGTCGAGTCCCCACGACTCACTGAGACTCCCAATAACTCGAACCTGCTACGACTCCGTCCAGGTCATTTTGCCACAAACTTTACCCTCGACAACTCGAATCTCCGCCAACTCGTGCCTTTTTCGATTCCTCTCCAGTTCATGTTCTTACCAATTTTAACCTCGATAACTCGAATCTCCGGCAAACCTTTTACGATTCCCCTCCGGCGCATGTTCACTGTAGTGTTATTTAACAACAATAGATAATTTTTGGCGCGATCGTGTCGTGATAGGCATTACTTGATAAATGTGTGTTATTTCCACTTCAAAACATAAACATTCCCTTTAACTACTTTGGTACATAAAGGTTTGAACACTACAACTCTTAAATCAACGTTTTTTTGCATTTCCGCGAACTCTGACTTCAGGGCTGCGCTAATTTTCAGCGGGTGTTCAGAACGTAAACCCTAGTGTACAATAGATATGTTTTACCTCTTTAACTGGTAAATCCTCTGCAAGATTTTAAAGCTTAAATTTGCAGCCAAACTCTTATTCTGGGCAAAAAACTTTATATTTTCAAAAACCTGCCATTTTGAAGGCAATTCTGAACCCTCGCGCCAGTAAGCCCACAACCTCGTTCCCAGGGTCTCTCATGTTCCCGCTCTCCTCTCTCGCTTCGGGAGGGCGGGAAGATGAGAGACCGAGATGAGATGACCGAGATGAGACGCTTTGACGAACCAGAGCTTATCAGATGTAGAACTTTTCCAAGAACATCTCTGGCATACGTGTACCTTTTGCTCCTAATAGAGTTTGCTAATAGTCGTGAAAGAGTTGTCTTTGTGTCATCGTTGTATCGTCGCCGACTATCAATCGCGCCTGCATTTGCTACAGCCTTCTCAATCTCGTTGATAATTTCGAGGAATTTGTTTGAAGGTTTGTAAATCGGGCCGCGTTTTGGTTGTTTGGCTGGACGTTTTCCAAACGAACGACCAAGATCTAATTCAATCACTCGTGGCTTAGGATTCGCCGCAACTCGAGAGAATCCGAATAGGGCATCGCGAGTGAATTGGAGTGAGCCGAAGAGGCTACCACAACAAGGACTGGCCGATAAAAGCAGGCAAAGAAAACCAACTTTGAAAGAGAATTGAACATGCATCGTAGCCATCTATAGTTCTGCGATTCTGATCTGCGGCGAGACGTGATAAAGTCGGTAAATGTATAGAGCGCTGATGTATCGCGAACAAGCCAAAACTAATTAACAAAAAAAAAATAGATTAGAAAGAGAGAAAGGGAGAAAGAAAGAAGGAAAAAGAGAAAGGGAAAAACTCATAAACGTATTGCAAATTACCAGGTTATATCACAAAGACACCTCTTCTGTCGAGTTTATCTCCTTTTCCGAAACGTAGTATCTTACAGCAATATAATTTGGTTTTATCAACTGGAGTTGATAATGTCAATTGGCCACCGTAAAGAGATTTAAATCTCTTTACGGTGGCCAATTCACATTATCAACCCATGCCAGTTGATAAAACCAAATTATATTGTTATACTTCCCACCGACGCAGCACCACAGTTTCTTTAGAAACTTATCCCCTCTATCTTACAGCAACCCGAATTAACTGACGAATGGTTAAAACACTCTTACCGAGGCAAGTTTCTCGTTTGGCCTGTAGCTAGCTAGCTACGGCCCTGAATAAGCAAACACAAATGAAAGTTTTCATGTTTACGTATTTTGGTGGCCTGAATGTGAAACAAACTCACTATCGGCCGGCTTAGCAAAAGAGTTGACAATATAAAATTTTTGTGAGTGGGGAGGGGGGATGCACGTGCTCATGCCTCGCCATCTTCTTTAACTACCTCTTGTCCTGCGTCTTTAAAAAGAAGAAGCAATAACACATATATCGACAAAGAGGAACGAAGGCATTGAATATTTAATTTAAGTTTTGATATCCGGCATGGCTGGGACTGAAGAAACGAAAACAGTGCGGACGAAGGTCGTGCTTTCCGTACTATAACGAGCTCGCGATATATGAAAAGATGGATTTCGTATCAGCTTACCTTCCAGGTTGCTGCTTATCACATTAAACAAACTGGCAGAGCTTCAGCTGTTTTTCTAAACCTTTCATCCCATCCCATGCGAAGTGTTTTTCAGTAGACTGTCCCCATGCCAACGGAAGAGATCAAATGCGACCTAAACAATGTACAATGTAGTACTGCAATACCCAAATGCCCCCCTCGTTACGTTCGATAATCGAGCTATTTTTGGTCGGTTTCGTTCGATTGGTTACGTCGGGAATACAGTTGTGAAAGGCAAACGTATTCGTCATCATTTTTCGCTTTTACTTTGCAAAAAGCAGAGAAATAGTCTTTGCAAAGCCAATATCCTTTTTGTCGATCTTCAAGATTTCCCTGGCAACCTTTTGTCAACAATGTTTGACCGCTAGTCCTAGTTTGCAGTGATTG
>OX393563.1:14578117-14820617 GCA_947652115.1 Blastomussa wellsi | reverse complement strand
CAAGCAAGCGATGCCTTGGAAAACTACGGAAGTGACCTGCGGGGATTATTATGAAAGATCGAAGACGAAATCTTACATAAAAGCGGTTATAAATCTTTCAAGGCTGAGCTGCTAGTGAATAAGGAGTTCCAAACACTTGGAATAAACAGTGTGGAATCCTCGAAGGGCGAGTACTTTTGGATGAATCGCTTTCGTGGTCGTGTATTAAAAGTTACTAAAGGAGTTGACAGGCTGCCGCATATACCTCATGCGGTTCCTGACATTTGTCTCAGATTAAACTCGTTTTCGAGCTATTTCGCTTTGTGTTTTTTTGAATGCTTGTTATATTCTGTATAACTGGGGGGAACTTCAACTCAAACAGTCCCGTCCGACTCAGTAATTTTGCAAATATTTAGCTGAGGTCACAGGTGTTCACCATTTCTTTAACCCTGTGAATTTTTTGTTTTAAAACTTGGCAGATCATGAGCTGTAATTTGCCATACGTTTTGCTACTCACTGTCTTTGCTAGTACTGTTTTTCTGTTTTCTGTTTTATTTCTATTACTTAAGCTCTCTAAATTGATTCTATTTGATTGAGCGAAATTCTTGAATTAAACCTATAATTTATGCTAACCTATAATTTATGCTAAATTTAATCTCGAACAGCAGGATACTGGAACACGATTAGCGACGCCGTTTCGCAGATGTCACTTTTCCGCTTTAGGAAATAGGAGACGGCTGCACGCAGGCTAAGAAGGGTGTGGTTTATTCGTTTAGCGAAATTCTGCTCTATGTACACTAACAGGATGACATAGGAGACGCTAACTTTATTCAAGCATCACTCTGTAATTTTCACACGTACAGATGCCAACAGGTATAAGATTTGATTACACTTATATAACTCACCCACATATATATTCACCCACATATACAATCGCATTGCAAACGGAACTCTCAAGACTCTATGAGACAACGTACACACTTTTGTTCAGCTATTCTTCTGTGAACAGACTGTGAAGGATTTTTAAATCTCCCGCATTTACCCAATGACGATGCATAAGCAAATCAATCAAGTAATTGCATTGAACATTAGGTGCATCTCGCAAAAAATTAAAACAAAATTAATTGCAAATTGTACACATTTTGACGCTGGCCTTTCTTCGGCAACAAGGACGCTTTCTTTCAGAAACAGTTTCTTTAATCGCGTCACGTTCCCTTGCAACGATCTCCCCGAAACTGCTCGATCCTCAAAGTCCTTCGTTTCTTTTAATTTCGTTGACAAGTAATCATTTATTTGAATAATTTTTCAGTTGATAATTGTAATATATGGCGTAGTGTCTGTGGTCTCTGCCATAAGCACATAGGAAAAATCTCACATCTTTTAAGCGATTTAGTGGAATTCAGTGGAACTTCGAAATTTGTTTTCGATGTTGAAAAGGTTTCTTTTGATGATATATTTGAAGTAGTAACACAAACGCTTGCAATAAGGTGTAAATAATTTTGGTACATAATTTTGTCCAATAAATAGACCAATTTCGATATTTTAATATTCAGCCTAAAACAATAGACATCACTGCGAGGCTCCGGGGAATCAATCCAACAAACTCTATAATTTATACCCCGGAGCCTCGTGCTGACATCTATTGTTTTAGGCTGAATATTAAAATATCGAAATTGGTCTATTCTCGAAGTCCTAACGGGTAAATAAAAAACTAAATAAACCTCGTCCCAGGGCCTTCTACGGTTTCAATATGGCGTCTGCTGAAGGTCTTCTGCGCGTGCGCTTCGCATGCAACCGTAGAAAGCCCTGGGGACGAGGTTGTTTCTTCGGTTGACCGTTTCGCTTCCAATCGGTATTTTAATTTTACGTCAAAACTATACCTTTGCTATCACTTTTGGCTGCGAAAACGTATCAAACTTCAATTTGATGTTGTCCTTACGCATGGAGCAGTTACGAAACACAAGAACTTGCGGCAGAAACTTGACTTGAAGGAAACTGCACGTGCTTCGACCAAAGATGTCGCAGTATGTTATCAGTAAATGGGTCTTCCTGAAGGTAAGAGCTTTACATAAAACTAATTATTTATTTTATCTATTTCTCTTGGTGAACATTATTAACAAAATACACGTTTGTTATTCACCGAATGGACAGTAAAGCAAAGGGTAGCTGACTATGTTAATTAAAAAATAAATAGTAATTGATCATCTAGGAATTTATTGGACAATAGGTTACATTTTTAGTAAATTAAATTAAATTCATAAGTTGGTTGACTTGTATATATTTAAATTAAATGTATTTTAAATCGGCCTCCCCCACCACAACCCCCCCCCCCCCCCCACTAAGTTGGTTTGCCATCTACCTTTAAGTGGCTCACGATGGTTTACAAATCCCTGTATTGTGAATTCTATTGCAGCAAGAGTTGTACCAGTAACATAGAAGAGAAACATTTTGGGATAAATGTGTGTAGATTCTATCAATTCAATGAACAAATCAGTACCAATGTAGCATCAACCTCAAAAGGGTTCAAAGATGCCCTATATTTGACCTTTCAGGCTAATTAATAACTTTAAAACTACTTGGTGAAAGTTTTATTTACATATTAAGTAATTTTTGTAAGGTTGACGAAAGGGACATTTCTGAATCTTTTAAAAATCCTGCCAATAGCCTTCAGAGTTCAGAAAGGTGGCTCTGAAACCTATTGACATAATTTTTTAAAATCCTTAACCTGACAAAAGTATATCAAAAACAAAACTTTCATCAAGTAGTAAACTGTTTTTAAGTAAGCAGCCTAAAAAATAATGTTAAATATGGGTTTTCTTTGACCTCTTTTGATGTTACCATGGCAACTGAGTTTTCTCTCCATTTTGACTTGACTCTGTTTACTGTTAAATGCTCTACACTAAATGTTTTTTTAATGTTTTCATCTGCATCATTGGCATAGCTGCAATAGAATACCGAAGACAGGAAGCTTTAAACCATTGTGAGCCACCTCAAGGTCACTTTTGTTAGCAACTACTATTTACCTTACTTTTTGCTGGACAAGGTTTATTTTTTATGAATTTTTTAACTCGAAAAAGATGTTTTAAGGTTTTTAAGATTTTTTTCAAGTTTAAAAGTTCACAAACAAATAACGGAAGAATTAAAATTCTGGGACACCCTTTGTTAGACCAATTTTTGTAGATCAAATTCCATAATTTCATATAAAAGGTGTTCACGTACATGTAATTGTGCTCTTTTAAAAATAAACCTATGTAATATTTGGGCTAGCTTTGACGGTTTGCCCACAATTTCACTCGGAATTCAAACACCATTTTTCGCTTTCGTGTAATACCTTCAAAGTTGGTTTCTATGTGATCTCTTGATATTGCAGGGGAGTCTTGATTTCGGCATTTAATAGACCCTTTGCATAAATGGCGTCAGCATTTGAATTACAATACTTGTACATCCTAAGCCTAAAATTCACGTATAAAATCCTTTTGTCTATAAACATCCACACGAGGCTAAAGATGTATAAAGTATTGTTATTCAAATGTGGGCACCTTTGTGCAAATGTATATTCTTTCTTTGTGCGCTTTAAATTCTCCTAGGACCTCTTTTGAAATTATTCTCAGTTTAAAAGAAAATGTAATCCATTAACCAAATAAAGCTAAAAAAATTTTCTTGATATTCTTTTCCAGGAAGTATGTAAGCAAGCTTTATGAGACCAGCTGTGAAAAGAGTTCTTCGTTTGACTTTGTAAATATGTTCAGAAAGTCAAGAGTATTTCAGGTATGCATTAAATTCTCTTCTCTTTCTACCAAACAGTTTTTTAACCACTGCATGTAGTTCCAAAAATTTACTGATACATCAAAACAATGTCCCCGAAGTTGATGATATTGTGTATTAATTCTGTCTGCTTGACGTCTTACTGGGATTGTAGGAAGAAATTAATTGTTCATCAGCATTGCAACGGAAAACGTTAACAGGTTCCAATGATCCTTAAAACAAAACCAATTCAATAGTGATTCTAGCTAAAGTAGTATAGCCTGTGTACAGGGGGTGGGTCGGGGTGGGTAGGGGACGGTGGAGCCTGTTGACAAAGGGTTCAAGCTGCCATTCTGCCCCTTGCACTTTAAGCTTCCAATTATCTTTCAGCACTTGTCATTAACTACGGGTACTCATGGATGCATTGGAATCTCTGCATTGGAATGTAAATAGATTCTAGAGTTCTGAAAGAATAACCTCGCCACCAATCTTAAGTGTTTCCAAAAGTAAGGAACTACTTGTTGTCCCTCATCAAAGCATTACATACATGTACACGTATGTTGGCTCAAGCGGAATTAATTTCAAGCCTCATTAGAAGAGATTTTTCCAACCTGCATTGTATGTCATGTGTACAAGCTATTTGTCTTTCGCATTCAGTTTCCATCTTTACAAGTCACTGCACGAGCTGGCTTGCTAGACTCGCTTTGTTTGGTTGCTTTCTTTGTTTTGTTCGCCGGCTTGAAGTATTCATTCAGCGAAGTGAAATAAGTACGAGAGTTTCACCACGTAAATACGAAGCGAGTCCTCTACGAAATTCCTCAGCAAAAGGCTGATAAATGTTCTTTAAACAGATCTGTAAACCGCTAATAAACAGCCAGAAGATACCATGTTTACATTTTAACGATTTTCAGCGATATACAAATTTTGATGAAATCGGGTTGGCAATCAAACAAGTCAATCTCCTGGATCTGACCAATCAGAGCTTGCACTAGAATCTCGTGCAGAGCACAGCGGCATAAAACCTTTGTCTGCAGGCTACAATGCCCAACCGCCCCTGACCCACACCTGTCTAGCCGGAGCCTGCTCGCAGGCTAAAGTAGCAGAAGTATTGTATGATGAGCTTTTTCTTTTGGGGAAGGAATATTGGGTTTTCTGTCTTCAACAGTTTAGCAATAGTGTTGTTGTAGATTTTTGCTTTTTAACTTTAACCTCTGTCAGCCTCAGTCTTGAGTCAAAGGAACAATTCTTTTTTGATTGATGCGTCGAGTATTTGATGTTAGCCTAGATGTGATGCAAAGTCAAGACCAACCCTCTCTACTTGGCGGGGGATCTAGATGTACAAAAAGGGGCTGGGGAGGGCAGTGACGATATCATGTTTCTTGTCTGAAAGGGGATCGGCCATTTTTTGTATGGGGTGGGGGTTAGGGGGCAAAAAGGAGGGTGCACGTGTACCCGTTCTCTCAGATCATCACTACTGTAACAGTTATAACTAGTTTGTCTGAGTGTAACCTTTTTGATTAATTCTTATTATTTATCTGCAAGCCATGTTTTCCATGAGAGCTCTTTACTCATCAGCTGATTTTTAAAATCTCTTGTGTAGGTGATGGTGTTGCTGCGCTAAGGGGGCCTTTGGATAAACTGACAAGTTGGCAAGGAGTTACTAAAGTTAACAACATTGGTGAGTTCATGTCTACTTTCTTACCACCTTGTACATGTATTGTACAACAACAACAACAGCTTTTATTTATCCCTTTAAGGAATTGACATCATAATATAAAATTGCCCAAGAAAATACCCCTAATGGGCCTTCATTTATCACTTTATAAAAGTATTAATTACATGTACCAAGAAAAAAAGATTATTTACAAGGGTTAAAGTGCCTAGATGAAGCAATTTTTTTCTGCATAATTGAAAAAATTGAATTACTACTTGTATTTGAAATGCACAAAATTTATTCCAAAGTTTGAGAATTCTACAATGAAAAATTGTTGATTTTCAAGTGCTGACAGTTGCACATTATTGCCTTCAAAATGGCAAATTGAATCGCATGCCCGAAATGCCACGTGACATCAAGGTGACATCAGTTTGTTTGCAAATGTTAGTGTAAATATGGCTGACAGTAAGGAGGAAGAGTGCAGAGGAGGACAGTATTGCATTGCTGGTGTAACAAATGATTCAAGTAGCTGAGGCACATCATACACTGAGGCGTAATAATCTTCTACTGTAGCATCCATCTGAGCCGTTTCTTAGGGGAAAATGGTACAATTTGTTCAAAGACATTTGTTTATATGAAAATAAATAAACAAGTATTCTTGTTTCTCCTGTTAACTTAATCTAGAGTTACTGTAAAAAATAGTAATATTCATGGTGGTCTGTCTGATTGACTATCTATGCAGAGGAAAGGTGAAACAAGTGTTGTTTTAATAACAGGTTTTAGGGGAGTAGAGTTCTTGGTGTTTTGAACACAGTCTTGTTTCACTGAGCTGAGAATATGGCATTTTAAAGATTGAAATAATCATAGTTAAACTCTTCGCTAATGATGAGCTTGGGAGCTGGTGCCTTAAGGGTTAGAGCGGGGAACAGAGAGGAGGTGTCGTGGCAACCCTGGCAGTGGGAACCACCCTTCAGGCAGCTGCTAACTGGCACCGTCGTACTGAATGAATTCAGTGGAGATACTTACCTATGGGAATACTTACCTGGGAACACTTACATCACCACCAGTCCCCAAGCAGGGAGGGAAGAGAGGGAGCGAGAGTCCGCAATAACCCTGGCAGCTGGAACCACCCATGGAACCTGGTCATGATCTGCCTGAGCCAGACTGTAAGACTAGAGCTAGTAAGAGGCTGCCCATTGGCAAACAGAAACAAGGGACCAGGAGCATCTCCCCTTCAGGCAAGGTAAGACATCATAGCCTGCACAGCACAAAGAGGATGTCTACCAAGGCCAATGTGAACAAAGCAGCCCTTCCAAAAGGGGTCAGTCTTGGAGCCCTTGATCTTTACACGCATAGACGATGGCTCAATTGAAGAATCCACGGCAATGTTAGGGAGAGTCAGGCAAAGAGAAGCAGAGCAGGCTGAGAGGTACCCCAAATACCCCAAGGAACAAGCTGCCCAGAACATCTGATGATCAGGATGGCGAGATCCAAGGACTGCCAAAGAACCAGCATTAAGTCATCGGTAATGGGCAGCCTCGAGGAGGAGAGAGTGCCCTGGCAGCGCTTGATGCCGCGGACTACCCTCTGCAGGCGGAGGCGATTTGAGAGCGGGTCTGGCAAACCCTGATTGATGTGAAGAGCTCTAACGCCAGAAAGATAGACCTTAATTGACGAATGCTGCAGGGTCCTAGGCAGGTAACAAATAGGTATCTGTTGGGCACGGAGACCCTGACGGGTGCAATGTGCCAAGCTGTCGGCAGAAGGAAATGAATTTGGTCTGTGTGCCGAGTTGAAGGGGCGAGGCCATGGGTCAAGACAGAGTAGCATTGCTGTTCTAAGGTGGAGAGATCAGGTCTGTTAACGTGTCGGGAGGGAGCGGAGTCGGATAAGGCTGAGCATCTGGGACCAGTCGCCTGAACCCCTACCAACGAAAATGAGAGAGAGCATCAGCAATGTGATTTGTAACCCCTGGCAGATATCCCAGGGACTCAGCCGCATCAGAAGATTCTTCCACATCAGCCTCGGGAAGCGAGCCTGGAAAGAGCCAAAAGCTGACCCCATGCCACTGTGACAGGAACTGATGCCACCAGAGCAGATCCAGATGAATCTTCCTGTTGAGGCAAATTGAATGTCTTTCTTGTGGAAGCAGCACAGGTGATCAATAATGCATTGTAGGAAGGTTCTTCCAGGCCATACCACTTTTGCAGCATGGTGAAGATGGCCGATGAGAGATTCCTGTTCACGACGGTTGCAACATTTTCGCGGAAGGGAGCTGGTGCCTTAAGGGTTAGAGTGGGGAACAGAGAGGAGGTATCGATGGCAACCCTGGCAGTGGGAACCACCCTTCAGGCGGCTGCTAACTGGCACCGTCATACTGAATGAATTCAGTGGAGATACTTACCTATGGGAATACTTACCTGGGAACACTTACATGTACATCACCACCAGTCCCCAAGCAGGGAGGGAGGAGTGGGAGCGAGAGTCCACAATGACCCTAGCAGCTGGAACCACCCAAGGAACCTGGTCATGATCTGCCTGAGCCAGACTCTAAGACTAGAGTACTTGGAGAATGGAGGGACCCGGTGACAGGGTGACCTGGTACCTCCGATCATCCAAACAGATCCCCAAGCACCAACTCCCCCCTCCCCCATTAGAGCAGACAATGAAGGCAAATAACATACCTAGGTGAGAGGAGCTGAAAGGGCCTAATGGAGGATGGATGGCTGTCAGACCACCTACCCAGAGGAAGAGTGCTGACTTCCCCTAGAGGAGACACTGCAAGAGAGATTCCAGTTCACGACGGTTGCAACATTTTCGCGGAAGCCACAAGCTAGTCATGCCTTGAAGTGCCAACAGCTTTTCTGCAGGCAAGCGAGCAATTTGGTTGATAGAATCCAGTTCAATTCCTAACACAACAAGCACTGTTGTAAGGGCCTCGCACTTGTCCAGATGGAGAGGCAAGCCTAGCCGTTTGCAAACTGCTAGCGCGGTGGCCAAATTATGCGCTCATTGCGACGAGTCTGGGGGGCCAGCGGTAATAAAATCATCCAAATAGTGAAAAAGTGCAGGGATGTGATGTGAATATATCCACTCCACCAGGGCCCCTCTGCCAAACTGCGAGACAAGGCGGATTACCTGATTCACTGTTATATAGTGGAGGGTAAATTCATTGGGGTTGATCCCATCATTGACACTAGACTCCTCGCGGGCAACAAAATGTCCACAATGAGACGCCTCTTCCCCACTTGCCGCCGTTTTGGAATAACATCATCTAAATCTAAATCTAAATATTGTTATGTCGGCAAAGTCGTATGAGACATCACGCCAACTCTAAAATAATAAGAAATAAAACTGTACTAAAACATACAAAAGCTGCTCACTTGAAGATTGGGTAAAGGGGGTGAATCAAATGGGCCAGCCACCCTGCCTCAAGCCACCTCATTGGCCGAGCACTCATCAATAACAGATGCATGCAGGTCGGCCGACGGTTTGTTCCTCTTGGCAGGTTTTAGTGGTTGGGACTGGCAAAAGCCTAATTTGAACCCGTGACGAATCCCATCTAGGACAAATTTGACCAATGGCTGGTTGGGATGAAAGCGCAGCTTCCAAGCAAACTGCTCGGCCTGTAACGGAGTGACCACTGAGACAGGAGGGAGTGGAACTAGAATAAAAAACAAACAAAAAAAATTACATAAATAGCCAAAGGCAAACGATTAAATCCTACACCAGTTTAATCAGAAATAGGCATGCTTCAATGAGACAATGTGAGATACAATAATACTTACGTTGGAAGATGCAGCTCCACGCGGCTCACTTGAAACGTTAGCTGCGTCACGGCTACGTACCGAAGCTCTGGCAGCGTGGAAATTAAACAGTTGCACATTCATAGTGGACCAATTCGTTAGACCCGTAGCGGCGGCGTACTCTCGAAAAGCCCGATTGTAGGCCAACCAGACCCGTCCTGTGAACTGACGATAGGTCCGAAGGATAAGCATCTGGTAAAGTAGGAGATCCTTGGAGCGGTTGAGAAAGTAAGAAGTCAGAACCAGACAATGCACCGAAAAGGCCTCTAGCCAGCCGCTTATGTCATTGATGCGCCGTTTGGACTTCTTTGGTGTGTTTGTGAAAACAAGCCGTCCATCAAAATACAACTGTGGCTCAGCATCAGAATGTGCCTGCTTGATGTTTGATGACAGGAGGTTGCTGAGGTCCACGAACTTGTTCGTCACAATTTGGTTTACCAGCTTCGGCAGCACAGGCAAAAAACCAGGTGGCAGCACGAACGACTGTTGGACATTTGCAGCAACGGTGGCAAGGTGGGGAAAAGCCCTGGTGCAATGCTCGAAGGCGAAGGAGCAGTGGACAGCAAAGGTGGCGAAAAGTAGAGATAAAGGATGTTACAACAAAGTTGGGCCTACCTTACAAGGGAGCGACATCCTGTGAGCGATGTAGATAAGATAATTTAATTTTTTTTTGATGGCCTATCAGTCCAAGAGTTTATCCTGGTTTCCTTAGGATGATTAGCCACATTGCAGGGTAACCCCCTCCATTAAATTAGCCAGTAATATACACCTGGGCCCAGTTGTTCAAAGGCTGGATAACGCATTATGGTACAATTGAGTTCCAGATGGTTTCTTGGGCATCACGGCGGCCATATTTGTGTCCCTCGGAAGGACACAAATATGCCGTCTCCATACTGAGCTTTGTAAATTTGTATGGAACGTTTTGGCAAATAACTCGCGAACGGCACACCGCACAGGCCTGAGACTTGGAGAATTTTTTATTTATTTATCATCTACACAATCTGAAATTCTTAGGCTTGAATTGTTTCAAATTGTGTGACAGTGAAAACCACCAATTGATTGCATTTGTCGTTTGAAGTGAATATATCCCACCCCACTGACCCTTAAAAGCAGGTGGATTATCCAGTCATAACTTTTCAGATGACTGTGAGAAAAAAAGGAAATAACGCTGAACCACAACTTCATCATCTAATTTAATGGCATCAAATTTATGATGAACATTATACCTAACTAAATGATCAGCTATTGGTGGATTTGTAAGGAATATTGTGATGTACAGTATGTACCTCTTATTCTGAAAACTACTCGATTCGGAATAACTAAAAAGCGCGCACTCTCTCTCTCTCTCTCAAAAAAGTCTCTGAAAATCAGTAACAGGACGCGAGCATCAGCAAACAAACTGACGTCACAGGTTGACTTTTTGTGATAAATTTGGACCCAGACCTTTGGACATTTTTGAACGCATATATACAGTTATACACCCTTTATTTATACACAATAAAATTTTCAAAAGTAAGAAGACGGCTATAAGTCGGGCTATAGGTTGACATGCTGTTACAAGTGTTGACCATTTATGGTGCGCAGTGGTTCTTAAAAGAATTTCTAAGAGGTACAAAGGTCTTGGTTTGTGGGCGTGGCCTGAAAATTGTTTTCACCCATAGGAGGTACCAATTCTAGAACAACACACATGCACTGTAATATATTATTTCTGGCTCAATACCCTAAAAGGTATCACAGAAGTTGCCACTGTGGACATTTTGAGGCTGCATGTCCCGCCTCCTTGCAATGTTCAAAGCTGTTGTCATGAAACCGGTCACACTTTTAACAAGGAGGCAGGACAACTCGCGCTCTCTGATTGGCTAACTTGTCAAAAAAGTTTGTTGGGTGGCCACACTAAGGTGTGCCCCGCTGTAAATTATACAGAAAAAAGTTTTGCTTCATAGGCACTTTAGACAACCTAAAATTCGAAATAGGTGTGCAATGTGTATATGTGGCTATTGTTTCAATAGCAATGTATAGATGGTCATCATGTAATGGCTTGTCTCTTTTTCACCCAATTGAGCTTGTTGTTGTGTATGGCTGTTAGAATTCCTTCTCTTCTCTTGTACGTACTAATTTCATGTATGTTTAAAAGGAGTATATAATTGCACTATGGTCGACAATTTATCAACAGATGGCGAGGGGGGGTGGGAGGGGGATGCAAACTTATTTCAAATCGCCAAACTTGTTATCATGCTCACAAATTAAAGTTTGTTCCTGAAATTACGGTTGTCATTTTTAATTGTTAAGCAAGATTTCCAGTTTGGAAATTTGAACTACAGTAAGCTTGTTGCTAATTTCTTGCAGTCTGTTGGTAAACAATCGACTACAGTGTATCCATGGACACTTATTTTCCATTTCTTTGAAACAAAGCGAAGCCAGGTGGCATTATCGGCAAAATGAAACTCCAACAAGGCAACTTGCCCGAGCAATTAGTTAAATAAGTTTTTGTAAGTTGGTTAGATCAAACTGTCAATCAACATTGGAACATCGTGTTGCAACATTGCAGAGTTCCCATCAAAAGAGCATACAGTTTGACTGCAAACACTTTATAGGACCTACAATTTACCCGGTATTTCTAATACACTCTTCTTATGTCTGCTGTTGGCTTTGTCTAACCATCACGTTATTTTTCGTACTAAGGCAGAACTGATCACAACATGTCATAAATCTGCATGGAGAAAGTTCTTTTGATTGTCATGGACAGACAGACAGTAGGATGATCTTGTTCCTCAGACAGCAGGTTAGTGTTGTTTCATCTTTGGTAGCAAGCTGCAGATGTAAGCCTTAAACAGGGTAGATCTTTCCATTAGTAGTATTGTTATACGGTAAATGGTTTGAACCCAGGGGTAACAGTCGATCATGAAGTTTGATCTTCCTGGTGAGGGTAGTCCTGAGAAGGACTGTTGTCGGTGACAGTGACTGACGTTTCGACAACCTGAGAGGAAGTCATCATCAGAGTAATGTGAAGAGTTATTTGTCAGTCGAATGTTATAAGTCTGGTTCGTGAAAACTGATTCGTCAGTTTAGCCGTGATGTTATTGGCTGTAAGACTGGAGTAGTTGATGTTGTCAGTCATGATCATGATCAGTTTTCATGAACCATGCTTACAACATTTGACTGACAAACAACTCTTCACATGTCTCTAATATTGACTTCCGCTCAGGTTGTCGAAACGTCAGTCACTGTCACCGACAACACTCCTTCTCAGGACTACCCTCACCCGGACGATCAAACTGCACGATCGAGTAGTATTGTTGTTGATGTAGATTGTTACATTGGAGCCTTTCTAAAACCCTATCAGTTTCAATCTCGAATTACATGTAGCTGCTATAATAAGACCAACGCCCTTGGTTTATGATTATCTTTATCAGCAATCTTCTACAGCAGTGGATCCTGATGTACTCAAAGGGAATGGGGGAGGGTAATGCCGGTTGGGGGAGGGGTTGGGGATAAGATGAAAAGAAAGGTGCTGCATCCGCTCTGCTAGATCACCACTGTTATAACTTGTTTCCCTGAGATTAACCTGTTTGACGAGTTTTTCTTTTGTACTAGGAATTTCTTTTCTGATGGGTTACTTTTTAAAATCTGTTTGTAGGTAATGTTATTGCTGTCCCAGGGTGCCTGATGCATTTAACTGGCAAGTTGACAAGAAACATATCCTGTTAAACAACGTTGGTGAGTTTGTTGTTCTTATATTTCATTTATGTGCAGTACAAACTTGTCATAAAATTGACTAAATTGACCTGGAAGATATTGAATTGCCCACAAGAATATCTAACACATGACCTCAACTAGCAAAATCTGATTGCAGGGAAAACATTTATGACATTCAAAATGGGTGGAAGACCTTATTTAACATTGACCGGGACCAGATTACACACATACTTATTTTTACATGAAGGCCATTCTACACTTTTTAAAAAGAAAATATTTTATTCCAAACGTTGGGAATCGAACCCGGGAAAATTCCACTCAGGATACACTCACTCACCACTATATCAACTCAACGCAAGCTGCCAGAAACCCAACTTTTTCCAATATTTTTATTGCAAGCAAAATTGCATAAAGTACATTAATGCCCAAACCACAAAGTGAAAACTATAAACCGCAAGCCAAGCAAGTGGAACTAACCGGTAAGGGGACTAACCACAAGTAAACTGGTATGGAACTACCCCAAGCAAACTGGGTTGGAACTAACCGTAACCAACTGCTGTTCTGGCCATTGCTACGCCATATAATATATAATGAAATGTCTAATCTGGTCCCGGTCCTTGTTATGTAAGGTCTTCCAAAATGGGTACGCAGAGTGTACATGTGGCCATTGCCTCCATGATACACTACAAGAAGAAACATCGATTCCCTTATTAAGAAACAAATAGCAGTTGTCAGATACGTGAAATCTTGCCAACAGGGAAACGGACCTTTCATAGGGCATAAAAGAAAAAGTATTTTCTTATACTTTTTGAAAGTGAACAAAAATGGCTAGCTTTGTGATTATTTGGAAGTTTGTCATGTAACGTTTAGTCTTTATTGGGCTGTTGTTTGGGCTTGTCACGCAACACGCCGTGAACATTTTTTTTATTGACGAGATAGGAAGAATAAGGGGGGTGGGGGAGTAACTTTCAAATTCCTGTCTAAAATAATTATATGCTGTGGGAATTACATTATAAGGGAACTAGGCACCATTTAACTGTTGCAATAAACGATCGTTATTTCAGCCTTTTCAAACCATCACGTTATTTTTCTTACTAAGGCAGAGCTTATCACACGATGCCATGCGACTGAAGAAAGCTCTATTGATGGACAGACAGACAAACAGACAGACACACACACAGTAGGATGGTCATGTTCCCCAGACAACAGGTTAGTGTCGGTCTTTTAACAAGTCCTCCCCCTTTTATATTCAGTTAGCGAGCTGTATATGGTAGCTTTGCCCGTCTCCACTGAAAAATGACCATTGGCCTTGAACACAGTCGTTTTGACACATACTATGTACCAAATTTCATTAATTGCTGGCAGGATATAGCTACCGGCTGAAAACTGTAGTAACGTGATTTGTCTGGCAGGTTAAATTTTTACCACCTAGCTTCTAAAGCCAACCTCAAGTGGATGTGGCCCAGAAACAGGATTTGCGATGAAATTGATATTGATAAACCAAGAGGAATGTTAAACCGGCTGTGGCCAGTTTGAGAAAATGCTGACGTTTCCCAGCCTTAGCCATTCGTGTAAGAAATTCTTTGTTTCAAGAGAATGTGAATTCTTGCTGGTCAGTTTTTGGACGATTCATGCCGTGTAAATGTTCTGCTCTGCTCTGCTCTGCTCTGCTCTTCAGTATATTTGTGAATATTATAAGAGACAACGCAGACAATAAGAAATAACGAGAACGCAGAAAATAAAGTGAACAGTTCACCTTGATCCTCAGTTTATTCAATGGTACATTAAATGGTTTGTATTCATGAACAGTATCACAAACAGACACAATACCCATGTATTTACATATTTCTTTTATTTCACAGGGAAAACTACTGAGAAGCATGGAACGTCAGACAGGCTACAAATCCACCGAGGAAAGAACACTTTAAGCCTGGCGTTTGTTGGCAAGGTGAGTAGATTAACTTAAATAAGGCAAATTTGCTTCAACGAAGGTCGTGAAACACATATCTAGGTCGTGGAGCGGACCATTTTACAGGGGAATCAAAGAAAACAATTCTACCCATCAAATCAAAACCTTGGAAATTCGCACTGCAATCAGTTAATTTTGGTCTCCAAAATTTCAATTCGGATGGCGTTTACTTGATTGGGCTTCATTTTGGCTATTTAGTTTGCAGGGTGCGCTAAAAAGTATTTAGTACGGGTTTGTTTACATAATTTCCTGCAATATTTCGATTCTTGTAGCGTAGTAAATTAAAGCGCTTTAAAAGCAAACGATCGAACGAACATATGCTTTGTGTAGCAATCTTCAGTATGGTTATAGTTTATTCATTTGTCGTTTTGTTTGTATTTTTCGCAGATTCCTGGAAACCATTGATGCCTCGTACGTGTTATTGCCAGCAAGCAAGGAAGGGAGAAAGATCGTCAGCCCAGTGACAACAAGTTTAGCTTGGTTCAAGAAAGAAAGATCATATCGACCGAGTGACAACAAGTTTAACTTAAGGTAGAAACATTCCTAAGTAGCAAGATTTTCAGGATCATTTGGAAGGCTAAGCAGTCGAGTTTCGTTTCTTGAAGTCCCCTCGCTGGATATTTTCAAGCTTAAGATCTCGATCTTTTACTGCTATTTAGAGTTTTTCAATAACGAACAGTCAAATTGTTTTTGCGAGAAAAAGTTTTTTTTATTAACATTTGTTTAAAAATTTTCAATTTTCCCGCCAAAAGACTTAGAAAAATACGGGCGCTTATAATACGCATGCGCCATTTTTTTAAAAATTGCTTCTTTATAGCATCTGTTTAAAGTTTTTGTAATTTTCCCGCCAAAAGACTTAGAAAATACGGGCGCTCAAAATACGCATGCGCCGTTTTTTTTTTTAACAAAGTTTTATAATGTACACTAATAGTTTCTCAATAAATTTTATATTATTCGCATTTTTGTGTGTTCTCTTTCTTTTATTGTAATCAAAGAAGGTAAACTTTATTATCGTCAAGAAAACAACTCAATAAAGTAAAGTTTTCATAACTTCACTAAAAATATTGCAAACAATAAATACAAGTGTTTTGTCTTTAATTATTTTATTCACTTCAAATATTCTTTAACGGTTATATATCTTAATTAGTTAAGTAAAAATTAATTAAAAGGTGTGAAAAAAAATTTGCCCTATATATACTAAGTCTTTTGGCGGGAAAATTTGACAAAATTTGCACAGCGTTTCCCCTAACAACTTTCTCGACAAAAATATATTAAATGGCTTCCCTTGAAAATTTTCAGTAAAAAGTATGCAAACAACGTCTCGTGCAAAAAAATGCAAAATGAAACGCCAAATTATTCCCTGTTTTTAAAAACCGGCGCGATACTTTAGTTAAAAAATCTTTTCGAATTAAATCTGTTTTTTCTGCGAAGCGTTTTTAGCTTTTGCACGAAATGGTGTCTACATGTTAAACTATAAATTTAAAACAGGACTTGTGGGCAGCACGCGGCAACAACTAATCTTGTATAATTGAGTTTATTAATCGATCGGTTTCGTCTGCCAGGGAGACTTCGTCAGGATTAAACTACAAGATTCCAAGATAAAACATATTTTATACTAAATCTTTGTAGTACAAATTACGATCCTACTAGGGTGTGAACAACAAAACACACAGGAAATGACTAAAATACTGCGCTAGAGAATGTGCAATGTTTTGGGGGCTCACGGATTCAACGTTAAATTCGTGAGCCCCGAAAACATTGTACATTTTCTAGCGCAGTATTTTAGTCATTTCCTGGATGTTCTGTTGTTCACACCCTAGCAGGATCTTAATTTGTACTACAAAGATTAAATATAAAATACGTTCCATCTTAGAATCTTGTAGTTTAATGCTGACGAAGTCTCCCTGGCAGAAGAAACCGGTCGATTAATAAACTCAATTATACAAGATTAGTTGTTGGCGCGTGCTACCCACAAGTCTTCGTATTTTAAAATTATACACGTTAAGCTATAAAGATAAGCAACACGACAAGTTAAAGTCTGCACTATGAAACTCGATTAGCGTTTTTGGTTTGTCTCGTTTATTTGCAATAACCCGAGAAAACAGACAACCTTTCACAGCACCTCTACCGAAATCGAAAGTGCTGCGAAATAATGTCCTCTGTTTAACAAGGCTACATTTCTAAACAACTTTAAATTGTAATGTGCTTATAACTTGTCATGTTGCCTCTGATAAAAGACCTTTTCCAGTCGTCAATATTAGCTTGTAACACAGGAAAAGTTAAACACGAAAAAAAATCAAATTCCTAACCTAAGAAAGGGTTTAATTTCTTGGAGCAAATTCAACCGTTGTTGTGGCCGCAGAGTAATACAATTTAATTACTGAGCTCCAAGTTCTTTATTAATTCTCATGACAACTATCCAATATGAAAATCAAGGCGATATTTAAGACCCGTATAAAAATTTCCTGGAGCAAATTCAACTGTTGTTTTAGCCGCAGAGTATAACAAATTAATTATGCATGGCTCCAAGTTCAGGACATTCAAGCGTAAAAATAATTCGATATAAGTAAATATTTCTGACTTAATTGAGCAAAAAGTAAGTTTAAGAAAGTAAAGGAGCAAATTCAATGTTTAATTTTTGCCGCAGAATATCACAATTTAATTCCTTGACTCCATGTTTTAAAATTCTTGCGATAACATTTTCTACAAGCCGAGTTCAGGTTTACTTTTAGCAATTTATTCAACAATTGGAAACTCGGCTCAACTTAATTCTATTTTGGTATCATTGTTTGTCTTGTGTTACAAGGAATACCGGCAGAAAAAGGTCTTATACAATTAAAGTGCACCTAGCCCCAAAATATTTTTTCGCTACAATAAACCTTTGCACCAGTTCGAAACGCGTTACACCTTTTGTTTCTCCTTTTTACCAAATGCTGACTTTTTATAGCATTTAAAAAGTTACGAAAACCGAGCATCAGTTGGTTCACGACCGAGTCAGAAGGGGCGTGGGTCTATTCCTGGGCTGACGCGACAAACTGATTTGCATCACAACAAGTCTTTGTAAACATGCATGCAAATCAGTTTGTGACGTCAACCCAGGAATAGACCCACGCCCCTTCTGACTCGGTCGTGAACCAACTGATGCTCGGTTGTCGTAACTTTTAAATGCTTTAAAAAGTCAGCATTTGGTAAAAAGGAGAAACGAAAGGTGTAACGCGTTTCGAACTGGTGCAAAGGTTTATTGTAGCGAAAAAATATTTTGGGGCTAGGTGCACTTTAAGTAAATATTAAACAAAATTTGATGTCTGGTACAAGGTGATGAGTTTTTTTAGTTCAATCCTACCCCGAACACGAACTTTTGTTATTCAATCAACAAATAAAACAAAATAAAACCGAGGTTATACAGACCACAGAAAAGAAATCGAAACTAATATCAAACAATTGACTTCTACTTTTTGTATTTATTTACGCTACATAGAATAATGAATCACGCACAAAATAAACAAAGAAAATCTGACAATAAAGCTCTTTGCATTGAATTGTGCAGCGCAACAGAAATGAATATCAATTTCACAAGAATGAACAAGACAATTGAAGCAGATGATGATTTTGGTAGATGAAATTCAAAGATTGCGAGAACTAAACATACAATCAGATTTCACCAAGACTGTCAAGTCAGGAAGAATTTTTGTTTTTGAAAGAACAGAAAAGTATGTAAAAAGCCATAAAAACAAGATTTCTACAGGCGAGGTGACAATTCATAAAAACAAGATAATTTTGTAAAAGCAAGACAATTGGAGCAAACTTGTCACCGAATAAATCAATCGCGATTTTATTCCTACTATAAAACAAAGAAAAACAGTATTAATTTTCAAACAGTTTGCCGTTGTGGTCTGTATAACAGCGAATCCCAATTGCAAGTAAATCGAGAATGAATCGTAACATGCTTTGAACCAGACATCAAGATTGTGCATTCTTGGCTAAAAAATGACAAGAGAACATAGGGACACGCGTTTTCCGTACGCTTTCTTTAGACACAATTAGCCAATTATTTTTTGTAGAAAGTATCGATGTGCAGAAATGCAAAATTTAAACGGTTTTACGATGTTTAGTGATTCTCGGAAGAAATTTGTTCCGCTTTACATTTGAATAGCCTGTGTTCTCTTGTCAAATAACTACAACTAATCCCGAGATGAAGCAAAAGTGTAAAGATTTTTTAAGATGGCACTATGAAGTATATTTTATACGTCAAGTTAATGTGAATTTCCAAACATATTTCATAAAAATAAGCAATAATTTTATTCCGCATGTTTCGTTATTTTGTTTTCCAAGGAGATGGCAATTTCTGTTTTGTTTGACAAACCAAATTAAAAATTCCAAGACAACAGAACGAGCAAAATAATCAAGTTAAAAAACGTTACTTTCTGTAAATAAACTGTAAGCAATTGTGGAATATATACTCGTTTGTTAGTTTGTTTGTTTCACTTAAACTTTTTCAAACTACAGAGCCACCTTTAAAAATCAACACTCTGCGGCATCACAGTTAAATTATAAATGGTGGCTGATGTTCAACGCAACTAAACTCAATTCTCCTTGTTCGTATCGAAGTACTATTGATTTTGCGAACATTGTACCAGTTTCCATGTGGTGTCGTCCTCTCCATGGCTTGATGAGACATCTTTTCCAAGCAAACAACACAGATCTTGCAATACAAGAGTGAAGTTATCTTACAAACTTAGACTAATGTTCAGCCACCATTTCTAACTAAAATTATTTCAAAATTCTTATCTTTGCAGTATTTCCCTCTGATTTAGTGTGTCCAGTCTGTCCTTTGTTTTCCTTTCCTCTTCTTTTCCTCGCGCTTTCCTGAAAAAATGAATCATTAACCACTGATTAGCAATGCCCAAATTTCAACACCTTTTTGCAACAACATTTTTCACTCGCGAAATTAATCGTACGTGTGAAAGAGTTCAAAATAAAATTCCAAGTAAATTAAAAATCGTATTGCTATAAAAAGGAAAATATAATAACAAAGAAAAATAAATATTCCGAAATATTAATATCCCATACAAGTGTTAAAAATTCCACACGCTTAATCGACTTTCAACTTGCAAACCAAAACCGTTTCTCGCCAACGTTTCCTGTGAACGTTTCCGTAAACTTAGAATCTTCGTATTTCGCATTTATACTAGAGAGTTAATTTCATGAACTAAACAAAAGACACTGAGGTATTGCAGTCGAATTTCGATCTGAAACGAAGCTTAAAGCTAACAGTAAGCGCAAGTTTCGAGGCTCCGTAGCGACCACTTATGCTAACTTTTGTTGACTTTCTGGGTAACATCAAAGTTCTATGTTCCAAAGCAATGCTTACCTTCGTTTGATTAGCATCAAGCGAACTTTCCAAGCGTAAGCTCTTCTTCTTCAAACATCTCTTCTGAAGTTCCAAACCGTCTTCAGAAGCCAGGACGACACGTCTTCACACATCAACGGACAGCATGGTTTGAAGCAGAATCTATAATTAGTCATGAATATGGATTAAAAACTCAAACCAATCGCTGGCGAATACGTCAAAAAATTGGCATGGATTTTATTTGCATGCTATTATAGACCGCGAATCATAAAACGCAAAAAAAACATAACACGTTATGAATGGATTTTGTTTACCTGAGTTGTTTATGCGTTGTTTGAAAACGTTTCCAGAGAAAGAAAGAAATAAGGAAAAATATCAAAGTTATTTACTAGGTAAATAAAGTGAATGACAGAGCAACGAGAGTATCATGTCTGCAAGTATTATCATGTTGGCCAGAGAAAGGCCTATATTGGTCTGAATGGTTAAAAAAGAACACTGCGCCTGACTCAATAAACATTTTATCGAAACTTATTTCAACATAATGGTAAAGGATGTCTTTAATATCTGCACTAATAAACCAAAATTTTAACCGATTGTTCCTCATGAATATAAAGTCTCAAGTTCCAAACAGCAGAGGGTGGCCGGCCTGTGTAGGAACAATTCCTTGTAAGATGGGAAATGAAAATTTTTGACCCCAATTCAATTTTTTTCTGAATTTAGATACTAAGGGGAAATGTATAAAAATGCCCTATTTTAAGGCTAAAACTTTATTGTTGTCATGGCAACACGGGATTGGGTTTACAGACGCAAAGCCAATTTTTCATTCAGAATCTGTTGTGATATGTGCAAAATATAAGTATTTTTTCTTGGGACTACTGAAACGCTACAGTTCGCAACTTGGATCAAATATAAGCTCATCATTACAGTTGAAATCGTGTATCGGACGTTACCCTACTCTCCTATACACTAACACAACCTCCTAGCTGCACTCTAACCCTACTTCCTACACCTTAACCCTGCCTCCTGGACCCAGATTATTCTTCCTACACCGTAACCCTACCTCAAAACACCTAAACCTGTTTCCTACACCTTAACCTTAAATAATACGTCTTAGCCCTGCTTCCTCTGCCCCAACACTAACTCCTACACCTTAAGCCAGCTTTCTCCTGATTCAGCCTACCTCCTACACCCAATCTACTACACCTTAACATTATCTCCTTCATCTTAACCCCACTTACTACACCCTAACAATAACTGCTACATATTCCTGAATCCTACACCTAAACCTTTACATCCTGCATCTTAACCTTACATAATACGTTTTAACCCTGCTTCCTGCACCCTAAACTCTACCATGATACCTACACCTTAACCCTACCCCCTTCAACTAAGCCCTCCTTCCTATACCTTAACCCTACCTCATACACGTTAACTATGCTTCCTTCTCTCTCACCCTAACCCCTGCACTTTAACCCTACCCCCTTCAACTGAGCCCTCCTTCCTATACCTTAACCCTACCTCATACACGTTAACTATGCTTCCTTCTCTCTCACCCTAACTCCTGCACCTTAACCCTGCTTACTATACTATAATTATTCTTCCTAAACCATAACCTTGCATCCTAAACGTAAACCCTACCTTCTACACCCTAAACCTACCTCCTACACCTTAACCATGTTTTCTAGACCATAACCTCTAAACATACGTCTTAACCCTGTTTCCTGCACCCTATAAACTCTACTTCCTACATCCTTACTGTACCCTACCTCCTACACTTTAACCCTTCACTACTCTACACTTTAACCTTCCTGCACCCTAAGCCTACCTGACACCCTAACACCGACACATTAACCGTATTCACTACACCCTAATCATACCTCCTACACTTTAGCCATGCTTACTACACCAAAACCCTTGAGAACGAACATGGCCGCAAGTGGCGAATTGGAAAAAAACCTTGAGGTCAACTTAATTCTGATCCGCACAGCTTAGAACATAGAGGCCAGAAACGATTGTTTCTATAAGAAAATCTGTCAGTAGGTAATGTTCTTCGAGACTAAGGCCAAGAAAGAAATGTTAAGACGAGTGGTCAGAATGTTAATTTCACCGAAATATGCAAAAAAATCATTTTTGACTGGAGGTTCATTCGTGAACTGCTCTAAGAAATAAAAAAGTCCTCCCCCAAGAGATATTTATAGATTTATCAACTAGGATATCTGGGTAAATTGACTACTTAGTTTTTTGGTGTGGAACCGATGTACTTTACCCATCAACTAAGTTAATTGAATGACTAGACGTCCAATACATAAATGTAAACTAGAATGATGGGTTTATATTTGATATAAGTCTTGAACAGCAGCGCTTTAATTATCCAAAAAACTGTTTTACATTTGGCACATAACGGAACAGATTCTATATGAAAAATTGGGTTTGGAGACACCTACAAATATTCGGTGTATGCCATGGCAACAATAAACTTACAACCTTAAAATAAGACATTTTTTGTACATCAGCCATGAATATCTAACTGCAGGCAAAATTTGAGTGGGGATCAACAACAATTCACGGCACGCAAAACATGCGGCAGCGATGACAGATAACAGCCCAGTGTTCTACGGTTTGATCCTGAGAGGTATGGAAGTGCATGGAAGTGCTGGAATCTCACTTATCACTTACATTTTCTGTGATTTCTCAGCTGTCAGTAAATGTTGCAGATTTGAGCTACCAGTTAAACACACGTCATTTCCCAAATGACAACTGAAATTTTGACCAGTTCTCAGCTATCAGTGAACCCACCTCCAGATCCTGGCTGAAAAGAGTACACCGGGACAAATGTGTTACAGAATTCGCCATTTCAACGGCATTTTCTCATGTGGAATGTTAACATAAACATTTAAGGCTTTGCCAGCTTCTAAAAGAATATGCGTTTTGCCGGAGCTAAGGGTAAGCCACTCATTATCCACATATACATTTGTTAGCTAATTTGAAAAGAATTGACAAGAGACAAGGACAAGGGGGGGGGGGATGTGCCTTAAATTTTGGATAGGTGGTTCTTAATCCCTGATCCTACTTAAAGCTGAAAGCTAGGAAAGGAATGAATGGGTCAACCTTATTTCCTTTCGGTAAGGTCAATAATCTTAACGGATTGTTCAGTTTAAATCTACCCTTTTCGTTTTCGTTTTTATGCCCTGCAATTTTAGACGATACAATCTGAGAATAACACCAGGAACTATGTCAGAAGGAGCAAAAGTGATGCCCTATTTTGGGACGGAGAACCTCAAAAACCATACTGGGTCATAGTCTATCCCGCGACACATACCTATTAAAAGGATTGGCCACCTGTTTATAGGGGGCAAGATTAAGGAGATTCTAGAGATTCAAGACATAAGATAAGGGGGTGAAAAACGTTTTGGTTAACAACCACCTGATGTTAATTTTTTGTGATACAAAGATAAACTTATCTGTATTTGAAACTCTGACTAGGGTATACATTACAAATTGACTGGTCAAATTGCTGCTATAATCAGCTTTCTTATTAAACAATGTATCGTCAATATTTTGCTTGAATATGTCAAATTCTATCTAAAATAATTGGTAAATTAAAGCAAATTATTGTTATTAATATACGCGGCCAAATTGAAATCCGGCGTTGTCAAAACACACGCTGTGCGGGCCGCAACGGCCCTGAAGCTAATTGGTTCACACGATGAATTTAAACCAATCAGATTACGTTCAGACCGTTTGACGCGGGAAAACCATTGAAGTGCAAGCTTTGAAGTTCAGTTTCACTCAAAACGAATAGTTTTCGGGGAGAAAAATCGGTCTACTTGTTATAAATGGGAAGAATGCAGACAAAAAATTCAGAAGCACAGTCCAGAAGAACCAAAGAAGCAATTTCTTGTCGTCTTTACAAGAACCGAAACATCGTTCACTTGATTCCTACGATCGAGCAAAATTAGCTCGGCTGAAGTACGCTTGGAGTTCGCGCTCGGGCCACAAATGACACTACGCGGGTGCAAATAAGCAATAATCCCTCAAAAAGTCATGTTAATCCCTTATTCGCATCATTCGCATGTGATTGTGTCCTTTTGATGCTACGCACGTTTTCACAACGCATATTTTTATGCAAATCACACTTCTTCATTTGTTGATTACTTTTGATTAAATTTAACGCGGGAACGTTGTTAAAATACATAAAAAATCATAAAACTCTAAAATGACGTGAAGCAAAGTCGAAACGTCGTCAAACTGTTACAAATAACAGTTTTTAAAGTTTTTTGAATTTTTATGCATTTTAACATCTCACTCGCGTTAAGATTTTGATAGTAAGTCGGTTGCGGGGTGGGGGTGGGGGATTGGTAAGAAAGTTTCCCTGAAGACGTGCATGGGCGGGTGGCGGCTAAAAAAGTTTACTTGAGCTAAAAGGGGAGCAAACAAACAAACGAAATGCAAAACAATGGCCACTCCCTTAGTTAATTCAAAGGCTCTAACAATTACAATGTAAGGATATAATGGAATTATGTTACGAACGTTCGGCTTTTCCTTTTCTAACACCGGACCATACTATGCTTGAAAATAAATTGAGGCAGGAATCTTTTAGAGCACTAATACACGAATACAAGAACAACTCAGTTTATTAATCCATAGCTTTAGGAAAAGTCTCTCATATGTGTTACACTTATCTGACACACTTTTGCTAAGTTGTCGTCCTGTTTAAAACGAGTTTGATTCTAGCAAAATTATAATGACATTTTCTAATCTAAATTTTAACCAACTAGCTTTACATTTAATAAACTTTTTTAAGGTTTAATTTAATTTAACCTAACATGGCAGATTGTCTTAGAATAACTGTCAGGAAAATATAAGGACGAGTTGTGATATGGTTTAGAAACTCAACCCATTCCGAGTTCTGGACTAAGACTGCATTATATAATCTTTACGTTTATGTGCTTTCTTTTCAAGGACAAATTAGCTAACGATCAGGGTTCATGTTTGTCGATGTTGCATGTTTCAAACCCGTTTCACTCTGCGCTTGCAACAACGAAAAGGCGCACTGCCTGCGAAACAACAACTTGAGATGCTCGACCCTTGGCGATCAAAAACACGGTATTTGTCTTATCGACGTCCTGGGGGCGAGTAGCTCTGGCGCGAATGGATATAATTGTGCTGCGACCCTTAATAACACGCCTGGCTCTGACCAGGCTTCCCCGAGACCTGGAATTGTGTAGCAAGAGGTAACCCATCTTGTCTTTAACGACTTTCACATCAAAATACTCACTGGCGCCAAAATTACACAGTTGAAAATGAACAAATGTGTTTCTTCCCAGAGGGAGGGTGTAATCATTGCTAGCATACTTTCCCGTAAGCACGGCCGTGGTTGGTTTTATCGTTTGGCGTGAAATTCTCTCAAACGAATTCCCTCCAAGTGTGGTTCCCTTAAGCTTGAGTTTAAACGGTTGGCCTGAACGAGGGGTGATGCTCGCGGTGAAATGGACTTTGTCACGTGTCTGTAATGTGACATCACTGATCCGGGTTCCATCTGTGGTTATGAACTCCAGTCGAACGGATGTTGTGTCGACTTTCTCAGATCCGGCAACGGTTATAACCATTTTGTTTAATTTGTCTTTAAGAAACAAAAACAATGTATATTGTTAATCTCGGCGCTAAGTTCACGCTTTCTCGACTACAATGTTACGTATTACAGTGCACACTGCGAAGTGGTAGCGCCGTCGCCTTCCCCTTATCCAGGACAGGTTCGAAAAATGTCTAACAAGATAAAAGAGCGAAAGAACAGAACAGCAAATAAGCAAAACAATGAGCCAAGCAATTATCTAAAATCGCGTATAGTAACACTAACTAGGCACCCCAGCTAAATTTGCCGAGTCAACACTGACCCAAAACCAAATCAGAAGGTAGACAATAAAACTAATACTAGTAGTAATCAAAGATTAGGAGTTCGTTCGACGACTTCGATTCACTTGGCTTCACTTTGACTGAAATAACATAACTGTAGTTGATGAAGATGATTTTTCCGATTTATTTAGAAAACCGCTGACTGTGGACTGCACTGATTAATTGCAAAACATTAGAAAATCGGAGAGTAGTAGCAGTAGCCAAATAATGACAAACCTCAAGACGAGAATGACGAATATAATTTCCTTGTCGACCAACAAATGTAAACAAACTAACGCAGCAAACGCACATGCAAGCAAAAATGCAACATAAAATTGACGATTACAAAGACTGTCACTGCACCAATCGAAATCTGCTGTTGTATGTTCGGCGGAGCTAAAATGCAGGTCACAGGTCACCGGTCACAGGTCACCGGTCACAGGTCACAGGTCACAGGCCAGATTTCACAGTTGCTGTTTTCAGTCTCTTCCTCGAATTATTGTACTGAATGTTCCAGTTTACAAGGTAGGCTAACCACCATCACAACAGTGAGGTACATTTTTTGTGCGATATTCGACTTCCGGTAACCAAGCGACTGTCGGCATAAAATGATGTCTATGAAAAAAAAAAGAAATAATATATATTGAAGTTTTAGCCCGGTTTATTTGGAGAGCACGAAAGAAGCACAAGAGTGCTGTAGGTGATAGCGCATGCCACGCTGTTAGGGTTGCATCTGAGACACGAATTCTACGAGCACAGCAGGTAACGGGTATTGTTTTGAAATATGGTTCGCTACAATTTCTTTACAAATTGACTTACCTTCAATCATGTATTGCATGAGGTAAATTTCGCAGTATCTAAGTGATTTTCTACCCTCTCTAACGGGTGAATACTGTGCAGAACTCTTTTGTTTTCTGAGTCGTCTCCGTAGCTACAACCAGCTACAACTAGACATTTTTAGCGTGTGCGTGCGTTAAAAGATTAGTTTCCAGGTCTTCTCTGCTTAAACTATGTTTTCGTGCAGACTTTCGTGATACATCGGGATGAAATCCAGTCATCTTGAAAGTGACCTTGGCAACGCAAGTGAACTGGAATAATACTTCAATATTCTTTCTTTTGTTTACTTTCATAGACAATGGATTTTATGCAGACACTCGCTTGGTTTTCTGAAGTCGAATATTGCACAAAAAATGTACCTTGCTATTATCGTCATGGTGGTTAGCCTGCCACGTAAGCTGGGATGTTCAGCACAATTAATTCGAGGAATAGACTGAAAACAGCAACTCTGAAATCTGGCCTGTGACCTGTGACCTGCAGTTTTGCCCCGCCGGATTTTATGGTGTCTAGGCTAGAATAAAACTTTAAATTTTGGTCATGCTATAAGTAAAATTTTATTCTTAGTCAACCAAAAATCCAATATAGCCGTTAAATGGGCTGGTTTAAAATCATGTTACCGGTAGCCCAAGTGAGATTAGCCTGCAATGTGGCTGGTGAAATCTCTCCACAATGCAGTAATTTTAGTTGCCAAAGATTGCGTCAGGTGGCCTTAAGTCGCCTGAAATCACCTAAAGTCGCTCAAACTTACGGCGACTTAAGGTCCCAGAGTAGGCCTGACACCTGTTTATATGGCACTCACAGTATCAGTAGAATCAGCGGGGTCAACGACTCTGGTTTTAGATCGCTAGATTCGGCTGTTAAGGACAGGCATGCTTTATTCTCCATATCATTTGCGTCTTGTTGTTTCTATGGTAGGACAGAATAGCACAGAACTGCGGAAAAACGAGAGAATGTGAACATTTTGGCAATTTTTAAGGAAACCCCTGATTGTATTATGTTTGTTTACCTCTCAATTTCCACCTTCATAATTTTGCTTCTCCAATTTTTGCTGCAAGCCCGTAAGTTCGCACGTTTAGATTCAAATCATGCCGTTGATGTATCATGGCCTCCCTTGCTGACGCTGACCACCTCGAGAAATCGTGGCCCATGCGCGTGTGCGGTGCGTTTCTGTGCGGTGTTGCTTGTGCTCTCCTCCAGAGCTCTCTCGGCTTCTCAGTTTCGGTTCTTTCCCTACCGAAAAACCTCCAGCTACCAGGCTATGATCGCAGCGACATGTAGCAGCGACAAAATCCTGTATTGTTCAAACGTGGGGGCATCGCATCCCTGTAACATTTTGTCCCTGCGACATGTCCCACAAGTTCAACCAGTTGACAGAGATTAAGTTGCCGCAAAATTCTTGTTTCCCAGGCTTAAAATTATCAAAGGATCAAACCACGAGGAAATTCGCCATTTCCACATCTCCCATAACACACTTTGTTCACCTCCCCTCCCCCCCTCAAATTGCATAAGCATTGTCTTCCGTTTCTCTTGAAACGGCTGTAATAACCAGGAGAAATGGGAAACAAAGGTTGTATGCAAACCTTTGGGGGGCAAGCAAGGCTTATTATGGGAGACGTGGAAATGGCGAATAAACGCTAGAAACGCAGAATGTCAATCATTATTTTCTCGTTTAAAGCCTTTAAACGCCTCTACCAAGCTTGGCCTGGTAGAAGGGCGTTTATTTGACCCTTGCAGCAAGAACGCGAAAAACGCTTTCTTGCTTGCAATTTACTCGAGCCCTGCGTTTATGACAGAAAAATTGTTTGTTTTATTTCTTTTTATCTGCACCCCAGACCCAGCATTCATTCCAACATAGTTTTTTTTAGAAAATTTTTCAACTATCACCTAAACACAAAATATCAATTCAAAGAATGTCATGACAGTGAGAAATTCATGTCAGAAAATTAGAGGGGGTAAGTTTCTAAAGAAACTGTGGTGCTGCGTCGGTGGGAAGTATAACAATATAATTTGGTTTTATCAATTGGGTTGATAATGTCAATTTGCCACCGTAAAGAGATTCAAGAGCTGACGTTTCGAGCGTTAGCCCTTCGTCGGAGCGAAGGGCTAACGCTCGAAACGTCAGCTCTTGAATCTCTTTACGGTGGCAAATTGACATTATCAACCCAGTTGATAAAACCAAATTATAATGTCAGAAAATTGACAAGGGCTTTTCCCTGGAAACAAGGTTGAGCTACGTCACGGTTTGGGGTTTTGACAATTTAATCTAACTTCAATCTTCAAAATCTTATGATGTAACCTGTCTCAATCTTCTCCATCCTTAACCATCCTTGTTCCTTTTTCCTTGAATATCATCTCTTTGGTGTTCTTCTTCCTTAGATAATTGTTACTTTGAGGTTTACAAAATATTTTAAGGATAATTTGGTTCATCCAAAAACTGACTCCAGATCGCGACACAGACTTTCTCAAAGTCCTTTTTCGGTTTTCTAGTCTGGCGGAAGACTTCTCGCGACTTCGTCGTACATGTTCCGCGCTAACGTCGATTTGTGACAAGTCTAATCATGACAGAGCTGCTTTAAAAGGAAACGTTTCGGGCTAGGCTCTTCATCTGATTAGTGGTGTTTTATTAAGTTGCTAGCTCCAAACGTTTGTTTTCTAAAAAAAAAAAAACGTTTTTGCACTTTTAAATCTTTGTATTTTTTGGCCCGAAGTGCCACAGCGGAGGGCCTTGTACTTTTGTTTGACATCATGTTTTTTAACTCGTCGTAGCCTGGAGAGCGAACGGCAAACCACTTTTGTCGTTACCCAAGACCAGATCAGAACATTCGACGGAAGAAGGGGTGTAAATCTGTTGACAGCTGATTCACCTCATGTACCCCACGTGGTTGACCTTTAGAGTTCTATTCATGTACGTGATCAGATCAATGTACGTGTGTTATTTTTCCCTTCAGTACACGTGATGAGGTCATTTACACGTATTGCACCCATTACCTTTGGTAGTGGGGAGGATAGCAACACAAAAGACGTGTTATTTTATTGCCTGCTCAGCGAATAAGCCTATGAAGCATACGTATCAGAAAATTATTTAACGTCTCTGTCACTTCCTTGGATCGCATTAACCTACAGGAAGTATTTGCCAACTTAAAATATTTAAAAGTGGTCATGCTCTTTTAACTTTTTTGAGGGCGAACCTTTAACATATATGTAAGTGCAAAGGATCTCTAAATTTTCTAATGCCTGAGCTTCTTTAGTAGAACCAAAAGTAAAGGAGAGTGGGCCTTAATGTAGCCAAACATCGAGCTTAGCATACCACTATCCACGCACGACGATTGAAGTTATTAAACGGATGGGTGTCTCCAGAGACTACGCCTGGGCTTAGAGTGCGAAACAAAGCTGTTTTCACCCGTTTTTGGCGTGAAATAACAGGCGAAATATCAGGCTACTTTAAAGCTGATATGCTAGATTAAAGTTAGCTCCAAAAGGACTGAACGATGCTCTGAACGAACTTTACATTGCAGTCCGATATCACGTGCTCGACTAACATTACATGTTTTAATATCAGGCGGTCCAAAAGTCGTCGTGATTTCAGGATGCTTTGAGTGATTTAAAGGCTATTAAAACAATTTATCCCGAATTTAAAGCGATTTTATGTCGATAGAAGGCGACTTAAGGCGATTGTAGTCAACTTCAGGGTACTAAGGACGACTTAACGTGAGGCGATTTAAGAAAAGCTAATAGAAAAATAAAAGTGACAACAGACACTTTAAATACTGGAGAAGCCTGTAGAACTTTGCACATTGGAATATTGTGGTAAGCCCCTTGTAATCTTCGTTTTCCGGGCGCATATTCTGCAGTCCTTGAAGTCCGGCTAAAACCACAATAAACTTTCGGCTTGTTGCAGTCAGTCATGCAGGGGTCGACAACAGAACAGAAATAAGAATTTCTAATTCTTGCTCTGATAAGTAAAAGTTATGGACTGATATCGTCCCATTTGTCTTTACAAAATCACTCAGTGAGGGGTAAAATGAAGTCACAAAATTTCGTCCAGCGCTGCGTCAAACTTGATCACGTGAATTAAAAACTTTTATCACGTGGACACTATTTATTCATCGCTTCCAGACTTTTAGCTACTCTATACAGCAAGGGAAACTTTAAAAATTAATAATTTGCTTTCCTTTAAGGCTGGATACATCTCTTGATTTTTCCGACTCCTTTGACTTCACAGCGTCACTACTGTACTGTTCATACAACTGAATTCTGGAAAACGATGTCTTAAAAAATCACATCATCGCTTGTCAAGGCGCACCACGTGATAATAACGGCAGTTTTACTACGCTAGTGATTTTGAGAGTATCTTAATTCTAGGTCTTTCAAAGTAAAATTAATAATCCAGCTAAAACGAATTAGAACTAATCTGTGCCATAAAACTACTGAGTGCGGTGATCTTTGTTATTTCCTGCCAGTAAGTGTTAGTGCTGAAGCGAAACTCAACAAAGAGATGAGCGTTTTTCAAAACATGAACATCACTGAAGGACGGAAGTTTGTAAAGAACTTGAGGTCGATCAAGGTCTCCAGAATGGACTTTCAGCCGCTGAAACTTTAATATCAGGTGACTCAACAAAGAGTGGGTCTTTCTTGTCCGGTTGCTGGTCAACGTGATTTCTAAAGGACAACAAAACCAGCTTGCAATGACAAATGAATAATAATAAAATGAGTTATTATTGGGACAGCTTTCGCAAGGTTGTTCCGGTTCGAGCTGGCATTATTTGGTTAAAACATAGTATATTACATGTGAAGTTGCGGCAAGAGAAATGTAAGCTATATATATAAGAAGCTAACAAACAATTTCAAATGGGCTGAATGAAGTGAAAACAATGCGAAACACGGCGTATTTCAAGTAATAGCTTTTTTCCTTTTATCTTATCATTCAAAGACGAAAACGGGCGGGGAAGTCTTTCAGCTGCGCCAGTTCGTTTAAACTTAATTAACTCTGATCATGCGTTTACAGGCAAAATTTCACAGACAAAAGAAATAAATAGGTGAAAACTATATGGCCAAACTCTAATTACGGTTACGGTTTTCAGAAAAAGTATCATGTTTTCCAAGTGTAGTTTTATGACTTCGATCTTATCACCATGTATTTTCCGTTTCTTCTGGATGTTTGAAGATATTTCAGGAACTTGTGGGTGTATATCGTTGAAAACTAATTTTCTCCGAAATTGCAATTCTACCGCAAGTACACAATGATGCTGTATCAGTATTTATGAAATATTCATCAGTGCAGAAATTAAAGGCCTTCCACGACTGCTTATCAGAACACGGCTAAAAAGTTGATTTTTATCTTTATGTACATGGACTCAATGTCCCGAAAATATTCGCAATTATTTTCAGGCGCTTTGCAGAGCACGTATAATTAAGAAACGAGTAAACTTCAGAATATTTGTTAATCAAACCAAATTGAAACGCAATGTAACGCCAAAAAATAATTAAAGCCGGAATTCGCATGTACTATTTAAATCGAATGTAATTTACCCAGATAACTTTTTTTGCATATCTACATCGACAGCTAGTGTAGCCCATAAAATCGGAAATTTGTTTTGGCGAGTACCGGTGCATGGTCGTTTGGCTGTGATAAAGAAATAAACGGTGGTAACACACGGCGGTTTGGCCAAAGACACAAAAATACTAGCTTTGAAAAATTACAACAGACAATTTCACCGAGCCATGCTAAGTAGTCCAATTTGACGATGGCGGTCATGTAAATATTCCAACCAACTTCGGACTAAATTATTGGAATATTTGAATAACATCTGAAGTTACGTACGACGTTTAATGCATGATGTTGATTAATCCAGTTTCCGTACCCTCGTGAAAGTGTGCGTCAACATTTGGACATTTCAGGAACAAAGAACAACAAGTTTAAATTCAATTTGCGCGCATACCGTGTCTCCGAAATGTATCACGTTTAGAGATTTCTTGTACAAACAGTGTTTTTTGAAGGATGCATTTTCTTATCACTCGCGCTTTGGCCGAGCTGCTAGCTGGTGAAAAGTAAAATAACTTGGTAAAACAGTGATGGAACGAGGTCAAAGCGTTCAGATTTTTAATGGGGAAAGCCGCACTTTTTTAGTGACATTAGTGATACAAAGAGGAAGCTTGTTATATTTTCACTCTAGACAAAGGGGACTTTTAAAATCATTGTTCCAGACATTCGATTAGTTCGATTGGCCAGCTCGTAGGAACTTAAAAGCCGCTGAAAAGCTCAGGTCTTGACGTGCGTTGTTCCCCAACAAACTCCCTCCAGAACTGGCTATAAAATAACTTTACCTCGATAACAAAAACAAGGACGTGGTACAGCTGAATCTTTTGTAATTATCTTTTTGCTTTTCATCACTGAAGGTCAAACAAACATTGCCATGTGTGTTGACCGAATTATAGGAAGTCAATTTTAATTGCTGTTGCATTCACTTGCTTCAGTTCCAAGCGAGACTATGTTCAGGATCCAGCATCAAAGATCAAAGAAGTCTTTCATCATCCTTGTTGCATGACACGAAGGGCGGTGAATCGGTTTTCCTGACATGGTTGACGATTATTTTTGGTTATTCCGTGCACAGTCAGTCAACTGACCTTATTTTATCCATGAGAAGCCTCTTATCTTTATAAGAGTCTAAATGATACGCGCTTGTTGCTTTCTCTTCACTCGTCAAATATAGGAATTTGTTATATTTATTTTTAGCATTGAAGATGATCTCGAAAGTTCTCTCCGTTTTTCTAATCGCGAGGGGCTAAGAAAGATAGAACCACGCTATTTTTGCTTTTAGATAATTTACGTTTATCTTTTGTAATGTATCTAACTTTTAAATCTTATCACTACAGCAAATTTTGTGTTTAAGCAGACCGCTTTTGCAGAGCGCCGTGCATGAATGGTTCCGGCAATTTAATTCTTTGAGAAAACAAAGTTTTAACGATAGGCAAATACACTAAAAGCTGTTTACGTAAGTCAGAAACTTTCTCCAAAGCAGGATGCTAAAGTACAAGAAAATAACACTTAAGATTATCTTTCCGGATATCACGGACAACTTATATTTCGCAAGCTACGCAGTCCCATGACTATTTAGGGGAGGTCTGGCAAGAGAGGGTTATTAACCGTCAATAACTTGACGCAAAGAGGAGCTCGAACACAGGATTTGAAGAAGATACGGGTATTGTACAGTACATAGCAGTACACGACGAAAATCAAGGTAAGGCTTATCAACATACGATTGTGTGCATAATGAAGGCAACCGAATGCTTGGTTCGTGCAAAATTGCAAAAGAAAAAACGCCAAAAAATTGGTAACGTCGTTTGCAGATTGACAGTTGATTTCGGAAGCGTAACTTTCAACTGTTTCTTGCCCTGTATCTGATGTAATGTATTTAGCAATTTTTAATCGCGTTTGTCACATTTGAAGTATTTATGCACAGAAATTAAACAAGGGTTAAAAAATGTTGAGGCTGTCGTGCGTGGAATTTGCTCATAATTTGAAGTGGTCGCCAATTGTGTACTTGAAACGTGTCTTTGTTGCAAGCTCAGCGGGGTAACATATTGCTATTGAATCAAAGGAGGTTTCTAGTCTGTAAATGTCAGACTATAAACTTTGCTGTGGAAAATCTTTGAGTTATCTAAAAATGCTTTTTCTTCATTTACCTACAGACATTAAGTAAGCGTTGTTCTTTGTTCTTAAAAAAACAATTTCTCAAAACCTTCGCTCATTCAAACATTTTCATTTTTTGTGTGGGCGCTCTTAAGTAATGTTGTAATAAAATTGATCACGGGGACTTTTAGCACTGGTGCTTTATTGAAGAATTATACAGAACATAACACAGTCATCGTAAAAAAACCGAAAGAAGACGGAATAAGCAAATTCAAAAATCTTGCATGTATCATCACTTGACTTCTATCTGGAAAATAATCCACAGTTGACAGATCTTTTTTTGACAGAATTCGAAATACAAATTTTAACTTGTGATCTCTCCCGTCACGATAGAATCAAATAGGATCACCGGGAATGTGTGGGAGTAAAACCGAGTTAAAGCGTTTTGAGACGTAGAGAACTAGATAAATTTTAATTCAATATTTCTGGCACTGTGAACAAAAAAAGTCATCGTGGGTTCGAAATTTCCTTGTTGTCTCTAGTAGTAAGAATTATTATGCAATCGAATCACGTGCCACACTTACGTTTCTTATAAAACGTGTTCTCTGCACTAAACCACGTTTTCGCATGTATTTTGACATACAGTTGAGTACCCTGTTGATACGATTGATAGATACTGCAAATGGCGTCAGACTTACAAAAAACATAAATGATGTCATGCGTTAATCCGCAGTCAGTGACCGCCCTGCGAGCGACTGTGAAGCTTTATTAACCGGCACTATTCTTTAAATTATTCCGGAATAAGTCAATTTTATACGTCAAGACTGACAATTTAGAGGCGTGAATTCTGCTCCAAAAGGTATGTACGAGAATTACGTGACTCGCGGAACCTCGCTGGCAAGGCCGCAAGAGAACTGAACCACAAAACAACAAAAAATAGCCGACAAAACAATCAGACAACGAGGGGGACATACTATTTTTTTGGCGAATGGACAGCATGTCGATTTGAATGAAGTATTATTTTGCCAATAATATTTTAGTTTTCAAATTTATAACTGGAAGTTTTCAAAATAAAGAACACCACAAATTGGTTTACTTAATTGAGAAGAATGAAAGCAAACAGTTAATTTTCCCTCATATTTGTTCTTAATTTATTGACATGCAGATGAACACGTTGCTTAGAATCGCTCTTTTCATCATGCTTGGGATTTCCGTGAGTAGTAGCAGCCCATTGGACAGGCTGAAACGTTCCTTAGATGACAGCGACGGTTGCAATATCCCCGGAATGTGGGCATGCAACGGGAAGCGAGACATGAAAACACTCAGTGTGCCCCAGCCGAAGACCGTCGTCGCAGAGCCGGCCAAGCTTGCAGCCGCGAGAGGCTGCAACATCCCTGGAATGTGGGCCTGTTCTGGACTCAGCAAAATGGCGGTTGATGATAGCACAAGCAAACTTCACGGAGAGGCGATCGAGGACAATTCTACTAATTTTGGCGCTGACCAATCAAAAGATGATCCAGAGAATTGTCCTCTCGGAAACTTGAGTTGCCGCAGAAAACGAATGCTCAAGAAAATGCTAAAGAAGACAAGACGAGTCGAGAGGTCGGCGAGGAGATGTCCGCCTGGAATCTGGGTGTGTTAAGCAGAGAGAATCTTTGACGTTTATTAAAAGGCTCTAGTCAGCCTCCGCCATTTTCGATGCCATCGAAATTATGGAAATTGACTGATGGCAAAGCGTAATCTTATTGCATTGCTGTAAGTTATGCATTTAAATAACTTTTAGCAAGTTTCTCAGTGATCTCTTTCGTTTCGACACACTCCGCGTAAAATTTAATACTGAAATTTTCGCATGTAAACAATAACAAAGGTGTGGCTGACTAGGGCCCTTTAAAAATACTTTGACGAAGTGTACAATGAACCGAACATTTAATTCCATGAAAAGCGGTATTGTAGTTCCGCTTATTAACTTATTAGTAGAAGCCTTTCAATTTATTTCATTCAAGGAGAACTGAAATATATTTAAGCTTATTTTAAAACGTACCTCTGTTTAAGGGTTTTAGGAATTGAGTTTTATTTATAGTATTCATATATAGTGTTACTATTGATTTCGCTTTATTTAGCCCTCGGGGCAAAATATCGGATTAAAACAAGTCAGTGGCTCGGTTTTTGTGCGTGTTCCTTTGCAAAACAACAGATGTTGTAAGAACTGTTCCTCTTCCCAGAAGACATCCTGTGGTAAATCCAGGGAGGAGAGCCCGGGGGATCGAACGTGCAAGTCCACCCTCACTTCAGAACCGGGAAAGGGGGGGGGGGGGGGGTGTTTAAGGGGTAAGGTTGCTCGGCACCAACCCTTCAAGAACATGATCATTTATTTCTTCGCGTGCCGGTCTAAAAAATACTTTGAGGTGTACATCAGCGTTCACTCTTGTAATACCAACCGCCATGGAAGCCGCCCACCCCCCCCCCCCTCCACCGGGAATTAGGGGTGCCACAAGTCCCCCAAACCCCTCCTTCAGTGAGCTTTGGATACCCTTTGGTCCCGAGAAAAAACACACTCTTCGCAATTCGAGCTGGTATACATCAGGTACAAAGTACAAATACAAAACAAAAAACATTACAATGGACTTTAAAAGTTAAGGTTAAAGAACAAAATTCTATGTAACTCTGATATGTATTCTTCGAAATGTTTTGGTCTGAAATCTGAAGTACCCTTTTTCTCGATTAAAAGTCGGATCTGCCACGTCAAGTTTTAAATAAACGTCCCCGGCGTTTAATCGAGGTCCCGGCGTTTGTTTAAGGCCTCGGGTAGTTATTTTAATTTGTTATTACAAAAGCGAACTTCATCGAAAAAAGATTTAATCGTTTAGTTTCAACTGCAGGCGAACACTCTATAAGCTAACGGTTCAATTTACCAGTTTTTCTCCCGCGTACCTTGGTGGTATGTAGCTTCGTCTGGTGAACTCTTTTTGTTAAATTGTGTCTTAGGTGCACTAAAAAAATTCCCTTTTTTTAATAATCTCCGGGCCCCGAATAAACACCGGGTTCAAATGAACTCTAGGTCAACAAGGCCGAGTTTTAAATAAACGTCTGGGCGTCTAATCGAGAAAATACGGCATAGGCGCAAAATTTCAGTGTTATTACGGGCCACTTATCTCATCAAAAGTCTTAAAAAAAAAAAAAACTATCTGATGACTCTATAGCTGATCGGCACGTCACAAGACTCATAGATTTCATCAAGGATTTTTGTCTTTTGAAAGGTCGGAAGAGAAAACCACATGTGCTTATATAAAGGACTCTGAAATGATTTATAAAGTCCTTGTTTATGTAATGCGCAAAAAAAAAGGAATCGCTGGCAATTGCCAAGACTAAATGCACCATCGTTTGAACTACACTTTGGGAATTGAACATTTCATTCTCTCGTCACAGTTTGAAGGGATTTGAGGTACAAATCACAGGGACTTTGTTCCACGAACCAGTTTGAATTCGTGGGACAAGTCGCAGACCAAATTCTGGTCCCTATGACTAGATTTTTTATACAAAATGGCCAGTACACACATGGGACTTGTCCCCTCCTGCGTTCCTACCTTAAAGGTTTCCATAGCTAAAATAGCTACAGCAAAATCCGTTAACGAGGCGGCAAATATCTCCGCCATTTTCAGACGGGAGTCTTCTGGACAAAGATTACCTTTAAATGCAGAGAAACAACCAACATTGCAACAAATAACCAAAAGGAAAGTAGCATATTTCAGATTGGAGTACACTGAAACGGATCATAACGCCGAACTTTAAAATTGAAAGAAAAGGTTCCTGCGTGTGTAATCCTTGACGCAGTAACCTGTGTAGTGTCTAGGTACTTCACAAAACGCTCCTTGCTGTAGATATATATATATATTTCTTTATTTGAACTTGAAACATTACAATTATTACAGTACAACATTTTTGATAAACAAATGGTTATTTACAATACTTAAATAGACAGTTACACGCTACAAATACTAGTCAAAACACTGATAATTAATTTTGTCACTGAAGCTAATTATATTATAACTTCAATAAGATGAATTTAACCTCTTTTTGTGGATATTGATAACTAGTTTAGGTGGACATTGATAACTCGTTATCAATATAAGTCTAGACTACAACCTGTCGACGGAGTGCTGGATCTGGTGAGCCCATGTGCTGTATATCAAGTTCTGGCTATGACACCGGGTCACTGGTATGCGCATGTGAGTCATGGGTTTAAAACCATTGATCAAAACTATGCACCATGATAGTCATAAGACTGCTAATTTTAACCAAGCAGAAGTTTCTGAAACCACTAATTATTGCAAGCATACATTGATAGAGCTTTTGCACAAGCAGCAGTTAGCCTAAGGCAAGATTTGTATTTTGCTCTTAACGTGCTCTTAGGAACATACCCCTTCAGTTTGCGTCTTTGCCCGCCTACCCACTTTCAGGGCAGTCTCCTTGTACTGATTACTGGGTCATTACTAAAAGTATACATAGTTAAGTTCCAGAATAAAGAGCTCATTCAAAAACTCATTAATAAATCATAAAGGAAAAACAAAAGACATTAATGTCTAAAGAGTGTTTTATATCTGATAAAGACAAGGCTAAATTTTACAGCCGATTTTCTCCGGAAAAATAATAATAAACCCGAGGATTATTCTACAAATTAATAGATCTATCACAAATGTTTACGAAGCTCTTCAAAAAACTCGCAGCATGTGTTTTATCGAGTTTAAAACATTCGGCTACGCCTCGTGTTTTAAACCCGATAAAACACTGCTGCTCGTGTTTTAAATATTACATAATGTCATAAGTTGTTTGTATTGTAATAAAGCCGAGGCTTCCAGATCCCAAGCTTGAGTCTGCGTTGTGGTTTAGCAAAGATCAAAATATGGAGTCCAACCGTCTAAAATTTGTTGTTATATTGACTTCGCGTTAGCCTCTTCCAGGCTCTCGGGGCGGGCGGTCAGTGGCGCTTTCCTCGCGCCCGCCCGCTTCTTCACCCCGCTGATCGAGAGCATGGAACAGGCTAATTAAGTGCTAGTAGGAGAGATTCCTTTCAGTGATGAGTTCCAGAGCAAGTAACAGCCGTCACATGCATATGAACTTGAAAGGAGCAGTTTAGTCGGATATATAAACTATAAAAGAAGATATGGGCATTAGCCTACGAGAGCAGACCATTTTACCAGCTCTAGTTTCAACCCAGCCGAAAAGGTCGTCTGCTCTCGCAGGCAACATAGGCACGTTTCGCCTCAAAACAGGGTCTGGAAGGGTATTTTCGGGATCCGGGATTTGACCAAAATACAATGCGGGATTCGGGAAAACGCAAAATATCTTGACGGGATTCGGGTATTGACTGCTTCTTGGGAGGCGGGATTGAGCAGAATTTGGACACGGGACGCGGGAATTCTTACCAGATTTTGGGAATTCGGGAAATAAGGAATATCCCAAAGATCAAAAATCTGCTCGTACGTACGATGTCGAAGCAGGACAAGGATACCATGGGCCAGCGAGCATGGCAAAGCCGTCAGGCTTTCGGTTTGTCAAAACATCACCAAACATGCAACAGGAACTATTCCTCTCAACATGCATAGGAGAAAGCTACCTGTTGGCGACCGAGTCACTGAGGAACCCAATTCAGCTGATGAACAGCTGTCAGAGTATGACTCGGACTCCAGCGACAATGAGGACAGTAGCACCAATGAAGAAGACGCAGTCGAGGTTGGCCCTGGAAACGTTTTATCAAAGACAGTGCGCACGCGTACAGGAACACCCATCACGCTTTCACATCGGGCTCTGTCATCGTACTGAGGTATGAGGAACTAATTGCAGTTTGCAGTAGTCTCACAACACGCGTAAAATCAAAATAACAAACAAAAGGCAAATCTACATCTTAAATTCATTAGCTTATGCAGAAATTAGTCCTCTCTTGAATGAATTTTTGAGGAAACAAAAAACGGGATTCGGGAAAGCGATGACAAAAAGTGCGGGATGCGGGATTCACGTGAAAAAGGAGCGGGAATGCGGCATCAGGACCCCCTTCCAGACCCTGTCAAAAGGTACCATATTTGAGCTGCTTTTGTTTTAGGTTTTCTTTCTGGAATAGGCACGTGTCTAAAATAACGTTAGATGTTGTTTCCAGATAAAAAAGGGCGCAGAAGGACAGGTAACACAACCTTTACATAATATTGTGAGACGTCACCCTCAAACCCAGCGTAACCCTCCCCTCCCCCCCCCCCCCCCGCCTCCCTAGGCCCGGTTACGTAACCTGAAGAGAGCCAATCCAAGGCCAACGACACAGGCAAGACAAGCATACACACGTGCGCACTTGTAGGTACTAAAAATGAACATTGCACCAATTTATTGCATGCAGTTGCAGCCACTTTGATTGAGAGACGACGGAGGGAAAAAAGAACTCCTGATTGCAAGTTACATATCAATTCAAACAAGGTTTTATAATAGCGGGAAATTCCATCTCGCAAACCTGGGCAGCACGTGCAGTACAAGCTAGCTCACGGGTTACACGTGCATCCGCGTATGGAATGCGGGGCTGTGGAAGGGTCGCCACGAAGCTCTTCGGAACGTCTCATAGGTTGGCTCGGAAAATTATATACAAACAACAATAACAATGGACCTAGTCCTAAAACAATGGAGCTTCGTGGTATCGAGACCCAATGAAATAAGAGGTTCCGAAGAGCTTCATGAAAACTGCCATGGAACGACAGACAAATCACTTGAAAATAGCCTGCAGTGCAAGCGTCCGTGGACTGACGAGACCGAAACAAAGCAAAGCAAAACAAAGTCTGGTACTGAAGTCATTTTATATTCGATTTATTTTAATTGCTTGCAGTTTGACTATCTAATGATGCTGAAGTACTGTCTTTCATTGAAAACGCGGGTTCGGCACTTCACACATTAAAACTCATTTTTCAGAGATACCAACTTTCTCGATTAATTTAAAACGCCCACGGCGTTTATTTGAAACTTGACCTGGTACAGCCGGCCTTTCAAAGGAATCGTGCAGTTTATTCAAGGCCGATGTTTATAGCCTGTGTCGTCGCCCACTTCCCGATTTTTTTGAGGGTCCAGATGTCATGAGATGTGTATTCTAATTAACTTTTATTGACAGCATTATATGTTGCAAAGGGTCTTATTTTGAGACCCGGCGTTTATTCGGGGCTCGGCGTTTTAATAGCGAGAACATACGGTTCGTCTGTTTGGAGTCCTGGAGGAACAAGGAAACGAGAACGAGTTTTCCTTGTGCACTAATGGCCTTATTCGCGTGGCGGCCATATTGCCCATAGACAATAGATTTCGTAACCCGACCCTCGACTTGAAATGTTTGGAAACAAGTTTCCACGTGGAAAAACAAAAGTTTTCAATTCCTCGGGACTCAACATGGCCACCGTGTGATTAAGGCCCATTCATTGTCTTGCAAGAAAAAGTTATTTTCCACATGAAGGTTGCGCACTTAGACTCGTTTTGAAACAGAGGTAAAAGCAAACCCGGAAATGGCGATGACAGCGCTCGTCTCCCAACCAATGTGGCCCGGGTTCGATTCCGCCCCGGTGCTATATGTGGGTTGAGTTTGTGGAGGTGTTTTCTCCGGATTCTCCGGTTTTCCTCCCTCTTCGAAAATCAACATTTGTAAATACCAATTCGACCTGGATAGAGGACCCGCCTGAAAAACAGCCGAGGCTGATGTGGCTACCTCTCTAAAAATTATTATTTAATTTTTTACGGCCCCGGCAACACGCATATTTAACAATTATTCCACGAGCGCGCGTTGGATATGAGATGGTAGATAGCCAACAAGGCGCGTAGCGCAGAGTTGGCTATAACCATCTCCTATCCAAGAAGCGCGAGTGGAATAATTGTCTTATTAAAAACACCCAAAACATACTGTACAAGCATTGCGAAAAATGCATTCTTTTACGCGTACACCCAAGGTCAGGTCAATGGTATATGAGCTCATATACTCAGGAAAATGCAATATACCAAAGCTAGGTTTTAATATAGGTATATATAAATGGGACACGGAAATTTTTCTTCCTGAAAGGTTTAAAGAAAACACCCATAAACACCCTGCTACGGTAACACCCTGAAGAAGGAAGCGGGTCATGCCTTCCGAAATATTGGAATAAATTTCCCATACTGTTCAATCAGCCTTTAATTTTATCTTCGTTTATACTTTAGTTATTGCTGATTAGATCCTTGACAGTAGATGATCCAGTGCTTCTGTTTTGTCACGGTGGTCCTTGCATTTACTCTCATTTTGACAGGTTTTGGCGGTTTAAGATAGCATTCGAAATAAGAAACGTTGATTAGTATTTACTTAGCCGGTCATCAGTCAACATAAGACCATTTTCAGGCAAGATTTTTGCGCTGTTTGTCCCAAACAGGGGCTAGGGTTGGTGTTTGACACTATTTTTGTTCCAAAAAACAGGGTCTAGGTTTCAAACCACCAGCGGCACTCCTGTACCCAAACATTGGTCAAGTACCCCCCCCCCCCCATTTTAAACCGCCATTTGATTTTGTGTAATTATTTGGATCGAAGTAGTATAGACCCTTTTCATAAATGGCTGCCAATTTAAAATTCTTTTGTATGCATTCAAATAAGCCCAACTAAACTCGCTTGGGAGTAAAAATTCTTTTGAATTATCAACTCAAAAACGAGGTTAGTCAGGCTAATTTTAATACTTACAAAAGAATTTATAATTGGCAGCCATTTATGAAAAGGGTCTATTGCATGGGCTTAAGAACAAGATTAAAGTCCAAACATGTTACAAAATTTTAAAATTCTTGTGTGCGAGTGTTTCCTTTTTGCATCACACTAAAGCAGTGGGGGTTTTAGCTTCCGTTACAAGGAAAAGAGAATTCACAGACACAAACCCGCCGAAAAAACAGTGTTGTGCAAGCGGGACACCCGCCAGTTATTGCCGCCATAGAGAAAAAGACAAGTAGAAGACTTACACAGAAAAACATTGCACTGTGCTGAAAATGTAAGTATATTAACAATTCATATTATATTACAAACTATGTACAGGAAGAGTTCTTACAAACAGTCAGCCCCAAGTCCCATTACAGCAATACGGAAAGGAAGTTGCAATGAGTGTCGATCCGTCAGTGCATTCGGTCCTATGAGAGTTATAAGGTTATATTTGTGGCAAAATAAGGTAGCCCAAAGAAAGAAAGAGAAGCGTTTTTTTCTCTTCTATATTTTCTGGAACAATAGAAACGAAAATTGCAAAGGACCACGAACGATAATAGTTCAAACTAAGTCTCATTTGCAGCAAATATCAAAACAAGGTGCAGAGTCTTACTTTTTAGAAATACCACTTGCTGACAGCGATCAAGTAAACTGGGCGAACTATTGAGTTCGTTATGCTTTAATCACACAGTTTTGTGACATGCTACAAACAGGATAACGCCATACATAAACACAGTGTTTGCTATATAGATCAGTCGGCTTGGCCAAAATAAAACACACACAAAAAAAACAAATTTGAAGCTTCGCGAATGTGTTCACACGATATGAGGTATGGTGATATACCCCAGAGGTTTTTCTGTTCTTTAAATCATGGTACTTCGATGAAAACAACTTTGTCACATGCTACAAACAGGACAGCGCCATTCACAAACACAGTTCTTGCTCCACAGATCAGTCGGACCTTCTTGGCCAAAACATATTGGAAGCTTCGTGTTCACGCGATATGAGGTATGGTAAGGTATTCCCCAGAGTTTTTTCCGTTCTTTAAATCATAGTACTTCGATGGAAAGACAACATAATTATGTAAAAAGAACCGATGACAACTGATGAGCTCTTCTCAGTAGTCTATTTATATGGAGGGAAAGATAGACTGGACTCGGTGCCGTTGTACCGCGAGTTTGCGTTTGGGGGTAGGGAGAGGGAGGTTGGTTCTTGGAACACTAGCTATGGACCAGATGCACACAGTAAAGCGTTCTGTTTCGAACTCATCTTTATGATAAACATTCCAAGATGTCTGTGCAGATTTTCTTCCTTGCATGGCAACCTCCAGCATTCTAGCGGTCAAGGTCAAAGCATATTTGCGGAAGCATCCCTGCGCATATTTCTTGGGTGAGAAAAACCAGTGGGAAGCAAAACAAAAAAATGTTTTGCTTCCTTGTTACGCATACCGGGGCAAACACCGCTATTCGCAGTAAACGTGGCGTTGATGTCGTCAGCGTCAGTTCGTATTTTTGGTGAAGGAGGACAAACACTCCTCTAAAAGCCTTTTTCATGGCCAGTTTTACCATTTACAACGGTAACGGATCATCTTGAAAGGCCGTCAGCAAGATGGCCCACATGCGGGAGATACAAAGTCCCACGAGACCCGGAAACAATTCAACATAGTTTTCGCGCATTTTTTGCCTAAGGAAAACATTTCGGGGAAAAAAAGGTAGATATCACGGCGAGTTCACGGAAACAATGAATTTTGCGTGCGTGAGCAAACACGGTATTCCCCCATTTAACATGCACAATGAAATTCATTGACAATCATACTCATTCTTGTCCCCAGGGTCGCTTGTTCCTCTTAGCCGGTTCAGCTGCGCATGAGGAACAAGTGGCTCTGGAAACACATGGTTAAATTGCGTCCCCAGAACCACTTTTTCCTAGTGCACAGTCAGCTAAGAGAGACAAGCGGCCCTGAGGACGAGAATGACCGTATTCTCCTCCTTCTTCTTCGTACAAGGTTGTTACAATTATTGGCGATGTGTAACTTCGTTCCCATCAGCGACATAACAGCACATGTCATTTTCGTACGCATTTCTCGTGCGGCACAGGATCAGTTGGTCGAAAAGCGTAAGACCTGAAACGAGATCCATCAACAAATAAAAGAGTAAAGAAAACATTGTAACAGTTATAACATAACTATTACATTGATCAGAGGTGAATTTGTCGTTGTTGTTGTTGTTGTCCGGCCAAAATGGCAACAACAAATTAGTTTGAGGAAACCTGACGCTCAATAGCTCTCCTTTTTCATCAATTTAAGGCACGCTTTTCTGGATACGTGCTTGTTGAGGCAGGCATGAGTCATAAATGTCACAGAATGTCAGACAAAAATGCACCCTGCTATTGCTATTACCGTATCTATTTCCAAACAGATTGTTTTAAAACACTGTAAAACAGTATCACACTGGGGGATTCATGCCATAAAAACCGGTGTTAACAGCTTCCAAGTGCAGTATTTCAGTGGCCCTGACACAAGTTGGTATCTTCCATTTAGTGATATACCCTGTATGATTTCTCATTCATAAGGGTGCGTTAGACAAAGAGAGTCCCTTTATTCTTCGTCAAGTCGTAAGGAAATAAACAGAATTTGCATACTTGACAAGAAATAAGGAGATATAAGGAGGTAGGTGCAAGGAAATTTATATATAGGAATGTACGCAGATTTTCGTTTTCAATGATTACATGCATGTACCATGATAGTTTTTGCTTTTTTGACACAACTCGCTTAAATCTTTTGCTGAAAAAGTAAGTCGTGGTACATACAATGGCACCATAGAATGAGCGAAAACGAGAACTTGCGTAAAAGCAGATCGGATAGGAAGCTTCTGTTTCTTTTGTTTAAGACTGAATAAGAGTGATCTGGAATAAAATGCAGTGCTTTTCACTAACATATTTTCACTCAGGTGTGTTTAATGTCGAACTGCATGCATGTGCGAGATTGAAGTGACAAGTCACGGTGAATCACAGTTAAAGTGAAAGTCATAATTTAACAATGCCCTCTAGAGAACGAAAAAATAATCACATCTCAGTTGAAGTCATCCGATTGAAGATGGCGCAATTATACACAACGCAATGCTGATGAACAAGAGTATCACAAAAACACACGGTGTTGGCAACATTAAATTTAAGTGTTTTTTCGTTATAAACATATTGTAATGTTTCAATACTAAAGGTCTGCGAGTGTTCAAATCCGGCATAAAACTCGGACGCTGAAAGAAATTTTCTGCTTACGTAATGGCATTTTTCCTTCTTTTATAATTTGCTGCACTTTGCAGAACAAGAATGCCACTCTCCAGACCTTTACTTTTTTGGTTAACAATCGTACGCAATTTCTGTTAATTTGGTATAATTTCTGTTCATTGTTAAAACACTTGAAACAATTAAGTTCCGAACTGCATCATATCACGACTCAAACAAAAGGATTGAAGTTTCGCAACTTTTTTCACGTTTCAAGCTGTCGCTCCTTTTCAACACGCAGAAATTATATATCTTCAGGGCAAAAACATGACCGTTGTTTCACAAATGTGACGTATTTTGCAAGGTTTCTCTGATTTCTTTAGAAGGCGGAAATTCACAGAATAATTCCGTTTGCAGTAAAAGGGGTGTCTTTTTTTAAAAAAAATTTTTGTCAGGTGTAAAATAAATTGGCTATGCCATAATTAATAGTTGTGTTCTACTGGACATGAATTATTGCTAGGTATCAATCGTGTCAGCCCAAGTCATCATCGATTAAGCACAAGACTGCAAAATATGTAATGTGATCGTTATAGTCTGGAGTATACTGTGCTAATTGAGTCAGACACTATGGCGATGAAATAATAGACTACTGAGTGTGCTTTCCGAGAAAAGAAACTAAAATTATTTTTTCCCTTTTAGCACGTAAAAGTAATGTTGGTAGTCAAGGTCATTATCTTCATCCTCTTCACAACAGACTTCGGGCACAACTTTCCTGTAAATAACAAGAAACTGTCGTCCACCTATGAGGTTAAGGAATGTCCCCCCGGATTCTTGCCCTGTGTTTCCGAGAAAGACAACAACGTTCCGGGTCCAGTCACGGGGAGTACTCCTAGTCCAGCTTTCCCCAACACAACTGAGGCGCCAACTTCGACACCACCCCGTCCCAGCAATCATAGCGCTACTGGTCAACAGACGACAAGCAAGGCGCATTCTGGGGAAAACGCGGTGGAGACATGGAACTCTAAAGGCAGAGAATTACAAGGGGCACGCCTTGTATGTCCACCAGGGATATGGGTTTGTTGATAACGCAAGTGTCTATTCGCAAGATTGAGTTTTAACCGGCCAAGTTACAAGGATGTAGTTCCACTTTTGTCTGATAGCATCCGAAAATGATGCCTTACAGTATTTACAGAGGCGAACAGTGCGACTTACAAACAGTGACGATTAGACGAGGGCAGCTGTTTATGTTCATTCCGGGAAGCTTCAGAGATGCGCATGAAAAGCAGTCACGAGAACAAGTGCCAGTAAGTTGCTAAGAAACATAGTGTTTGCTCGCGCAATGACTTTCGGTGTATTCGGGAGCTCTCCCGTTGTTCCCTGATTGGATAAAATAAGTCGAGAACTGCCGAGTGCTTCAACGAAGATTTGCGGGCCCGTTTCTCGAAGGTCCCGAAAAATTTTCATACCCGGAAAGCCACAGCAAAATCTCAAAACTTATGATTTTACATAGTTGTTTTATTCACATGTTTTTGATGTGAACGGAGGTTCTCTTCATACAACGTTTCAGGCCTATATACCTTTCTGTATTTTAGATACTGATCAGAACTACTATTGGCTTTATCAGCCCGAAAAGTGTCCGGGGCTTTCGAGAAACCGGCCCTTGGGCACTCGTTCTCCTGACTGAGCATGCGAATGTGACGCTTGACTGGGATGTTCAGTTAAGCGAGTGCCTGTTTTAAAGTTAACTTACTATTTCGTCTATTCAGAAAGAAAAACGTAATCCGGAACGCGCACACTGACAACTGGTAGCATTTGAAATCCAATCCCAAGATGACAAACATTGCTAGATAACACGGCAAGAAACAAATGTCGCCTTGAAAATAGTAACAGCTGGCTTGTTGTATGTGTGGTGTGCAATAAATGATGTTTATCGAGTGAAAATTTTGTTTTCGCGACAAACTTATCACAGGCAGTGGCAGAGAAATAGCCCATAACCACTGAGCTAATTAGCCCTCTGACAGTAACGGTCATTTTGAAAATAACCACAAGAAATCGTATATACAAACTAGCGCACAGCTCTCCGAGACTATCCCACGCTCCGGGCGGACAGCGGCTTGCTTGCTGGGTACAAGCACAAAAAAAAAGGGTCCTACAAGGGCAAATCGTGCTTCATTTCTTAAATTGGCATTCACAGTATCATGTTTAGCTTTAGCTGAGAAAGATTCCACCGAATAAATTGTGATTTGCAGTGGAAAAATATCACACACAAGTAACAGGCATCATGAGGACGCGCCGCAGCTGTATGTCCCTTCGCGTGTCAGCTTCCATGATTTTCACACAATTTTCCCGGGACATTTTCATAAACCCAACAGTAAGACTTCCTTCTCTTACCCCATACATTCATCCATAACCGCTTTTAAAGAGGCTTGTACCCTTTATCTCACATATTTCATCATTTTAAGTGGGCGCTCACTGGTAGGCACTCATTCGAGGAAATACCGCATAAATTAAGCTGGAAAATCCCACCAAGACGCAATGCTAAACGACGATTATCTCAAAATAAAATGACACAACTGAGCACCTAACCGTGACAAGTGTGGGAAATATCTGACTTGATAACTTACCACCCGGCGGGGCTATATCACAAATAATTGTCGTTATTTGCGTTATCCGGAAGATCAATATATACTCGGGGCAGCAACTATCACGCGAAAAAAAGGATTTCAAATTCTATTTAAAACACACCTTGTCGATTTAGCTTCTCGACGTCAATTACTGAACTGAAACCATTCTCTTTGTTTCATTCACACACACTTCTACTTCTAATTTTCTACCGTTTTTAGAAATGAAATTGCGTTTATATTATAAACATCGATTGCGCCGCGCTGTAAACGGTAGTTAATAATCATGCGACCTGATCACGCGAAAGAAACTGCCTTCGGTAGCTAGGTTCCTCACACAACGGCATTTTGCAAGTGGTTTTGAATGGAACTACAAATAAATCATCATTCGTAATCCCATTCAAAAAATTGTAAAGAGCACACAGAGGGTTGTTAATTAAGTGGCAAAATATTTGCCACTCAAAGGGCCCCAGTCAGTCTCACCTTTGTTGTTGTTTTTACGGAGCGTGTCTAAATTAACGAGAGACAGAAACTTTCTAAAAGTAATTTAAACACAAAACTTACAGCAATGCAATAAGATTACGCTTCATCATACAGTTTCCATAATTTCGATGCCATCGAAAATGTCGGAGGCTGACTAGAGCCCTTTAAGGAAGGTTACTGCAAACGACCTACAGAGAAGGCAAAATTCTAAAAAGTCGTCTAGTTTCCGGTACCACGTTTACGTTCTTATTGCGATGCAACAAGCAGTTTTCAAATCCCAAAACATTCCGCTTACTAAGCGGGGGCGGGGAGCAAGAAAACTGTCCTTAAATCATGTGTACATCAGTTCAGAGCGACTTTTAAGGGCCTGATTACATGAGCCGGGCTGGCCCGGTTTGCCGGATGGGTTTCTTTGTCGGCTAACCGGGCTGGCCCGGTTGTCATGTAATCGCGAAGTTGATTTTTGTTGCGTTTAACAGACGTACCGAGATCTCGGTAAACTGAAACAAGCCGGCTAACCGGGCCAGCCCGGTCCATGTAATCAGGCCCTAAGATCCGATAAACTGAGACAAATTATGAATGACGAACTTCAAAACTTTGCACTATTTTTAGTTTTCAAAATAATCCATCTGTAACAGCTTCTTTGGATAGTATATGTCACAAAAAAGCATGGTAGCACGGATTTACAAAACTGCAGCTTGGACTCAGGGGCTTGATCCCTTTTGTGAATTTATTTTGCCATCTGTTTTCTTTAATAACAGCCAAAATCCTGAGAGGGCCAGATCCCTCTCTTCTCGCAAATATCCATTGTCTAAGCCGTTGTCGGAGGAACATGTCCACATTCCAGGGGGGCACGATTTCGGATCACCATTGTGTTCTGCTGGCGATAGTTCCTTCGCCGCCATATGAACCGCGAGAGGGCCTTTGAGCATGTTTAGGTTAGGGAACGGAATTCCGTGAAACGCACGCGAACCAAACACTAATATGAATAAGGCTGAACTTAAGAATTTCATACTGTGCTTTTCTGTAAATGAAATTAGGAGGATGCAAGTTGGTTATTAACGAAAAACATTGCCATTACGATACCCAAAGCACATGGCCTTTGCTTTATGTAAGACAAAGCAGTTCTTGATAGGGGCATGTATGATAGGAGACGTTTTTGTCGCATATAAAAGAATTCATTTAGTCTGTCTAAAACCACTGACGGTAGTGTTTCGTACCTCACTATTCTAACAAAAACTGAGCCACCTCTAATTAGGGTGTGGCCCATATGTTTTAAGGTCGTATATCACTATACATTTAACTTACCAAAATAATTCTGGCGATTTTGTACTCCAGTTTCAAGAAAATCTTTACGGCCGGCGAGCCCAGGAGAACTGATCACTCACGTTCCACATCTCACCAACAGTCCCAGCTTAGCCTCTCACCGCCGGAAACAGGACCACATGCGAGGCACTATTTCAGTCCTCACCACAGATGTAGTTATTTTCACACATGTCGGCTCATGCCGTTGTCCTCTCCCTCTCAACAATTTAGACAAAAGTTTAAAGTGGACCTAACACCAAAATATTTTTTTTTTCGCTAAAATAAACCTTTGCACCAGTTCGAAACGAATCACCACACATCCAGTTTCATCTTTTTACCAAATGCTGACTTTTATAGCATTCAAAAGTTAAAGAAAAACGTCACAAAGACTTGATGCGATGCAAATCAGTTTGTGACGTCAACCCAGGAATAGCTCCACGCCGCTTCTGACTCTGTCGTGCAACACATTATGCACAGTTTGTCGTAAGGTTTGAATGCTATAAATAGACAGCATTTGGTAAAAAGGAGAAACGAAAGATGCAATGCGTTTCGATCTGGTGCAAAGGTTTATTTTAGCGATAAAAGTATTTTAGGGTTAGGTAAAGTAAACAAGAAGGTAGGGTAAAGTAAAGTAAACAAGATAATAAAATATATTTCAAAAAAGTTGCGTCACAAATGGAGTATTTTGAAAACTAATACATTGAGTTCATCGCTTATTTTTAGTTTCAGTGGTTGCTATATTTATTTTTCTACGAGTTATTTTCGAGCCACCGAACACACGAGAGAGCTGTGAACCTAAATACAGAAAAGGTGTTCTGTAATTTTGATACAGAATAGAGCCGAACGTCAGTTTACTGTTTTGGTGATTTCCACGCTTGTATGCGCATTTTGCATGGTAAAAAGAGAGATGAGAGAGAGAGAGAGTTCATTTTACCACCTGCACCTGCGTTCCGTCAGCTAAAAACATTTAGTGTGATTATCTATTGGCTAGCAAAGAACACGATCGTGCGCGCGTAGCTCTTGAAAGGGAAAACTATTCTTTATTTTCAGCTTAAATTGGGCGCATAATATTGTAGGTCCTGGACTAGAATCATCTACAATCATGGACAGAAGCAGTTGAGACACTCCCCGAAGAATACCCGTTTCGTTGAACGCGTGAGTTTTTGAATCTCCAAATTTTACATTTCGACCCCCTCTCCCCTGTTCAATGTTGTAACCACGTGGCAGTGTCCACGGAGCGTATCTCAACTTTGAAAGGGGAACAGGGGGGGAGGGGGGTTGGCTATCGACAGAAAGGTGTGTTTTTCAAATACGGAAGGACGCTGAAATGTGTCAACACTTTCGTCCATGATTGTAGATTGTCTACTAAACAATTTGGGCTGGGCTCGGCTGGGCACTGGTAACTTGCGCCAAGCCGAGAAGAATGAGCGCGAACTCCTCTCATGCGTAGGCAAAGTGATTCTTAACTATTTCATATCCCAGTATTTGAGGGTCTAGCCTGCGAACAGGCTCCAAACAAGACATCACGCTCGCAAATTCGGCTTCCTTCGCTCGCCGAAATTTTACCCACCGGAGAGCCTGTTCGCAGGCTAATGAGGGTCGTCCCCTAAAAGCAGAACACCGAGAAACAGATTTAAACTTCGTCGCGACGATAATAGGATCCCCACAGAGCGCCGAACGCGCGCGCTATCAACATAAACCGCCAGCTACGCAGGCTGTGATAAAGGCTGTGATTCGCCGCGCGTGCAAATTAAACCGCCCCATTCTTTTCTCGCCAGCGCGGCTTTCGCTGGCCGGCATCGCCAACAACGCCGCAGCCGTGTTCACACTTGGATAAAAAGTGTACCGAGTTCAGACACTTAAAACCGAAGTACCTAAATACTGTCGAGTGCCCGAGTACAAGGTCTCGACCTTGTACTCAAGCCCGTGCCCGAATTCTGGTGTGTTCACATTGGTGCCCAGCTTAGAATCGTACTCGGGCACCGTACCATAGCACCAAGTGTGAACACTGTCTTAGACTTTGGGATCTTTTGTTGTGAAGTTACTTCCTCTATGATTGCGGCTGTTCGAAGTGGAAGCAAAAAAAAAAAACAAGGGAAAGAGAAAAATAGAAACGCTCCGAAAATCTGCAGGTATTAATGATTGATGGCAGTTGAAGGGTAGATGATTTCTTCAAAGCGACAAACGGAGGCCACATGGGGAGGCCGATTTAGGAAGGTTTCTTTGTTGTCTTAATATTTTTAATGTGAATAATATCGGGGGGTTTTTATGCAAATTTGCCTTCTGTTGATACTTTCCAATTGTCATTCATTGTGGACAAAATGCCGTGAATGTTTTCGTTTCTCCGTATGCACGAGGAAACGTTTTGACAAAGATCTCCGCAAGAAAACAATCTGGAACATTTTAGGCAGCGTAAAACCTGAATTCCGAATATTAACGGAAACACGCAAAGGCCAGCGACTACCAGCTTTTGATACGACATATTTGGAAGTAAGTAAATGCTTGTTTTCACCGAAAATATCTGGCTCTCTTATCTACTGATGATGGTGCTGGCTGTTGACAGTTTGTAGGACTTTCTTTGCTGTTGTTTTTTGATATGTTTTGTTTCTTCGTTTGGTGAGAGCAAGACAGACAGTTGAAACATGATTATTTATCAACCTGCGTAGCGTAACGAGAATAAATCACGTCGTGTTTCAGTCTCACTTGGCGTCACTTAGCGTTGATTTCTTTCGTTTTTCAACGATTTTTAGACACAAAAGGCAATACTACCATTACACCTTCAATATTCTTTGTAAAGTTTAATTTACTTGTGATGTTTACTCGGCCATTTAGGAAGGAATGGTGTACCAGTTTGCGATTGACGTCTCGTGTCAATTAGTGACCTACGTCATGCGAAATCACTTTCCGGATGAGTTGGAAACATTTCGTTTGATCTGAGAAAGATCTACCTTAACTAGCTCCTTTCTATACAGTTCTACCGCAATTTATAAACACGATTTAGCTTAGACATTCAAAGGAAGCCGGTAAGATCCATCAAAATGAACCGTCGAGTGAAAGGTAATCTTGTTGACTTTATACGACGCGTTAAAAACTTTCTTACTTGCGAAATTGACATTGTGTGTGTTGGTATCAGTTGAATGTGAATGGGTTGTTTTGCTGGTCTTCATGATCATTCGCCGAAATGGTTTACTTCGGTATAAGCTTTATTTGAAAGGGTTGTAATTTGCAATCCAACATCCAGAACTGGTCAATATGAGAACTACGAAGTAGCTGCACGTAATATCTATAGTCTCATAATCGTTAATGAATAACTTGCAAATGTAAAGCTTTATGTGTCATAAAATGATCGAAAATTGTTGTATTCGGCGATAAATATCATAAATGAATTACGATCACTTGCAGGCGGTCAAATAATTTCATTTATGTTCAACACCAATCAAGGACAAGATTTTATTCATGAAAACCGCACCGTGATTGAATAATTTATTGTTCGGTTATTGCATAATTTAATATTTCTATAACGAATATTATACGTAGGTTCGCGCTGGTTTTTTTAAACGTTACAAATTTAATTTAATTTAATTGCCAGTTACAGCCTACATCAAGTCTGGAAATGTTCGTGTTATGTTTATTTGTCTTGGAACACTGTAATGAACTGGCTACGATTTGCATTTTTGTCGTTTTGATTTGAAAACAGAAGTGATGCGAAGCAAACGGATAAATACAAAAGACGTGGAAAGACATTTTTCTTTTTCACAGGAAAAACAGAAGGAAGAGTTTTAGGAAAGACAAATTATATCGCGTCTGACAATTTTGGTGTGTGTATGTGTAGCCTCTGTTTTAATGTTTATTTCCATTCTATTGCAATTTATTTAGTTTTAACTTACATATTAATTTATAGTTTTTTTCTCAGACTAACATCTAACCTGCATAACCTATGTGCTATGCGTTTGGATTTGTTTGTAGAGGGAGGTAAATATGGCTTCGAAAACTAAGTGATACGAAAAGCGATTTTAAATAATCTCCTTTAGTAATTTTTGGTTTTAACTGAAAGATTTTCTAGATCATATTTAAGAAATCGAGATATAGGGAAATAGATTATTTTTTCCTTCCCAAATTCGCCTACGAAGTCTGTGACATTTTGTTCTTCCCGGCTTCGGGTTCTAAAAACGTCTTTCCAGCACATGAATTGACAAAGCTGTTTAAAAATTATATTCGAAAAACAACAGTTTACGTGAATTTTTTTAACCTCAGGAATAATCAGGGATTTATGCTACTGCCAAAAGCCGCTTGGTTGCCACAAAGATTCAGTTTTCAAAATTTCCTGACTTTTCTCTGTTAAAAATGAAATCTAAAATATAGAAATGTCAGATACAATAGCAGCCTCCCGCCTCCGATTCTCAAAAAAAAAAACAAATGTTTCTTCCAGTCCTCAATGGTGTTACAATTTCAATTTTTCCTAACTTTTCGCCAATATGTCAAATTTCCCAGCTGACTCAAAGTATAATTTCCTGACTTTTTCCTGACCTTCAAGAATTTTATTTTTTCTGACCATTTCCTGACCTGCAGCAATCCAGGAAGTCTCTATAAGCCCCCGGGGGATTTACCTCTTTCAAGACCTTTGCGGGTTGGAGGGATGGGGGCTAATCAAAGAAAAAAATAGAAAAATAGACGAATAAATGATGATGATGATGAAGAGAAGGAGCGAAGAAAGACGACCCAAGATCAAGTTATTTGATTTTGGTTTTACCATTCTATTTAATTTTTTGCCATATTCTAATTACGATACGTTATTTATCTGCAGGATCTAGGACAAACTCCGTGCAGACATGCTTCGATTCCTGTTTGGTAATAGAGGTAAAGGAAACATCTCCCCGCCTGTAGAAACACATAAGCGCACCGATCAGCTAGCAACAGAAACCATTGACATGCCAGCTTCTAGTAGAACATTTGAAGTCTTGAGACCTGTTCTCCTCGTGTCAGCCTTAACAGGTTATACGCACCAAAGATATCGAGTTCAGGGGGTTATTGGAGGCTTTCTCTGGCTATCCATGCTTTTTGCTCATGGGGCGCTGGACTTTCTAGCCGCACGCCAGGTTTATACCTATGGATGGGCTTCGGTGTCAATAAGTCTTTTTCTTTTGTGTTTCGTGTGCACGATTTTCTCCAATAAAAGAATGTTACCGTGGCTAGAGAAGGGAATGTTTGTTTTGGAGGACGAGAAAAGGTACCCGAAAACGCTGGAAAGATGCGGGAAAGTTTTCAAGGTAAGGAAATGATCTTTTTCGTTAAATGACTTTAATTAGTGTTCTAATATAGGCAAGACCACAACGACAAACCAATGAATAGTGCCGGATCTTGTGTAGACCTTGGTCAGTTAAAATCTTAACTTTAATTAGTGTCACTACAACGATGATATTTCATTAAAATTATGCCCGCCATTCACAAACAGGAGAAGGTATTTTTTTTTTGATAGGATAAAATATGTCGGGAACTCCTTGAGTACTTCAACGAAGATTTTTCAAAACTGGCACTTGTTCCCCGAATGTATTCCAACAGCTGAACAGTTTGCATCATTTTCCTTGCAGTGGATACCTCTATTTACTCTTGCGTTTGGTTTACTCTGCGGCTCGGCTATCTACGTCTGCCTGCATTTTGACAACACACTCGACGTCAAGATCAACCTCAGCAGGGACAAATCTGAGTTCCCAGATTACGCTCTCGTTATTCTAAAAGTGGTGCGATTCATGGCAGTTTGTTACGTCATGTCTGCCTTGGCACTGTTTTGGAGCATCACGGTCTGCATCATGCACATCACTGGTTATTCTATGATCGAGTATCACGGTACGTTTGTTGCTAGGAACCCTTATCTAGTCTCAAACGGAAAAAAGGCTCGTCTGCTACCTCATCTCGCCGCGGGGTAAGGATGGGGGGGGGGGGGGGAGTCCTTGGAACAGTTTGGGTGCGGGTGCTCCCTGCGGTCTTGGACCCCCCACTGGGTTAAGGATCGGCGCTTACGTTCTTTCAGCAAGAGGGCTGATTGTGAAAGAACGACAAGGACGACGTTGTCATTAAAGCGATTAACAAATCGCCCAAAAATTAATTATCAGTTTGAAATGATCTACATCATTTGGCAGATGGTGGTAAATGGCCGGTGCCATTTTGATTTTCTGTTGTCGCTGGAGCCAAGTCTTGGTATATTTGATGAGCGTTGATATTGTTGCTCCCGCAGATGAGATAAGATCGCATCTGATCAACAGAGACTCACCAGTCACGTTTAGACAAGGTGTGGTGTCATTCTCCGAGAGAGGAAAATTCGTGAAAAAGTCCGCATCAGCATGCAGGGTAAGGCAAATTATGTGATACTAACGCTTGATTTATTAATTACTAATAATTATTGTAAGAATTCGCCCACAGCGGAATATTCATTTATGTTAGGCAGGTTTGTCCGTTATTTTTAGAGGTCGAAGATATAGGCACTGCTATTGACCCTGTTACGCTGGGGTACAAGAGTACTCTTAACAGTACTGACTCTTATTCCCTGGTGGCACTCTGACACTTGACTCTCACAGTGCCTCTATCCACAAGGTGTATATATGGGTACCGGCGAAATAATGCTGGGGGTAACCCTGCGATGGACTAGCATCCCATCCAGGGGGGAGTAGAAAGGGTCACTTTGGCACGAGCCTTTACGTATTTGATTGTTGCTGGTATTGTTCTCACCCTCTAGTTTGTTCTGGCGGTTCTTTTGGTGTACAGCATCGCCTCCCTGGCAGTGAATGCGTTTCTCTTTTTGTACAAAGAGCGGCATAAAGTGTTTGCTATTTACGCGTTGCTGCCAAGTATCACGGCTGTCTACCCACTATGCATGGCTGCTTGGGTCACAAAGCAATACTCGTGGTAAGAAGAAACGATCTTCAAAATCATACTTATGCTTTCAAATAGTTAGCTTTTTTCACTGCGATTTCATTAAAGCCCCGACTTCAAATTTTGTGCGTAATCGCACGCGGGGAGCTGGGAAAAAACGAAGCAATGTTTATGGTTAACCAAGTCGTAGAAAATTTCACACAGCAGCGCCCCTGTCGAGCTATGAAATGTACGCGCTTTCAGTAATGAACCTGTACCCTTTGCTGTTGCTTGGTTTATCAACTCTTTGGCTACTATGTGTATGATATCAGCATCTCACGGGTTACGTAACGCAGCTACAAAATGCGTTACAGTGAGGACACTCGAACCGTGAACACTTGACATTTATTTTTTCATTTTTTTGTCATTATCCAATGTTAGCCATTCATATGAACAGAAGAATTAGCTTTCTTAGGTGCTGAAAACACCAATCCTTTTGTCTATGTCAAGAACTCTCATTGGATAATCATGCCAAAAAATGTCAAAATAAATGTCAAGTGTTGATGGTTTGAGTGTCCGCACTGTAAATTTGCGCGTCTTGAGAATAGAGAATACGGCAAATTATAAACAATTATCAGATGACGTTTTTTTGTGATATCCTAAAGGCTGAGGCTGATAACATATACAAAGACCTTGACAATTCTGGATGTCAAGAAATTGTTTTATTGGGTGAACATTAATGAAATATATCATTGGTTACAAGTTGAAATTCGGGTGGTGATCTCTGCAGGTACCTTGCGGTGGTGGTAAAAGCCTGGGCTGAGAGACCCGAGAGCAGTTCGGAAGACGAAGAGAACGAACCCGTGCGGCCGAGAAAGAACGACAAGCAAACGAATCAAAAACGAGGACGAAGTCTGTGGAGAAGAGTAAATAGTGCAAAGAAAAGTTATCGCAAGACGAACCTCGACCCACTGAAAAATACAAATTCCAATACTCTCGCTTCACAATCAGACAGTGAAGCCAAGTCTGGCGTGGAGGAAGTATCGACGAAGCAAAACTACGCTGGCCAATCCCACCTTCGTGCAGAAGGCACAGTAAGCGATCCCGAGTTCTCCGACGACGACAAGCATAGAAGACACGAGACAGATAACGACATGTCCGAAGATGACAAGCTCAGTGTAAAAGAAACGAATAAAGATCATCCGGGCAGCGAGACTCCGAAGAGATCCCGACGAGAAGTCATGGACATCGTTCTTCGAGGTGCAGCAAGGGCTGTTGGCAAGTTAAAACACAACGCAAAGAAACCCAGGTTTAACTTTGAGAAGTACATTTCTTATCTTCAAAACGTTCTGCCCAATATAGGGTTTGACATTATGGGAATCATTGTCACCTGGAACATGGTGTCGGCTGTTATTTTTCTCGAGGTTTCTGTTCTTGCACTTTTCGTACAAGAGTCGATTTTTGGTAATTCAAAGGCGACAGTTGCGTTGTAGGAATTTTGAAGAATACCGCTGGTTTTACGTGGCAATTTAAATAAAAGAGCAATACTCGATTTGTGCCGTACAATGGCACGGTGAACACACAATCAGTTTTCCGTTTTAACACTCAACGTCCATGCGTTAATTTTGCATTTAGCAATAGACCAATTCCGATATAGTAATATTCTAACATGTCACCGAGGCTTGGGGGAATAAAACAAAAGATTTTGCATCGAGGCTTAGGGATGAATAAATAATTTCTTTTGTTTTATTCCCCTAAGCCTCGGCGCCATGTCAGAATTTTAATATGTCGGAATTGGTCTATTCGGTAAGGCTTTAGAGCATCTCAAAATTAGTTTTTCAGAGCTTAATAGCCATTTACTTTGGTAGATACATCTCATTTTAGTCGAGTGGGTCTAATACAAATAAATTAGTATTTGCAGCTAGAGGATAATGGCCTGGACTGATCTTTGGGTTTTCCGTGATAACGTATTAAAGAGATTTATGTTCTCACTTCGCGTATCATGACTGATCAGTATTAAATCTGTTGGCAGGGTAGGATTTCAACAGGGAAATTCAGGTCATTCTCGCAGGTACATATGTGTGCACTGAAGTCATACATCAACTCTCAATATCAAGACAACAACGAAATATTGCCTTGATGCACTACCACTTTCTCATAGCTAACATACGAAGGTATTCATCAATCCAAAAGGAGAATTGAGGTGTCCAGATTGGAACTGAATACGATAATGGCACACACCAAAAAACCCAAATTAGGATTTCAGGAAAAAAAAACCTATTCACCAGGAGTACTTTATCCGTGTAATTTTCTCAGCCACATGCAAGCTGGAGTTTAATAAAACCTAAATTAAGTACATTTATACCTTTAAAACTTTAAATACAATTGTCCTATACTAATCAAATACACGTATAAATTTGAAAAAATTTCCATGGTAACAATTTAGCCTCCATTTGCCGACCAGTGATGTGTTTGAGAGATATTTGGACCAGCCGTAGTTTACCACGCGAGGATCGGGCACAATGCAAGAATTTAACACGGGGGTCTTTCTGAAGGGTCCTTGTTAGGAACCGAAATAGTACCTTACTGGGGGCCCGGGCAGATCTTCATCGCCGTCACCCTCAAATGACACGGTGAGGTCCACGTAGGCTTTGCCAGGAGCCTTTACCAGTTTGGTCATTCTGCGAGGAGTTCAGAAAAGCAAAGTTAACTGCGTTTTCAATTTAGTGTCGAAAATAATTAGCGAATTGCTTTGGTTTTGCATTACTACGCTCGTTGATTGGTTTAAAAATCTCGCGCCACTTTTTCAACCAATCAGAAGTAAAACCAAAAACAATCATGGCACGCGCGCGTGCATGTTTTCCCGCGCTTTGTAGCGGCTACGTGTAATTACATCAAGTTTTGATTGGTTCATTGGATTACCTCCGTCCTTTGTGATTGGCCAAAGTAATTGCTTTGCTTTTGGTTTTACCAACTATGGTTTTATTGAAACTCCCAATAATAGCAATGTTGGGTTCCTGAACAGCAAAGAGCCAGAACGCGTGACCAATTTTAGTCAATTCACATTCTTTCGTGAGGATATTATCCAATCAGAAGCCGAGGACAGTTTCCAGTTGGCTTCTGATTGGATTAATTAAATCTGCACAAAAGAATGTGAATTAATTAAAAGCGGGCACACTTTTGAGCTTCTTGCTGTAACATTATGAGCACATCAAATTGACAATACTAAATGTTGCGACCCTGTAGTGGCTTGGGAACACAATACGGCACAAACGAGCATAACGCAAGGTAGAAACAGCCAACAAAACAAAAAAGAAAACCACACAACAAAAGTTACATTTCATAACAGCAAACAGAGTACAACAATAATCACGACATACTAACAAACAGAACACGGCATCGTCTCGTCGTCGTCATCATCATCAACAACAAGAATGAACAAAGAAGGAAACTTACTTCTGTTCAAGGCGTTTAGAGTGCCCAGGTAGCAGCGGAACATACACAATTTTAACACCATGTACCACAATGGACACATCAAATCCATACTTATCCTAGAGGGAGTAACATTACAGAAGCTATTTTCAGAAAGTAATACTTCCAGATTGTTTCGTAAAGAAACTAAATGAAAGGAAACTGCTCACAGGAGAGTTTAGTCCCGGTTGCTCATCTTTTTAACGGCTTTTAAAAGTCTGAAGACGAGCCACCAGTTTCAATGCCTATCCGTCACAGGATTCCCCCTCCCCCCCCTACGAGCCCGAGTTTTCTATGAGCGAATAGTCAACGAGGGGAAGCCGAGTTGACTATCGCTCATAACTGAGACAACGAGGGCGAGTAGAGTAATTGTTTTAGTAGAAACTCTAAAGGGTTTCATTCCAAAAGCTATCATTAAATTCTCAAGCATTCTCGAGAACGTTTATGTCAAACCTCGTAAAAATACTTGTGCTACTTTGATTTGAACAACTGTGAAACGGCCGTTTTGATTGAAATATGGATAAATTCAATTCAATTTTCTCTCGCGGGGTCAGCTCAATGAAGTCTTGATTATTTCTTCTTTACTGCGAGATTATTTTTGATAACTTTATTTTTGCCTTTATTGATCGAATATTTAAGGGTTACGTCATCGTTCGGGGACTTTGAAACATTTTAAAAAAGTTAGCCTAAATTTTTCAAAATCGTCATTTCCAATCCGTTTCCAATTCTTGCTCCATTTTGGTTTATTATCACTCCTTTGGTGTTTTTCTTCATTAGCAAACTATTATTTTTAGGTTTCCTACATTTTAAGGGTAATTTAGGATGTCGAAGAAGGGACTCAAAATAATCGTGACGAGCTCCTTTAAGCAGAAACCGTCTTGTAAAACTAACTTGGTGTATTTTATTCAGTAAAAAAGACAAATAAGCAGAGGATCAAATAAACTAAATTAATCTGTCCAAATATGAAGTAATGTCAGCATGGCCAATAAATCAGTTATATACATGTATGAGGTACTTAACATATAATACCAGCGTTCAATCCTGGATATAAGTGAGAAGTATACTTGAAATGAACAGTCAACTACAAGACCTCCAATTCACTCACAATTACTACTTCATACCGTACTTACCTTGAAATATTTCAAAAAGCTCTTCAGCTTAAAATCTTGCGTTCCTTGGACGACCCACTTGTCCCAGTTTGAGAACGACAGGCCTTCCCTGTGGATAATAACAAGAAAAGAAGAACATCTCTCTTTCCGACAATTTATGCAACAACAACGGAAAAGCTACAATGGAAACGATTCAAAACCCTCGTCAAACCGTGCTTGACTCACCTGATGACCGTTACTTCAGGGGGGCCTGGTTCGGAGAAGATGACGTATGGCAGAGCGAGGTTCATGAAGCAGTTTTTGAAGTCCTCCGCTGGACACTTCATAACTACCTTGACCAACTCGATAGTGACCTGGAACAAGGGAAGTTCATTGGACCAATGTAAGTAAGCATGCTACACTGAACGATAAACATATTTTGCATACATTTTTCTACCAAGCTTGACATGCTCGGCAATAGACCTCTTTAGCTTCGTTTGTTTGTTGTCCCATTTCAGACCACGTGATATTACCCTTGAGAATTATTGCTTTCAAATTTAGAAAAATCCACGTGAAAATGAATGAATAATTTGCAAATGAACAAAGGACAAATTCTCTAGAGAGCATCACATGATCTGAAATGGGCAATTTACATACGAAGCTAAAGAGGTCTATTCTTTTCATACATATCTCCTACATTGACAAAACGAATCCTAGCACTATTCGCGCAGTTTGTCACATGTGAAACTCGATATATCGGCCTGGGTTCCACGAGTCTCATGAAATCAACCGCGATCAAACCCCAAAAAAATTACTTCTATGATAAAGTTGTAAGTTTTGATGTTAAAGGTTCAATATTTATAAGTATCCTGTTGATTTACTAAATGAAATTTTTGGATCTTTCAGTACTAAAAATAGTTCCAAGTGTTTAAAAAGTGGAAACGGGGACTTGTTGCCGCCGGTGCGGAGTATTTAATTGTTAAAAAAACTGATCTATTCGAAAAAAAAAACTGTCAGATGTATTTGTACTCGCAACCCTTTTTATCTATCCTTGCATGTGCCTCACATTATCGCACATGAAATCCCCCGAAATAACAAGCAAAACTGCCTGAGAAGTTTGACGGCGGCCAACTTTTGTAGCGCAGTGGTACAGCATCCAACCTGTGTGTAGAATTTGAATCCTTTTAAACTTAGTAAGCGAGCTACAAATTGAACTTACCAAGCCAGCTACAGCAGCAGTAGTTGTAGCGATAGCGGGAACTATTTTACCAGCGATTTTCTTCGTTTTCAACCGATCAGCGGGCTCTATACTGTACATAGTTGCGCGAAGGTTCTGTAATATGAAAGTAAAAATCACAAAGACGCGCATATTATTTAATTCATAGCGGCGATACACACACAGAAAGGACAGAGAAGATAGAATTTCTAACTGCCTGTAATTAGAAGAGTGAACAGTTATGATAACCGACCGAAGCTGAGTTGATGAAGTCGATGTGGCCATTTGAATCATCGTCTTTCTCAAATTCTTGAGGAAACATTGGTAATACATCTGTGAGAAAAGATAATGGACTGTAATTCACATTGCAAGAGAATGATCACAGCGACTGCAGGATATTATGTTGAAAGAGTTTTACTACGTTGTATTCTTACTTGCACCAAAAAATTAGTCACGGTACCCCATCCAAATTACCCTGCGTGCCAGAGGCTTTTCATGTACGGTTTCCGGTTCATGCCTGTGGTGGCGGCCTTTGGCCGCCGAAGCGAAGTTCCCCCGTGCCGCGAGAAAACCTCTGGTATCCAGGGTACATCCAAATAGAAACCCAATGAATTTTGACACGCAAATTTCCGCCTGAAAATACCCCCTCCGGTGTAAGGACAAACCCGAAAATTGGCTCACCTTAAAGGGACACTGAGCAAATATAAGCCCACGGCTTATTTATGGATTTTTACGGTATTATTTTGCAGTATCCTTAGATAAGGTTATTTCGATATTTTTATACACGGCTTATAATATGACCCAAAATCAAATCGAAACTTGTAACCACGTAACCCTAAAGAGACGTGTTTACTGTTACTGAGTGGGAGTGATTTACAGTTGATGTTCACCTACCTTTGGCAGATTTAATCCCCTTTGCTAGCAAGTCTTTAAGATCTGGTATTAGTTTATCAAAGTTATCAGCGGAGAGACTAGATGACTCCGCAGGCTTTGGTGCCGTTTCGTCGATTTCAATTTCCTGCAAAATGAACACAACAGTTCGATTTGCACCCATTTGATAGCTGTGCACTTCTACAACTCAGGGAAAAATGAAATCTTAGACCCCAAGCATAAAATACTGTGAACACATTTGCTCACTTCTTCACTTATAAAAAAATCGTAGTTGAGTCCAGTCCGGTCTGTAATCAGACGAGTCCGATTTTTTAAATCCCAGGGCTGCAAGTACCAATCAACACCAAATTTGCCGGAGAAACAAAATAACCACCGATTAAACATCTTCATGAATAAAAAACGCAGTTCATTTTTTTGCGGAAATGAATGAGAATGTATTAGATAGTCTAAACCCGTCGAGAGACACTTCAATCTCCCAAATCATTCTAAGCAACATATGGCAGTCTGCGGCCTTTCCCTTCACCAAGGAAACACGGAAAGCCGTAAAACTCGAGAACAAAAATTTATTTTTCAAATTGGCATCTTAATCCTCACGGTATCAACGAACGCTTTTCATTCAACTAACTTATTCCGTTGTTTTCACGTTACCAGGCACCAACCAATAGCGAAGCTCCACCTTTCTGTATATAAACCACACACGACCCACAATTCCTTGATTCGCTCTGACGAAGGGCTAACGCTCGAAACGGCAGCTCACGAATCTCTTTACGGTGGCCAATTCACATTATCAACCCAGTTGATAAAACCAAATTATATTGTAATACTTCCCACCGACGCAGCACCACAGTTTCTTTAGAAACTTACCCCCTCCAGTCTACATAACAGCACAAGAAAATGACGCATGTACAATCAAACAAGTATGACGCACGCAAACTGCCCTATTGCAGTGCCCAGTTACAAGCATGATGTGTACACTTTCCAAGCAAGTCTAAAATCGGGCCTTGTGAGATTCGAGACTTTCGTTATAGTTCGGATTGACGTTGTCTAACCTTCGAACTCGGCTTGAACTCTGGAACTTTGACATCCTGGAGTATTTCAATAATACGAATGTCACTTAAATCCTGTTAGGAGAAAATAAACATTGATCAGAAGCTTCGCACAAATCAACGAAACTAGAAGATATACAAAGGATACCTATAAAAACAAAGCAACTTCAAACTGAACAGGAAGGAGGGTATGAAGAATTAAAAAAAAATAGTTAAAAGAGTAAAGACTTTTCCATTAATAATATTTACGCATTCCAAAGGGAAACGAATTATTAAATTTCGCAGCAAAAACAAAATATAACAAAACAACGCAAAACCAAAAAACATGGCAAGCAAATCAGGATTGCTTGTCTGCCAAGCTCAGGTAAATACAACGTCCAAGCCAACACAGCATTACGTCTTTAATTTTTTAAGCACAATATAAATGACCACAATACTGCACTTCGTACTCCCCCTGGCCATCTGGGAAATTATTGAATACGACATATTTCCCATTATATAAAAGCCTACTTGATCCAATCTTCGGAGACAGAGGGCAGTCACTGGGGGAAAGGAAAAGTCAAAACTGCATGCGAGAAAAAGAATCGGCAAAGAAAAGTTTGAGCCAAAGCTAGAAGCCCCTGGGAAAGGGCCTTACAACGCCACTTCCAAAACAGCTCTCTGAATGGCGCCTTCTGATTGGGCAGAAAAAATCCTTTGTGCTATTCTGCCCAATCGGTGAGCCGTACCTTTAGAGTAACTTTCGTGTGTTCTTACACGGCAGTTGTTGTATCAGCCATACAAACATCTCAATTTTCATCAGAGATCTCAAAAAGTTGGAAAACAAACTGCTTGCAACTTTTCTTTGCCCCTGGGTATCCTAGGATGAATAGATCCCTGAAATAATATTTTGACAAACCTGTGTTGTGTACTTGATGCCGTAAGTGTCAGCGTGAAGTTTACTGCTACTTCTTATAAACAGCAAATGTCTGACGAGGTAAACAATTACAGAAATCTCAATGCCCTTTTCTACACACATGTTCTTAAGATCACCTTACAAGAATTTGGTTTTCAGTCAACATATGGTCAAGTTCTAAACCTACACGGTCATATTTTGTTGGGAAACATGTAAAAACATGAAATTATGATCGTAATAACTGTTAAACACGTTTCAGTATCCCCGTTCCCAATTTCAAATTTTGGAAAATGATAAAATACACTCGTGATTCAGATGGATATTTACTGTCAACATAGCATGGGGGAGGGGAGGGGCAAACTGTGTGTAAATTGTTTGTTTTCCAACACTTCTGACCATGGCTGTAGACATGTATGTGGTCATGACTTGTTAAATCGTTAAGCAAGGTAAAGAGATGGTACAAAACCAAAACGAAGTTTCCGGGTTGGGTAGAAGCTCTTACAAGGTCCACTATGAAAGGCTCGTTACTTTTCGAGAGAACAATAGAACAATCAATCGGACCAATGTCCCTTAACTAAAAACAATAGCAGCTAATACATAACAATACCAGTAGAATCACACGTACAAGCGTACGAGACTTTCCACACTACTGAGTCTAGCCTACTTGCTCGGCTATCAGAACATTTCGCAATTTAGTGACAAAAACGGCTATGGAAGTCACGCACACTATGAAAGATCACAGCTTTTCGAAAATTACCACAGGATAAGATAATTTGGCCTTGGCGAAATATCAACAGTTAACTACAAGTTGTAACCAGAAGAACGAAAGTAAACCGAAGGTACCTACAATTCATTTTTCGGGTTGAACTGTTGCGGTATTGGCGGTCTCTTTGGGCTTTGCCAGAACAGCGCTGAAAAAGAAGACGACATTGTGGTTAAAAGTCACTCACAAAACTGAATAAAATGAAATGACACGAGTCGTAACTAACTTACATCCGTCCTTGACTCTTGTGTCCAAAGGAAATGCATGAAGCAATTGTTTGGCCTGAAAAGAATAAAAAAATATATTAAAAATTTATGTACATTATGACAAGCTAGTAAGTTTAATTAACTCTCTAATTAACACAGTTTCGAATGTATCTGCAGAGAAATCATTACACATAAAAATCACGAAAGCATTAACAAAGAAACTTTCCCTCTTCACCAGCCATTTCATGAGACTACAACAACTTTTAGTTATATTTACGCGACCTTTCTATTTTCTTGACCTTCTTTTTCCCGATATTTTGTAACAACAACCACGTTCATGTTCCCGCCAATCACCTGTGTTTTCCTCCCGCCATTTTCAACAGAATTTGTACCCGCGTTTTCCCGCCAATGTGGTCAACATCACGCCATAAATGAAATCCCACCTTGTGATTGTAGTACTTCTCAAACTCTCTTCGGCTGCGAGCAACGCAGCCCGTCCAGTCTGAGGGTCGCCGTTTTAACAATTTTATAACCCGGTAGACCCCTTCAGGTTCATTTTCAGATTGAAGTGTCTACAAAGAAAACCAATACAAGATACTAAATATCGATCACAGAAAAGCGATATCCATAACATAACAACAAATTATTATGTGACAGCCCCTTGGGTTTTCTTGTACCTTCCTCCCTTCCTCTAGAAAAAATTACTTTTCGAAGAATAAGTATCGACCTAAAAAGGGAGTGCAACGATTCTGTTAACCACAAACTGGTGATCATGCCTGTTCTCTATTTGTTCAGGCGAGAAAAGTAACGAACAAAAAAAGCCATTTTCCCTCTCACGTCGTCGTCATTTCGCTGCGTTCATCGTATAAAGCGATGAACACAGCGAAATTGTGGTTAGCTTGGCCAACTAGGCGGAGCCAACAAAAAATATCCTTCCCACGTCCACACTTCTCCCCCCTCCAGAAAAAAAGTTATTTTTCGAAGAATACGTATCGACCGAAAAGGGAGTGCAACGATTCTGTTAAACACAAACTGGTCTTCCAGTTTGTTCGATCGAGAAAAGAAACGAATAAAAAAGTCGTTTTCCCTCTCACATCGTTGTCATTTCGCTGTGTTCATGCTTTTAAAACAAATCGGAACCTGTTCAGTATCTAAACCGATGGTTCGGTGTAATAGTAAGATAAGATCAAATAAGATGATTTTCTCTGCAAACTGACCTTGATAGAACCCATTTCCTTTCTTCGCCTACCACACAGGTTCACTAAAGGCTTAACGCGGCATAACGCCGGTTAATTTAGATAAGTGAAAGTTATTTGCTTACTTCTAAAAGTTGTTCTGGAGATCCATTCGTAGACCAAAACGTTGTGTACAATCTAGGCTTTTGAGCAAAACAATTTTCAAACTGAAAGATACAGGAAAAAACGATGTGTTAGCACAGTCAACTTAGTGGGAAACAATATTACTGCTGCTCATATCACAAGGAAAAAGAAATCTCGGCAAAACAACAAAAAATTGCTATGAGATTACAGAAGTTAAAATTGATTATCCGAGTTACAGGGTATTAGCAACATAAATTACAGTTTTACGTTTAAACCAATGCAATCTGTTTATGAAATGCCCCCACATAAATTGTAGATGGCTTTATTTTTATGCAATGGAGAACTTTTTCCGTGTTTACATAGCCTCATAAACTTTCGAGAATTCTTCCAATCCCCATTGGGTTAAGATGAAGCTATGTAATCACGGAAAAAGTTCTCTATCGCTTTTATAAAATATTTGTCAAAACGCGCGCGAATCTAAAACGTCACAACCATGTTTAGACATTCTAATCTACAACACCTATCGACCAATGATAGCGCGCGTAGTATCTCAGTTATTTTATAAAAGTACGATACCCTTGGATTAAATATACCGACTAGTCTACCAGGACAATCCAACATTGATACAGACAGAAATACGAGATAACAACAACTTTACCTTATCTCTGGCCCATTGTATTGTGTGCTCTATGACAGCCGGGAAGGACTTGAGTGTACAGTGTGGCACATCTTCCTCTGGAGGGTCTCGCTTTGGAGAGAGCAAAATAAGCTAAGCCTATCACATAAAATCATTATAGAATCATGCAGCCCACCTGAGCACGTAGTTTTCACCAAAAAAAGTTTCTACGTAACATATGCCTACAGAGGCACGGTAGGTAATGTTATTTCCACAGTGTTCGTTACAGAAAACTGTCGTGTACATCTTAGATCAAATGAAGTTCACTCACGCGCGCTCAGTGTCCCGATCACGGGACTGTAGTAGCTCAGATGGTAGAGCAGTGGACATGCAAACCGAAGGTCGCGGGTTCTAATTCCACCGAAGCCACTGAATTTTTTCCAGTGGTCAGGAGTTGCAGTGTACTAGCATTTCTATTTATTTGATACTGCGCCCTACTAACTCAATTATTTTGTCTGTAATAAAACATTTGTGGTTTTTCTTACATACCTGACTAGCATATGACTCGGTAAGATGAGGAACAATAACCTGTTGAACAAGGTTCGTTTGTCTTTATGTTAACATGTTAATTGGTATAATCTGCCAAGCAGCTTCACGAAAAATTCATGACAAGTTGTCCACGCCTGATAGCTCATAGCCTGATTCTCAGAAGTTCGAGGTCGATCGCGGCCCCTTCCCTCCCCGTGAGAGGGGAGAGAAGGGGCCGCGATCGACCTCGAACGTCTGAGAATCAGACTAGATAGGCCATAGCACGAGTACTCGTTAGACTCATAAAATATTTACTTTAACTAGTTACAAGAACGTCTACATAGCTCAGAAGACAGAGAACAGAGACCATTGGGTCATGTTCCAGTCTCGTGAATTGACTCCTCCCGCCGGTTTTTTTCTGGTAGACGATCCAAAGAACTTGGTGACAACCTTTGCGAGAAATACTCTCACTGGCTATTCTTCGATTCTACGAACACTTTTATTATTGAAACAAAAACAAACAGGTAAACAAACAGACTACCCCTGAGGGTCTAGTAAACTGAAAGCAGTTGGAGGTTGAATCTATTATAGCTCGGAAAAAGTAAACGAGAGAGGGCAGAGTGTCGTAAGAGGTAATGACTTAATATTTCGCCGAAAGGACAACACAAAACAGTGACTAAAATTACTGACGAACTAGCGCCCCTCTAATGAGCAAAAGAATGACAACATCAAAGGAAATACCACCAATCATACCTGAACATGACCCTTGGGTCCCATAGTTCCAGACTCCAAAAGGGCCCTTTGGGTACTCACGCACCGACTACAAAACAATGCAAATGTGATACAAGTAGTGAGTTAGAATTGCTTCAGTGGCCTGATAACAGATTGTAAGTAACATATCGGAATCCAAGAAGTAGCCTGCGTTGCTGCCAGACATGCCAGATAATCCTCGGTATAGTCTATACAAGTGGTTCAGGCTGTCTGCGACGCAGGCTTCCAAGAAGAAGACTTCTTGTGTATGATAGGTGCAATAGTACTGTGATTACAGATGGTTTATTTCTATACCAACTTTCATCAAACGCGCTCACCTATCCATGTACCGTCGGGCTTCAACATTGTCAAGAGCGTTAACCACAAGGTCCTGAGACTCGAAAAACTGATCCGTGTACAACGTTTCTTCTGTTTCTGGACAAACTAAGTATGAAAGGAGAGCAGAACAGAAAACATTCGGAAGCCGTTCATTCGCGATAACTACGGAGTTTCCCTTCGGCGTAGGAACCTGTGAAATTTGTCTTTGTTTTGTAGCTACTGTTTCCTTGCTCTCTGTAGTTTCGAGTTGTCTTGGACTTAATTTTTATTTCGGGGGTTCTTTATTGTCTTGGTCGTTCTTTTCTTTAAGTCGCAGGTGAGTTTCACAGATTCGTTCACCAAGGATGAACCCAATTATGGAGCTCTGTCGCGACAGTAACCGCGACACTTACTATCGAATTCTTTTAGCAAGCCCCTCCATAACGAGGTCTAAATGGTGTCACCAATCAACACATTCTCGTCCCCATAGCCCTTTTCGTTTCTCTTAGCCAGCAGGGCCCGAGAAACGATGGGCTCTGGGGACATACGATTCTCAAAAAAAATTCGAATTTTTTTATTGGCTGTTGAGAACAAAGAAATCTTAAACGGAAGTCAAAATGTTCGCCAGCCGCCTTATTACAATACACAACATGTAGAAACATCAATGCTATATACATGAAGTCCCGAAGTCATAGAATCTCGGACTGGAAATTCTATGTCTCCAGAGCCCTTGGTTTCTCGTGCCAAGGCCCTGCCAGCTAAGAAAAACGAAAAGGGCTATGGAGACGAGAATGCAATCAACACAGTCTGGAAGCACTCGGTACATTCGGTATCAAGGGATGTCGCTAAGTAACGCAATGACATATCCCAGCAGCAAAAGCTCGTGTGATAATTTAAACCTCGAACTTGTGCTCGCACTATTTCTGATTGGACACATGTACAAAGAGTTGAAAACTCTTCGGATTCTAGGAGTACCGATCAAAATCGGCGCCCATCCTTCTTAGTTAAAGCGTTCATACTAATACACATCACCTTTGTGTTGATGTGGGTCCACATGAACATCTGAGAAATAAACAAAACATGAATGTTATGTCAAATTCACACACGGGATAAGAGCTGCACACTACCATTGCATAAATCCTGTTTCGGTTGCATAAAAGACATTTGGTTTTGTTAAAACACCTATCACGCAAGTCGTCCCGCAATGGCGTTGCATTGACAAAAGGAAAGAATAGCCTTGTGTATCATAAGGCATGCGCAAATATGATCACTGGAGTGAAGAGGAAAGTTACTGTCTCGTTTGGAATGAACAACTTTCGCAAAAGAATAGCTCTTCAGTGAGGAAAACAACAATTTTGGATGCTGCTGACCCTACGGGGGACAGAAACATTTTCTTATTGGCCGTTTTTATACTAGAGAGGATTAAGTCGTCTAGACGCCTTTGACGTCTAAGACGTTAAAGACGTCTGGTATAAAAACGGGATGCATTTAGTTGATGGCCTAACAGAAAAAAGAATAAAAAACGAACTAATCGACTTGCAACTTCCTGGAAACATGGTTAATGGCGTCCCGTATTTATACTAGACGTCTTTAACGTCTGAGACGTTAAAGCTGTCCGTTAAGAGCGTCGTTCAGACGCTCTTACGAAAAGACGTTAAAGCTATCAGACGTTACAGGTGTTTGTCTTATTTACCGTTTTTATGCTAGACGTTCGAGTCGTCTCGAGACAGCTTTAACTTCTCAGACGGCCATTCACACCAAAGCTAAAACCCATTCAAAAGGCTGTATTAAAATTGTTTTCTTCATAGAATTAAACATGTTTTGTTGGTGTGATAACTGTGAATGGGATGTAAGTCAGTAAGATCAGAACCAGGCAAAGTCCGATCATCAGCTTACCAGGGTTTATTAAGGCAACTGACGAAGCAGCCGTCACTGATTTCGATTTCTGAAAAGGAGAAAAAGATTCACTGATAATTACAAACACAGTTCACATATGAATCTTTTCACATACTTTTCATCAATAAGAATAGTGTTTCTTTTCAATAAGAAAAAAGAAATGCCAGAAATCTGTGGCCAGTTTTCTGGGTCGAACAGCGCATATCAAAAGCAAGTCTATTTTGGAGCATAAAGTAAAAACAAAGGTATTCAAAGACATTGTTTTGGTAAAAAGGTGAATAAACTACAGAGTAAAGACAAACGTTGTGAGATGTTGCAAGCTTTAAGGAAAACATGGAGCTTAGTTTTCTAGTTTTGGATTATGTGCGGCTGTTGCCAGAGAAACGTAAATAGCCATATTCGTCAGCACTGTCAGTTGGAAACGAGCACGGTGACCCCCTCTTTTTAATACGATTTTATAATTTTCTTGACTTGTCGCAACTGTGTGCCAAATCTAAGATGGGTTCTTTTACTAGGGACTCACCTTAACTCTTATTTGACAAGAGCTGCAGCTAATTAACTGAGCCCGCGGTTTTGGGTGGGTTGCTTGCAAACACAATGACTTGCCAATGCCTTATAAGGTCACAGTAACGTGACGAAAGCGAATACTTTTGCAATTGCTAATATAGACAATAAGGACAGGAAATGTCCTTTAGACCCTTGTTAGTTCTCTGGACTTTCAAATGGAGGCACTTTGTAAACTTGTATAATTAATTTTATTTGAAACTCGTTCCCAGTAATATCTGACAAGCAGCACTTGCACCACTTAAGTCTTACTACGTACCTGGATGTGGTGAGGCCGAAATAAGAACTGACGATTTAAATTTGACTTTTCTATGAGGTCATTGTCGGTGACGGTCATCTACAGAGGGAAAGTAAAAATCCAGGTTGGCTCTCAATAATATATATAAAGCAGTATCTCTTAGCTCTCGGGCCACTGTGGGTGCGACGCTTAAAGTGGCTGGTAGCGATGATAGTCCATGAGGAGACTTACTCCATTATTTAAGCTACACATTATATGTATCACCAATGCAAAAAGGAAATGGTTTTTAAACCTTTTGGTAGCAATAGGGTATGATTTGGGCAGAGGGGGTAAGTTTCTAAAGAATCAACTACCCTGAAAGGTTGTAAGGGTTTCAAGAAGCATGTTGTACACATGCCCTAACAAATGTTCAAGGAGAATAGGATAACATGCAGATGATTTGAAAGCTGTGGCTCGCATACCTTGCCATTGTGACTTCCTGAAATTCCTAAAAGAGCAAAGTTCTTTAAAAGTTCACATCCTATAGCACCACATCCAACCTACAAATACCAAATCAACTTTAAGAAAACCACCATTTTCTGACTCAAGCAAAAACGATCTCCATTTATGTCTAGTTCATTGCTTGCAGGGTTATAAATATGGAAAAGTTAGATAGGGAAGGCGTTGTACCTGGAGAAAAGAATTACATCTTACCATGAATAACCTCAGATCCGACAGCTTACTACGTAGTTCTTCTCCAATACAAATGCGCAGACAATCGTATCGATCTTGCCTGGCAACAAAAAAAAATCAGCATTACAAAAAGCCACTTATTTTCAAGCTGTTTGCATTTAAGGGGCACCTGCCTGCCAACCAGACTGATTGACCTGACTGACTGATGGAGGGAGGGAGCGAAGGCCCAAATGACGGAGTGACTGACCCAACGACAAGTGGCCATAATATAAAAAGGTGGCCAAAAGATTTACTGTATTAAGGAACTATGTTTTTGTTTTGTTGACGAATTTGAGACAGTTGCACCTCAGGTGCCCTTAAATTACACTGATTAACACAGCAATAACAAGCATTACAAGAAAGGTTTAGGGCATCATTCTTACCTGGGCAAGAATGATGTTTTGTCTAATTTCTCCTGCCCCTTGAGCACTTCAGTGGCATCAATGTAAAGCTGTGAATATGGGTAGAAAAAATCGTTTAACAATTAAATTATAAGCACATTATTTTGTCCTCGTCAACTCTCAAGAGATAGAAATCGAGGGCAAATCATCTTAGTTATTGTTGTAGTATAAATTTATCTACAAGTCAAGATGTCCAAAACATCTTTACAGACACTACGAATACTTCACAAACACAAAGAAGTGGCCACCATTTTGTTGACAACCGCTACTCACCTTCAACAGAATAGATAGTGAGTAGTGTAACCCCCCAGGGAACAGTATGCATGAAAGAATGCTACTAGATTTATATTGTCTTATGTAATATAGTATCACGACCAGCACTACTATTACCAATGTCGTCATGCAAAATATGGCAGTTACAGCATTAATGTATGTGAGCTTCCAATTTGAAAAAACAGATCTCCTATCATAATAGCCTGCGAACAGGCTCTGGCTAGACAGGGGTGGGTTGTGGGGGGGGGGGGGGGGGCACCATCCTCATCCTCGCCGGACTAATTACAAGTGCCATTTTTAAAAAGCCTTTCTGTCATCAAGATGCTGGCTATTGATGAGCCCAGTACTATGCAATGCCTTGAATAGCAATGAGTCTCTGCTCAAAGGAGTTAGGATGGGAGGTGTTCGTAACTTATAAAGTATGGTGTGTCGAAAAAGGGAGAAATCAAAATTATCAACAGTATGCACAAAATTGAATGTCCCTAAAACAGACTGAAAATCAGTGGCCAAAAGTGCAATGTTTGCCTGCGTAGATTTTTGTATGTAATTTGTAAAACTGTTTGTTCAGGTTTTTAATTCTTGCAGTACATACCCATTGTCTTAAAGGAGTGTATTTTCCAGTCAAAGCTTTTAATACTTCTTGGCCAACAATTCCACCGAGAGAAGCAGTTAGGGGTGAAAAACACCCTTGTGATGTGAAAGCCAAGTTCCAAAGTAGTTTTTCATCCAGGCTGTCTGCCTAGAAAAAAGAAGAACAACACATATACTCAACCAAAACACAACATTTTTATTACACAAAAGCAATGTGCTTTCTAACAAGTCTGGAAATTTCTACAACTCATGATCATTGAGCTCATTTTCACACTTTAGGCATATTAGTTTGAAAAATCAACACCAGGTTCTTTCCACACATCATACCATGCAAAGTCAGCAACATCCGGCTTCAGCTTGTCTTGTGTTCACAAATATACATAATTGCACCGTTCTCTGTTGCAATGGTTTGAAAAACAGATTTCAACGGATTGCAAAGAGATGCTATAGTTGAAACCAATGTTATTGTTGTCTGAACTGACCAATATGCACAGACGTCAAAGAGAAACTCTAGTGACCTCTGATTAGCAATTTACTAACCTTGGTAATTGCTTTCTCATTTAGTGATTTTGCAACCTCATACAATTTTGTGGCATCGCTGCTGCTTCTACAAGGTCAAAAGAAAAAGTTGAGATTTTAGTTCTACCATGTGATTTCCAAATATATGTCATTAAAAAACCCCGGCCCGATACCCACATACAGTAGGGTCACGGTGATAAGTCAAGTAAGTCAAGTAAGTCAATGGTAAAAAAAGTCTGTACTGCACAGTCTCGGGATTTGTTTACATTAATGTTTTGAATTTGTTTCCCTTTGAAAGGCTTATAACTAATAATTATAAAATTGGCACAATTATCTGACAAGGTTATCTAACTTGAGATATAAATTTACAATCTTACACAACAACACTTTTAATAATAATTTTTTAACACTGTTGCATTGAAAATCAAGGTTGTGTAACATCATACATGGTATGCCAGACAAGTTTTAATGCAATGATTTGTTGTGGCAACATGTAGCAGCCAAAAAAAACAATGTCGCAGCAATTTGAAGGCAATTCAAAAACCTGCAACATTGTTACAGTTATGTATGTTAAAAATCGCCTTGTGTAACATGCCGTTGCCACACATTGTTGCAACAATGTTGCATTAAAAGTTGCCTCAGGTAACAAGGATTAAAAATAACCATAAAAAATCATCCCATGAAACATCACCTTTAGCAAGGTGGCTCCGTAGTTATTCCGAGTGAACTCATCATTGCCAAACTTTGCGTCATAACTTTTTCAGCTTTGGCGCGATGGCAATGAAACTTTGGGTCCTATCATTCAGTAATAATATAATGATATTTGATTTGACTGATGAAAAATAGTTTTAATGTTATTGAGCTCCTCTGCGACTGATGTCTGGCAAAGCAGAAGTTACAGCAGTTTTATTCATGTAATTTTGAATACAAAATGAGCGTGTGTGGCAGTTATTCCAAAGAATTCGCACCTTTATAAGGGGGCGTCAGTGATATACGAGCTGACCACCCCAGGAGGCAAAGACAGATCTGGAAGATGTATGTTTTATTAGTAAGAGTAACGATGGGATGCAATGTTACTAAATTCTTGAAACTTGGCTATGATATGTATGAGTTAATACACGCTGATTCTAGAAACTTAACAAAAATATATCAGCAAAATTTTTTGCTGGGTGCGATTTTTTTCAAAAAGGTGGGTCCATGAAAATGCCAATAACAAAATTAATGTTAAAAATATTTTTCATCAGTTAAATCAAATATTATTACCAGGTATATATTACTCAATGACAGGAGTAAGTTTTCCCAAAGTTTCATCGCCAGCGCGCCAAAGCGGAAAAAGGTATGACACAAAGTTTGGCAATGACGAATTAACTCGGAATAACTACGAAGCCACCTTAATGAAAGTGAAAGTGTTAAGTTATGCTAACTGCTCTTCCAGTTATTACCTGATCTCAGGAAACTTTCCATGCTGTTCTTGAAACAAGTGCAGAGCATGTATTCCAAAGTGCAGCTGTAGTGGAACCTAATGAACAAAGAACAGGTTTCAATGAGCACTTAATTGCTGGCCCCAAGGGAGCCAAAGAGTTTTCTTTCCCCAGGACAGTCAAAATGTTTTTTTTTGTTATACCCCTCAACTAAAAAAGAACGTCCTGTCATCGTTAACATTCACCACTAAACTTTCATTCACCTGAAATTCCAAATGAAATGAATTTATTCACTGAAATCGTTTTGCACTCTGCAATGTTTTTAGTCAAACTTTTGACCCCAAGTATATACAAAGTGATAAACAAATAAAGATTGCTTTTGTCAACAACTTTGAGTTGCTTAGTGTTCATAGCTTGGGTTTGAGCCACACACCCCAATCACATCTAAGTCCAAGGTTAAAGCTTTTGTCTAGGGAGCTATAGAGTTTTGATGTGTTGTGTGACACCTTCTCATCCAACAGAAAACAGTTGGAAGGTGTGTGTGTGTGTAAGGAGGGAGAATATAACAAAAGAGAGAAGATGAAAGAGTAGGCATTACCCCCAGTGACATATTGAGGCATTGTGAAAGCTGACTGCTATGTGACCAGTGTAACTGGGAACATACATGTAATCATTTCAAGCAACCGGTAGAACTCTGGTGGCCACTAGTTTGCTTTAAAACCCCTGCCCTTTGGGGCTTCAACAGGATTCGAACCATGACCTCCAGTTATGTTCATCAAAGTTCTCTCCTACAATTGGTTCATACTGTATGCACAGAGTGAAGTTTCTGCATTCTGGATTTTTATTAAATAATTTACAGTTGTTTAGAAGTGCAGCTATCATCATGACGGTCATGAAATTAGACCCTACACTGTTAATATAATACAGCCAAATTTCTGTGGCCCTTTGGTAACTGTATTAACAGGGTTCCACTGCAATAGTATGTGTATTGTACCTCCATTTTACTGAGATCTGCAGTCAGGATATCAGGTTTACCAAGCTGTGTCTCAAGTGACTCCTATAGAAAGAAATTGTAATCAGCCAATTTTCTTAAATCTTTCCTTCCCTATGCCATTATCACAAACACTTCCCCAGAACCAGCTGTCTAGCATCACAGGCATGCAATGCATACAGGGCTCGAAATAAGAAAAAACTCCAGGTTATCCTTATGGCAGATGCCGGACAATCCTGGGTAACCAGCCCTTTAGTTTTCCTAAAAACTGGTTGCCCGAACAAAGTTTTGGTTGTCTCTGGCAACCGGGCAACCGCTAATTTTGAGCACTGTACATGCAGAGGGGTGAGTCCTGGTAGTTACAGCTCTTTAGCAGAGGGGAAACAGGGGGGTGGGAGCTCAAGAGCATAGGGGATGAGAGGGGTACGGTAGGCTGGAGAAGGTAAGGTGGAAAGTAGGATTTACAAGGTGGTGGGAGCTGGGAAAACTCAGGAAAATTTTTCAATAAAGTGGTAGTAGCCACTACGGAAGAAGTGGGAACCAGAAGTAGGAGGTTCACAAACCCTTGTCTCCCCCCCCCCCCCCCCCACCCCCAAAGCCACCCACTCCTTACCCTTAAGCTTTCAAATACATCATAATGCATCATGATAAAAGTTAGGATCTTGTAATCCATCACTTACAAATGTTATCAAAGAAGAAGAAGCCTTGACTTGTCTTGCTATTCCACCATACTGGTAAGCTTCATATTCTGGTCCAGTGGTGTCACAGATGCTGAATGCATATGGCGATAATACTGAAAAATGCATAACACATCTCTGTCGATACTCAATTATATACTTGGTTTCAATTGATTTTCCTTTGTTTGAAACTTGCTAGATCGAAAATCAAATTTAAACCAAGGATAAAATCGTACCACAGGATCTCTGTTAATGCCATATTGCTATTAATAACTGCATGCTAATGGTGCACATTTAACCTTATTATAATTTTATACAGCCATGTCTCCCAGGGACTGGGAACTACTGAATTGTGCAATTTGATTGGCTGAAATCATTATTTGCCCATTTGGCATCAAGACCGGTTACATTTTGTACTGATAAAATTACAAACAAAAAACAATTTAAACATTCACTTATGTTTCTACTAAAAAAATAATGCCATAAAATGAAAGACCCAAAAAGCTTGACAAGAAAAAAAAAGGAAAGAGAAGAAGCAAACCTTGGCATCTTTAAGCTCAGCACAACACAGTTTAGAAGCAAAATGCCAGTGAGTACAAACTGGCTACATTAAGCACAATTAAGTTCTCTTGTTGGCCATTTTATAAACATCTTATTATTGAGCTTGGTCAGTCTGTATGAGAAAATCTCGACCTTGGTTGTGGGTACAGACCTCACTCCATTTAGTCTGCATATTCACGACCTTGGTCAAAAATCTCCCACACAGACCAGACCTACTCAACACGTAACAAGAGCAAAACATGAAAGACTTAATGGACACTTTCTGGTACAAACACAATTGATTCATGTAGCTATATGTGCCAGCCTGTGTAGCAAGCGTTCCCAAGCGAGCGAAGAGCTGTTATCTTATTATCTGGCAGCATGAAAATTGGGGCGAGCAAAAAGTGGACAAGGTGGGGGAACAAGTTCCCTTTCTTCCCTTCCCCCTCACTCTTCTTTTCCCTTTTTGCTCTCACCCCAATTTCCATGCGACCAGAAATCGCTCTTCGCTCGGGCAGGAAATCTTGCTATGCAGGCTAATGGAGAGCTGACATGCCAGGCTGTCTGATTGGAATCACGATGAGCCTTAAAATAGAGATCAGTTTCTAACCTTTGACTGTCCGCTCTGAACCATTCAGAGCTGTCATTCCAACTATTTCTTTGAAAGCAACTTTATCACCAGTCTGTAATCCATGCATACGATTATCTAATGTCGTCACCACACCAGGATTTGCCTGAAACATAATTTTTTAGCAAATAGTTTTGTACAGGAATACAGCAACAGCAAAATTGAATCCATTACTCTTTTTTTTTATTTTTCGCTACAAATTATTTTGTGGGCCCTTACTGAGGCTTTTGCGCAAGTTGACATTAATCTATTTTTGTAACTGGACACTTAAGGACGTTCGCAATAATTGTTTCTGCGCATCATTACTGCACATGGAATTCGTCACGCCACATCATCCATTGAGCGCACACGCTGAGAAAAAACAAAGGGACAGAAGCCATTTCGTAACTATGCTGGCAGTTTACTCTGCACACCTTGGTGATGTTCCAAATAAAGAACTCCTTTGGTTCTTCTCCTGTGGAATCGAGCACTTCAAACTCAGGTCCAAAGTCAGAGAATGCCCAGCTGAATACTCCTCGTACTCCTGCACTGATAAACTACACAAAAATATGGCACATGTCACATAATTACAATCCTGTATCACATGAACCATAAAATGGGGTGCACGTTATTTAATAGAGGTCAATAGCATAACCCTGAGTGCTTGGGTGTTGGCAAATTTGCAATCTTGTGGGCAACATGCAAATTCCTTCTTTTTAACAATAATTGACAGATTTCTGAGTTAAAAGACAATTTAGCTCTAGCTTATTAACTATCACCTCATAAAAATCTAAATTTGTTAGATTAGGAGTTTGAGATCTTTAAGCGGTGATACTTGATCATAGTGGCAAAAGTCAAAATAAACTATGACATGTACCAAATAGGAATGAAATCAAGAGAAAATAGTATTGTTTTCAGTAAACCTCTACACAAAATGGCTGGCTAACCATCAAGCAATTGATTAACTTAAGTGTAAAATTCTGTGCTTTTGTATAATGCAATAGTGTAAAATAATGAGGCTAACCTTGATTGGTGGTTTCTGTGACCTGCAAAATGTGTCTATTGCAAGTTGCAGACTGAGCGGAGCCTCTGTAAGAATGACACACTGAAGAAGAGAAAGCCAGCATTTGTATTGCCTCAGGATAAAGATTAAAAGTACTTGAAGCTCTCTCTTTAGCTGGTTTGTAGTATTTCATGTCTAGACTGTATAGCATATTTTCATGTCTACATTCAATTGGTTGCTAGTCAACTGATCATGATAGTGGTCTGGGCATTAATAATTGCAACAAACACACTCACTATTGTTTGAATTTTTCTGGAAATAGGAATTTACATGTATCCAAGAGAGAGCAGAGACATTATCCTCTACGGGGGAGCCCCCACGCCAACAATAGTACACATTCATGTCAGTTCACAAGTACCTGATAATGAGTTAAGAACTCAAAGTTCCGATCAATGATTGAAGAAGTAGAAGTCTGAATGTTGACATATGGATTCAACTCTGCTAGTCTCGAAGCACTGGCCTCTGCTCTGGAGAAAAAAATTCAGGAAATAAATTCTTAAATAATTTTTTTTGGTAAGAATACACTTTAAGCACATTTAGATTCATAATCACCAAGTCCCCAGGGTTTCAAAAAAATTTGAAGTAGGCAGCTGGTTTTGAGTAGAGTAGCCAACTGTTTTTTAAGAATCTTTCTTTAATTTCTTCAATTTTGGGAAAAAAGTAGCCAACGTTTCTAAGCAAAGTAGAGTGAAGTAGCCAACACTTCTTGTTGGCTGTTTGTGCTTATTGAAAGCACTGAATCCCAGTATTACAGTGCTAGTCCATGGCACTACTAATCTGTAGTTTCACTGGCAATTTATTATATTATTATTATATTGTTGTTTTAGTAAGTATTTCCAGAGGCTATTAGTAGGCTATGACAAAAGTTTTTCTGCATAAATTTTTTCAATCACATTTAACTACTCCACTGTCTTTCCATATACATAATCAATATTTGGCTTTACACTGTATATATAACAACATATTATATTTAGTAAAGACTACCTGTTCTTCTTGTCCCTAATATCATCTTCTCTCAAGAAAAATTGGCTTCCCAGATCTTCATAAGAGGCAATCTTTGTATCATGTAATGTGATAGACTATTCGATAAAGCAAATGATATTGAGTTAGTTGTAATAAAATGTAGTACAATATTATGTAAATTGGGATGATACAATTATCCAATAATCTACCAAGATTCTGCATACACAGACCTGGCTGCATCTTTCTGGAGGTAATTATAGCCAAGTGGCACATAAAAGGTCTCCCCTAAACTGTGTCCCAAATTCAAATCGTCTACCTTACCTACCCTGGTCTTCAGCCCGGGGGGGGGGGGGGGGGTACTCCCCTATAAAAATGACGGGGGTGCTCGTCGTACCTTTTAGGGGGTAAAATTTGTGAATTGGTACCGCTTAGGGTGCAAAAATCTAAAATGACCGCCGCTTAAGATGTTGTGGTACCTTTTAGGGGCCTTCCGTATAGGCCCGCATTTGTTTTACAAAAGAAAAATAAGAAAAATAATTTCTAATTTCTAATTACTTCAGAAATGGTACCTTTTAGGGGTAAAAATTACTCTGAGCCACGCCCACAAAATGAGATTCTGGTACCTTTTAGGGGTGTTTTCGAAAATTTCCGACGAGCACCCCCGTCATTTTCATACGGGAGTACCCCCCGGGGTCTTCAGCTGCTATACATGTTAAATTGTTATTTGTTAAATCTGTTTTTAGCCTACATTAATCTGTTCCAGCTTGAAAATAACACTTTTAGAATGACATAAAATAACTTATTGTTATCTACAGGTTGAAACAGATTAAGCTAGGCTGGAAACAGAGTTAAAATAAAAACCAAACTAGACTACAAACTATGCAACAACATCCACTATGTTGCTCATTTTTTTATTAGTCCACCAAATTTCCTCCTGCAATATACCCCACTACAGGAAAGGGTAAAAGTTGCACAGCATTACAAACAGATCTAGAGGGAACCAAAACTTTGAGCAAGGATTTGAACCAGGATATGAGCTAGGATTCCAGTCCAGATCCAAGCCAGGATTCTACAAGAACTTTGGTTAGCCTGCATTTCACACTGACTTGCTTTGTGCTTAGCTTTCACTCTGGTTTGCTTGTGGTTACTTTCCCTCATGTTTGCATGTGGTTAGCTGTTTTTCGCTGTTCAGGGCACTAGTCTTTATATTTGCTACAGATCAAATTCTAGAACTTGGACCCTGGGGCTTGAATCCTGGCTCAAATCACTGCTTAGATCCTAGCTCAGGTCCTAGCTTGGATCCTAGCACAAATGCTGGTAAGATCCATGAATCCTAGCTCATCTGATCCTAGCTTGATCCCAGCTTGTATCCCGGCCAGGATCCCAGCTCAGATCCTGGTATGAATCCTAGCTCATCTGATCCTAGCTTGATCCCAGCTCAGATCCTGGTTTGAATCCTAGCTTAGTTCCTGGCTCAAATCTTGGCTTAGATCCTAGCTCAGGTCCTAGCTTGGATCCTGGCACAAATGCTGGTAAGATCCACGAGTCCTAGCTCATCTGATCCTAGCTTGTATCCTGCCCAGGATCCCAGCTCAGATCCTGGTTTGAATCCTAGCTTAGTTCCTGGCTCAAATCTTGGCTTAGATCCTAGCTCAGGTCCTAGCTTGGATCCTGGCACAAATGCTGGTAAGATCCTCGAATCCTAGCTCATCTGATCCTAGCTGGGATCCTAGCTTGTATCCTGGCCAGGATCCCAGCTCAGATCCTGGTTTGAATCCCAGCTTAGCTCCTGGCTCAAATCTTGGCTTAGCTCCTAGCTCAGGTCCTAGCTTAGATCCTGGCACAAATGCTGGTAAGATCCATGAATCCTAGCTCATCTGATCCTAGCTTGTATCCTGGCCACGATCCCAGCTCAGATCCTGGTTTGAATCCTAGCTTAGTTCCTGGCTCAAATCTTGGCTTGGACCCTGGTCATATCACTATTGAATCTAATCTGACAGACTACATGTATAATTATGTAGGTCAAACAAATAAGGATTTGAAGTTCTTATCATTTTTACATTCATCTGATGCTAAAAAAATTACCTTAATTCCAGCAAGGACAACATTTTTGGCTGAGAAGAAAAAGACAATTGTTATGAAAAATTGTGTTACTTTGGGACTACGTGACACGTGGAAGCTCCAGAACTTTCTGGTATTTAATCGAGCATGACATGATCATGTATTTTCTCATGGAAATGCCTATTTTTAGAACTCGTCATCATGTCACGTGATGATGGAATGAGGCTTCGGGTTTTTGGTTGTTCTTTCTTTGAAGGGGCCTCTTGAGAGGTGCGAAACGTAAAATTAAGTCGAAGTGGATTAAATACGAGTTTGTTATTGTTACCGAGAATCCTGAGTTCTGATTTGTAAATGATTGCATCACTTTTCGACCCGTACGTAACAACAGTTAATACTAAGATCAAAGTAACTGGCAAAGAAAGGAAAATCAGTAAATTACCAGTATAAGAATACCAGTAAATGTATGTCATGCAAACCAACATGAAATATCAGAAAAAAATGCCCTGGTCTGCCTCCAAAACTAATAAGTTTCCCCACCCCAAAATGTCAGCCACAAATCCTTTCGGTATTATTTTTGTGATAAATTATTTACAGCACGACGCACCTAACTGTGTCCACCCAACAAACTTAGCCAATCAGAGAGCACGAATTTGTTCGAGTTGTTCCGCCTCCTTGTTAAAAGCGTGACAGGTTTCATGAGAACAGCTTTGAAAATTCCTAGGAAGCGGGACAGCTCAAACAAATTCGTGCTCTCTGATTGGCTTATTAAAACTTGTCAAAAAAGTTTGTTGGGTGGCCACAGTTAGGCGCGTCGCGCTGTAAAAGTACACACCAATGATCATCAATGACAAGTAAGTACCGGTAGCTACTGTAACATATTATTGTAATAGTGTGTAAGCTAGTAAATATAATGTATTGTAAGTTGTTATGTAAAGTAAGTACATGCCAGTAAATATTAAATAAAATCCATTAAAAAACAACAACAGTCACACATATTACAGACAGCTTCGGCACCTTACCTATTTCTATTCCCAATCCACCAAGACCACTAAGAAACACTTTAGACTGTGCCATTTTGATCATTGCCCCATCACCAAGCATGTACCGCTGGCGACTAAGTAAAAACATCTTCATGTAAGCTACATAAAAATAATCTTCCTTTCGTTGAACCTCTAAGTAAACACATATTACTAATTGTGGGTAGTGATACCATTAGTCTCAAGCCCTGAATCTTTAAGTCTACACGTATAAGTAAATAGATACAAAAAGCTATTTCATCTCACCTGTACAAGGAGTCATCAATTGCAATGTCAGTTGTGTTCTCCATGTCTTAATACCAAATGTTTATTTAATTAACAGAACTTTTCCTAAAGTTGTAACACTGTCAAAGGGATTGCCTGAGGAGGGATAAATAAACATCAGTGCACCAAACTCTAAAGTAATCAGGGCCATACCTAGGATTTTTTGTCTGGGGGGGGGGCAACGTTTTGTCTGCGGGGGCAAACTCTGCACACATTCACTTCCTACAAGAAATAGCCCTGCAAAATCAAACACTATGTTAGAAAAAAGAACATTTAGTTTTTTCTCCTGGCGTGGTCAACTGCCCCCCACCCCCTCCCCCGCTATGTACGACCCTGGTAATTTACCATCCTTTCTATAAGCACTCAGGCTCTGTAATCAGTAATGCTATGACCAGGGTAGCTGGTCACATAAGTAATGGTAGTAGGACTGAGTGGAGTACAATTCAGGAAGTAATTGGATGAGTAATTTCAAATAGGCCGAGCGCATAGCACAAGGCCAATTTATTTGAAAATATTATTACAAGCACAATTAGCCCTGAAATGTATGACACAAAGTCCTGTTACCACTTAATTGGTATCAATGACAAATTTTGAGGTTAGGAATTCTTTGAGAAACTGTTTTGTACAAAAAGTAGGAAAAAAGCAAGAAAGAACCCATCTAGTAAGTGATTGGTGCAGGTGTGCAATTACAGGTACCCAATTTGAAGTTGTTCAAATTGGATAGTACCTGCAATTGGCCGCACAACTTATATACACGCACATACACTGGAGCACAGCAGCAGTGGGGGAGAGATACTGGGAATGATTCTGCTGTAATGACTATTATAGAATTGGTACTGACAACATTAATTGGCCTTATCATGTTTTCGATGCCACTTTGACGGGTAGGCAAAGCACTTAAAAATTAGAGTGCTTATATGGGAAACTGCCGGGAAATAAATATTTTTTTGAAAAAAATTGAAGTGCCAAAAAAGTTTATTCCCATCAGATTTCCATACAAACACTGTAATTTGTGACCACTTTGCCTACCCATCAAGATGGCATCGGAGACGGTGATAAGATCTATTATTTCGTGTTATATGTGACAATGATAAGTAAGTTGTAGGCTTGCTTTCCATAAACAAATTGTGTGTCATGTAGCCTTGTGACAAGCTGGTCACATACGACAAAGTTGTACTGTCTACGTCAGGCCCAAGAGGTTTCATGGGATAATTTTTGGCTTAACATAAAGTGGTTGCAGTTGAACATTATAAATTTAAAGTGCATACAACACACTGCACTAGTAAATACTCACTGATAAGAACGCCATTTGAACCAGAAAACTTACATGCCACTGGTAGCGTGCACAAACAGTCGGGTGAAAAAGGTCAGCTGATTCGAGTAGATTCTTTTTATATTCAAGCAATTTAAATAGAGGTCGAAAGGCTTAAAAATATTACAAGTCTAGTGCAGTTACATTTTATCAACGAAGTATATAAGCTCAATGTTTAGAAAAAAAATTCATGGGCGAGCTTTGATTGAAGCCGGAACTGCCGGAAGCTGTCATCAGATGGGAGCGAGATTTTCGAACTTTAACTTTCAGTTTTGCAAATAACCACATACGTCAGCACAAGAAAAAAGTATATTATCAAATTCACTCTACCTGGTATCCAGTTTGGTCAGGAAATTCTCCTAGCAAGCCGCATAAGAAGGCAATTTACGAGCTATAAACATAACCTTATTCTGGGGCCGGTGGTCGTCGGCCGGGTGCCGACTCGTGAGTGACGGAGAGAGACTAAGGCGAGAATACAATAGTTTTTTGTGTGATGGGAGGGGAAGGATACCAGCTGTCATTCGAATTGGCGAAAAAAATTAGAAATTGCAACTAAAGACCAAAGTTAGGGACGTTCCCTTGTGCCAACGTGCCAAATATATTAAAAATGCATACAGTAGCTGGCCAACTACTAACTACTCCAGAGGCGTTCTTCTTTCTTCACGAAAGAAGCCGTTGCGGCAGTCGAATCCAGCGACTCGTTTTCGCCGCTTCGCGGCTCTTTGGTTGAGAAAAGAGAAATTTCTCTGGAACCAAGGGAATGGTCAGCCAAAATATAAACTGAAGAGCTGAACTATGATAATTGAAAATAAACATTTTAGTCAGAAGTGAGACACGGAGAGTACTGACTGCACTGTCTCTGACTCTCTCTCTCTCAGTCTCTCGGGTTTAACGTTAGTTCAGTTTAGTTCTGCTTCATGCATGCCGATTGGACAGAGCGCTTGGAAAAGAGACAACTTTTTGCCACAGCCTAGGTTTAATCCTTTTCATGGGAACTTATTTCAGCTCCTTGTTCGTTAAGCTGCGCAGGCTTGACTAAACGAGCGACTCTCGGAAAGTTCGTTCTCGTCTCCAGAGGCCGCGATCCTTTTGGTCCTTCCGGCCGGAGATACGTGATGTATGGAGAAATTGTTATGTACCCATTATGTACCCAAAATTTATAGATATATTTAAATCGCTTTGGACGACATAATCCGGTACTTTGCAATATCGACGAAGAATGCTTATACATGTTTTCCACTAACCTGACGCTTTTTACAAGTAATTTACGTCCTTTACTACTCATTTCGGGGCACAGGCCACTGATGAAACTCCTCCCGTCCTCTCCGTCCATGGCCAGCCGTTCCATCTATCTGTTTCCAGGTGTAACCTCTCGACTGGATAGTACCTTCTACAGTAACCTGCGATCAGGCGAATTTTTTAGACGTTTTTTTTAATGATGAAGAAGAAAAGCGCCCGCTGCCTTATGGATTTCACCAGAGGGCTTGCCGGTAGACAATGCATTCATGCATTTCATCTTCTAATTGTGTGGCCAATCCAATGCATATGTCCATTTTAAGTTCTGTTCATGATCTTTTCTTGGGTATTAAATGCACAACGCGCTTTTCCTATACTTGCCAATACGTTCTCGCCCGTTCCATCAGTGTTGTCCATACGCTACCTAATGCACCAGTCATTTGAAACCCCCGCCATCCCCCCATTGGGGGATACCCGGGGCATTCACTTTTATTGTCAGTGAAATGCAGTGAAATCCGGGGCAAAAATTCATAGTTAACTCCCCCGCCCTCTAAGCATCAAGCACAATTCATTAAATAGCTTATAATTTTTTAACAACTGGAGCTTTCACAGGATTTTTTCATATCACTGAAGTTCAGGTTACTTATTTTTCCATTCCTCTTCGTTTTCTTCTTTCTTTCTTTTGCAGTCTTTGAAAAATAGAATACAAATATTAATACTGCAACCAAAGCCGGCAGGCTACTGTTTAGGCAAAAACATCTTCTTCGTCAGTGTTCAGCCTCCATGTTTTGTTTGAACGTGCAACTTGAAAACCAGCCTTCTAAAAGAGGTCGCGAACAACGAGTGAAATCCCCGCCAAACTCCCGCATTGTATTGCCAAGTCGTGAGAAAAGGTGCATTCTCCGACTACCGGGGAACCTAAATCGAGTGAAAACGAGGAGAAACCCCACGGTTTGCCCCGGGTATCCCCAATGGGGGTTGGGGGGTGCGGGGGTTTCAGATGACTGGTGCATGGGTATGCGAAGGATGTCGGCATCTTCTCTGCCGTGGTTAGCGATGGTGCTGCTCTCATTCGATTTGTCGGCATCCTCATGATCTTTGTCTTGTCCTTATTGATATTAAGTATTAGTTTTGATGAGACGCGTCAAGTTTTGTGGTTTTCACTTGCATTTTAGTCTCCTTCGCAGCCGTTATTAGGGTCGTCGCGCAATGCTCCCGCCTCTCCCTTGCGTGACGACCCTAATAACGGCTGCGATGGAGACTACTTGCATTTAGAGCGAAAGGCGTCAAATCTTCTGCAAGTCAAGGTGTTCAGATTGATCTTCAATTGTCCACTGTATACCACTTCTTTAGTCAGTACTTGTTGTCTCTTTCATTGCACGATTAATCAGAAGGAACGGTGATAAGAGACAACACTGTCTTACTCTACTGTACAGTCTGTATCAGTTGTAACTTTTGGGTGATATGTAGATAGGTATTAGGCACGTATCGTAATGAAGTGTAAGTAGATGTAGTACTGTAAGTAGAGTGAGAAGTTGTATTAGTATTGTAAGTAATATGAGTATATGTGTTTTAACTATTATAAGTGTGTGGTAATAAAATAAATATATAAAAAAATCCTGAACTTTTCGGCAGTTAAACCACCATGTGTGTTTTTTAATTCCCTTATGATTATTTTCTAGGAGTTCCGTAGCTGGCCATCAGCTCCACATGTACAAGGTATTTCTTCTTGTTCTTCTTCTGTCAACTCGGTATTCGTGACTCGGAGTCCAAACTCTTAGCAATTTTGTACTGTTGAAAACATTTCTGTATAGTATTAAAAGAAGAAGCGGTATAGCATGACCTCCTCTTTAGCTTACCAATTGCGGGATCTTCATATACCGGTGGTTTTTGGTTATTAACTGGCAATTTGCGAGAGATCTTTTAAAAATTTATTTATTTATTTCAGCTTCAGTACTTGACTGAACAAATTTGTTAATAGGATAAGGAAGGGTAGAGAGGGCCAGTGAAAAGAAAGCATTAAAATGTAATCAAAACTGAAATGAATTTGGTGATGAAAGCAATAAACTTGAAAGTTGAAAGTTGAAAAATCACAATCTAAGGATTGCGACAATTCTGATTCCTGTTGAGACGTTGTTCCTATTGTGACGTTTATTGTAGTTGTCCATTCCATTATTTACCCGCATTAGGAAAAGGACATCGATCGACAGGCTGTCCCGCTCGCTGTCCCACTCTACCCTCAAAAGTAGGCTCTTACAACTTCCTGTTGTTTTGTAAGCATTTTCCTTGATCCCAACGACGCAGCTGCGAGTCTTAAAATGTTACGAGTCAGTTTAGAGGAATGCATGCATGTGAGGAAATATTTGCGTGAGTTGTAACAGGCTTTGACCGGTGCGCAAGCAGTATTTAATAGTGCAAAACACATCCATCAGTACACGCACAAGGAACCAGACCGCAAATAATTGCGTCACGGTCGATTGAGCGACCCAGAGTCAACCACTAGCATTTGTACCTCATGGAAAAGACTGAACGCAGGAGGGGACAAAAATACATGGAGGGATATTTAGAGTTCAAAGAAGCGTCCAAGGTAAAAGCTTTCTTGTGTTTATATACTCTGTTTATTCACACCAAGTGTATCTGTCTGGTGAGCTGATGAGCTATATCCTGGCGGTGCTATATCAGAAACTACACAACTTGTTTGCCTGCCCGAGGTGCACGATAAACAGCAGCCTATTAATTAAATGCGCAAAAAGCTCAGGTAGAATTTCATACTCAATAGCGTTTCTAAATGATCGGTGATCTGCTCGCTAATTGTTACATCAGTGTTGTTTGGCGCTCTAAAGAGAAATGACATGTTATTTTATTGATCATTATCGCTTCTTAGAGGAAACAGTCGTCTGCTGCGAGCCAGAAATACGCGAACGACAGCTTTTTGTGCGCTGATCGATAGCGGCTTGTTGCAATGCGGATCTTGTATCCACGCTGTACCTAAACGAGACACTGATTGATTCTGGGGCAAGAGGTACTCATTTAAAAATGCACGTTGTACGTATTTTTTTCCGAAGTGGAGAGAGAGGAAGGCCATTATGATTGTTTGAAGTCACGGTTCTCGCATATTTTATGTCAATTAGGAAATGCAAATACCTTTCTCGAGTTACGTATTCCGCCGGTCACAGCCCGCAAAAATGCAAACAATGCGCTTTTTTATGATGATCACGACATCACCGATTTTGCAAAGGAAGTGAATGATCATACGTTTCAGACCGTTCAGGCAAATGCTTCAGCCACAAAAAAAAGTACAAATACACTTACTTCCCCACTGAGCCAGGGTATATCTGAAATTGGATTGGAGAGAAATTTCGCTGCATAAGTAATTCATACATACATACACGCGTACATACAGGTATGTATGAATTACATACTTTATTTTATAAAGTAGGTCGGAAGTGGCAACCAAAAAAGGCTGATGTGGACCTAATAAACAACTACACAATTTACATCTTATTACAAACAATAACAATTATACACACGGTAAAAGTTTAATAGAACAAAACAATTTATAAATACATTAAAATGGGTTCCATATGGATATTTACAATTAATAGTATAACACTAATGATAAAAATAGTTTTCTGTTCAAAATGAGCTAATTACTTGAGCCAGAAATAAATAAATAAATAAATAAATAAATAGAAATATTAAAAAATGGTCGCATTCAGTTATTCGGAATTTATTGACCGAGCTCACCTGTCAAAGGTCGATCCCAATATTGCACAAGTACAAATCATTACTTCACCCCTCCCCCGCAGCATCCGCCCTTTTGTTTGAGTGAAGACTGGACTGTTGTCAGGCTAATTAATAGCGGTGTGAACGAAGGAAAGTGTGAATTCGGTTTTGAAGTAGCTAGATAAACATTGCCGTAAACATGGAAATTCTCAGGGACAGTTACTGATCAAATACAGGAGATACCAAAAAGGTTAGTAACACGCAACGTAGGTACCACTAATTGTGCTCGAGAGCTTTGAATGCGAGTGGATCGATACAGTGTTCTCCGATTCAGTCATCACGATTTTAGGTTTATCAGCTAGCGCTCTTCAATTGTGTTCACCATATTTAGTGATAGGCAGTTCTCTATTAAGACTCAATTCAATTTCTTTCAGACTTTTCGTGACAAATAGAGCAAATCATTTGAAATTATATATTGGACTACATGAGAGATTATGTGCCGGCAATGCCGCGAATAATTCGATGATCAAAGCACTTTTCCAAAACCGGCCAGCCACGGTCGTTCAATTGACACCTTGCAGATGAATTATTTCCTCTCTTTTGGTAATCTATTCATTGCTCCGCCGAGTCAACCTTGGCAAAGAGTTTAAATCTCGTGTTTTAGTTAATTTTCATACCAACCTGGTCAGCTTCATCTCAAACGACGCGAAGTTGTTCTCGTGTGTTTTCTTCCCCATCATTCATTTCCGGATTGAATTGCAAAGCTTTTTAGGTCGGAAGTGCGAGATGCAGTCTTTTTCTCCAATGCAGAATACCGGTACTTCAAAAGTTTAACGGGTATTTGTGCTAACTTTGATATCAATTTTATGTTAATTCGTTTTCTCTAGTACCTGTTATTTTATATTCACCTCACGTAAAAATTTGAAATGCATCCAAGCACGCATTTTTGACGAATTGTATGATTTTGCAGTTCGAAGGTGATCTGTTTTCATATGGTGATCTGTTTTTATATGGGGTCTGGGAATCCTTTACAGTTTCATCCTTTGGTTTTTTTCTAACCATAGATTGTAATAAATAAATAAATAAATAAGGGAAAATATTGGCTATCCCGAATTTCAGCTGTCTGTTCTAATGTATCTAATCACAAAGCCATTTATATTTCATGCAAATTGGAAAAGACTAGTTCACATAACTTATAACAGAGAAAAAGATTTATTATTAAAAATTATAGTGACTTGCAAGTTTGCAGGGGTTTCTGTGCGATAGTTGCAAGCAGTGGATTATCATGTACTGTATTGTGAGTAAATTTTTCAACATTTATCATGAGTTCCATAATACAGTTGTATTTCCAGATGCATGCCCTGTGAAACAACTGCTTTGACACTTTAAGTCTTAGCTCAAGGTGATGAAGTGATATGAAGCAAATTGGTGAGAAGACAAACCTATCAACAGGATAGCCCTTTTCATGGCTGCTGATACCATCTTGGTTGGGGTAAACACTGCTAGGGGGCGGGAGGGACTTGACCCATGTTTGGGGTATAGTGACGTGCCAGTTCACAAGACTAGTTAATGTATTATTTTAATTGATGCATGTATATTGCCTGGGGGGGGGGGGGTATTTGACCCATGTTTGGGTATAGGGGTCCCTCTTGATGCTGATTTTTGATTTGCTTAAAACTCGACGAAAGACTTGAAGCCATACCCTGTCTAGGACAACTCCAGACACTTTAGGATGGCCTGATTCTCAGACATCTGAGGTCGATCACGCCAGCTGAGGGGTACTCCCTTAGGCTATCCGGGGATGTGCTGCTGGATAGGGTATGGTTTTTAACCTCTTGGTCCTCAACAGGGTATACATATATAATTCAAGCCAGTCTGTCCTATAGCTAAACAGGGTATGGATATTAGGGATTCTTCCTGGACAGGGTATGGCTTCAAGACTAAAGTCGAGTTTTAAACATACATATCCAAAATTAGGAATATTCGTCAGTATTTATTTATCATCAGTCAACATAAGATCATTTTCAGGACTAGATATTAACGCTGCAGTATAAAAAACGTTTTCCTTGGTCCTAGACGGGGTACCATACGCGTTTGAGGTTGTTTTGGTCCCTTTCAGTTCCCTTTCTGAGGTGAAGGGGCCATGATCGACCTCGGACATCTGAGAATCAGGCTATGTTTAGAATAGATAGACTTGCTTGAAATTATTACCCTGTTCAGGATTGAAGGGTCAAAAACTATACCATATTTGAGCATGTCCCCATACAGCCCATACAGATTACGCCATGGAAAGTGCACACAAACAATTCTCATTCACGACTTGCTATGCATCAAAAAACGAAACATAGATCTTGGATTCAAATGTTGGGATTGGTCTTCAAACTCCCAAGTTTTCTTATATCTGCATTTGCTGTAATTTGCTTGCCCCTCCCCCTGCCCCCAAACTAAGATGGCACCAAAAACTGTGAAAAGGTCTGTTGGAGTGTACATTTGGTTTGGTTGAATTTTACCATAGTTACATTGGTATTTTCCTTTGTTTAACTAAATATTTCCAGAACAAAGAAAAAACAAACTGCACGAAAGGAAAAAAATTGAATCACAATACAACACTAAATTACTTGACCGAGAAAGGTAGAACATTGATTACAATATGATTTTATATTTAAATTTTAAGACTGAAAAGCTAACAATACAAAGAAAGAAAGATTTACAGACCCAAGGTCAAGAGAAAAAAGGTGCCGAATGTTCATCACTTTGTGACCAAAATTGAATTTCAAAGAAAATTCTTGTGTTTTCGTAGCTTGAGCAGATACTATCAGTCAACTGTCAGCTGTGTCAGATGTTATAGATAGTTAAGAGTTATCTTAAAATATAATACTAGCTTCTGGACCATAATTTGATAGTCATTCAGTGTCTTGAGTGGCCAATAATCATGAAAAGGAAAACAATGAAATTAATTAGTGTCAAATACATGTAGTCTCTAATGATTGAGTGTCTATTTCTGTCACGATAATAGTGTTTAAAATTTCTGTTACACCCGCAAGTTGTCATTTCTATAATTTGGAGCATATGGTATCAGTGGTTGTCTTATACCTCAGATAAGATGTTCTCTGAATTAATGTCATGTGCAAAACATATTTTTTGGATTGAATTCACCAGATAAAATTCTAATGGTATTTGTTTAGTGTCATGTTACTTTCATAAGAAGATTATCAATAAGCTTTGCTTGTGAGCTTGAGGCTTTATTGGATGAAGTGTTTTAAGAGTTTGCTGATTCCCTAACGGGAAATGCATGTATGCTTACAATTGTCCCCATGACAAACAAAAACCTTTAATAATTCCTGTTATGTTTTTAAAAAACATAAAAAATTCTGTACTCAGAGCACAATTTCAAAATCTTGAAAGTGGAATATTTCGTTTAGTTTGGATCCACTGAACTTTGTCACCCACAAATTATGCAAATTTTGAAACTTTAGAAGGGTTATGCAATGCTCTCAGGAGAGCTAAAATGTTGTCACAGATAATGGCTAATTCAAAGCCATTGTCTCTGTTCAAAGAGGGCTTGCATAATCTTATCTCAGTTGCCTCCCTTGTGTTATTTTCCGTGGCAAGAAATTTTGTTTGTTGGGATCCACTGAATAACCGGTGAAATGGCAATGTTCATGAACAGCTTACAAATTCCTATAAAGATGTTCTTTTACTCGAGTTTCTCATAACTTATTTTCATAGCTTCAATTTGTACAGTGTAAGGCAAAATTATATTGGTTAACACTTACTGTATAATACAGTCATTTAATTAATGTAGTTGTTGCTAAATACTCTTTTGCAAACTATAGAGGATGCCTTTCCAAACAACTGAATTCATTATTTTCTTAAAAAGAAGATTTGAGTTTGATTTGTGCCTTCAAGGCTTTAGTGACCTCCTTGTGGTGTGCCACTGATGAAGCACTATTTTAAGCTTCATTTGCATTTTACAAAAAGTGCTACCACATGCATGATCAAATTTTTACACCTTGCATTTTTAAGGGAATCATGCAGTGCTCCATCTAAAGAGAGTTTCAAAAACCGGGAGAATTTTAAGCAAAAATGGGAGACCAGAAATGTTCACCGAAAGTAGGAGGTTTTCGGCCAAAACGGGAGGGTTGAAGTCTCTGTGAGATATTGGGCAAGATATTTTTTCTTCATATATTTGACTAAAATTTCAATGATGTCATCATAAACTAATTTGCATATTTTAAAAACTTGAATATCTCTGTAACGAAAAAAGGGATTTTTCTTCTCATGCAGATTACCTTTTAATGCTTTCAAATGGCTTAGATTGGAGACATGTAAATTTCTTCATAGTAGCACTCTAATATTATATTCAACAGTTACAAAAATTAATGACACTGCAAGAAATTATGTGCACTAAGATTCGTCAATTCAAGTTCATTATATTGGTATAAAGAAGGTACTCTAGTCACAGGTACTCTATGGTATACAGATGCATGTTGTGTAATGCATGGGAGCCTATGTTACAAAATTGAGCATGTAATTTAAAGGTATCAGTTATACCTGACAATCATCAACATTTTTACAAAGGAAATTGTCAATTTGCTCTTCATGCTTATTTACTGAGTTGTTAAGCACTCTGGGATTTTTAAAATCACTTGATTGATGCGAAAAGCAATTGGCTGTGCTTCATGCTTCTTCATATATTATATGAACTTTTCTTGTGTTCTTAAAAGTTCCTGTGTACTTATAATATAATATATATAAATATATATTTATAATATATATAATGTATATAATTATATAAAATATAATATTATATAATTATATATAATTATATAATATATATAATGCACTGTGGTAACTTAATTCTATGTGGTGCTAATAAAAATATCTTCCTTTGTAGTGGGTGAATTACTGGGTTGTAATTCGTGGATTCCAGTTGTTTTTCTTCAAGGATTCAAACACTCACATAAACGAAAATGTAAGTAATGGCACAACCTGAACCACACATTTCCATGCAGGAAAAAAAATGTTCCCTGTTTCTACAGTCTTGACAATTATTGGGTGTCCACCTTCAAATAAATATTACGTTTTGTACTGACAATTATTTATAATACTTTCATATATGTGTATGTTGTGGTTTAAATTTATCCTTGGTTTACGACTTTTTAAACCAGTTTGATATTGATTTCCCTTTGTTTCAGATTATGCTAATCAACAAAGAGACAATGCGAAATGAAAATCAAACTGGTTTAAAAAATTTTAAACCAAAGATAAAATTAAACCACAACATGTACATGTAGATATATAGTAAACTAACTTTTCAGCATTAGCCAAATTCATATAATATTATATATATATATATGGGAAACTCATCAAGTATGGAACATTTAAAAATGAATATTTAGCTTCTTTTATGGGAATCTAAAGTGAAGACTGCAGGGTGGAGGGGACCAGCTTTTGTCCTTCACTTTCATTTCAAGTTCACAAAACTAGTTAATGCATTTAACTGATATATGTATATTGCCCCCCCCCCATGGGGGGGGGGAGGAGGACAGAAATAATATCAAACACGTACCCTGTTCAGGACAAAGGAAATATCATATCTAGTATCTAGTCCTGAAAATGATCTAATGTTGACTGGTGACTGGCCAAATAAATACAGATCAACGTTTCTGATTTCCGACATGTTTAAAACTTGACAAAAGTCTTGAACCCATCCCCTGTCTAGGACAACTCCATATGTTTAGGGCTGTGCACTTGAATTATATACCCTGCTCAGGACTGAGGTTTCAAAAATCATACCCTGTCCAGCGGAGCCCATATAAGAGAGTACCCCCAGGATATATTGGCACCAAGTTTATACCGTGGATTGACCATACGATAGAACACTCCCAGTACAGGCCTGATGGGTCACCAGGATCATTGTAGACTGTGACAAAGAATTACAGGGCATGAAATTGCGCCTAATACAGTCGCCAATGCAACTAAAATTACCGTGCTGGCAACCAAAATTCATAACTTCAATTTGTAAAGTGTAAGGCAAAATTATATTGGTTAACACTAACTGTATAATGCAGTCATTAAATGTAGTTGTTGCTAAATAATCTTTTGCAAACTGTAGAGGATGCCTAAAAATCGTCACAAATGCCACGAAGCGAACATGTCAACATCGGCCATCTTGGATTTTCCATACATTACATTGTATATTGTAAAATGAAATGTCCCTTTTGCTAACAACGCATATTGCAGGCTTGCAACATTCCATACTTTTCCAACCGTGGCAACACCTTCCATGTGAAAACATGGCTCCTAACTTTTTGGTCTTGGCAACCACTTTGGAAGATTTAGGAGCCAGATGGCTCCTTGAAAAGAAAGTTAATTCCGTGCCCTGAATTAGTAAATTTGTCATGTAACTGGAATGTAGAATTATTTGTCTTCAATAATTTATTGGGTCTCCTTGTTTTAGATTCAAGGTCATCTGGACTTGGATTCAAACTCTCACTTTACTTGTGGCAAAAACAGCAAAGGAAAATTTGAATTTGAAGTTAAAGTAGACCGTGGAAAGAAATATTTATTTAGGGTAAATATACTTTTGTAAATTGTACAATGTTATCAAGAAATTGTGGTGCAAAAGAGATAATTCCACAGCTTTAAGGTCTTACGTCTATTTAGCCCTACCCACTTGATTCCCCTTCCCCCTATCTCATCTGGTCATATTTTAGTTTTGCTTTAAGTTTCTTTTGAGAATTATCGGCATTGTAGCCCATGTTGTAACCCTTGGAATTTCCAATGACCAGTTCCTTGTGGTTTAAGTATTATTGGATGTTTTTATTTGCACAATCTAAATATGTTGCTAGTATAATATAAGGCCTATATGTATTACAAATGCTGTTCCACTGCCATGATGAAGTAAATCCAGTCCTTTGGATCTGATTTATGGAACTATCTGTTTTTGTCTGCACCTTAGAGCAATATTGTTTTTGTAACCTTCATGTTCAGACTAAGGTTCTGATGACTAGAATGTTGCCAGGGCTGCCATTAACGTGATTACTCAGAAACAAGTTTTTGGAAACTTTTCCTGAATGTTCAGTTCTCTTCCAAGCACTGTTGCAAAAAAATACAGTAAAAAAGATAGGTTACCATGCTTGCAAAAGAGATATGATGGGCCAATCTTGCTCCATTTACTCCTGTAACACAGGTTGTTGTTCCATGGTATAAACCAAGTCTTGATTATGTGGAACAATGTGATATATAGTAATTGTATGGAAAAAGCAGACACATTTAAGGTTACTGAACAGGTTCGCGGGTGCTTTGCGTAAAAAGATCCTCACGCGCACATAATTTGAGGGAATTGCCTAAACCTATACATCGTTTTAAAGATTATAGAACCAAGAATGTTGTGGAAATGTTTTTAACTGGTAAAATTAAATATAAGAGAAGCTGCAGTCAGTTAAATGCAAATAGAACAATGTTTATAAGTGCGGCAAGCTCGCATCGGATTTTGGACCTTCGAAGTAAACAATGACTGCATGCCACTCAGCACATGTTTGGCTTTAATGTCGGGGAACCGTTATATATGGCAATGAAAGTTTCGTACCAATCAGGTTCAATCTCATGAAACTTGTGGGAAAGTGGTGGTAGATATTATTTCAAGATCAAAGTATCCTTTCCCGACAATTCTGAGGCTCAATCATAACGTGGTAATTTCTTGCGGGCTTTCACCTTTTAATATTCTCAGGTTAAGAGTCATTGGATAGCAGTACCGTATTGTTTGGCGTATCGGCTCTTCTGTCTTGTGTTCCTTTATAATAATATGAATTCGACGCTGTTGTCGCATGATATTTCAACAGATTCGTCCGATAAAGAAAGCCTAGAATCCACCATTTCGGAATCCAAACCTTCGCCTGGTTCAGTAGAATTCTTTGACGTTTTTTTTTTGTTTTTTTTTCTGCTTGCGGAAGCCCAGGAAAGTATCTGAATTGGTAGCAATATTTAGTGTTTCGTTCGGTCGTTGTGACAATTTGTCACTTTCCGCCATCATTTCTATGTTTTGCAAGAATTCCCTGGATGCGACGCGAGCAAAGGAAATTCCCTCTGTTGGAAGCCAATTTCCTGCGTTTGATCTAGCAGTGTTGACAGCTCGACACCTATAAAGTGTGATGTAATGAGTCATGCACAAAAGGAAATTTGCAATAACTCCGGAGTTAAAATAGATTTTGGATTTCTGTTTTTTTTTTAAAGAAAGAAAAATACACACAGTTTATGTACAATAAAAATCACAATTTTGAACGAATTTGACCCGCGAACCTGTTCATTACCCTTAAACAATATCAAAATGAGCCTCAAATTGTTGTTCTCAAGGCCATAATTGACATCCTCAAGTAACAGTTTTCTGAGAGGTTTTAACTATATGTATCTTTTTTGCTTCTCAAAAATACACCTGCCCAATATTCTGCGATAAAAACTATAGGTTTTTGTATCTGTTTAGGAGAATAATGACTATTTATCTCGCTAAATCTATATAGCTTCAGTGTTACAGCTGCGTTATGTTCAGGCTAGGCTTCTGATGACTAGACTGTTGCCATGGCTACCATTGAGAGCTATAACCTGACCTAACCTGTAGCATCTGTTACAGCTGAGTTCATTCAATGTTAAATTTATTTTGTTTCACTCGGGTATAAATTTGACTGCCACGACTGATAATCTCAATGTTACACTGCTGCTCGACAACTTAATGACAGCCCTGGTTGATAGCTAGCTAGCAAACTGTTGTGCTTGGTCAAAACAGTCATGGAATCACATTCACTTGTAATGGCTAATTTCTCTGTTTTTCATACAGTAGCTAATATATCAGCTACACTGTGTTTAGTTTAATTTTGTTGCATGATCCTGTTTCACAATCCTATGTTTTCTGGACTCACAGGCAAGTTGCGAAGCAGACCGTCTACAGTGGGTGTATACATTAGGGCTTGCTGCTCAGGTAATAGTAAAAAAAGACATTTTATTATAATCCTGTAATAATGGTATAGTATCTCCAAACATCAGTTTACATTTCAGAGCTAAAAGGTGAATACAAAATCACCAAAATCTGTGCTATTTACTAATAGTACATAATTGAGCAAATTATGATGGTGAATTTTGGATTGGATTTGAACCATTTAAATTTTCATCAGAATGTTCTGAATAAGTACTGAATGCATCAAGTCAGACAGATTCTTCAGAAAAAAATATCATTAATTATTAGGTAAAGCCACACCATTAAATTTAACCACTGACCAGGACTTGAATCTTTCCTCATGTTTAAACTCTGGTTTTGATATCTCAATTACTGGTAATTGCATTAACCAGCTGTAAGAAAAAAACCAAACAAGCAGGTCTAATAAATTATGCAATAATTATACTAAATACTAATAACATACAAGGATGGTGGCCTAAAGTGTAATCCTTTGTTGAGTTTTTAAGTGTAAAATTGCATATAGGTTACAAACATCCAAAATAATAATTATTTGTGATTCAATTATTTTTTTTTTCTTGTTATAGGGAAAGCTTCCACCAGCATTGAATACTTGTGAACCAGAAACTGATTCATTAACTAATACCAACGAAACTCCCACTAGTCAGGTCTCCAATCCCTACTCAGAATGTGGGTTCTGTTTTGTGTTTATTACCATCTTTTATTAATTGAGAACTATTTTTACAATAGCTGGTTTTTGGGTAGGAAATTTTGATGCCAGGTATTTTTGGGGGTCTAAAATTTCAGGCTCATGTATTTTTGGGTTTGCAAAATGAAGCTCTGTTGGACTCCCCGTCATGTATAACGCGAGCAACCCCCTGGGCTTTTAGGCCACTGTGCCTCCCAAGTGGGATCCCTGGATACAAATTGTTGCACTTGTTATTTTTTATTACCAGTAGTAATAGTAGTTATACTAGTATTATTAATTATTGTTTTTTATTATTATACACACATTACCCAAATTTCATATTCAGCATAATGTTTTTGTTGATATCAATTAGGCACAACAAAATTAATCATTTTAGCTGTGAGTGAGTAAATTGAACAAAATGTTTGACTAAATTACAATGGAATCTGTATCTTATTTACAGATAGCTGTATAATTAAGCATTAATTGGTTTTAATTTGTAATCTTTTGTAACCTTTTTAAGGTTACTATGCACCTTCAGGGGTGTTTCGCGTCGAAGCGATGTAGCGCGCGCGGGTTACATCGCAGATATCTAAAACCCTATATCAAATTAAAGCTTATAGAGCTGGCTTTTTAAATATCCTATCCATTTTGTAATATTCTGAAATGCCGATTTTTCCGCGAAGTCTGAACGCAAGCGCGTGATTCGGCTTCTGACAGCTTCAACTCAAAGCGAATTTAATATTTTGCTTAATTGGTTTGTTTTCCGGTTTTCGGACCCCAAGACCTAAAAAACCGTGTCTGCGTTTTGTCAAATTCGTTTGCATTAAAAAGTTACAGCGCCTTTTCAAAACAGAGCAAAAATTAATCGAAGTTATCGTACAAAAATGGCTCTCAACAAAAAAGTTTTGGGAAATTAAAAATACGCAGACACGTTTTTGTTGTTTATATATTAAACTAACTTTTCTCCAAATTTGGCGGCAATTGAACAAATTGCACTTGAGTTGCAGCTTTTGAAAGTCACCCTATCTAGCGAAAAATTCAACTCGAGAAAATAGCGAAAAGTCAATCAGAAACGAAAGTTTTACTTCCGGTAAAAACGAAAAATCGCATTTTCTCCGCCGCTAAAAAAATATTTTTTTGATTTTTTTTTTTAGATGAAAGATCACGCTTAGACCTATTGATTAGCATAAAAATCCAAATTTCGCGAAAATGGCCGGTCCCAAGGTGCATAGTAACCTTAATTATTAAATATAACAGTTCTGTAATTTATACAGTTGGACTTGCATTCACCAAAAATGTAGGTTTGTGTAGTTAATACACGTACGTAGAGTACAATGTTGTTTGTATGACTCCATAGAGTTGAGCACAGTAAATGTTAAATCAAATTATTATATTTTATTATTATTTTTAGTACCCAACTTTCACGTTAGTCCAGATGCTGCTGCTGCTGATGAGGAGATGCAGAAAAGAATTGTGAATCTCAAAAATATAAAGCATAATTCATTTAGCAGCCACTGTAAAAAGCTGTTGGGACGTAAAGAAAAGCTCAATAATAAGAGTGTTGACTCTGAGGTGAGGAGCACCACAAGACAGTATAAACTCTTGTGTTTATATTGTGGTTCAATTTTACCTTTGGTACACAATCTGTTATTTTTGTTTGAGATTCATTATAAATTGTAACTTAATTACTTTCAATTGAGTAAGTGAGGGTGGAATGGTGCCAAGAAACAACACCAATAAGCTCATACATGTAAAAACATGTTGCATGCCTTCCTCTTGGTTCGTAGCCAAAAGGTTTGTGTCTCTGATCAATACATATACTTCCACAAGCAAATAAACTTATATTTGACAATAAGCAATCGAAGCATACCGGTATTAATTTGCTGATCGTTTGTTTGCCAAAGCTTCAGTGCATGGATTGTAGAGCAAAATGGATCATATTCCATGCATAGCAACGCTGCCCTTGCAACTGCGATGAGTCATTGTAGAAATCTGAAAATCCACGCTCAGTGAAACACAATTAGAAATTGGCTGCCTCATAGCCTCATCAGTAATTACCATACACCAGAACACAGGAAAATTCCAAGGGTAAAATTGAACCACAGTAAATACATTGTATTGCCACATGTGTTCTTAATAGTAGACCTCCGTGTTTTGTAAGCATTTAATAGGCTGTCAGACATTCTCTTTGTACTTCATCTAATCTTTGTTTGATGTTCTTGCTCACTTATTATTGCTACGTGTATGGTTAACAATAGGCAAGAGAATCTTGTCTTGATAGAGGGTAGTAACTTACAGTGTGTGTGTACTTTTGAACAGGGCTGCTGAGTTTATTCTTTTTGAGCTTTTCAATAGATTTCCATATGAAACAGACTGCGATATTTAAAATGCGGGTATATGAAATAATTTATAAAATAGGCTATAGGGCTTTTATTTAACATCTCTATCAGTCTGTACTTTCACAAGCAAATGCATGTGCAAATTATGCACCTATCAATATTTTTAAGCTGGGGGGAGGGGCCGGGGCATAGGTGGGGCATTTGAACTGAGATCAAAAGAGTCACTAGAAGTCAATAAAATGTTGCTTGAAAGCCCACTAAAACAGTCAAAAAGTCTGTACTACAGGACGATAACTACTGTCAAATCCCTCACCAATGCCTGGCCTTGTCCCTCCTCCTCGGCTGAATATTAATACATGTAGACACATCAGGTTGATTAATAAATTAAATACTGCTTTCGGTACATCAGGAAGGAAGGGAGGGAAGATACTTGCTTTCGGTACATCATTTCGCTTCCCTTGGTCACCCACTGGGAAGTGGGTGACTTTACTTTAAAGTAGTAGTATCACAAGAGGGTCCCTACCAGACACAGTACTCCCTTCTGGCTCCACAACACTCTATTAACGCTCTCTGCGGTTGTAAGCTTTTCTTTGTAATGTTCAAACATGCCATGGCTCGCGCTCATTAGAACTTTAAACGGTAAAAACGAATTACATCATCATCATTATCATCATCATCATCATCATCATTCCTTTATTTGTCTCTGCTAATGTCTTACCCCTTAATATGCTTTATTTTGAAACAGTATGTTCTCTTATGCACGACATATCTACCAATTCTGCACCTCAGAATATCTGTGATCTTTTTACTTGTTCATCTGACGTTCATACATATAACACTAGATTCTCTGATGCTGGTAATCTATACGTTAATAAATCAAGGCTGAGAATTCAACTTAATTCGTTTTCTATTTTCGGAGCTAAATTGTGGAATTGTCTGAAACCTGAATTACGTAAATCTAGAAAAAAATCTTTCAAAAATAAAATTCATCAATTTTTACTTACGGTACTTGGCAGTGAGGATGATTATGTTGATGTCTCTACTTTAATGTTAAAAATTACTAATTATTACTAATTAAACTCAGTAGCCATTATTATTATTAATTTCTCATGTTTTATAAATCCTAGCTATTGGTATATGTGTATTTGTATATGTCTATTGGTATATGTGTATACCTATTTATATTTATTTACAGTACCGCTCGAAGATAAGCGAACCACTCAACGCGTTCTCCACGCGTTGGCTTCGCGTTCTCAACGCGTTTGGGAATCTTTACCAACGCGTTTGACAGTGCGTTTATTTTCAACGCGTTTGGCCTTTGTTATTCATTTTGTCACCTCTAACTTGCGTTGTTTTGTGTGCTTTTGTTAAACGAATCAAAGGACGGCTATGATCCTTAATTGAAAACCATACGAATTTGCATAATTGTAAGTTATAGCAAGGTCACGCTTTTGTTTACGTCGCCTTGCTTTTCGCCGGTGTCTGCTTACTGTTGTGACTGATAGAGAATCAAACAATACATGTATGTTCTGAGATAGGTATCTGGAAAAAATAAAACCAGGCAACTAAACAATTTTTTTTTAAAAAAAAGAACCCAGTCGAATTCATTCGCTCGCTGTTTGTTAAATTGAGAATGGAATAACACTCATCGCCGGAATGTCGATGTCTGGGCCGCGAAGCGCTTCTTTCTGCAACAAAATTTGCAACCAAGTTTTCTTCAAGCGAGCGAGAACGCTTTTTGGTTTCTAAAGTTTCTTTTTGCAAAAGTCATGACCATCAATAAATGATTTGTTTTCCTTATTTATCCATCACGTTCACAATCTCTCAAGAAAAAGGTGTCATCCTACGAAATATATACCAGTATTTGAAAGTTCGCTTTACGCTCGTGATTTTGATAGTAATGGTTAAAGTCAAGCAAAATGCCCGTTGACGCCGTCTAAGAAAATTAACTTGAAAAGTCGGCACATGCGGACAAACAACTAAAATTTGTGGCGTCAAATTTAGAAAACGGAATGAACCATTCGCGACCTTTATCACCTTCAAAGTTTTTGACAAAATGCGGCACGTAAAATATTAGGTTTATGAAAAATTTTAAATTATTTACAAGTTTCGCAAGCCAAATTACGACAGAATTTTTATTTTTATTGCCAAAGTAGCGACAAGCGCCGGAATGTTTGACGAGCCATAACATAACATAACGTATTTATTCAAGATGAAGGAACTAAAAATTACAAAACATCTTGAAAAGGAAAACTGGAGGTTGACCCTATGATGTTTCGCCGAAATATAAATACAATACAGATCGATAAAAAAAGATTAGGATATGAAAAATTTGAAATTGTTTACAGATTTCGCAAGCCAATTAATTGCAGCAGAATTTTATTGCCGAGTAGCGACAAGCGCCGCAATGTTTGATGACTTTCGAGACACGCGGCACGTAAACACAAGATCGAATTTCGAGACCTGCGACACGTAAACAAAAGATCATCGATCAAAAATGGATCTGCAGATTTCGAAGTTGTTCGCAAATTTCGCCAGCCAAATTACGGCTAGAATTTTAATGCAAACTTAGCGACAAGCGCCGCGATGTTTGACGAATTTCGAGACATGGGGCGCGTAAACACAAGATCGATTAGACTGCGTTTATTGCCAAAGCAGCGACAAGCGCCGCTATGTTTGACGAATTTTGAGACCTGCGACACGTAAACAGAAGATCATCGATAAAAAATGAATATGCACATTTCGAAGTTGTTCGAAAATTTCGCCAGCCAAATTACGGCTTGAATATTATGTTGCCAACGAAGCGACAAGTGCCGCTATGCTTGATGAACTTCAAGACCTGCGGGCGGCACGTAAACACAAGATCAATCGATAAAATGAAAATGCAAAGGTGATTGCTAGCAAAAAGTCGGCTTTGTTTGGACCTCTTGTTATGCAAAATGGTTTAAAGTGTGATCTACAAATGAGCTACACCAATGCGTTTGCGTTTGCGTGGGAACGCAAACGCAAACGCGTTTGCTTTGCGTTGCCTTCGCGTTTCCTTCGCGTTGAGTGGTTCGCTTATCTTCGAGCGGTACTGTATTTACTTATTTATTTTATTCATTTACCTAATTTTAATATTAATGTATTTTTGCTAAATTTCATTGTAAGTTGTACAACCCGCCTCGATTAGCTTTGCTATATGCGGGTTGTACAAATCTGTAAATTTGTATTATATTAGATATTCCAATAAATGATGATGATGATGATGATGATACTGCACATGATATTGTTTTATATTTTGATGAAAAAAGGAATCACTCTTTTGAAGTTTCCTGGCAGATAAAGTTGTTTGTATTATAAGTATTGTAATATATAGTTGGTAGGAGGGTTTTGAATTAAGTAGTAATGTAGACCTTCTCTAATCAGGAAAACTGTCAACCTGACTCAGAAGGGGCTGAGGCGTCATTAAAGGAGCATTTGTATGATGATTTTCCAGCTGATAAACCTCCGTGAGTAGAAATTACATATTGAGTGCTGCTCAGTTAATAATTAACTAACTACTAGTTATTTCTGTAACTGGAATGCTGCTGAGAGAATCGTGCAGGAACAGTGCCATTAATTAAACTCACAAAAGCATATTGCCTTTCTCTTGACATTTAACCAAAATGTTCATGACCTTGGTGAATTCTTTCACAAGAAAATAAACTTACATGTATATATATTCAACATAGCAATTAAGGCAGAAAAGAAAACATTCATCACTGATCTCCGTCGTTTTGTTTTCACGGGAAAAACAAGGAAAAATTTAAATTAACTCGTTACGTGACTGCACAGTTGACTGCACGTCTGCTGTACGTGAAGTGAATTAAAATTGGACCAATCGAAAAGCTCGATAGAAAGCAATATGATACTAGCCAATCAGAAATGAATACACAGGTTCTTGTAAACGGAACAAGCTTTTGGGAGCCGTTGCGCAGACGGGTGGTGGTGTTGGATGTTGGATGGTGTTGGATGTCTCCAAATGATGTCAGGTGACGTCATAGCTAAAAAATGTCATCTTGTAGAGCAAACTCAGGGCTGTGACTTAAAGGGCATTCTCATGCCATTTTAGCTAAACTTTAAAAAGCTATAACTTGTCTTCGCTCAAAGAAAACCAAAAATTTATATGGTTTTGTTATGTTACCGAAGACTATATTTACTGCATTAAAACAATTTACTGACATCTCTATTGTTATCGATAGCGAGGATGGAAGTGGATTGAAAATTGAAAAAATCTGCCTATTTTAGAAAAGCTATCTCCTGAAAAAACGGGAAACCAACTAATGGCTTGCTCTCCCTGTTAAATTTTCATTTGGTATCTTCTTCACAATTCTTCTGGAGTATTTTTTGCACAAGTAAGGGTGTTAAGCAATAACGTTAGCATAGAATTTACCTGAATGCCCCTTTAATAAAAGGAAAACCTTAAGGGTCATTCCATCAACCTCCCTCCCTACAACAGTGGGGGAATGAGTTTGCATGAGGGGAAAAACTTGCTAATGCAACTGTACTATGTATTCATCTTGTTGTAGCTGGTATTTTGGTAAGATAACAAGGGAGGAATCTGAAAATATTCTTCAAGACCATCCTCCTGGGAGTTTTTTGGTGCGTAACAGTGAAACAGTTCTAAAGCCAGGTGCTTACACCATCTCACTAAGGTAAGTTGATTTCTGTGCATCTGAATGTTTTCATTGCATGCTGAGGCTAAAAATTGAGCTTGACCAGAAAGTTTCTGAAATACAGTAATATGTACGGCCCAAGGTGGAGAGACCCACACAAGGGAGACAAACTTGAATGGACACTAAAGAAACTACAGGTGACAGCAAAGTGTGGAAACAAAAATAGAAAGTGTGTAAATAGAAAGACAGTGTTTAAATGAAATCACGTAAAAAGTCCTCTATTGCTTAATCATGAACTACTGGTTCTGCATCTCCTAGACACAGAGAAAAATTCCGACACCACAAAATTGAAACATTACCTGATGGAAACCTTGTAATAAAGACGCATGAGGTGGGTATGAAAGATTTAATATTTGGCTCTCAGTTTGAAACTGCTATACAGAATGTAGATGCTCACTTTCATTAAGATCCAGGGTTGTCAAAATAAGCCAGCAACCGGCACATTTCACCTACTATTCTGAATACTGCGCCGGCTTCTCTGAATGTTAGTAGGTCAGTTCTGAGTGTGATATTGGAGAAATAAAATGGAAATAGCCGCCTACTTTGTGGATGGAACCTGCTACTCAAAAACCTACTGACAACCCTGAGATCTATAGCATACAGAAAACTTGCAGTGGCCCTAAGGTTATGAAGGACTTTTGCCTTCCCCCAATCATTGCTGCTTTCAACAAATCATGCCTCATGTGTAGAAACAGCCTTCTGATTTTAGTTGTGGTATTCAGTCAGGTAATAGTTTTATAACATAGCTAGCAGAGCGAGGCAGTCAAATTCGGTATGCCTTATGGTGCTCTGGCATCACAGGTCTGATGTTTGTGTTTTTGATTCCGAATGTATTGATCTCAAAATGTTTTTTACCAGTGCTGTTGAGCTAAAAGTGATGTTTTTTTTTTGCAGGATAAGGTTTTTGCTAATCTGGTACTTTTAATGAAATACTTCATAAAAAGTCAAGAAAGAGATCTACAGATGCATCCAGTGTTATGCAAGGAACGAGGTAAAACAGCTACATTAGCCTTATTTTACTAACATATCTTTAAACTGGTTATGAGCATAGTCCAAGACTTGTCCTTTAGTGAATAGTGTTCTCTCCCCATGCTTTGTTGGTCAACTACATGTAAGCACACATGATTTTTTAAGAACACGAGAGAACGGCATTCGAAATATAAGGCATAGCCGAGTACTTCTGCCACTTCTTACTTAAAATAATGTTCTTAAAAATTCCCAAGTACTTAATACAATGTATATAGCCTCATCTAAACATGAGGTGGTTGGGAGAATTGGAGACAGATTTGCAAACCCGAGACGAGTCGAGGACTACCAGATAATAATAACAAATAATGATATTATTTTGCAACTTGTAGATGAAGGTGATGGTGTCGAAGCTGTTCTGCAAGGTTATGAGCAAATGGGTCGTAAGTACATCTGTTCAATGCTTCATTATTCTGTAATTCCTGTCTCCCATTCAGTCAGAGGAACAAGTGATGGCAAAATCCCTCCTCCGATAAAGCATTGAACTCACGGTATTCACCCCTGAAGCTCTTAAGCCACATGTTAAGTTTTCTTGTATGATTACTTTAGGTGTATTCACGAGCCTTCACGCTAGTTTTTGAGGATCATGTGTACTTAAGGCATCTGCATTTGCGTGTTGATCGATACCAGCGATCGACACTCTGTCAACATCTCATCTGACACACAGTCAACATATTGGTCGCCACTCGGTCGATATGTCGAACGATACATGGTAGATGGTCGACCAACAGCGACCTATAGTTGGTCGAGTGTCAACCGACTCATGTGTCGGGCGATAGTCTCCTTATAATTAGGGAAACTGCTACTCGATAGACTGTCAACACTCTGCCGATAGTCTACCTATGCTTGGCTGAATTTTGTTGGTTTCCAACCTTACGAATGAAATCATGTAAGCCTTCCTTTCATCTCCCCATACTCTCCCACTATTCAGAGTTTTAGCTCCCCCCCCCAGTTTTCACATGTCCAAAAATACGTGAAGAAAGCTTTTCGTTCCCAAGAATATGCTTTCTATGCAGGTTATTTTTAATGAAAGCATTCTCCCATCCCTTGAGGATGAGTTTATTTTCTTCAGGTTTATCGAATTGATTGCGTCAGTTATAGTGAGTACCCATGTGGAGTGCTACTGACAGCCAATCATAAGGTAGCGATTTCATGAATATGTCGACCATCATCGAATGTGTGATCACCACGAGCACCCATCGACACCCGATGGCTTGCCTCTGGAAATTGAGATTGTGCCAACTGACTGTTGGCCCAGATGTCGACTGAGTATTGGTCGAGTGTGGACCATGATGTCCACAGTGTGTCGATTGAGAGTCAATCAAGAGTCTATCGAGTGTTGGTTGCCGGCATCGATTGACACTTGACTGTGGGTACCCTCAGTAAACATGATCCTCCAGTACTTCAACATTTCTCCAACTGATCAATTGATTATTCATTTCTTGTCCAAACTGCAAACTGGTAAGGTACTTACAATGAAGGTGTTTAACTTTTGTAGCCCGCCCCCCTGTACCAGGATGTGAAGATGGACTTAGTCTAACCTCTGGGAGCAGCAGTGGTGTCAGTAAGTACTATTTGTTTTCACACAACAAATTTTTATTCTTCAAGTTTTAAAATCATGTTCATACAACATCGTCTTATTAATAAATTTAATGTTTTTCAGTATCCCCAAGAGGACCAATAAAACACCCATATGAAAATCTTCCAGATAAGCAGAAAGGTATCGCATTTAACTGATAATGTTAAAAACTGCATAGCGTCTTGTTCGGGTGATACAAAAGTTTTTGGTATTTTTTAACGCTATTAAGTTTGGTTGTGTTCACCGACGTTTCGGCAGTGCTGCCATCTTCAGGGTGGCATGTTGAAAATGGAGTCCGTTATTTGCCATTGTATGCAAATAATACAAAACTGTGAGCGTGTGCCAAGATGTATGCGAGAGGAGTGATTGTTCTTAACTTAAAAATGAGTCTCATCTCCTTGCGCTGTCTGATATCCCTCTGATTCAGTCCCTCTTTCACTGCCACAACACGCATGTCTTCGAGTGAATGACTGGGGCCGTTGAAATGCTGTGCTACAGGCAAAGCCCCCTTATTGTGCAGCACATCTAGGCAGTGTTCTCTGAATCGGTCGGCCAATCTGCGTCCTGTCTCCCCAATATAGTCAAAATAGACTGCTTTGGGTCATTTTCGGCAAGAGATACAGTAAATGATGTTCTCTGAAATGCACATGAAATGCCCTGTGATCTTCATGTCTCCTCCTGGCTTTGGAATTGAGGTAGACTCAGTGATGTGAGGGCAGGTACGGCAGATGGTCCGCCTGCAGGGAAAAGTGCCCGGCTGGTGTGGTGGGTTGTCTGAAGGAAGGAATTTCGCGCGCGCATACATCTTGGCACGCGCTAACAGTTTTGTATTATTTGCATACGATGGCAAATAACGAACTCCATTTTCACTTTGCCACCCTGAGGAAGGCAGCACTGCCGAAACGTCGGTGAACACAACCGAACTTAATAGCGTTAAAAAATACCAAAAACTTTTGTATCGTGTTTCCGTGATTATGTAAGAAGCTGTGGACGTTTTTGACTTAGGCCACAAGTGACTCCTCAAGCAGAATTCCTTCTAAATCAAAACATTTGGGTTTACAAAGAAACCTTTATTGAACCTCTGTTTATGGACACCTTAATTATAAGCAAGGGCACCTCATTGTGGGTAGTTCATCTGGTGACAGAAACCAGAATTCAGATAATATACAGTCATTTCCATTCCATAAAATGGACAACCATGCAATCTTGCACCTTTGCTGTCCACATTCAAGACTGAAGTTGGAATGTATATTTGTTTGAGAGAGTTATGCAGCTGGAAACTGGTTGCTACCTGGATAAGAATCTTGAAAACTCATGCAATCGTGTTTCGTGTATTTCTTTCTCAGTTAAACCACCCTTGAAGAGTCGTGTAACATCGCCTGATCTTCATAAACTTCATGGTTACGAGAATTTGCCTGGCAAAGGTATGTTGCTCATCTTACTTATTGTGGAACTGTTTGGTTCAGCTTGGAATATTTTTCATTTGGAATGGAATTTCTTTGAAGTCATAAAAAGTGCCATTGCAATTCTGAGCAATTTCTTTTGACACAACATGGATATTCTTCTTTAATTTACAGAAAAACTTGCAGTGGGCAATAAAACTTATCCTTCTGGTTATGAACCTATGGGTGGACAAGGTTTGTCTTCATCTAGTATTACACTTAACATTGTAACGCTTGTCTGTCACGTTGTCACGCTTTCCATTATAAAAGGCACAGAGCAATTAGTCTCCTTCTAGCCTTTATTTTGAGAATCAGGTGGCATTATGGAAGTCACCTGAACAAGCTCTGGCGGTATGTGGCACTAGGCTCAGCACAGACTTTACCTCTACCTAGCCTTTATTTAGGACGTCACTTAATGCAAAAGGGACTGTGGGGTGAATTCCACCTGTTGCAATGACTAAGACAAAAATTCATGAAGCCTAGCAAAATCTTTAAAAGAGTCACAGACCTAGGCATCAACTGAACTGGATCCATTCTGGTCTGAGTGCAACCATATCCGGAGATGGCTGTATGCAGACTAGATTCATTTGGATCACATCTTCTTTGATAGGTGCACCTGCTTTGCCTCCGAGACAACCTGTATCCCAGCATACGCATGGATACGAAAACATTTCCGAGAAAGGAGAAGAATCTCCGAGAAAACCCTCATCTGAAGGTTATGTCAACCTCCCGCCAAGGCCTGGCAGATCTTCCAGTGAGCCCCCGGATCTTCCACCGAGAATTCCATCACGACCACATGCTGGATATGAAAATGTACGAACGAGAGAGGACAGTAGCACACGGGCAAGTACTCTTCCATACCAGAACATTCGACCTGAAGGTATGATATTCTGTAAGAGTAGTCTCTGTCTTTTTCCAAGTGGATCACCAAGTTAGAAGCGATAAACACAAGAGAAAAGAAAGTGAGAGATCTTTGCAATGAATTTCCAATTTAAGTAATTGGAATAAAGAAGCCTGAAAAAATTCAGGGCTTCAATGGGATTCAACCCGTGATCTCCGCGATACCAGTGCGATGCTCTACCAATTTATTGAGTTCATGATCGAGTGACATGATATAAAGTTCAGCTCTCACTTTCATCTTCATCCACAGTTCACATATGAATTATTTCATATACTTTATATGTATCACAAGAGAAAAGGTGACGTGGCCATGCAAGGACTGCAGTTTAGGCAGGAGAGATGTTTGTTAGCTTCTAGTTTGAAGATCTGTTGGTAGAGAAGAGTGACTGCCTGATTAAATATAAACTGAAACTGAAGCTGTGCTCATGCAGTAAAGAAAATTTACTTTCATCTTGTTAATGTGATTAATATGGAACCTTCTTTCACACTTGTGGCGATCGAATAAATGCCATTCCGCATACATTTGCAAGTAGAAACACTTGGGAAAAGAGAAGCAAAGTATAAACAAAGACAACAGCAACAAAACACAACTAGAATCACTTCACATTCTGGGTTCATGACCTGATCTTGTGAGGAGAAACTAAACAGTGATCACATTAAGGTGAAAAGTGTTACTTTCTTTTTCCACAGTATCATCACGCCCCTCCCAAGGAGCCAGACGTGACCCTCCTCCATTGACACGAGCCGCAACGGTGCCGGCTCATATTTTACAGAATACGTTAGGGACCAGCTCATTCTAACTGGGGCTAAGGGAGGGCTAGTAAGGACATGTTCAACTGACCCTGGCTTGACAGCACCAAAGGGCTAATCAAGCAGAATAACAACCATGTGTCACTACAGTATAATCTTAAGTTAATCAAGTTATTATAAGTCTTGCTGCATGCTGCAAAACAGGGCACTGTTTCTTTTTGTATCAATTTTATATAGAGGGGGTAAGTTTCTAAAGAAACTGTGGTGCTGTGCTGCTGGTGCTGTAGCCTGTTTAATACCAATTTTATTTTAAGAGGAAGATTGCTTTTAGCGGCAGACAGAATCATTAGCATGTGTCCCTTTACTTCAAGTTGACAACAACAACAACTTCATTTACATTTAGTCAAGTCTCCAACTTCACCAGAAAACTCAAAAGTGTGAGTGAGCATCTTAGTTCTTAATGAGCATCTTAGGATAAGCGGAAAAGGGGGCACTTTGTACAGCTGTTTTAATTGATTATTTCAATAACACTTGGACCACGAGAAGTCCTTCGTTTTTTTTGTTAGTTAAGTACGCGATTATGCAACAAAGTAAGCAAGAATCTTTACGTCCTTGTTCCCCGCGTCTCCTCGTGGAAATTGATTGTCTTGCTTAGAAACTACTTCCTAACCCTAATACCACTTAAAAGTTTGTGTGACCTGCTTAGGCTATAGTAACTCTTGAAAGTTTGGGCTACTTGTTTAAACCATGGTAGGCATAACAACAGGCCATTTCCATTTTAGCCTGACCTAGTGATCTGATGATCAATCTTGTTCCCTGAGGCTGTGATCGTTTGGTCAGTACCAAGCGCTTCGGTAGGTACAAACTTATGTATGGGAAATTATGTACCCAATGTATTATTATATAATCGATTGTGAAACCTTACCCTAACCCTAACCCATATGATCTGTTATGTCGTCTAAAGCGATTGAAATATATAACAATTATTCCATGAGCCCGCGTTGGATATGAAGTGATAAAATAACCAACGAGCGCGTAGCGCGAGTTGGTTATAATCACTTCATATCCAACAAGGGCGAATGGAATAATTGTTTTAGTAAATTCTCAAACCTGGTTTTGCCGCCGATATTTATTTCCACAATTTTACAAAGCGTAAAATAAAAACTTGGCGCACTATTTTCCATATGACGTAAAACCCCGACTATTGGCTCATAGTCAGAGTTTTTTAGCCAATCAAAAAGCTAGAAATGCAATAGTCGGAGCTGAGAATATACTAAATCTATATATTTTGGGTACATAATGGGTACATAATAATTTTCCCATACACCATGTATCACAATGAGCGCTTCTGGGCTGCTGGTCAAGGGAGAAGCAGGCTCCGTAAACGAGATTACCTGACAATTGGGCATGGAGAGCTGTCAATGTGATTGGTTACACAGAAGTTTCTGTTGATTGATAGAAACACTGGTCTCTTTTTGCAGCTGGGTTTAAAAATTATTTCATATTTATACAAAATTAATTAGTTGTCTACATGCAATAGGTTGGCCACTGGGTTATGCTAAAAGAGTAAGAAAAATGTAATAGGAAAAATTAAGAGGTAGAATATAGTTAAAATAATCAGGAACACTTTGTGCCACAGCTCGGTAAAGAGTAAACTATCAATATACTCACAAATAAAAATTCCTCAGAAGGATATACAGATAAGATATATTTTGACTATGTGTTTTTAAGATTAAACTGAACAGTCGTTTCAACTGTGTTTTAGTCCTTTTTTGCGCTAGTCAAGAGGTTTTATTTTTCTAATGAAATGGCTTGGGGCAATGCAATGGCTTGGGGGGCAGGTGGAGAGAGTTTCTGTTTGCTGGCATTGTGGTAGTATGTTGTGTTGGCCAGCAAGCAAAAGTTGAAAGAGCAGGAAGTAAGTCAGTTAAGATTAGTCAGTAACGTCTGGTGGGGAAAAACTTTTCTCTTCCGTTACCAGGATACAGTTTCCACCACTTCATCATCGGCCTTGCCGTAATCCAATTTCAAACGTAAAATAAGCTTATTTGAAAGACCTTTAAAAATGAAGAATGGTGTTTTCCATTTTGTGATATCTCGTTCCAGAGATATGCAAGTTTTTGTATTATGCAAATCAGGAACTGATGACGTCACAAGGCGTGAAAGTATAAGTAACTAGACGCATGACTGCGTGCACTCGGGCTGCTCTTTTTCACTGAAACTTGATTTTTATGTATAAATATAGATTAATTACGAAACCGCGATAACTCTGTGTCACCTTATGTACAGCTATGAAAGTGTTTTATACCTACATGTATGTGACAAGATCGAATGGGGCAAGATTTCCGCACAACCCCATACATTTATTATGCATGCAGTTCTTTGTTTATTGAAAACAATAGCCGGAACAATAGAGACCCTTTGGGGCTTACGCTCTTTGTTTGAGTCATTTCTTTGTTCGACTAACTTCTCATTTTTTTCTAAGTCCAAAATAGTTTTAAACTTAGAAAAATTTAACGAAATTTGTCTGGAATCGCGTGAAAAATAGGTTAAATAAATTTAGACTTAGAAAATGTTTAAAATTTAGCGTCTAAAATACGGAAAATCGAAAGGAAATGTTAAATTTTTGGGCGATTTCACGATGTTTTAAAATTAAATACGCGTGTAGAAATGGTTTAAAAATAGTGATTTAGGCCTTGGGGTTAGCTTTCAAATATTGTTTGGCTCATCAAGTATTTTATTTAATGATACAAAATAAAGAATAAATGTTTTGCTTACCTTTCTCGTTGTATTTTGTCGTTGTTTTGATTACGTGAGTAGAGAAGACAGGTCCAATTCCTGTACGTATTCGTAGTCGGAGCTCTCAGCGAAATGAATCCATCTACCATCAATCAATCAGTCAGTCAGTCAGTCAGCAGATCACGAACGATGCATACAGTAGTACTTTGAACTCTTATGCGTCCTTGCGGACTTCATAAAGATCGGCGATATGCTTGATTATGTTACCAAAAGGATCCTCTCCATAGTGCTTACGCCACAACCACTCCTTTAGGTAGCTTTCGAAGAGATCTTTGGATGTTCCTCTACGGGGCATACTTCGTTTTATTCACCACCATGTATTTTCAATGCGCTGCGTGTGCGCACCTGTGTCTGGGTCTACGAAGTTTAGGCTATGGTTAACTATGAGGCGACTATAGCCCTCGTCATTGAGGCAATTGTAAGCTTTCCACATGTCGCTCATCACGCGTGTTCCAGGCAATATTTGAGCGCGAATGGTGGGCAAGAGAGTATCTTTATCCCTGCTCTCTACGAAATAGTATTATTTCAGGCTTCTCGTGGACACTTGTTTGACGACGCGAGCAGGTTGTGTTCCTTGTACCACTGTATGCACCAGCCGTGTTCTGAGATTATGTAGAACAGCTTGAACAGATTTATGGACGTCAACGACATAACAGTACACAGGAAACGGGAAACAACGAAAAATTGACGAAGAACGGACGCAACAAAAAACAGAAGATAACGAAGAAAAATGAAGCAAAATATAGGTTGATAATTTGTGGTTGCACTACTAGTGTATTCGAGAAAATGATCGAGAGGGTGAGAAATGCCAACACTTCTTTTTATGTGGCAAGGGAGCCAATGGAAATGAAATATTCTGCATGGTTTCATGCAGGAATTATCAAATAAGAGAATACAGGATTGTAATGCAAATTTCTCTTTGTCTACAAAAGTAACGAAGAAATAAAATTTAATTTTAAACCACCATTTTCCAACTGAACCAAGTGGTGTAGTGGTATAGATGTATAATCTATTAGTGGTATAATCCGACAACGGTCTTGAAGGTAGATGAAGGCCGGGGGTTCGAGGCTTGCTGTGGTAAAAAAAAAAGAAGAAATATTCGAGGGCAATCTGGACAGAGAAATGCGGAGTAGAAGAGAGGGAAATAAGAAGAAGAAAAAGGGAGAAAGGGGAAGAGAAAGAGAGAGCAGAGAAGACCATTAATGATTTTTATTCGAAACTGTAAGTAGCAATTAACGATGTATGTATTCAAATCCTTAGGGGATATCTATTGTTTAAAAAGACAATAAAGCGCATGCATAATTAAGCATTCAGCATGCATAATAAATGTATGGAGCTGTGCGGAAATTTTTCCTCGAATGGTTGCCTGTGAATTTGCATATTTATAGTAGTTTCCATATCATTTCTGGTTCGTAAAATTGAAATGCAGAGATAGTTGGAGCCTCTGACTTCCGCTGACTTGGATTGAATGTATGTATGTATGTATTCTATGATTGCCCACCCCGGCAAAGTTATAACTTTGCACTTTATAATATTTCAACTGTTGTTTATTGACATGTACACGGATCACTCATAAATGTTCGCTCGATCGTAAATTGATCTCTCGTAAGGCATGCGGACTGACCCGTTCTGAACATGCTCAACGTCCTTTCGCGGCCTACCGCGAACGGCGCGTTCGTTTCTATGTGATTTCAGCTCCCTTGAAGTCATGGAATCCGTGCTACAATAAACTTTCAAACAACTTCTGCTTTGATGTGCAGAGCGCTGAGCGACCGCTCACCTTCTTGATGCATGCGCTTTAAAGCCCAGACGGCGATTTGTGACTGAACGTGGAAAAAGAAAATAATTCCGAAATTACAACTCGGCGAGCCCGAGTAACGATGCAATGAAACTGAAAGAAATACACGAGATGGTGTATATTTTGATGTTGTTATGGCAACACCATAAATAATCCTATCACTGAGTCTGCTCTACTGCTTCGTAGCGTTTTTTCTCCAGAATGTGCGTTCCTTTGGATCCTGGATCAGGATCAGTGATCCGAGATAACTCAGATCATGGTGCATCAAAGGACTCGGCGAATCCTTGCTAGAGTGGATTCGCCTGCGCCTTTTCAATTTGATGCACCATGATCCGAGTGATCTTGGATCACTGATCGTGATCTACACCCGGAGTATCCAATCGATGGAAATCGATGATCGGAAATCCAATCGATCAATCGATATCAATCGATAAAATTAGTTAATTGGTATCGATTGGTATCGGCCAATCGATGACCAATCGATAACCACACAAAAACAGTTCATCGATTGGTATCGATTGGCTCAGGGATCTCGAACAGACGTCACGCACACTACCTATTCGATCATCCGCCATTTTTAGGAAGCCCTGGGTACGAAGTCCGACCCAGTCTTCTCAACACAAAGAATATACCCCGTCGCACGTGTACTAGAATTACCCGCTTGCCCGCCATTGCCTTCCCGTGACAATAGGGAGCTTAAGCAAACCACGACAGCAACGTCAACTAGAACGTGGCTAAACAAAAGATTTAATGAGCAGTACAATAGCTCTGCACGTGCGTTATAATTCTCTGTAAATTTCTTTGCCGTCCTCTGCAAAACAACAACGTGAAATGACCAATTTCCGAGTACTTTGGAGAACGTGAACCTCGACGGCTAAATTTTCGGTTTTCTGTTTGAAAATAAACGCGTCTTTATATTTTCTACAAGAGCCATGTTTGAAAGCGATAGTTGCACCAAATACATCAAGACAATGGCGAAATTCGTGCGTAAAATATAAATTCATTTTTAAGCAGGCGTCGTCCCAGCCGTCGCCGTCGTCATTGCTTAAGCTCCCTAATGTCTACACAAGACGTCGGGGTAGAGGCTTTGCTTAGCATAAGGGGCGTCGTGAAAGGATATCATCTTTGCCGTTTTGAGGTGCGTGTCGGCGAAGAGTTTACAGCAAACAAGAAGAGGGGAGAACGCGGAAACGCGTTTAGAGTGGTGAACCATCGTGGACAGCTCGGCCACCTCCAGTCCGAGCTTGTAGATCCTCTATGGCAATTACATGCAAATATTTCTGTGTAAGTGAATAATTTTTTTTTATTAAAACTGCAAAAAACAATTCAAAACACACGCATTGTTATTTCGGTGTAGTGTTCTCATAATATTGTTGTATTTGCTCCTTTTGCTAGAACTGTGACAGGACCTCCATTTGACGATACAAAGGGAAGATGGCGACGTGGAGGAGGTTGGGCCATGGAACAAACTTTTGATTTGTTAAAATTAAAATTAAAGGAATCCTGAGGACTGGACATTAACGTTGAAGACAGAGAAGAGAGCGTTGTTCTCCTGCTAACATTAAAATGAGTTTTGTTTACAATTACAACGTACTTAATTGTTGTTTTTACTCGCCGATTACCGTTGTGTCAATCTGCAACCAATCGATACCAATCGATAACAATTTTTTATCGATTGGTATTGATAATCGATACCAATCGATAACCACACGAATCTTCGCCATCGATTGGTCATCGATTATCAATACCAATCGATTAATTAATATCGATTGGTATCGATTGATATCGATTGTCATCGATTATCGATTTCATCGATTGGATACCCCGGGTCTACATCACCCCAAAGGAACGCACCGAAATCTAAATATGAGGCGCTTTTCAGTTCGCAGGTTAACCTGCGATCAGGCGTTCTTATTTTTAGTGGCGAGTAAAAAAATAATTAACGTCTGATCGCAGGTTATTCGCAGATATGTAAAGAGAGCCAACAGGTTTGTGCTTCGCCCACCCCACCTCCACTGGGGGAACAAATTGTAAGGGCACCGGCAAGGAGCTCGACAGTCGGGAATACAGGCAGATGATGGAGTTAAAATTATCCCTTTTTGACTTAAATCAGGACTGAAATTAACAGTCGAATGCCACGAAGCTGCACCAAGTTGACCACGGATACCTTTGTCTGAAATTCCCACTAGACAGTATCAGTGCCGTTTATAAAAAAGCTAGTTTTATTTTATACTTGTAAATGAAATTTTGAGAGAGGAAAAGAAACACTAGTATTAGCAAAAGTTAAAAGAAATGGATTTGTTGGAAAAAGAAAAGAAAAATATATGTGGCAGCGGTGGGATTCGAACCCACGCCTCCGAAGAGACTGGTGCCTTAAACCAGCGCCTTAGACCACTCGGCCACGCTACCAGTCACGTCGGAAACGTTGTAAAATGTATATTTATTCCTACTAAAAGTATTATTCTGTCCCAGGGTTCTTTGGCCTCCTATGCAGGCGTTAATAGGGGATTGCGTTACCACTCATCCCCACTAACGACGTTATCGGGACAAGTGTAACGCAATCCCCTAATAACGGCTTCGTAGGAGAAAAAGGGTTCTTTAGCTTTCGACGTTTCGAGCAGGTTTCGAACAAGTAAATGAAAAATATAAAAGATCATTTCTTTTTCCAATGCATGATTGGCTTATCAATTTTTCATCTATGCTTTAGGCAGTTCAAGAAAAATTTACGGCGGTATATAAATTGAAAATTCAGCCCCAAATCGCGCGGATAAACTAAGCTAGTGGTACAGCTAGAAAATTTTCCCGCCAAGGTAGCGTATGGCAAACGCTTGGCCTTGTTGACACTGCATGCAGTCGACCAACTGCTTGAAAAGTTGTCATGATGGTTTTGATTTTGTAATGCAAATTAGCCACGTTGTCTGCCAGGGGGCAAACATTGAAATGAAAATCGGACGGTGTAAATAGGGAAGAATAAAAAAAAAGATATATATTTGTTTACAAACATTGTTTTTGGTATACAAATTGCCAACAAGTTAAACAAAAGAGCTCTTTGTCTCACCAGCCAATAGTTTTCTGGTTTGCACATTAATAACAATGGGTGACATCACTGATATCTTCCCTATAGTGAAGTATCTGCGGAAAAGCCACATTTGAGAGCCAAGTTATGGAATAATAATTTGATTATAAGGTTAGTTTGAAATAGTTACTCAATACTTTGACTTGTTAACTACAAAAGTGGTTTTCTTTTTTATAGTACCAAAATTGCGTTAAAATTAGAATATTTAAACCACAAAACAGAAACCAAAGCATGGCTATGAAGAAAATTATCATACATGATAAGAAACCAGCTGAAATTTGTCGATTTCGGCTTGTTTGCCCCCTCACAAATCACAATTAATGTGAAAACAAACATGGCGGCTATCGTGAATAAGGTCTATTACTTTGCACAAAGTTTGAAATAGGCTTCTCAAACTCATTAATAATTCATCACGTTAAAACAAAAGAAATCAGGACCGTGACCATGGTTTGGAAATGTTTTCCAAACACCTCTCAAACTCATTAATAATTCATCGAGTTCAAACAAAGAAAATCATAACCGTGAAGGTGGTTTGGATAACCACAGGAGGCCCATACAAGCGGTGTGTCTGTTTGTATGTTCTAATTATAAAGAAATGTATGGGAATATTGAAGAGTCTTAATATCGTAGACTTATATCGAGTAATGGCTATAAAATAAACGCAAACTTACCTCAGGTGTTGCATGGCTCAAAATGGCGAATTTGAGCGATTTGGAAGGTTTTGCGTTGACTGTTGCTCGACGTTTATAACAGACACACCGGGTTGTATGGCCCCCTGTGGGATAACCGATCTTAATTAGCATAGATTTTGACGATTTTATTTCTCCGTTTACTCCTTAGTTTTTGACAGTGTTTCATCGGCTATCCAAACACCTCAAACTTTTAAAAGTACTCCGCTGCGCATCGTATTTTCAACTCTCTTCTTGCTGTGTGGATATCCCGATGAAACACTGTCTCTCGTGTTTGATATATTTCCTTAAAGTTTGTCAAAAATACTCTGCTATGTTGCAGATTCCCCATGGATATACTTTTCAACCTACTTTGGAGGTCGTCAAGATGTGCTTTAGTCCAAAAATACACCCCCTCCCCTCTCTCCAAAGAAAAAAAATCAATCAGTCAGTCAAATATTATTCAAACAATCAGCAAGGGATACTGAGTAAATATCAGCTCAGGGCTTTCTTTATGAAATTTTATTGGACAAATTTTTCAGTTGGTCAGAAATCTCTCAAATTTGGATTTTCTAGATTTGTGTGCTGTATAAAAGATACAAAAGAACTAATGCTGAATGCTGGCCTACAAAAGCATACATGTACATTCAGAAGTGGCCATACAAACATCTCTAACTTTGAGAGAGCATCCCCCAAAACCATATAGACTCATCTCTGCTTATTCCAAACAGGTAGGTCCATGACAGGTCGATTTCACAGTTGTCACACAAAACTGATAAATAGGTTTTAAGAGTATATATATAGTTTTGGGGATGCTATGAGGTTTCTGTGGATTTTGAATCATGTTTCAAAGTCCATAACCGTGGTCTTTGTTCAACACAAAAGCATCAAACTTGGTGATCTTTTATGTCAAAGTGTCCATTTATTGAGTGGTTAAAATTGGAAACACACTCCAGTTCGATCCCTGCACAACTCTGAAATGGCCGATAAAAATGACAGGTTTTCTAGTCATGGGACCCTGTCCTTGGGACATAGGAATTAAGTAAATGAAAAGAGTACTGATAAAAGACAATAACAGTTACATCATCTTTTTTTTATTTTTCCTTAAAATAGAGGCAAACAATTATTTGACAAAATAGTTATTTATATTCCTGGTTGGCTATACTGAACATGTCAGTGATACAACTTTTACGAAAAAAGTTATTGTTATGCACTCAGTGTGGTCTGACAGCATGAGCTGCTGTCACTTAGACAACTTAAGAATTCTTTGATGGAACTCTCACAGTAACCTATGAAAAATAATAGTAAAGTTGCATCATTCATTCATTCAGTAAACCTGTCACAGTCATATTTAAATTAAGGTCTTCTCTTTCATGGCCTGGTTGGGGGGGGGGGGGGGTGTAATCCTATACTTGGGTAATTTAGGTTTTGTGCCTGCAGGTATGGTTTTTTGAGGTTTTCAGTCCTTAAATAGGGTATAACTTTTGCCTCTTTTGGGCCTTAAATGGGGTATAAAATTCCACAGCACACACCTATCCGAAATTTAAGGTAGTACCTCTAACCCTGGGTTCCCTGGCAGTATGATTTCACAGAGTTCACATTATTTTGAAGTTCCATGACTATTGCAAGATGTTTTCCATGTCAACCTAAATTTAGCCATTTTCATGTAAATTTCAAAGTACTGTTATAAATCAATAGGTTGGGGAATGATTGTCAATTGTACTGATAAGATACATTAACATAGATTCTGTAACAAAAATGTAACCAATCACGTAATGTGAGGTTCATGACTGCTGCATTTATCTATGTCCAGGGGGGGCAAAAAAATTAGAAAATCACTAATAAAATTGCAGCAAAAAAAAAAATGTCTCAACATTCAAATGGATACATAAAACAAGGAATAATATGATAACATCCGTATCACCACCACTTACCGTTTTCACTTCCAAGTAAGGCAATAAGCCATATTCACCCCTGTGAAAATGACAATGATCATAAATGCAATGTATTTGAGGAATTAAATCCTGCAATAATATTATATACAAAATTAGCACTTTACTTAACCTCCATAACAAGCAACTGACTACTGCAAACAAAGCAATTTAAACTTACCATTCTCTTCCAAATCCAGACATTTTGTAACCACCAAAAGGTGCTTGAGGACCCCCACAATCATAACAATTGACCCTGGAGAAAAATATCAGATAAAACTTACAAGTGTGTATAGTACAGTACTATGCAAAGAAATATAATTTACATCCTTTTTAGAAAAGGGAGAGACACCAGATTATTTATCAAATAAATTCATCTTTCGTAATGATACAACTAGTTACAGATTAAGAAATAGTGAAATGAGGCTGGCTCTTCCTCAATCTCGCACTGATTACCGGTATGTTCGAAAAAGTTTCTCTTATAGCAGTGCTGCATTGTGGAATAGCCTTCCAACTGATATTAGAGTATCTAAAACATTAGGTAAATTTAAAAAGAAGCTAGTAAGCAACTTCAGTTTTGAGTGTTTCATTTATTTTTATTTAAATAGTTAGTTAGCTTAGTTTGTTTAGATTAGGTTTTTATTCTTTGTACATACTTTTATAATGATTATATTGTATATATGTATAACTGAGTGGAATCTGCCGTGTATAAATAAAGTGATACCGGTATATCTATCTATCTTGAGGATGGGAGGGGAGGAAAGGTGGGTGATAGATATTAGAGTTTTATTGAAATGCCAGGGATACATGGTTTGTGATATTATCATTTTTGGATGCCATTGTAGCTCAAGTGTTGCTAGCAGTAACGTATTTGCTTTTAGAGCAACATGGCACTAAAGTCGGTTGTACCACTTATTAGGGGGGAGGGGCATTTATTTGAGGGCAGCACTCTTTAAAAAATCATGAGATCAGAAAATGAAAACTGACAAGCAAATTTCAGCAAAAAACTATGAAGTAAGAAATGAAAATATACGAAGCCAAATGAAAACCATTGTAATCAATCCTAAGAATAAATTTTGAGGCTCCCTTCAGTCTTTTTTCAGGGGTAAATGACTCCTCGTCTGATGAAGCTTCTATTTCAATACTTATAGAATAATTTAATAGAATATTTTAACGGATATGGTACTTGAATATTAAATAATTTTGCTGTCATGTGCAGGGGTTAATTCTGGGGTGGTGCCTAGGGCCATGCTTAATCGAGTGAAATTATGGTATACCATGTTATGAGCTAAGAAGTTAAAAGTCAGAATAGCTCAATAAAACCAATAATGGTTGAAAAAACTGTTAAAAGTTTACATTATTCTCGATCTGTAATTATGGTTTACTAACCAAACTGTCCCAGCTTGTAAACTGTGAGAAATGGTTGTTGCTTTATCTATGTCTTTAGTAAATACTGCTGCTGCAAGGCCATAAGTTGTGTTATTTGCCCTCTCAATAACCTCATTTACATCACTGAATTTGATAATCTGCTGAACTGGGCCAAATATCTTCATTTATTGCAAGAGGAACAAAAAAATCACAGTATTGATTTTTTAGAAGAATAACGTTATACTGTCTATTAGATCGCTATACAGCTATACAATAAAGTACATTCATACTGTCTTGTCAAAAACAATTGAAATGGAAGTCATGAAAATTGAACTGCCCCAAATGGTATCTGGTGTACACTAGCAGGATACAATGGGATGTGTTAACTTTATTTGAGCATCGCCCTGTAATTAATGCACACATTATCAATGCCAATAGCCTTGTAAGACATGATTAGGCTTAAATAATTTCCCCAATCAATAATTTGCAATCAAGGGGGAGGGTGGCTTAATAAATTTGTTCTTCTCAAGAGGAGTGGCTTAAAAACCTCTTCTTTGGCAATCCTCATGTCATCCTTGACGTCTGAGAAAACCGTAGGTTGTACAAAATAGCCCTTGTCTCCATGCCGAGCACCACCACACTCAAGCTTCGCTCCTTCCTTTTTCCCACTCTCAATCAGATCAAGGATTTTATTGAACTGTTCTTCATCTATCTAAAACAAAATAGATGATGGCAATCAAAAATAATCTAAATTTGTAACTTTAGACTGTTTCTACAATACTTTTTTGGCGTTTTTAATAACACAATTATTCCACTTGTGCTTGTTGGATATGAGATGGTTATAGCCAACTTGGTGCTACGTGCCTTGTTGACTATCTTCCATCTCATATCCAACGCACACTCATGGAATAATTGTTAAATATTCAACTGGCAATTAATTTGAGGAATATGATTAGTTAATTTTAGTTATTGGCCATCCATTTACCAAGAGGTTGTAACAACACATACCTCATTTTAAAATAAGAGAAAGAAAGAGTGTGTTTTATTGATAGACACTTCACAGACTGAATTGTGTGACTTTACAAAACTTGTAAAAATAATGATAAAAATCTCTATGAAATCTAACAAGACAATTTATAACCACACAAACTTACATGATAAAAACGCATTTAACTGTACATTTCCTCTGAGACACACCTGTTTACGAAGGAGTCAGTGAATCCCTTTGTTCGGAATTATGGTTGGGCAAACCTCCTTTCTCTCCTTATGTTGTATCTGACATTACAGCGTGTCGGTAGCAAATCATGTAATCTATTCAAGGGATCTTTCACAACTGACTAAGAGCTGTTCATTTACTTCAAAAGACTGTATAACTGATAGTTTCAAAAAGTACATAGCTGGTAAAATGGAGTAAGGCCCGGTTCAGACGCCGATCTTTTCATGGGCCGAACCTAATTCCTTGAATGAAGTACATGATAAGATCGGCGTCTGAATCAATTTGGAACGGCTATTTCAATTTGGGACAGCTCACCCGTTCTTCTCGCCTGGCTAATAGCCGAGAATTTTGCCTTTGGAACACCTTTGCAACGGCTTAATTCAGACGCCATACTTTTTGTGACCTTTTCATGTACCGATCCTAATGCATAAATTATGTTAATGTATTTTGCATTATTTTGACTGGTTTTATTGGAACCGTATTTAAGTCCAAATTCAAATTGAGTTCGGCTCATGAAAAGATCGGTGTCTGAACTGGGCCTAACTTCTCACCTGTGGTCCCTGCTCAATCACATCATCAAAGGGATCCCCAACTGTACGCTTTATAGCTCTTTCCACACTTTTCTTAACAAAATCATCATAAATGGTGTCTTGTACAAAAGTGCGACTTCCAGCACTGCAGCACTGTCCTTGGTTGAAGAACAATGCAGAGTGTGCATACTCCACTGCAGTGTCAATATCTGCAGTGTCAGCAAAAATTATATTAGGGCTCTTTCCTCCAAGTTCTAGTGTCACACGCTTTAGGTTGGAGCTTGCAGCTGCTGCTTGTATTATTCTCCCAACCTTGAAAATACAACATTCGCTTTAAAAACAATAATACATGTAAATATCAGTTTTACGGGCAATTATATTCTAATACAAAATATTTATTACTGTACAGTCTACACGTAACATTGGGATTTGTCATGTAGTCTTAACTTACTTAGCCAGATTTCACTTTCAGTTGCATATAATTTATAGGGCATGAGCCAACTATACTTATCAGATGAATTACACTGTCAGAATCATGATGTCATTTGCAATAGTTTTGTGTCCAGTAAGGCAAAGTAATGGTAAAAGCCAAGCGACTGAGGGTAATTCTACCCCCACTCCCTCCCGCTGGATGGGACACTAGTCCATTACAGGGTTCCTTCCAGCATTAAATTTGCCAGTACCCATTTATACACTTGGGTGAAGAGAGGCACTGTGAGAGTAAAGTGTCTTGCCCAAGAACACAACGCAGTGCTATGGCTTAAACCTAGACACCTGATCCCGAGTCCCATCAGGCCACCACGCCTCCCTTTTGTGTCCAGAACTAAATTTGTCACACAAATTATTCAAGGGGAAACAATCTCATTCTGTGTATTAATTAGTATGGGTAATCAAATGGTGACAAGTGAAATTCGGAAATACTTTCATACGTGTTTTGTCATAATTTCCTGAGCCTTTAGGCAGTTTTATAATTTCCCATGTGAAATTCCTAATTTATTAATGCTGAAATTTCATGCCAAAATTAAGGAGTAATTTGTCACCCATCTTATTAAATTTATCAATTTTTATCTCATGATTGTTGATTCTGGCTCACCCTCATCAACTATCACTTGATAGAAAATCTGTTACTGTGTGGCTCTCATTTTATGGCATTCACTTGATAAAAAAACATGTCAATTAAATCTTAATCCAGCTGCTATACTAAAAGCTATGCAAATATGGGCAGACAATCTTCTTGACCCAGTCACAAAACTTATTTCATCTCAATAGAGGGGGTAAGTTTCTAAAGAAACTGTGGTGCTGCGTCGGTGGGAAGTATAACAATATAATTTAATTTAACATTATCAACCCAGTTGATAAAACCAAATTATATTGTTATTTCATCTCAGTTGTTTGTAGAAATTTTAGATCATTCCATAAAGCATTTACAATAACCAGCTGCATATAAATTTTTAGGCTCTACGAAATCTACTTTTTGTAATTCACTTCATCAGCTCTGGTACGTGTTGGGACAAGATTTATTTATACATGAAATTTAACACAAAATGGTTAGCTTGTTCCCTATTTCTTACACAACTGGGTATTAAAATGAATGTGGAAATTTCATTACATGCCTTTCAGCAAGGGCAGAGCAAAACATGTGAGAATTTTAACTGGTGATCGAGTTATCTCCCATTATTTATGGCTCCAGCTCAATGAAAACTAGAGGTAAGATGCAGGATTCTCATTGCAAGAAAGCGTGCCCTAGATGGGTACAAGTACCAGGGTACAGAAGAGTCAGAATCCACCTACTTTCAAATTGGACAAAATTATAATAAAAAATTCATATCATATCAAGTGTTTTTCTTGCCTGGCGTCTCTTCTATGGATGCAGTCCTACATAGAAAAATTAACTTATGAAACCCCTGCATATGGAACAGAGTTTCTTACTATGTACCAACTGAGGGTTCAGTACACATTTGAAGTAGGCAGCTGGTTTAAATAGCGAAACTGGCTGTTTTATAAGAATTGTTCTTTTGTTTCTTCAATTCTGGGCAAAAGTAGCCAACTGTTCTAAGCAAAGTAAAGTAACGTAGCTGACACTTTTGTCAGCCATTGTTGAAAGCACTGTATGTACCTCAGTTGACCCAGTGAATGACACTTTGTTGACATTCATGTGCTCTGATATTGCTGCTCCTGCTGTGGGACCATAACCAGAGATGATATTCACTACACCAGGAGGAAAACCAGCCTGAAAGTAAAGAGTGACATCTAAAACAATTATTGGGATGAGGTTTCATCAAGGGTAATGTAACCGCTATCAGGTGAATAATACTTATGGGGAACTTGATAATCACTGTGACAATAAACCAAATTCAACAACCGTTTTATAATTGTTAATTTATCTACAGTTTGCAGAATTGTGTATAATTATTAATAGTAATTATTAATTCGAATAAGTAAAGATTTGGTAAAACATTTGACGATAAAAATCTGCGATAAAATATTATAAAGCATAACACGACGTTTCGACGTTTCCAGAACGTCATTATCAAGTGAAAGTAGAATAATAAAATCTAGTATATATAGTGAGGCGGTGAATAAATTAAAAGGCATTGAAAGTTAAACAAAGAGTTTGGCCCTGATGGAGTCGCTCTGGGTGTTTAAATTGGGTCTTATTGTTCTTATGTACAGCATTTCATAAACAAGACAATCCCATTTCGTGCCACATTTTTTTCATTATCCCCAGTAAAAGGATTCCAGTTATCATAACTACAGTAAAAACAAATATCATTCACCTCTTTGAACAGGGATCCTAGATATAGAGCTGTTAATGGAGTTTGCTCAGCTGGTTTAAGTATGACAACATTGCCACAAGCCAGGGCTGCAGAAATTTTCAAACCAGCGATATTCAGGGGGAAGTTCCATGGAGTAATAGCTCCAACCACACCTACAGGCTCATGTCTAGTGTACACAAAATAAGGGCCATCTGCAAAAAAAGAGAGGGGATCCATATTCACAGTTGTCCAGTCACCCAAGACAACTAAAAAATCATGGATGACCACCAGTAAAGTTTGAATCTACCACAATAATGTCTCTCTCAATTGTCCATTTTAAACTTTAAGAAATAAGAGAATCCCGTACAAAATTTTGGTCGAGATTTTGGCGAGATTCTCGGTGAGATTTTGGTCGCCGAGATTTTCATATGGTTAGTCAAGATCTCGCCATGAATCTTGTTGATCTGTGACGAGATCTTGGCATTGGTGATACCTCGGTGAGATCGCCAGCGAGATCTTGGCATTCCGGCGAGATCATCTTACCGAGATCTTGGCATTCTTGGCAAGATCTCGGCGAAACCTCAGCAATCTCACCAAGATGGCAGAGATCTTGGCGAGATCTAGGCAAAATTTTGCACTGGAATAATTTTCAGCTTGCTTTCACGATACAGAGCCATAAAACTTATTGAGCCACCAATATTCCTTGCCACCATCTTGCATGAGCTAGTCAGAAGCCAAACTAGACAAAGCTTTTGCCCAAAGCAATGTGTTTACAAAGGGCTGCTGCTTTTAATTTTACTTCAGTTTAGCTTCACACTTTTCGTAAAACATTTTGGCATTTGAGATCACCACCAGCCCTTTGAATTTCCACTGACCTTTTATATATAATTGGAAAATATTTTTTGCTATATGGTAATGGTATGTCACCACTGTACTACATAGCATTCCAGATTGAATTCCATTTTTAGCTGTTTCTTGCAGAAAAATTTGGAAAAGAATGAGTGTGTAAGGACATCTTGCATCTGATTAAAAGGTGACTGAAAAAGATATTCTTATACTAACCAGAAGAGATGGTCTTTCCTGTTATCTTATCAGCCCAGCCAGCATAGTATCTGAAGCACTTTACGGTAAACTCCATGTCATCTACAGAATCAGCAAATAATTTTCCACTGTCTAATGTCTCCAGGGACTAAAAAAAGGTCAATAACAAAATATAAACAAATATTAAATGAAAATATTACTGATATTACTTATAATAAGTCCCACCCACCCTGAAATATCCAAGTCCTCTACCCAATGATACATGTATAAGCTCATCTGGGACATTGAGCAAATATAAGCGAAGGGATTTGTTTTAGACATTTTGTACATTGATGTACAAAGATTCATATATGTCCTGCAGATGAAAGTGAGAAATGATCATCACACTTATTCCAGTTTAAGCAGTTGGAATAAAGCCTGAAAACCTTCAGGGCTTCAACAGGATTTGAACCCATGACCTCTGCAATGCCAGTGGGATATTTCACCAACTGAGCTACATGTATGAAGTCACACATTAGGAGCAAGGTCAACTTATTGAGTTCATATTTTTCTGTGACTGAGTGAAATGACGTAAAGCATATGAAATAATCCATATGTATGAACGGTAGATGTAAATGAAAGTGAGAAATGATCATCACAGTGAATTTCATTTTTTTAGTGTACATTGTTGTCACTGGTTTAAAATGTTTCTTCTTTTACGTCTATGATTTATCAGACCAGTAACATCCAACCTACATGTAACAATATTTTAAATACCCCTCACAACTTTTAAGTAAACAAACTATATGTTGATGCCAGTGCTCATCACGTCACTTACAGCCAGATAGTCCAAATCTCGTTCAATAAGATCAGCTACTTTGTAGAGCAGGTTGCCTCTCTTAGAAGCATCCATGGTCCTCCAAGGACTCCCCAGTTTAAAAGCTTCAGTTGCGGCCTGGACGGCTCTGTTGACATCAGCCTAAAGGAGGGAAAGCAATCTTGCGTGATACCAGCTTCACTGCATGATGTTCTGTAAATGTGCAGTTAGTAGCTGCAAATCTGTATCGTAATAAAAGATACTAAAACTGTAGTGAATATCATAACACAATGCCCAATATATGGAAACATGATTTAAAGATATCTGAAAGCATTCTGAACATGTCCAAACATGCCCCAAATATTTTCAAACGCACCCTGAACATTTCGGAAGGTGTTCCAAATATTTCCACGTCTTTGGCCCAAGACAATTTGCCTTGCCAAGCACCACCTCATCTCAACGACTTTTTCTTCTAAAATTGGAGAATTTAATGAAGTAATAGCTGTCATCTACATGTACTTTTCTTTCCTTTATTGTTTTGAGTTTACATATTTTTGAAAAATATGTCAGTTACACCTGTAAGAGCTCAGATATTTCCGTTAGGCATGGGAAATTGGTCTGTAGGCACAGCATTGGAGTGGAGGCCAGACAGGAGTAGAAGACCAGGTCAACCCAAGACAACATGGAGGAGAATGATTTAAGAAGGCGTGCAGTTGGATGGCAGTCATGGGCGACTGTCAGAGCTCTCAAGAGCAGCAAATTGAAGAGGGTGGAAAGAAAATGTCAAAGCCTTATGTGCATTATGGCATGGAGAGTTATAGGTAGTATAGATAGGTAGGTAGGTAGGCATGAGCTGTAAATAGAGGTTTTCAGCAAACAGGCATTAGACTCGCCTTAGGCGTGAGAGTTAGAAGGTATATAATACATTGTGGTTTAATTTTATCTTTGGTTTAAAATTTTTTGAACAGTTTGATTTTCATTTCTCATTGTCTTATGTTGATTAGCATAATCTGCATCAAACTAGCACACAACATATACATATAAACATATAAACCACAACATATACATTACAGACACCCTGCTGTTATAGGCAGAAGTTGAATTACTGAAAATAACTTCTATTTACCAACTTTCTCTCATTATTGACACCGAATTGTAGTCCAGGCTAAAGATGTCTGCTGTATTATGTGGGACTTGACTTGTAATGGCATTCAAAGGGAGCATGTTCCATATATTTTGTACATCTCTGTTTGCATTAGATAGATGACGAGACAGTTTATTATGTGGGACTTGACTTGTAATGGAATTCAAAGGGAGCATGTTCCATATATTTTTGTACATCTCTGTTTGCATTAGATAGATGACGAGACAGTTTATTATGTGGGACTTGACTTGTAATGGAATTCAAAGGGAGCATGTTCCATATATTTTTGTACATCTCTGTTTGCATTAGATAGATGACGAGACAGTTTATTTCATGTCTTTTATTTTTGCCCATCAAACGGAGCTACCATTGACAACAAGGCTTGCCTTTACTGAGTAATAATAATAAAATTCAGAGGGATGCCATAAAAGTCACTGATCAAATGCAGCTTCACGAAATTCAAGAAAATTATTACTCAAACTTTACAATGTTGATAGCCCTCCAATTTTATTGGTATGTAGTACATAATTACGTACTTACTTTGTCACCTTCTGCCACATCACAGATCTTTTCCTCGGTCACTGGATTAATGGTTGCAAATGTTTTGCCACTTGCAGAATCCACATACTCATTATTGATAAACAGCTGAAAAGGAAAAATGAATCAAATGCCAAGAAAATATAAATGTGATTTTGTAGTTTTAATCATGTGTTAATAAGACTTATTATTATTATTATTTGAACATAGTATTAAGTAATAATTATAATGATAATCATAATTATTAATAATGATAATATATTAATCATATATAATTATTGTTAAGGTCCATAAGTATTGATTCTTTACTTATGAGGCTGCTTAATATATAGTCGTGTATAATGTATAGGTTTACATGTAAAGGACGAAGTTTATTTTCCAAAAGGGTCATTAGTAACACAATTTGTCAGATGGCTAAACTCAACAAAACCTCAAGTTAATAAGCAAACTAAATCGAACATAGAGAACTCTTACTGTAATGAAAGATATTTTAATGCGTGACCTGATGTGATGGCATGACTTCCGAGGTCACCTATGTCAATTGAATACCTCTTTGTTTAAGTTAAATTCCTTCGTTAATATGGTGGTGCACCCATGGTACACCTAACAGCTGGAGGCGAGCTCGCTTAAAGGTGACCATGCATTCCAGATCGAATTGGATTTAGAAATGTTGGTAATTTGAGGAGAGGGGAAAACCAGATAACCCAGAGAAAAAACTCTCTGAGCAAGGCCGAGAAGCAACAACAAACTAAGACTACATGATGTCGGTCCGGGAATCGAATCTGGGCCACGCTGGTGGGAGGTGAGTGCTCTCATCACTGCACCAACCCTGCTCCCCACTGGCATATTGACGGATGAAGCAAATACAGAGTCAAAATACTCTAATTTTTTGGTTCAATTGAACTAATCGAGTCCAGTCACTGAGATGTTGATTGATTTTGATAAAGTTCATATCAAAATGGCCAGGCACAATCTAATTGCTAGTGTTTTTAAATTCAATTTTTAACTATTTATATAATTAAGCTGAAATCATTTTTACCCTTTTAGTGATATTTATTATTGATATTTCTATTAACAAGGCCCCCTCTGCAGGATACTGCAGCCATCATCCTGGATAAACAGGTTTGGTGGACTAAGGCTGATCCGTTTCACAAGAGTAAATTTGTTGAAGTGCGCAATGTGCAACACCGTGAATTCACACGTGAAGCTACAGTAGATCATAGATTGTCAACGTTCTCCGTGCAGGGTCTGGTCATGCATGTCTGTGTTATGCTCAGCTTGAAAAGAAAAGACTGTTTTCTTTTAATAAGTAACTCTGCAAATAAGTATGGATCTTATAAAAGCTATAACCTACCTTTTTAAACTTAATTTCTGGATTCCGTATGGCTTTAGGCATCTTTGATCTTTATTTCGAACAAAAAGTGGTGGGATCCCAGGCTCTTTGCGATTAACTCCGGGGAATGTGGGATCGAGTTTTCATCCGACGACCAAGTAATGTTGTGGCGATAAATGATTTTTACGATTGTGAAAGTGTGGCGAAAGTTTTAAAAATTTCCATTTTTGTAAACCACTAAAAGCGTTGTTTTAAGCCTCCTTTGCAGACTTTCTTTTGGCTCACCACGCAAAGAAGATTGCGTGACGAGCCGAAAGAGGTCAGGGTAACGCAGGCGCCCAGAGCGCACGTTGCCCGTTCCACTTGATTGTAAATAGTCTCCTTCGCAGCCGTTTTTGGGGGTCAGAAACGGCTGCGAATGAGACTAGCTGAATAAGTGTATTAAAACGGCATGGCGTTGTTATCCTTTTTGCCGCTGTTAAATTTTCACGGGGCGGTAAATGTTCTAGTCCAGTGAACCCATAGTCTCCTTCGCAGCCGTTATGGAGCATTGCGTGACGACCCTAATAACGGCTGCGAAGGAGACTAATGAACCCAGGGCGAACTTCCTGGCTTGGTAGTTAAAACAAACTCGATTGCATTAAAGAATATTAAAATGGACCAGTGTGTCAGTTATCTCTTTCCTTTTATCACCTTTCTGTGGGCTTTGCCACTCCATCAAACCCCTGACAAATAGCAGACTAATTTTGACGGCGACAGCAACGAAAGAAAAATCCTGGGGTAGTGGCACCCCCTATCGTGAGCTTTTCGGGGAGTTTTCGGCTGGAGGCATATAGAAGTGGAGGGGAACAGGGTGGCCGGGAGGTGTGCTGGGAACCGGGACAAAGTTCGCAAAACTGCGCAATATTTTGCAATAGAAATAAAACAAAGAGGCGGGAACCACTAAAGAAGGGGTGGAAGCCGGGTGTAATAGGAGGTTCACACTATCTGTCCCCCGGGGACTCACATATGATCACATATGAAAGGACAGGATGCTCGTCAGAAATTTAGCCTGCGTGGCAGGCGTCCGAAGGGGAGGGAGATGGGGGAAAAACCAGCGCGCGAGGCGAGGGCGCTGGTTTTTCCCCCATCTCCTACTCCCCTTCGGACGCCTGCCACGCAGGCTATCAGAAATTTTGAATAAAAGCCCTAAAAGAGACTGATATGGGCGTGGCCGAAACTTTTTTCACCCCTAAAAGAGACCATTATATGCATCGGGTAAATGAAACGAATTCCAAAATATTCATATTAAATATATAGTTGTATATTTCTTCGCGTGTCATGGAATGTTGCAAGTATGTAGATCGTGAGCTATTTTTGTGTTAAAACATTTTCTTTTGGTTGTCATTTGTTTGTTAACCTCTGTTGTACTTATCCATAACTTCGTAAATTTACCCATTGTAAATTAGTAGTGTTATTGTGTAAACGTAGCGTAAACTGCTATTTGCAAGTTTCGACACAATAGAATTTTTAATTTTCTTTTACGCCTTGCGTTGCACATAGTTTTTGGGCGTGTAAAAGGTCGGAAGGTTCTCGAGTTAAAAGAAGAGTTTTTAAGAGCTTGGAGCAACGAGATTTCGAGAGAAGGCTGTGGAAGAGCACATGGAATCATTGCCGAGAGTCATCAGCACGGCGAGATCCTGTTCAGGGTAAAACCCATTTACCGGGGAAAGCCTGTGTGTGTGTTGGATAGCCGGGGCTCATCCTCGGTGTAAAAGTCTGTTCAACTCACCAGTGACGTAAAAGAAAGACAACAAAGAACCTCGAAACAATACAGAACACAGAAACAATAGCTCAAAAACAAAGAAAAAAGTCACAGGTTCTTACACCGAGGTAAACCCATGGAACGCTAAAAGTGTAACCTGCCTGTTCCGTGATGACGAATGGTAAAGTGGAGACATGAAGTGAACCAATACCTCAGTAAAACCAAAGACAAAACCGGGAGAAGAAAAGCCCAGGGAGAGAAGGTTCGTTTGCGGTATTTGTATTGAAAGTGTACGTCGGTAGTGTGGCGGGCGGATTCCATCTCAGCGTGCAACCCTAAACAAGACCTTCGGCTAAATATAATGGTGTTTTGCCCAGAACACACTAAGTGACACCAAAATCCGAATTTTTTTTTACTTTTTTAAAATTTTATTTCATTATAATACAACACCATACAAAATTACGCCACACCAATAACAACACATTACTTAGAACCCCTACTTACATTTACTAGTTCTAAGAATTTTGACTGAGATACATATATAACCGTAGAATTACAAAAATAACTGACAAAGACCACTATTGCTGGCTTGCAAGTGACGTCACGGAAGCCATGGTGGTGGTCAAGAACAATAGCCTTTCTCTCCCCTGGGAACTAAATTCTATTTTTATGTAAATCCTTCAAAGAAAATTCCTATTGTTTTGACCCCCAACATGGCCGCCCTGTCACGTGGTTGCAACCCAAGAATTACTGACTTAAATTATACTTTCGATACAATCTAATATTTTTATTTTACAACAAATGATGAAAAATTATTTTATAAAAGAAAGTAATTAAATTGGAAGTTTGTCCATTTTGCCTCCAAAATATCTGTTTTATCATTGATTAGCCCAAATATAGTTTTCAGTTTCATATTTAATTATAATTTTCTCTTTAAATCCATTGATACGTGGAAGAGCCCCAAGGAGGGACGACGAGTATCCCCACCCCTTTCATATTGAGTCCCACCTGCTCCTGTCCCTCTCCCATAGAAGAGTAGGTACTTGACGAGGTGAAGTATCATGGTCTATGTTATAGAAATTCAATGTTAGTTGCTTAAGGTATTTAAGGGCCTTGAAGACGGTCCTTGGACATACCACAGCAAATGGCAAGCAGAGCAAGCCAAGTTCGGGTTTCATTTTATCAACTGTTACCATACTAGGACCTGTTTGAGGGTCTCAATGGGGAAAACAATGAAATGATCAAAAAATACCACAAGCCGTCAAAAAAGAAAAAACAATAACTGCCAAACATAAGTTGAGTCATAAAATGGGTTTACCCCCCTCCCCCCAAGAAAAAAACACACACACACCACAGACCCCCTATTAGCAAGCTAATTTGAAAGGCAGCTTTAGAATGTCAGCATGATGAAAACAGGTTATTCAAAGAGCAAATCACACCTAAAATCTGTAAGAAATAAATCCTAATTTATTTCATTTCACACGATTCCAGTATCACTCCATAATACATTGAAAGCAGTTAAGAATTCTTTGATGGGACTTTCATTGTAACCTGCAAGAAAAGCAAAAATAGCATCAGTTTGAATACCGGCATAACAGTTACAGTGCAACAAATTCAAACGGGGCAAGCCAAAGTTTTTCAGCCAATCACAAGAATCGGGGTACATTCATCAGTGGACCAATCACAGTGAGAATTTAACGTTATAAGGTGGCGACACAAATGTTTCATCACTGTATGCCCCTGTGTGCAACAATGTTGTGGACACAAAAAAATGTTTCTGATTTTATTCAGAGACATTTTGTGTCTGCAACAAATGTTTCCTCGTTTGGGCGAAGAAAGAAACATCATCAGCAACAATGTGTCCTCATTTGTGGACTTACCAGGAAACTTGCTTTTTTCGTTAGCTACTTTCGATCACAAATTGGTTACAACTTACTGTTTTTACTTCCAGGAAAGGAAATAAGCCATATTCACCCCTGAAAAATAAGGTCCAAAACTGTCAGTTGAGAAACAAGTTATTATTAAAAATTACTTCCCCTGTTACTTAGCTTCTGAGATGACGTTGTGAAGATGTGGTATATATAGTTCAATTTGTCCTGATTATTGATACGCATTACGGGTATTTTTTTTGGGGAGGGGGGGGGGGGGGTGATTATCATTAACAGGCCATTTCCGAGTTCCCTTTTCCCTCAGTTTCAAAATGAGTCATAGAGCAAAAACTGCGAGCTTGTTTTGCACGAGAATGAAGATGTAGGTAATTAAAGACACATTTCATATAAATGGTTTTGCACTTGGACTCGTTTTGAAGCTGAGGAAAAAGAGAAATTGGAAATCATTGGCTTATTCTATTTGATTTTGGCCATTTCTAATAAATGTATAAGATCAACATAAAGTATGGTTGATAAAATAGATTTCCATATGTTAGCATCGATCAGCTGCACATTTGAACAACCCTCCAAGTTTATTTTTTCCTTACAGGCCAAATGGCCACTGACTGCAGTTTAAGTTTGATTGCCAGTGCAAAATTTTGCTCACTAAAGTAAGCTCAAGCGCTCAATCCTTCTTCTCAATTTTATTCGCCAGCTGGCAACTTCTGTTGCAATTTAGTCGCCAGCTCCAAAATTTTGGTCACCATGGTGACTCAAATGGTCCCAACATGGAGGGTTGCATGTGAACTGTTGCTATCAAACTGATTTCTCATGCACGCTAAGCGAAGGTGAACAACACAAGAGAGCATGTGACCTTAGACCACTGCACACTTGCAACCCAGACTTCCAGATGTACAAGAGAAAAACGTTTATCCACTTATTTCGTTTCTCAAACATCGGAAAACAACACTTAAAAATATAAACAACTTCTGCTGGTGTACAATTACCATTCTCTTCCAAATCCAGACATTTTGTAGCCTCCAAAAGGTGCTTGAGGGGCTCCACATTCATAACAATTGACCCTGAAGATAATTAATGGTTTAAGTTCAATAATAACATATTGAACAATTATCGGACATAATCCAGTTGTAGTCATTTGTGCAAGGGCGTTCTTAGGGGAGGGGGGTTCCTGGGGTGCCCATGACCTCCCTTTGTGAGACTTTTTAAGTAAACAACATGCAATATTTAAGTACTGTAGCGAAAATGTGTGAATCGGAAGAATCAACATAGCACTTGACATACAGTGTGAGAACCCCCCCCCCCCCCCCTTCCTTCCTTTGAAAAATCCTGGCTACTGCAGCCAAATTAAGATAAGACTCAGAAACAACACGGCAGATTAAACAACACTATTAAAATTGTTCACTGACCAAACTGTTCCAGCTTGTAAACTGTGAGCAATAGTTGTTGCCTTGTCTATGTCCTTGGTAAACACTGCTGCTGCAAGACCATAAGTTGTGTTATTGGCCCTTTCGATAACCTCATTTATCTCACTGAATTTTATTATCTGCTGCACCGGGCCAAATATCTATAATGGATTTTATGATAATGATAAAAATAATAAGCACATGCTAGGTTTTTCGAGGAAAATAATGCATGGTTTAGTGTGATGGTGAAGTAAAACGTTTACAGTACTCGACTGTTCTTAGAAAAAGACCTGAGGAATCACAACATATGTGGTAATGCACACAACCCATAAAAAGTCTGTTATTTTATATTAAACATGTGAAGAATTACAAGTTTCCCACTCTTGGACGTGACAAAACAATGGCAAACACCTCTTCTTTTGCAATCCTCATGACATCCCTGACATCAGAGAATACAGTAGGTTGTATGAAATATCCCTTGTCTCCATGCCGAGCACCACCACACTCAAGCTTTGCTCCTTCCTTTTTCCCACTCTCAATCAGATCAAGGATTTTATTGAACTGCTCTACATCTACCTAAACCACAGTAAGCAGATTAAAATGATGATGTATATATGTTACAAGTGGTTTAATTTTATCTTTAGTTTAACATTGTTAAACCAGTTTGATTTTCATCTCTCATTGTCTTATGTTGATTAGCATAATCTGAAACAAAGGGATATCAACATCAAACTGTTTTAAAAAAAATTTAAACCAAGGGTAATTTAAACCACAACAAAATGATATATGTAATAACTGCAATAAGTGACAACTGTGTTTCAGTGACTGTTAAACTGAAGGCAGAAGGTCAAGAGCTAATGAACACTAATCCCGAGTTCCAGCCCATTCTTTATCAAGTCTCTTGTCATGTTGCGTGTCAGAGAGTGGGTCAGATTTGGTCTACCGAAACATGGACCTGCGTCACAATGGTTCTTATCATGATAATAAAAGCAGCTGGACAAAATCATATTCACAGCTGATCACACCTGATGCCTGCAATACAGCCTCACTTGCATCACGCCTGATGCCTGCAATAAAGCCTCAATTGCATCACACCAGATGCCTGCAATAAAGCCTCACTTGAATCACACCTGATGCCTGCAATAAAGCCTCACTTGCATCATGCCTGATGCCTGCAATAAAGCCTCACTTGAATCACACCTGATGCCTGCAATAAAGCCTCACTTGCATCACACCTGATGCCTGCAATAAAGCCTCACTTGCATCACACCTGATGCATGCAATAAAGCCTCACTTGCATCATGCCTGATGCCTGCAATACAGCCTCACTTGCATCATGCCTGATGCCTGCAATAAAGCCTCAGTTGCATCACACCTGATGCCTGCAATAAAGCCTCACTTGCATCACACCTGATGCATGCAATAAAGCCTCACTTGTCTACCTGTCTATTGGGATAAAATTGCAACAATATAGACTACTTGCTGCAGTAGTAGAATGCCTGAGTGTTAATACATATAAACCTCAGAGTCATGAGAACTGACTGTTTGGAGATGTTATCTATCACAGTTTGTAAACCTGATAGGCCAGTGCAAAAAATGCCTCACACCTGTGGTCCTTGCTCAACCTCACCATCAAAAGGATCCCCAACTGTACGCTTTTTAGCTCTTTCCACACTTTTCTTAACAAAATCATCATAAATGGTGTCTTGTACAAAAGTGCGACTTCCAGCACTGCAGCACTGTCCTTGATTAAAGAACAATGCGGAGTGTGCATACTCCACTGCATACTCCATATCACTGTCAGCAAAAACTATATTAGGGCTCTTTCCTCCAAGTTCTAGTGTCACACGCTTTAGGTTGGAGTTCGCAGCTGCTGCTTGTATTATTCTCCCAACCTTGAAAAGAATACAACATTCCATCAAACGTACTTGGAAAATTATAATGCAAAATGAGTCCACTATGCTTACAGGCAAAACATATGGCACTAAATTTATGAAAATATTATAATTTATGAAGACTCATAAATGATAACATATGCAATAAATTTTTAGATACCTCAGTTGACCCAGTGAATGACACTTTGTTGACATTCATGTGCTTAGATATTGCTGCTCCTGCTGTGGGACCATAACCAGAGATGATATTCACTACACCAGGAGGAAAACCAGCCTGAAAAAATAGAAGACTGGCTTATTTGGATTATCAAAATGTAAAATCTCTTTGCTAGTGCTACCACTGATAATGTCTCGAGACAGTTCCATGTTTCTAAAAAGTTGAAGTATAGCATGTAGTGCCGGTAGTGCATTGAACTCCAGATTGAACAATCGAGATTTTAATGCTGGCTGGGTTCATTGTATTTGTTGCTTTTCTGAGAAGTGGCTGAGAGGTACCCTGTGATGGACTAGCAATGCCCTGTGGCCTTAAAGGTACATGCTACAGAAAGGGTAATAGGTTTAGATTTTTTGTGGAATGTCAAAAATGACATTTCTGGTGGCTCATAATTGGACACCTCTCCCATAGGCAGAGATGTTTTCTGATCCCAAGTGTATCTAAAGCACTTTCACTATAATTTTCTTAAATCAGTTTTTGATTTCCAAAATTAATCTGTTTGATTTCTGAAATCAGTCTTCGATTTCCTAATTATGTTTAATTTAATTCAGTCTGCCATTACTTTCAAAACTAACAGATGAGTCCTACTTCTCAGTTCTCAAGGCAATTCTGTTAGAGTTTGTCCAACTGATAACTCATCAAGGAACCTTGTTTACCTCTTTAAACAGAGATCCTATATACAGAGCTGTTAATGGAGTTTGTTCTGCTGGTTTAAGTATAACAACATTGCCACAAGCCAGGGCTGGAGCAAGCTTCAAGCAAGCCATGTTCAGGGGGAAATTCCATGGCACAATGGCTCCAACCACACCCACAGGTTCATGTCTAGTGTACACAAACAGAGGACCATCTGTGGGTAAGAACAGAATAGGAGTAAAACTGTATCAGAGTATATCCTGCAACTTACAAGCTCTAAATTCTGCCTACCTGTAGAATCTGTACACCCCAGAATTTATTTCTGTGGCCATGGCTGACATTGATTTTTATCCCAAAGGAACTGATCAATAGAATAACACTCAGACAAGAACCTTGTAACCTCACTCGAGTAAAAGAAGCCTTAATTAGGCAACCATGAGAAACAAAATTAAAACCTCTCTGTAAAATGCCTTTCCAACATGAGGCTCATCAGAAGACAACCCCCTCCCCCAAACTCAAACACATTGTTTTGTTACATATATAATCACTTTCCTAAAAGGTACCAGCCTAGGCCCTTATATTGATGAGCGATAAATAACATTGGCTTGCTAACACCCAAAATGATTTCTCAAGAGGTGAAAACCATTGTAATTCTAACTGAAGCCAATGGTGTATTTGCAGATAACACAGTGATGTGCATTTACAAGAGCACATCCAAGTGGTTAGGGCACTGGACGTTTAATCCCAAAGTCCCAGTTTTAAATAATTAGCTCCAGCCACAAGATGGATTTGTGATTGGTGGTCCCAAATTCAACTTCTTTCCTCCATGCTTTGAACTAATGTCCGCATATACAGTCAAACCTCGATTATCCGGACATCGATTATCCAGACTAATTTCGATTGTCCGGACTTTTTCTCTGGTCCCAATTTTTTTCGTGAATATTAATAAGCTGTGATCTATAAGTGTTAAGAAATCATGCAAAAATAAATTTAAAACAGCGTACTTATCTGCCTTGCTTTCAAAAGATTGTGCACTGCAAGACTTGCTGCAAGCCAAAAAGCATTCTAAAGCATTCAGCTCAATTGTGATTAGTTCGGAAGTTTTGTTGCCAAGGGAATGCCACGCTTAATCAGTTCGTTGAGCGACTGGGTTTGTGTGAACACATGAAACAATCGCAAAGTCAAAATGACAACATGTCTTAGTCTACGAAGCAAAAGTGGCCTTTTCTCTGAAATGGTAAACAAATAATTACTTCATGTTTGTGCACGGTCAACTGGAACACTAATTTCAGGTCCACTTCTTCAGAAGGCAAAACATTTCTCTATGCAGTTTCTTCCTCCAAACATGATGTCCATCTCTAAATAATTCAGCCAATGGATGAGTCTTGCAAGCGATGAAGGATCAATACAAAACAAAGCTTCTCCAAAAAAGTGATTTGCGCTCAAGACCTCGATCAAACACAGAGAATTAAGGACATTGAAAGTTTCATACAGTAAAGGGAACACTTTACATGGAATGAAGCTTATCCAGACTATTTACCCAAGTCCCAACGAGTCCGGATAATCAAGGTTTGAAAATTTTGGAGAGCACCAAAGATGCATAAGAGTTGCTGCATAGGGCTCCTTTTGACAAAATTAATTATGTTAAAATTATTTAATATTTTTCATCTTTATTAAATTTTAATATGCAGTTAATAAAAATTATAATAATTTAATATTTATATGGCATAAATTAGCATGATCAATGCGATTAAATGCACCTCATGATACAGTTAGTTATTCATTAAGTATGGATGAAATGTAGCCTCAGAGGTTATGCAATATGAAGCACAGATTTCTTGGATACTAACCAGAAGAAATGGTCTTTCCTGATATCTTATCAGCCCAGCCTGCATAGTATCTGAAGCATTTCACTGTCAGATCCATATCATCTACAGAATCAGCAAATAATTTCCCACTGTCAAATGTCTCCAGAGACTGGCAAATGAATTACAATTAAAACATTAATTATTACTAGTGCAGCCGGGGCTATGAAAGCGCTGCGGAAATTTGGTCGTAGTTTGGAATTGGAGAAGGATTGAATACGAAAATAGGGTATTATTAAAGTTTTTTCTTTCTTGCAACACATGCCCATCCGCCAGAGATCCGAGCCGCCACGGTACTGCTATAACAGACGCCAACCGCCAAAGATATTTTTTAGCGTAATGACAGATGACAGTACTATTGGAAAGCTGTGGCGTCGAGACTCAAAAAGGAAGATCACAGCACAAGCCTTCTTTGTTGTTGTTGTTGTTTCAAATTGAGGCTCTACCAATGCGCAGTGCATTCTGCTCCACTGAAAGCGAGGCTATTCTGCAGTAGTACATTCTGGTCTACTGTAAACGAGGCTCTACCACAGTGCAAAGCATTGTGGTCCGCTGAAAGCGAGGCTCTTAACCACAGCAAAATCTCAATTTTTCTACCTTTATATTATGATTATGAATTGCTGCTCCACTAGCTCCGCAGCAATCACACAGCTAGCACATGATTGTGTAAATTCATGTAATCAAATTCAATGGCATAAGCATGCTTCATGTTGTGCATGCTGATGACACTGATGACGTAAACAACACAGATCAGAGCAGAGGGAATTTCTCTTAGTTGCATTGAAAATGTTATAAAACAATTGATTCATGCATTAGCTGTGCAAGCACTTGGCAAGGTTGAAGAGCACTCAAGAAGCTAGTAAGAGTTGCTCTTGGCTATGCTTTGAGCTTCCTCAGAGCCCACTTTTTTTGGTCAGAACCAAGGATGTGAACTCTGACATGGCCAGTTATGAAAATCTGTGATTCATGGACTCCTGGACCCAATTGTTCAAAGAATGGATAACGCTATCCACTGACTTTCCAGTAGATAAGTACTGGACAAAATTACTACGCTATCCACTGTGATTTTTATCTGGTGGATAACGTTATACACCCTTAAAACAACTGGGTCCTGGTTGTTAATGCATGAAATTGATCCATCCCAAGTTAATTATTGTAAAATACAGTGGAGCTTAGCTTATTGTAAGAAACAGCCAACGATTATAATAAGCCAGGTAGCAGGTCATCTAACCAAATTTCCTCTCTGTACAACTTGTTTATTATATCCAAAATGTCAGCAATATAATTGCACTTACAGCCAGATAGTCCAAATCTCGTTCAATAAGATCAGCTACTTTGTAGAGCAGGTTGCCTCTCTTAGAAGCATCCATGGTCCTCCAAGGACTCCCCAGTTTAAAAGCTTCAGTTGCTACCTGGACAGCTTTGTCCACATCAGCCTGAAATGAGAAAAAATGTTTATTTATAATAAAAAAAACCATTATTTATATTTTCTGAAATAACTTCATTACAGGCTAATCCCATGAATATTTTCCAAAACGAGTTTGATTGACATTTTATTGGTGTTATTGGATTGTTTTCAGCCTTTTTTTCACTCAGTCCAAGGTGACGTCCTTTGGTTTACCCTCCCTCCTTATTCAATACAGAATAATGAGAAAGAATAGTGAGAAATTGGTAACATGCATAAAGATTAGGATGAACTGAAGGATTCAGATGGTGAGCCACCAATTATAACCAAAAAAAGTCAAATTAAATCCTGTAATCAAATGGAATTTGGAAAAAGAATTTCTAAGTTTCTTGTCACCAAAACTTTTAACTTAAGGCAAATTCTATAATCAGATTCAGATTCAGATTCAGATTCAGAATGTTTAAAGTTAACTGATTGAATTTACCATATTGTTGGAAAAGAATGAAACAGATTTCAAATCAAAGGATGGAGACAATCAGTGATCCAATCAAAACTCTAAGTGATAACAAGAAGCTAAGTCCAGTAAAACGTGCACGCAAGTCACAGTTGGTTTTGATTTTAAACCAGATTGTTTGAAAAAGTGGCACAGGATTTTTAAACCAATCACTATGCAAAGTAATGCAAAACCAAAGCAAATGCAGAATTACTTTCAACTCTCAAGTGAAAATGGCAGAAAACCATGCTATCATTAGGATACTACCACGAGCTTTATATCTCAACATGACAAAGTCAGGCTGGCTTTTTGAAGTTCTGCCTCCATGGCTTGGAAAAAAGGCTTCAATTAATTTTTCCCTCCCCTTAAAAAAGACAAAAATGCCCGTAGTAGTGTCCCTTGTTTGAGCAAGACTATTAGCTCCTCCATTCTAAACTGTCTGAGCACAATACCAGAGAAAGGTATATGATACAGCAGAACATCTATAAAACAGTCAGTAAAAGAATGAAAATCAAAACAAGGAAACCACTGTCTGTTATATTCAAATTCTTTTTATTCAATCATATGTTAAGTACTAAATAATTAAATGTCAGGGTCATTGCATTTTGAACATCTGATGTTAGAGAACTTTTAAATCAATTGATGATAACTTAATATTCCTTTCAGGCTTTCTTTAATATGGCTCTCCAGCCATGCAGTGTGATCCTATCTACAGACGATTGATATGACGACTTTTATGAGTTCTTTGTTGGGACTTTTGTTGTAACCTACAAGAAAAAGGGCAAAGTACCATTAGTCGAGGATGTGCGAGTGGATTGGAAGTACATCACCTTTTCTATAGCAGGTTTGGGCTGGTTGCTCTGTCCTTGAGATATCATTTTTAATAATATTATTTAAATAATGATCATTTTAATAGAACTTCCAATTATGGGTTGGCAAATATCTGTTGTGCATGTTAATGTATATGTACAAGGAAGTGATGGCAACTGTTATGTTAAGCTTGTTTATTTGGTATATGTTAAGTCAGTATATCAGCGAACCTCCACTACTCTTATGACAAGTTGACATTGAATTGGTTGAAATACAGTAGTAGAAGAAAGAAATGATTTTAATAGTAACAAAAAATACAAAAGATAATGTATATCATCATCACCTTTATTTAGCCTTGGGTTGATGAGGGTTGTTAGGCCTGTAGCAATACTATGCTAATTCACATTACAAAAGACCAGACCACAACACCGGGAACCCCATGCCCTACACTTTGCGACAAGTGTGTGGGTTCTTTAATGTCCCCAGCTGACCGTAACATTCGAGATGGGGCCTACGGTGTATATAATAGTGCTTTAAATTTCCTGTGTTCAGCCATTTTTGGATTTTATGACAAACGATTGTTGCTATAATATATAATTGTTAGGTAGCAAAGGATCTTTTGTGTGGTGTGAAGAAAACTTGACCCAATCCAAATAGACCTTACTTTTTAATGAGGGTGCTTATTAGAATAGGGGTAATTTTTGAAAAAAGAAAAAGAGCACTTATATGAACACTGCATTCCATGTGTACCTGAACCTATTCCAGATAATCAGAGATTGGATCCAACTAACAATGGATAGCTTTAACTACAAATTAAATTGTCACTTACTGTTTTCACCTCCAGGTATGGCAATAAGCCATATTCACCCCTGAAAAACAAAATTTTAACTTTTAATCATCATAACCGTTAATTGTTATTTATCCAGTAAATAACTAGCCTCTTACACAGTCGTTTTTAGAGGACTGCATTTCACTTGTGGGGGAAGTGAAATGTGATCCACGAAAAACAACTGTGTGCCCGCTTGTATACACCTGATTCACAACATACCCCTTGTTCTCGTAGGTTAGAAAAATACCAGCAATCATAATCAGGGTGACAAATAATCATGATGTTAACGGGGGCCCACTGTCATGGCAGTTTGGTGTCATTTAAAATGTTGAAATATGTTCTTGCATCAATTGAAAACCCAAAAAATAATGGTGCAGTTTTGTTACCTAGGACTATATCACTACACTGAAGCCGTTTATTGACGCCTATCACTTAGGATGGCACGGATGGAAATGGATTGAAACTTAAAAAAAATAGCCAGCTTTTTCAAGTTCTAGAGCCATTCCTTAAAAATATCCCCAGATATTTATGGTTTGCTATCTCAGCCATAATTTGTTTGATATGTTCCTGTTAGTCCATCAGGAGCATTTTGGGCATGAGTAAAGGTACCAGGTAATGATTTTAGCAACAAATGAAGCTGAAAACCGTAAAACCCCTGTGGCAGTGCCCTTTAAACTCTCACCTACAAGGATTAGCCAAGTGTGTCCAAATGACTACTTGCAAATTTCAGCTTGTCGAAGATGGAACACTTTTTCAGGCTTATAGTCATAGATCTACTCCTTAGGTTGATAATAATTATCGGTAAAGCCTTGTACCAAGTGGCCCAAACTACCAGCACTTATCCCAGTTTCTAGCTGCACAAAGCATCAAATGGCTAGGCATAATTATTTCTACTTCCCTATGGATGTGATACTAGTCCATCGCAGGGTTACCCCCAGCATTATTTCGCCGGTACCCATTTCTACACCTGGGTGAAGAGAGGTTTGGTCGAAAGTAAAGGGTCTTGCCCAAGACGACAATTCAGTGCCCTGGCCAGGGCTCGAACTCGGACCATCTAACCAGGCCACTGTACCTCCCAGGTTGATGATTATATGACTATAATCAATTGTCATTTTCTCTTTTCTTATTTCCACTACTGTTCAAATCCTGTTTTTGTCTTGAAATAATTATAACACTGTCCCTGCCCTTGAATATCAACTATCCCCACTCTCATACTTTTGCTACCCCTCCTTTCCTTCCCTCCCAGCCTAGGCATGTAAAATTAAAAATTTACAACTTGGATTACAATGACTTAGTCAAACTGGATGTTCTTTTGATGGGAACCCTGTAATTGTTCCAATATTGATTTGTTTGTGACAGTTTTCAACTTTCAATTCAAATTTGCTCGAGCAAGTTGCCCACTTCCACTTTACATTTTTTCTGTACAAAACAAAATAATTCCTCCAATGTTTTGAAGAAATCAAACAGTAATTGGCCATAATAAAGAAAACCCGATTACTACATTGAAGATTATTATGAAAATAACAGGTAGTCTACTTTAATTTTGTTGTATAGCTTAACTCTATGTTAATATGTAAAGCTAAGTTTTCTGTTTTCCAGTATGTTTGTAATTTATTGTGATTTGTCTTTCCTATTATGTTTCTCGTGCAGATCTTGTCCTGCCTTGACTAGCTTTGTGGCTATTTGCAGGACAAGCCCTTCTACCCTTCTTATTTGTAAATAAATAAATAAATTGTTGTTGTTGTTATTTGGTACAATATCTTACAATATCTGCTTTTTGCCTAACATGAGATATGCACAGATAATGTAGTGAACCAGCTATTGTTGAAGGAAATAGTGGAATCTCATATTTTTCAACCTGCAAATATTACCCCAGATTTCTTGAACTTTCAAATTTTCCTAACAGAGTTTCATTTCTCTTTGGAGGTCTGAGAAATTTAAAAGATTCCACTATACTAGGGTTTCATATACCAGTAACTTATTCCATATGTTCCTTATCACAAATATTACCATTCTCGTCCGCATCCAGACATTTTGAAGCCTCCAAAGGGTGCTTGAGGGAGCCCAGCCATAAAACAGTTAACCCTAAAAAGAATTTGAAATCATATGCTGTAATGAATTCAAAATCAGAAAGAATAATTCTGCAACCTCAGTCAACATTTCCTTTTCAATTTTCTTCCTCTGTCATGGACATATTTTAAATCTTGGAAGGGTAAAATTTGAAAGTATAATGTATCAATTTTCCAAAGGTCATTAGTTTGTTCTTTACACAAAAACATGACGAAGTTTGACTACAAAAATTAATTAACATTTTAAACAAAACAAAAAATACTGCATTGTCATTATATAATTAAATCATTAGATTTATACCATTAACATGATTAAAATAATATTATAAACATGCATTAGTAACTGCATAATGCTGCTGCAATGTCATTATTCTTACTAACCAAACTGTCCCAGCTTGTAAACTGTGAGAAATGGTGTTTGCTTTGTCTATGTCCTTTGTAAATACTGCTGCTGCAAGGCCATAAGTTGTGTTGTTTGCCCTCTCAATAACCTCATTTATATCACTGAATTTTATTATCTGCTGAACTGGGCCAAAAATCTTCAATGGAAAACACCACAGTCAGTTAATTCACTTAGTACAATGACATGTCAATTTTTTATCACCATTTTGTTCGTTTTCTGCACAACAATGTACTTAGTTGGCGTTATTGAGGTTATTGTTGTTGAGCAAACCAAACAAAATAAATTATTGTGTTTGGTTTTGACACCACGATTAGAAGTACTTTTCTTAACATTGAAAAGAAAATTCCCAGCTAAATTATTGGTGGAGCTATACCCCACACAGCCCCAAAGTACCATGGTCCCTGTTAGGCACCAAACAGTAACCAAATGACACCTGGATGTAAAAGCCATCTGGAAGCATCGAGAAGTGAAGCTTCGAGGGCAAATATGCTAGTTTTAAGAACATCAAATTTCCAAGGGGCAACTATCAGACCGATAGTTCCGAGACAAACACTCTATTGTCTTTATTGTTAACCACTAAATTTTCTTCCGCACGCACATTCACAAACTAGCATCTTGAGCTTTTTGCTGCAAGCCGAAACGTGCGAATACACGAAAATCAGGTAAGAAACCCTCGAAATACAGATAAAGCAAATAGCGTTTGATTTTTTACCGAAAGACTGCTTGTTAACAAAAAAATTTCACGGACGGGCACTATCCATCCGGGAATTTTCCTCGGACGGACACTATGAACTGATAGTGCCCTCCGCGGATGAACACTATCGCATCACGTGATCAATTTAGACCAATCAGAATCGGAGAAAATTTAGTGGTGAACTATAATCTCAGATAGTGTTCTCAGATAAGGTCTCTCTCCAACATGGACAACTGAGAAGACATTATAATCGTTAGCAGTTATCGATCAGTAAACAAAACTAACACCTCTTCTTTGGCAATCCTCATGTCATCTTTGACATCTGAGAATACAGTAGGTTGTATGAAATATCCCTTGTCTCCATGCCGAGCACCACCACACTCAAGCTTTGCTCCTTCCTTTTTTCCACTCTCAATCAGATCAAGGATTTTATTGAACTGCTCTTCATCTATCTGTAAGAAAAATATTGTGATATGTGCCACGAAGGGTATTTTCAAATGTTACAGTAAAATAATCCGCAAGAAGAAACAGAGTCTTAACACCCAATCAGACTCAATTCACAAGAAACTATTTGTTTAGCCCATTGAATGGACATAACTTTCAGTAGGATTTATAACACCTCATTAGATTGGACACTGGACAATTATATTTAATTCTATTTTATTTTATAATTTTCACACTTTTACTTTGGTATAAATTATCTTTTTTGTGACATTCACTTGATAATGGTGCCAGGATGACACCGAAACGTTGTTCCATTTTTCGCTTGTGTTTATAGTTAATTGTACTTCCAAATTTAATCTTAATTTACAGTTCAGTTAATTGCAATAAATTGAAGATTACAGTGTAGCACAATAAAAATGTTTCAATGCAAATGGAATAAAACATGTTCAGGGTTGTCAATAAGATTTGAAGTGTGCAGAGTTATTTTGTAAGTAGTAGTAGTATTTTGTAAGTAGTTAAGTAGACGGCACTGGGGGCCCTTTTTAACCGTTTTTGTAATGACCGCTTTTTTCCCGCTTATCTCCGCCAAAATGTAGTCGGCAATATCGCCGGTCGCCGGCGCTTATTGACAGCCCTGCATGTTGCAAAGTAATCTGACATTTTTCATTTGCTTTCCCATGTATGCAATTTAAATCTAAAATTTTATAGAATTTTCAGTGTTTGTGTTAGTGCCTTTTGTCTGACTAACATGGATCAGGTATATTTTGTTCCAAAAACCAGAAAATTCAAACTGCCCACACAATGTCACTCTGAAGTAGAGCCACTAAAAGGTTGCTTAATCATAAGGTATTAAAAGAGGTTGTTGCTTTTAGAGTTAACATTTAATGCAATACCTGTGGTCCTTGTTCAATTGCATCACCAAAAGGATCCCCAACTGTACGCTTTTTAGCTCTTTCTGTACTCTTTTTTACAAACTCATCATAAATGGTGTCTTGTACAAAAGTGCGACTGCCAGCATTGCAGCACTGTCCTTGGTTGAAGAACAAGGCAAGATGGGCAAGCTGCACTGCACGGTCCATATCAGTGTCTGCAAAAACTATTACAGGACTCTTTCCTCCAAGTTCCAGTGTCACACGCTTCAGGTTAGACTTGGCTGCTGCTTCTTGAATTATTTTTCCAACCTTAAATACAATGCATGTTTTAAGAAGTCTATATAGGTGCATGATAGATATGAAGGACTAGGTCATAAGCCCCGGGGTGGCGGGGGGGGGGGGGGGGGGGCAGGGTAACGTAGTTGCCTATGGGGGGAGGCTACACTACAGGTACAAACCTGTTCCTTTTGTGCCATTTTGGACAAAAATGGTACTCCTTTCATGATCATGCACAGGCCTTCCCCAGAGAATTAAACCCATTCATCATACAGTACTGTCAGCAGATACATCACGTCCTGTTTCTTAATACCCTTTGACTGAGTAACCCCTAGAAAAGTTCCATTGATTCAGAGATGCCAACCTAAAAAAATTGAAATCTGGGATACCGCCAATTTTGTGTCAAGATACCTCTTCTCAGTCTTCAAAACAGAGTTAAAACTAGAGCTCTGCCAATTGATCTACGACCCATCCACAAAAATACATCAAAAATTTCAAAATTTCCTCCAAAATCAGCCCGGGTTAGTGCAAAAAATGTCTTTCTTGCCGGCTGAGCTTGCGAAAGAGGCAAGAAATGAAGTTCTCTCACACTGAATGGAGACCTGGGTACGAGTGGGTGTCAGTTTACATGCTTGTCACATGGTTCAGTTTTTGTTTCTTGCCTTGAAAGTGCAACAGTTTTTATTTTTGCTCTTCGTTGTTCCAATCGTTTTTTCTCGATTCAGTCAAGAAATGCCGCCAAAATCCAGAGCTAGTCAACGCCTGATGGCTCACAACGCCAGTCCGGTTGGGGAGTCGCGAAAACGCACGAGGAACGAGCGTGAAAGGTCGCACGATCGGCGCGAGTCTTCGAGAAGTTCCCGCCGTAATAAGTCTCCATCTAGCGCATCTAGGAAGGATCGCCGATCAAAATCGTCCAGCCGCTCGGACTCACCGAGCAACACGCCATCTTGGGCGAAGAAAATCCTCGAGGCCCATGAAAAGAGCGAGGAACGCCTCCAAGCACTCGAACGTGAGTTAAAGTCACGGCCAGCCACCGAACGATCTCGGGAAAAATCGCCAGCCAAGCCGGACTTCAAATTCAAGAGGAATAAGATCCAGTACGAGCTGAACGAGAAGGTTCTCGAACAACTGGACGTGGCCGCTTCTAATAGTGTCGAAGCAGAGAGAAACGAGGCCTTGGAAGAAGGTAAGAGGCTCTTAAAAGAGAGAAATAAACATATTATGTTAGCAGAAAAGTACGGCTGGGATGCTGTTGATTGCTATGTGCAGGAGCCGCTAGCAATTGATTCTGATGACGACAAACGGATCAGGCGGGCAGTTAAAGAAAGCAAAGCGCTAAAAGCGGATAACAAGAGGCCTTCAAAACCTCGGGCACAATTTAGTAATCGTTTCCAGCAGTCCTTCACCTCGAATTCTGGCCCCAATGCAAGACGTGTAGTGATTCCCGCGTCGAGACAGAAATCGGATCCCTCTCAAAGCGAGGTCTGTTTTCGTTGCGGACGTGCCGGGCATTTCGCCAAAACCTGCCGCGCTCCTATCCCCGCAACTACAACGGGAAAAACATACTGAAACAGCTCATCTAGGATTTAATTGTGATTTTGACGTTGATTGGAATGATAATTTGGACATACAGGACGTCTCTGGGCCCGGTTTGTTGAACATGTACAGTAGGCTTGGAATGTCAGAGCATGAAATGAAGAGTGATATGAACATTAACACTGCATGTGTAATTGACAGTCCCGTACCTGCAAGTTGTGTTTTTAAAGTTAGTCCTGAACAGGGCCCTGTTTGTGTTAAAGGTCGATTGAAGGACCACTTGGGTTTTTGGCAAAGAATTAAAGCCAACAGATGGGTTACTACCATTATTAAGGACGGCTACGCCCTCCCATTTGTAGAACTACCACCCACACGTGCGATGGAGAACCATAAGTCAGCCGTAGATGATAAACAGTTTGTCACAGAACAAATCAAAGAACTACTTTCAGCAGGCTGCATAACGGAAGCTAATTTATCAGAAGTTCATGTTGTCAGCCCTTTAGGTGTTGTTAAGAACAGTGTCAAGAAGAGACTTATCCTCGACCTCAGATATGTTAACCATTTTCTTCGCATTCCCAAGTTTAAGTACGAAGATATCCGCACAACACGGGACATTTTCACACTAGGGGACTGGTTCTTTAGATTTGACTACAAATCAGGCTACCACCATGTAGACATTTTACCTTCCCACCAAAAATTCCTTGGGTTTAGCTGGACTCTGGAAGGGGAAAAGAAATGGTTTGTGTTCTCAGTCCTTCCATTTGGCTTAGCATCTGCACCCTACGTCTTTACAAAAATTCAGAAGGCCCTTGTTAAGCACTGGAGAGAGCAGGGCATCCGGATTTTTACCTACTTGGACGATGGGGCAGGAGCGGGTAAGACTTTGGAAATTGCCAGAACAACATCTGCAAAAGTTAGAGAAGACATTGCGGCCAGCGGTTTTGTTGCCCACCCTGAGAAGTCCTGCTGGGAGCCAACCCAAGTGGGTGAACTGCTTGGCTTTATTCTGGACTTGAGAGCAGGTGTCATTCGCGTTCCACCGCGTCGCATCGACGGACTGAGAGAACGGATTGATCTCGTAACTCGTCAAAAATCTGCAGTAATGGCCCGCCACTTGGCAGGCTTGGTGGGGACAATCGTTTCTATGGGCTTAGCACTTGGCCCAGTCAGCCGTTTGTGGACGAGAGCGATGTATCGGGATATTTTGTCTGCTGAATTCTGGTCACAACGCATTGCCCTTTCCCCTGAGGCACTGAGGGAGGTGCAGTTCTGGAAGGATAGTTTTGAAGATTGTCACGGTCAGCCCATCTGGAAGGTCAACCCTAAGATTGATGTCCTTTCCTATTCAGATGCAAGTGACTCAGGATGGGGGGGCTACTGGGGGGGCACACAGTCGACCGTTTTTCTACCTTTCGGACACGTCAAGTCCCCCGTTTCTGTAGCCGTTGGCTGAATCCATGTACTGAAGGAGTGGATGCTTTCACACTTTGCTGGTCTGGAGAGAATAATTGGATTTTTCCTCCCCCCTACTTGATACCCAGGGTACTGAAACACATGGAACATGGTATGGAGACAGGAACCCTGGTCGTCCCATTGTGGACGTCAGCTTCATGGTGGCCCCTTATCACCACAGATGGAACACAACCTGAAGCATTCATACAGGACTGGGTGGAAATTCCATCTTCAGAGGATATGTTCCTTCCAGCCACCTCAGGCGTCTCTTTATTCAGCGGAAGGCCATGCTATCGTGTTCTGGCCCTCCGGGTTGCGTTTACAGGCGCGGAAGCTTACACAGCTAGGCCATTCTCCTTCTGAAGTGTCAGCTTGAAGTAACTGAGTGCAACATGTTCTGGGGCTTCTAACCAGCATGCTATGACCTGCATAATGGCGCCCGTGGGCGCACGACGGGCCAGTGCTTTCTGGCCTTCGAGGGGCCAGTGTTCTTAGGCCCTTGAGGGACCTATGAGTTACTACCTGGGAGGGACAATTGTGTTAGGGCCTGTAGTGGCCAATACACCAAGGCCTGTGAGAGGCCAATGTGTTGGTGCCTGTGAGAGGCCAATGTTTTCATGCCTGCAGGAGGCCAATGTGTTTGTGCCTGCGAGGGGCCGACGCTTTAGGGCCTGGGAGAGGCCCATATGTTAGGGCCTGTGAGAGGCCAATATATTGGGGGCCTGTGAGTGGCCAAAGCCTGCAAGTGGCTAACACGTCTTTTTGATCTGTCATGAACTTACAGTTATTACAGCCTGTGTAGAGGCCAAGCTTGTTTCGACATACTGTGAGACTTGTTTGTACGGGAACACTGGATGCCCATTGCCAACCTACTAGTGATTCTGATCATACCATGCATACTTGGTTGTGCAGTGCTGCTGGTTTATCCACCAAAAAACAATTCCTAACATCCTCTAAATGTCTTTCTCACCAGTTCCTCCTACTCTGAGGGATCTGAAGAACAGTCGCCACCCGGAGATACGCTCCCTTGCTCAGGCAGTTCCGGGCATCATGGTCCAGGACAGAGCTCCAAGTACCGTTAAGAAATACCGGTCATCCTTCTTGGCATGGCAGAGATGGGCGGAGGCTAGAGACATCAATGCCCTTCCCACATCTGGTCCAGAGCTTTCTGTATACCTGGTGCATCTGCTGCAGACCACTAAATCTTTGGCATCCATCCAGTCGGCAGCTTTTGCAGTGGCATGGGCCCACGAAAAGGCTTGTCAACCTTCGCCTTTACAGCACACCATGGTGAAACAACTCCTTGAAGCATGCAAGCGTATCCTGGGTACCTGCCCTACCAACAGGAAAACCCCACTCACAGCATCCCAAGTCAAGGATATAGTACTTCAGTTTGGCAACGGAAATCCCAGTGAGCTCCAGATAGCATGCCTCATTGCCCTAGGCTTCGCAGCATTCCTTCGTTGGGATGATCTTAAGGATCTTAGATGTTGTCATCTCCAAATGACAAGCGAGCATATGTCAATTACTCTCACCAAGAGGAAGAATGACCAGTTCAGGGAAGGTTCTGTAATCCTGGTGGCCCGCACAGGCTCTCGTACATGCCCCGTTTCGCTGACCGAAAAGTTCTTACTCACTGGACGACACAAGGGATCTGATTACCTGTTTAGGAAGGTGTGCCATACTAAATATGGCTTCTCTTTCCGTCCGCAACAGTTGACCTACTCACGGGCAACCGAGCTGTTTAAAAAGCATCTTAAAGCTATCGGGCTTGACCCCAGCCAATATGGCCTTCACAGCCTTAGATCTGGGGGAGCGTCATCTGCCGCAGCAGCTGCCATCCCTGACAGATTACTGATGCGTCATGGAGGTTGGCGTTCGCAGACAGCAAAGAACATGTACATTAAAGAAACTGAACAGGCCCTTCTTGAGGTTTCAAGGGCTCTCCATCTGTAGGGAGGACAGTAACAGTCGACTCGAACTTTTTTAGTTGTTGCTCGGAACTTTTATGGCGAACCTTGATTATTTTGTTTTTACTAAGTTTCGTTTTTGCATTCAGTTAATGTTCCGATCTTGTGGGGTATGTCATTCGAGCGAGGTTCTTAAACCAAGGAAAATTGTCTTAGGCTCTATACTTTTTCATCTTGTGTAATAAAGTGCTGTTGCATTTTTCGTGTGGCAGGCAAATGGCATTCAGTGTGTGAGAAATGTCTTTCTTGCCGGCTGAGCTTGCGAAAGAGGCAAGAAATGAAGTTCTCTCACACTGAATGGAGACCTGGGTACGAGTGGGTGTCAGTTTACATGCTTGTCACATGGTTCAGTTTTTGTTTCTTGCCTTGAAAGTGCAACAGTTTTTCCCACCCCCCACCCCTTATAATAGTAAAAAGTGATTGAGAGAGCAATGAGAGAACAACGAACAGTCATGATTGTCATTTTTTTATTACGTATCTATGTTTTGTTTCTTGTGTAATAAAGTGCTGTTGCATTTTTCGTGTGGCAGGCAAATGGCATTCAGTGTGTGAGAACTTGTATTTTTAAGCGTTTTCCTTTGTATCCGGGAGATTTGGTGACCCATACGGGAGACTGGGAGATTCATTCTGTATCCAGGAGAATCCCGGATAATCCGGGAGAGTTGGCATGAATGTTAATTGGATGTTTCATGTATGTCAGTCTTCCAGAAATTTTTGAGTATAAATTGAAGTGAGTTTTCCCTACCTTTTTTATGCTCAAAAAGAAAACAACAGGCTGGGGTGGCAATTGTTCAATAGATAAACTAAACAGTGTTCTAAAATGTACCTCAGTTGACCCAGTGAATGACACTTTGTTGACATTCATGTGCTCAGATATTGCTGCTCCTGCTGTGGGACCATAACCAGAGATGATATTCACTACACCAGGAGGAAAACCAGCCTGAAAAATAAAATGGCAATGCTGACCTGTGAAAACACTCTTTCAAGGATTTTACAGATCACAAGGATTGCTGCTCAGTCTGTACAAAAACAACCAAGGGTTACTATTTCCCAGAATAGTATGGCTTCAGAAGCTAGGTTAGTAATGACGTAAAGCATGTGAAATAACTCCAATACAAAATGTGAAAGGTAGCTGCGGGTGTATTATATGGCACTCGGGCCATGCTGATTTTTCTGTTAAAATGCACTTTTGACCACTTGAATTAAAACGGCTTCCACAGTAACATAGTAGGATTAGGAACTTGGAAAGAACAAGCTACCAAACTAACAATATTTACATGTTTTCTTTTCACAGCTTTAGTTACAAATTAAATTAACATTGAACATGCCGGCTTTGGAAAATAAAAAATACGCAACTTTTGGCCATTCCCACGGAATCAGCCTGTATTGCAAATTATTATATGGCCGTGTCTCATGTGGACTGGAAACTAGATTTTCCCATCTAGACCGGCATCTAGACTGGTTGCAGTTTGGGGTCAGAAAGTTACAAACAAAACAGGAACACATTGTCTCCTTTTTGTCTAAAAATACTAAATGGAAAATTATGAAATATTGATAAGAATAAAAAGTAAAGACAGGACCAAAATTTGGCAAATTTAAGTTCAGCTCATCGTCGTTCGCAAACAAAATGTCAGCGAGAACGAAGCAGTGTCGTTAAGCAAATTTAAGTTTCCGTTTGGCCATATAATAAACTTAGAGCTTAGTCGGTCTGTATGGGAGAATCTTGACCTCAGTCGTGAGTACAGACCTCACTGCGTTCGGTCTGTACTCACGACCTTGGTCAAGATTCTCCCATACAGACCTCCCGCTAAGTTAATTAGATCTAAATCCAAACCAAGAAAGAACCAATCAGTCTACACTCAGATTCACCTCACCTCACCTTAAAATAGCCCACAGGTCTCTTAAGGCAACTGTATTGTATGCCAAGGAAAAGTATGGTACGTTTTATTGGGGCTTGGCCAGGGTTTTTTTACAATTTTTATTCGAAAAAAGTCATGGCCCACCCACTTTCTGTAATGGATTAATGTACGACCCATCACAAAAACCCACCAAAAAATACACTTTTGTACCAGATTGGAACACCATACACCTTTCATTTCTCCTTTTCACCAAATTCTGGCTATTTATAGCATTCAAAAGTTATGAAAAACTGTGTATCATTTGTTCCACAAGCAAGTCAGAAGGGGCGTGGGCCTATGTTCCTGATTTGACGTTTTGACGTCACACATTGATTGACAATACATGTACATACAAGATTTAGTTAGAGAGGCATGCATGTTTGGTAACAAAACTAGAGTGAAACAGTGAATATTGACATTTTTTCCTTGCTGAAAAAAGTGTAACCCTCCCCTGTCTGTGAACAAAACAGGTTTGGCCCTGTACTTTTCCCAAGAAAAGACAAGTGGTAAATTTGTTGCTTGGGATCTGAGAGCATTAGTTTGCGAGTTTCAAAACCTATATAATTATTAGTTTGGTCAAGTGGAATTTCTCTCTATCGGGCCAGTGGTTTTTTTCAATTCAATACAGTCTTCGCATTGAGATAGGGTTGACCAAATAAATTCCTTTGAAATGAAAGTATAAACAAATATAAAAAAATATTCTAACTTAAAAACCCAATTTAGTTTTTAAACCAGCACAGCAGTTCTGCCAGAGTTTGCGCAACACTATCCAAACTTAAACAAGTCAAGGAATCTTTTTCACCTCTTTCAACAGGGATCCTAGATATAACGCTGTTAATGGAGTTTGCTCTGCTGGTTTAAGTATGACAACATTGCCACAAGCCAGTGCTGGAGCAAGCTTCAAGCTGCACATGGCAAGAGGGAAGTTCCATGGTGTAATGGCTCCAACCACACCCACAGGCTCATGTCTAGTGTACACAAACAGAGGACCATCTGCAAGAAGAGAAGTTAAACTGACAAGATGTAGAGAAAACAATTGCCCAGTAGTTTCATCATCACCATTCATCAGTGCTCAATATTTGGAAAAAATCCAGGTTGTCCTTATAGCAAATGCTGGACAACCTAACCCCTGAATGTGGTTGCCCTGATGAGGGCTTGGTTGTCCTCAAAATGTTGTATTATTTTTGCCTACAGAAGTTATAGGATTTGACTATAGACAACTACCCCTATTTTCAGTAAATGCGAAGCAAAACATATCCACAACTGCTATAGTCATGCGAGAGCAATTAAGTTACAATACAAAATGTTTTCCAAAAAACTGTTCATTTATTATTTGAAATAATAGCCTAGCTGAGTAGCAAGCATTGGCAAATTTTGCTGAAGCTGACTAGTATGACTACTTACGACAGCCCCCCTCATAACATTAATAATACCCCATACTTCTGATCGTCATGGTCTGTCATGCCAGATTTGCAAACTTGAGAAGTACAGTATTTATCTTACAGTGCAAAAGAATACATACGCATACGCCAAAATATCTTGAGGTCTCGGTTTGAACACAACATGGTAATGCTTAACGAATGGCACAATTAATCTGCTGCAATATTCTTCTGGATTCTATCTACATGTATCAGAAGATAACCCCGATATGCATTTAGAGTTATTTTTGTGTATCAATCTACAACTTCTTATTCTGCCTGGCATCACAGTGATGCAAGTCCTTCAATTTTCCCCAGGTTGTCTGGCATTTTTTTTCTCGGGCAAACTGGGCCTTTAATTTTCCTAATAATTATATATTAACTACATCAAAATCCATTATTGTCAACAGATGCATTTTTTATTAATTTTTGCCAACTGTCCAAATTTACAATGAATTGGACTGTTTTTGCTCAAACTGTCCAATTTAAGAAAAATCTGGATACCTTCCATAAACCAATCAATTGTCCAGAAAAACTAGTTTGGAGGGCGAAACATGGGATGTTCATATATTTTTGGGTGCTATATAATTACCGGTAATAGGTAACAGGACTACATGCTTGTCCAATCTGGAAATAATTGGATTCAAAAAATTCCTCGAACTGCCAAATTGGACTCGGCCTACGCCCTCGTCCAATTTAGCAGTCCTCGGAATTTTTCTCATCCAATTATTTTCAAATCGGACAGCATGTAGTCCTATTACATATACAAACTGACTGCCCAAAGGCAGTTTTAGTTGTCTCAGACAACCAGAAAACCGCTAATTTCGAAGACTGATTCATTGCATGCAAGTAGTTAAGTAGCTAGGTCTATAGGGTAGAGTCCAGTGTACTATTCATAATGCCGCCTTGTCAATTTGTTTCTTTGCTCGTGCCTCTGTTACTACCCTCGCACATGCAGGTATGATTGTACCAAACATTCTCAAACTCATTAATAATTCATCACGTTAAAACAAAGGAAATCAGAACCGTGAAGGAGGTTTGGAAATGTGATCTTAATTAGAATAGATTTTTACGATTTTATTTCTTCGTTATCTCCGTAGTTTTAGTTTTCGATTGAGACGATATATCAAACACTCGAGACAGTGTTTCATCACATTTCCAAACACCTCGAAGTTCGTCAAAAACACTCCGCTGCTCGTCGTATTTTCAACTCTCTTCTTGGTGTTTGGAAATGTGATGAAACTGTCTCTCGTGTTTGATATATTACTTCTAATTCTCGACTGTTGATCTTCATATACTAACCAGAAGAGATGGTCTTTCCTGTTATCTTGTCAGCCCAGCCAGCATAGTATCTGAAGCATTTTGCTGATGTAGAAATATCACCCACAGCACTGAGAAATACTTTTCCATTGTCAAGTGTCTCCAGGGACTAGCAGTGGGTTTTGAAATAAAAGGTATTAGAAAATTAAAGAATGCTAATTATCAACAAAATTATTAGAAGTGTACTGCATGCATCGAAGCAGTATACAGATCTGATGCACAGATGTTTTGATCAATGGCTTGTTTCCCTTTTATTGCCACTATTTACTAAAATAGGTTTAGCTGATTATACACAGAAATCATCAACATTTATGGCATTTGGTGAGTTTCCACAAGTTGTTCTTCCAAACTATGACCAGTAATTAGCATAATATCATGACTGGTTGTGTACGGTCAAAAACAAATTGCTTTATTATAAAAGGTGGCCGAACACAGCTTTTGCGTGTGCTCTGCAGTCATTGGTGGTGATGCAAGGCATAACAACAAATATGGAACCGAGAGAGTGATGAGTTTTTGTTCCATTAGGCGGTTTTATATGAGGCATTTTTTCTTAAATGATACTTTGTTCTAAACTTGAATCTTGTTAGAATGGTATGACAGAAACAGTCAAATCAGGCAGGTTTTTCGGTGTTACCGTGAGTACCGTAAGAACCCAGTTAAACGCAGCTCATGCGTAGTTAGTCAAAAAATTGACATTGAACTCTTTAGGTCCAGTCTTTCCGAAATACGCGTATTTCTTGAAAACCGCTCATTAGAATTTCACCAAATTTGGCAGGAAAATACTTCAGGAAACATGAAAGAAAGTTGTTGCAAAAGTTCTGAAATTTGACAGAGGAAATTGTAAATAATGGAGTTATCTTTCAAGGACGGATAGCTAAAAATCGGCCTGTTAAAATACATTAGAATAGTGTCCGCATATGAGTATTGTGACAAGTTTGTTTCAGGCAAATGATAGAGAAAATCTAACAACTGAATTTTCCGCAAATGTGCAAAACCCGATTTTAAATTGAGGTTTATATCCAGTCATGTTACCATGGCAACAGTGCACACGTCAGCGTAACTATCAAAATTTGAAAGTCTATCCTTTTAACTTATCTTCTGCCATGGGACCAGGAGTTCAACAGTTTTAGAATAAAAGGCAAATGTAACACAGGTTTCAAAAACTGTGTTTGGCTATCTAGCCCGTGAAAGCTGATGGATTTCTGGCTCTTGCTTCATGCCTCAGCAAGAACACAAAACATCTGGATGCTCTCATAGCTACTGTTATAAAATGTCAAGTGTTCCAATAGTTTTCCCTGCAGATTGGACTAAATAAATCACATTAGCATTTCACTCACAGCCAGATAGTCCAAATCTCGTTCAATAAGATCAGCTACTTTGTAGAGTAGGTTGCCTCTCTTAGAAGCATCCATGGTCCTCCAAGGACTCCCCAGTTTAAAAGCTCCAGTTGCTGCCTCAACAGCTTTGTCCACGTCAGCCTTGCATGTAAATAAAGAAAAATGAAATATTAAAGAGACCTCATGCCCAACTCACACAGGTGGTTCAACAACCAGGCACCAGGCAAATTGACCGGCTGTGAACAAGACTTAGCAATGACTTTGCCCAGCTGTTTTCATCTTGTCTACTATAAGAAAAAAGAAAGATGTTCAGTTGAAAAACTCTACTGGCCTCCTGCACAAAAACTTAATGAAAGCCCCGCTCACCGCAGCACATCTCAATCTTCATCAAAATGAAAATTTGTACGGACATGACTGAAAGACTTGAGCACATACAATTCATTTGATGTTGTATTTATTACAGTTTGATAGCAACTACAGTTTTACATTTCCTTGTGTTTGTTTGATAAATAAAAATGACTGTTTTGTGCTGTAAATGTGCCTAGTAGAAACAAATTTTTGGCTAGTAAATCCTGACCATGTACTAGCCATTTGACTATTAACTTCGAATAATTCAAAAGTTAAGTTTGAGCTATGATTGTTTCACTTTAAATTCTCTCTACGTGTGATGTAGCACCTTAATCATCACACATCACGTACACACATTATGCATCCGTTGGCACTATCAGAACTGGTGATGATGTACATATAGAGTGGTAAAGTGTGACATCATAACTGAATATTTAAATTTTTGAAATTATGGGATTCATTACGATCTTTAGAAAGTACATGACGAAGAATGCACACTTGCCAGAAATCAGCATCTTATTTCATTAGGGGGTGAGATATTGGCCCTGTCATGCTTCAGCGACTACATACAAATCCTTGTAATTTTGTCTGTTCTAAACTGTTTAGAACAGAGACATGTGCTTTCAGAATATCTCGGTAAATCCCATAATTACATAAATTTAGTTTTTGTGACATCATCACTTTAGCACTCTATACCAGGATGCATAGGCATACAAGCCAGGGGGGGATTTCAACATTTTTCTGGCAAAACGCTCAGGATTTGGGCAAAAGCAGTAGCAATGTTTGGGCAGTTGTATAACAGTTTCATGCTAACACATTGTGTAATTTTTTTTCAGGGAGGGAGGTTACAACCCCCCCCCCCCCCCCCCTCCTGAAGTCCAAAGGTGCCCATACACCTATGCCAGGATGCCATAAGGGAGACAGTAGTCGCCTAAAGGTGAAGAATGATAACTTTTAGCCGGAGTCAACTTTTTAATTCTTTTCTTAGCAAATTTTTATGGTGACACATCAAAAAGTTACAGCAAAAAGTTACTGCTGTATCAGCAAATTTACTCACTTTGTCACCCTCTGCCACATCACAGATCTTTTCCTCAGTCACTGGATTAATGGTTGCAAATGTTTTTCCACTGACAGAATCCACATACTCATTATTGATAAACAGCTGAAAAAGGGAATAATATAAGGTTATATTAATAACTTTTGACTGGCCGTAAAGCATCATCTTAAGCGTTTATCTTAGACTCATCAGGGCAAGAGTTAATACACATGTAATTTGTTCAAACCATGCTAGGAAAATTGTATATTTAGCTGTATTCCAGGCCGAAGGTGTTAATAAATATAAGTTTTAAACTGATGCTAAAATGGCCCCGAGATCAAATTAAATCATATCAATTTTTTCTGCATTTTTGTGTACAATGCAATGTTCTTATTCATCTTGCCAAATTTCAATTCACTGCAGACATGAGATGTCATTTTATTTAAACTTAATTTATTTCCAAAACTTTAAGTCTGAGAAAGTGACTTCCATTTTCTATGCTGATTGCCATTATAATTTCAACCAGCAAGGTTTTTTGAGCCTTAAAGTCTCTCTCCTCTCCTGCCTCATGTTCCTCCCCCCCCCCCCATTCTCCTCAGATTCTGTTCCTGTACTGTCTTCCTCCACTCAGCTGGTCAGTGTAATGGGGGTGGCAAACAACGACACATTGTTGCAGACACAAATGTTTCCCTGTTTTGCATCAGACACACAATTTGTGTCCAAAAAACAATATGTTTTTCTCAATGTCATTTTTATATGGTGAAGTCACCATCCTCCTCTCCCCTCCCCTGCACCTCACAACATTGTAGAGGGTCATGTGATTCGTCCTAATATTTGCTAATATTATTGAACTTCCATAATTGCCAACAGTGCACCAAAAAAAATAAAGTTAAAGAGCCTGACCCACCCGCTTTGCATCGCGCGCCTCTATTATTGTTATTGTTATCACAAAAAGCAATTGTACAAAAAAAGAACCCCAAAGAAAGAAAAATTAGCAAGGAGTGTATTTTCGTAAAGATGCCACCTGCTTGAAGCATTCAACGTCACTGGAAACAGATAAAATATGTCGGTCGCTAAAACTCGCTTTTTCGGGGGGCCCAAAAATGGCGGTTTGACTCGCGATGCATAATGGGTGGGTCAGATTCTTTAAGAAAGGTAGTCACTTGAAGGGATAGATGAGGAGGCCCTTCTTCCCTCAGAGACATTTCATGTACTTATACACTTAGTTTTTTTAAAATTCAAACAAAGAAGAAGATATTTTAATATGGGGACACCGGGAGTCGAACCCGGGGCACACAATTCAAGAAGCATACACCTATCCACTACACTAACAGAGTGCCTGCTGCAAGGACCCCAACCTTGCAACTTTAAATACCACAGGTCTAAGTTATGTAATACTTTTTTCAGTGTCAGCCAAACCGCAATAGGGGCGGTACGCAGCTCTTTACAAGGTCCCACAATATTGGCTGAAAAATTTATAAACAACAGCAACAATGGACCCCAGCCCTAATTATAGGTTCTAGAGAGCTGTGAACTATCCCCAAATATTAAACCTAACCACAAGCAAATCCAAGTGGAGCTAACTGCAAGCAAACATGAGTGGAACTAACTGCAAGCAAACCAGGGACGTTTTTTGTGTAACCATATGTAGTGGGTTGACACTGGAAGGGATAGACCAGGAGGCCCTTGACATTTTGTTACAAGATCTAAGGTTAATGGACAGTGCTCATATTCCATCAACTCTTTACCCCTAGTGGAACAAGTAGTTACCCACAAGGATCTGGGTGTAACATTCTCATCTGATCTATCCTGGAAACATCATGGTCCATCATGTCCTTACAATAGCTGCTAAAGCCAACAAGATCTTGGGTCTACTTAAACGCACATTTGGCAGGTGCTCTGAAGCAATAATAACTGGATACAAAACAATTGTCCGTCCTATCATCGAATATGCATGTCCCGTTTGGAATCCACATCAAGCCTATTTATCAGACAAACTTGAAAGAATCCAAAGAAATGTCTCACGGTGGATCCTTGGTGGATCTATTGATTATACTGAACATCTGCAATACCTTGATTGGATGGAACTTAAGTCCTGTAGAGAATTTCTATCGATGATTCAATTATTTAAGTTTATTAATGGTTCTTCGAGAGTTAAGCTTGACAATTATCTATCGTTCTCTTGTGCTAGCACTAGATCAAGAAATAGTAGGAAGATTTGGAAACCTTTTTCAAGAACTGATATTTTAAAATGCTCTTCGTGGCATAGATATATAGATAAATGGAACTCGTTACCAGATTCCCTAATCTGTGCAGATTCATTGCCAAAATTTAAAAAGGGCTTAAGAGATCACTTTTTAACTAGTACGTAAATTTTCTATGAATATTTAATTGTTGCGATAATTTGTATATTTAATTGATAATTAGATAACTTTGATGACTCCATTATGAATAGATATATTTTAGTGATATCTTTTACATCTCTTTTTACATTATATTAGCTTTTATCTAGATCTATATTTCCTTGATAGCTTTTTAGATATCTTTAGGGGGTCATCTTACATGAGGATTCAGTTCCTCCCTGATGGCAGCCTTTTTGTATTAATTATTACAAATGAAGTTGTTATAAATAAATAAAAAATAAAAAAAATCACGAAATGTCAAGGGCCTCCTGGTCTATCCCATCCAGTGACTACCGTTAAGAAATGGAAAAGAAACCTAGATCTGAACTCTACTGGAACCATGTATTTGACGTTCAAATCCAGCAAAACGTTCTTTGTCCAGAAGGGGAACTTTGACACGAGAAACCGGACCTTCGTCAACGCCCTTGTTTAAACAAGTTTCTATTTTACACATCAAGTTTTACAAAATCCCGGTTTGCCTGGATCTTATGTGATAAGATTTATATCTAAAATATTTTGGCCAAGATTTCCGTGCCAGATTGAACCTCTTCTGTAGCACTAAAATGAATTCAGTATCTATTGTAGTTCCACATTATGCGTGACTACGTAGTTACCCTGAAATCTGCAACGGGACAAAATGCAAATAGACGCCCACCTTTGTGAACTTGATTTCGGGATTCCTTATGGCTTTAGGCATTGTGAACTTTCTTATTTCGATAATATGCTTGGCAGTTGAGGAAAACTAAAACAAGTCGGGAATGTCTGCAAAAGAAGACTGTGAGCAGTTCAAATCTCCACCTCTCGAGTGACTCTGGTGTGCCAGTCGACGCAAACAAATATATTGCAATGTGACCCCGGGCGAACGAGCGGAGATTGGAAAGTACACGTGTCTATTGACAACACAAGATTGCGTTACAAGCCCAAAGAAAACGAGTCTGCACGTCTGTAAACTAGTATTTTGTGTTGTTATTGCGAAAATATTTGACCGTTGTTATTTGCATGATCATGAATTGTAATATATTTCACGCGAATTGTTTAATTCAGCTTATGATTGGTGTAGGCGTTTTCTTTTGTTATTCTACAATTGTAACATCTAAACCTGAAGAAGGCTGGTCTGGCCAGCCGAAATATTGTTCAAAATATATCACGTCGTTTCAGCCTTGCAGAAGTCTTTGACTTATCATCGTTTATATATAGGTGTTTTTTTCCTCTGTGTGTATAAGAAAAGATGCGCATGCAAGAGTCATACAACTAGCTTACTTGTTAATTCATTTTAGAGCAAGACAAAATTAATAGCAGCTGCACGTTTTATATTGAAATGTGAAGGGTATTGATCTGCCAAACGAATCGAGGGTTTATCCAAACATCCCATAAAACTAAGGGCACCCGAGACAACCCTTCCCCGAGTTACCCTGGGCGAGCTAACTTTTCACTAAAATGTAGAGAAATTCCGCCAACCGTTTGTATGATCCTACCCCAGTTGTCCCGGGAGGACTCGGGTAGGCGAGTTGTCTCGTCTCGGCAGGTGGGGTAACCCTGAGGCGGGACAACTTTTTCTCATATAAACACTTTAGCTCGCCTACCCGGGACAACTCTTAACGTGCCGAGTGTCACGTACTGTCCGGATTTCAGGTTTTTAAGCAAAAAATCTAACTAAAGAAATAGAATTTAACCAGCCGGCCTCCAGTGATCGAATAAACCAAAGAAATTCAAAGGAAGAAGGATAACTGGTGAGTTGAATTACTTGAATATTAAAATACTTTATGAATAATCAAACAGGCTGACAGGGACAATTTTTTGTCATGTAAACGCTCGATAAAGTTGTCTCGGGCACCCGAGACCATATAACTGAGGCCTAAAAGGAATTGTATTCAGTTAGGAGTGGCGTGTTTAAAGTGTTGAAAACATATATACTTAAATATTGGACTATTTAAATCAGGAAACTTAATATAAAAAATTAAAATTACAAGCAAGTAATAAATGCTGTTTGAACACTGGAAGAGAGTGCAGTAGGCCTCAAACATGTTAAAGAAAACCGTTCTTGACGTAGTTTACACGTAACTTATCAGCTGCCACATGTCTTAAATAAACATTGCAAACAAGACTAGAATAATGTTCAGTTTATTAATTTTGAAGATGTTCAAATAGTGTCAAAATGTCGATCAATAATCATATTAACTTTCAAACCTGTGTCTGAGACACAGCTGTAGTTAAGAAACTAATCGGGTAAAGTTGAGCTAACCTTCGTCGAAAATATCTATACTACTTTTTAGACGTTGTACATCTGCCTTGGAATGCTTTATCCTTCAAAATGCGCCAAAATTAGATGAACAAGGGAAAAGATCAGAAATTTTACAAATTTCCTCCTATGAAAACTGATTATCGTGCAAACTTTCATTTGAATTCGTTAGACAGGGAACTGTTAAAACAAAAAGGAAAAGTAGATCATAAGACGACATAGCAGGTGCTTTCAAAATAGATCCATTTGGGGGTTAAAATATAATTTATACACGTAAAAGTGACGTAATTCTTCAGTGATATAAAACAAACGTCGTTGGTGCTGGAAAATGGAAACCTGGTTCACGATTCTCGGATGGTTTCTTTCTTCCTTTTACACCTACTCTAAACCTCTCAAAATTTCATTCAAATGGTAGACCCGCACCTTAAAGGCCGCTCTAAAGGATCTGGGCTATGAACCCATAGATTATACCCTTCATAGTTCCACGTGCGCTGGAAAACGAGGAGGCTAAGGTCATTTACGTATTATAACCAGAGTGTAAAATCGATTAGGTGTAACTAATTATTTAGAAATTTACTGAATTTAGCACGTGTTATATTTTGTTATTCTCTTGAAATGTATCTGAAAAAAAAAGAACTGAAGTGTTAGGGCGCGCATGCGATCCACCCATCATAATAGTTTGTCGTGCCTGTTTTGCGGATATTTAAGTGGTAAATAATTTATGTTCGTTTGAACGTAGTGAATTAGATGCACTCTGAGCAGTATGAGTCCCACAACGCCATGAGAACCGCGAAAAATCCCAAAACGCAAAGCGCGCCCGGTACGTACAACGAGTGAGGCCTGGGAAAGAGGCAGGGCGCTGTATATGACAAGTGCGAAACTGGAAATGAAAAGTACGAAAAACACACCTTTTTTTCTCTCGAAAATTTGCTTGGTGACCTGCTTTGAGTTTTTGCATGCGAGTAACATTCAGTATGCTGTTTCAAGCAGGAAAGTTTGGGGCAAATTTATAAAGTGGAATTTCTTGCAATAAAAAAGCCTTTTTAGACATTAAATTTCCACATGTACAATATATCATTTTGATATTAGCAGACATAATAAAGAACTAAGGAAGCTTTTATATAACGAACTAAAAATGGCAAGTCACCGACTTAGTTGTAAAGATAATTGACAAAAGCTGAAATTTTGGGGTTCTTTTGTCAGGGTTGAGGTGCTGCCATGGACAACACTATGACGTCATACACAACCTCGATATAATATCCGGCAACTGAGTTGACAATGTATTTACACTTTGCCCGAATAATGTTCATGAATTTTCTGTAACCCTTTCTCGTTTTGCAAGCACTACGGTGAGAAACTCCAAAGAGCTTTCTTAAGACCAGAGTGATTTCATGCTATCACTTTTGGAAAGTGTGAGCGTTAAAATTCGGTTCGTTAACAATTTGTTGAAAAATAAAACAATTATTTACTCATTTGAATATGTCAAAGAAGAGAGTTTTACATCCAAACAGGAACATAAGATGATCGACCCGACAGATGGTTTAAAAACAGATTGTGTTTTTGGGAGTGAATACATTATTTCTACAAGGAGAAGTTTCTTGATGCTGACTGAACAAGTTAATAACTGGAAGATGGAAACATGGTTCTGGATTTTTGGCTGGCTACTTACAACTCTAACGATAACTGGAAATGGTGTCATTATCTTTATTGTTTGTAGGAAACATCAACTTCACACTAAGACCAACGCATTTGTTGTTTCACTGGCAGTGGCGGATTTCTGCGTCGGAGTGACCGCTGTTCCCTTGTTGTTGTCCACCAGGGAAGCTCACTCGGAAGATCAACTACCTATCGACGCGGAACATTTTGTAACGTGGTTCTTTATGAATGCGTCCGTAACGAATATGTGTAGTCTGATACTGGACCGCTACATGGCAGTCGTGAAACCTTTAAAATACCTTACGTTCATGAAGCGCCGTCGCGTCATTCAAATGATTTCTATATTTTGGGCAATCCCAGTTGCTTTCAGTGCGATTGAATCACCACTCTTTCACAGTTTTAAAGCACCTGTTATACGTAGTATTTTTATTTGGTTGTCTATGATATTTTTTGAATTCTTTCCATGTGTTCTGTTAATCTTCTGTTTTGCGTCCATGTTAATGGTTGTATGTAAGCATGAACGAGCTTCCCGCACATTAGCGAAGCAGTTACGTTTTAACAATCATGTTTTGTGTAAACCTCACGAGAAGACAGCAGTTAACATTATGGCAATCGTTATAGGCGTGTTCCTTCTCTATTGCGCAATCAAACTGCACTGTGGCTTTTCAATGGTCTTAAATAATCAGCTATGTCACAGCAATGTTTTATATCTTCAAGTCCTGACAGTGGTTTTGAACTCTTCCGTTAACCCTTTAGCTTACGCTTTATTCAAGGGAGACATAAAGAAGGAACTTTGTAGACTGACCCGTTTTGAGATTTTACGAAAGCGGAACTGTATATTGAGTTAATTTATTCATGAAATAAGCTGTGCCTCTCGAGCGTATCACCAAAACAGAAATTGGAAAATTGCAACATGTTATGGCCTACACAGACGAGAAGATTAGTTGTCGATGAAAATTTTTTATCAGCAACAAAATGTCATCGACAACCGAAAAACATCGTCTGTGAGACGAGTTGTCGACAACTAAATGCGAAAATTGTAAGTTGTCGAGAACTAAGCAGTTTCTGTCCACACGAAGCTCGAAAATGCCAAGGTTGTTTCAAAAGAGGGATTTTCGACTTTCATATTAACAGTCCTAGAGACTATTATTGAGGGGCAACGCCCCATTGTTGTTATGGACTTGGTATGTGGCGCTCTACCCCAATTTAGCATTGCGTTGGTCATCGACCAATATTTGCAGGCAACAGTTCTAATATCAGATTTGACAATGCTACCTGCCCACAGATTATTAGATTATTATCAGATGTCGTGACCTTGAAGTAGCAAATGAGCTTACAGATACCTTTAAGATTATTCAATAATAAAGTAGTCCAGGCGCGCGAACCACGTCATTATGCATGAAAAACCTTGAAGTCAAATCTCGTCATCCTGGAATCTAAAGGACTCTAAAAAAATTTCTGGCCAACATGATATCTAGCCCTGTTTATATAAAACCACCAATGGGTTTTCAAAATCTGGTAGCCTACGTAGCAAGCGTTCCCAAGCGAGCGAAGAGCTGTTACGATCTTCGCTCGGGCGGGAACGCTTGCCACGCAGGCAGGCTGGTCGATAGGGTGTACACACTTGTGGCCATTGTAATGTTGACCAATTGAGAAAATAAGCTTGTTTGTTCACAAAAAACTCACAAGTGTTTCTTCTTTGGGTTTGCTTTGTCCAAAGAAGACAAAGAGGTTAATGTTGATAAATTTTTGCTCAAAGATGCGCAGCGTTCGAGCCGTTTTGGAATGGTTTCTCTCTGTCACGATCAATTTGTTGACCTGAGAATCGTGAAAAGAAATAGTGTAGTCAGTATACCAACCTTTTTCTCGTGTTCTTACTGTCCAGCTCAATATTTTCTTCGAAAAGGGAATACTACGAAAATTGTGACAAGTCGTCTGCACTTTTTGCGAACGAAATCCAGGTAAATTCAAGATCCATTCAAAGACCTGAAGATGCTCACGCCACAGAAGATAACACGGAGGACAATTTAGTACTGCTAACATAAGGTACCAATCGATATTGGTACCAAGTCCATGGACTACCCAAGTCCATGGACTACCCAAATGGACTACCTTACCCATAAAAACTCTTAAAAAATGTTTTTAAAGGTAGTCCATTTTAACCCTAATAGAGTTTTTAGGGGTAGGGTAGTCCATTTGGGTAGTCCATCGGGGTAGTCCATGGACTGGGGATGTTTGGTCCACCACCGTTTTTCAGTGAAATGTGGGTTTTTAGTTTGAAGAATGATTATTGAGAAGTAAGAGGGAAGATATCAGGGGATAATCATTAGCCATTTGGTGCAAACCTGTTGTAATCAATGAATCACATTAAGGTGTCTCGAAATTTCCACTAATTTGATTTCTAACTGCGACTAAAATTCACATAAGAAACACCGAAAGATCTTGATCAACTGCCCTGATATCCTGCAACATCAATACATGTATCTTATTTCAATCCTGTCTTGTTCGGATGGCCAGGTTTATTTCGCGAAAATAGCACAATCATTGCTGCGTCCGCCAACAATTTTAAAGCAAATCAAGCAAATTCAAGGTCTCATACTTTGAACGAGTATTCATTACTTTCTTGGCACTACCGGTAACCATAGCAACAGCAAAAAAACCACCGTTAACTTTAGCTGTAAGAACTTATGACTTCAACATGATTTCGTCCACTCCCATTTCTAGTACCGGAAGTTTTAATAAGCATGTAAAGGTACAAACTTTCAAAAAAAATCTGAAGTTTTTGTGTTAAAAAATTAAGGCGGCTCCGAAAGAACGTCCAGGGATTTTTTTGACTTTCCGATTTATCTTTCGATTTTCTTTATGAAAAATGCTGATACAATGTCAGAACTTATAACTTCAAAACGATTTCGGTAAATCCAATTTCTACTACCGAAGTTTTGATAAACATTTAAGGGAACAACTTTATGCATAGTTGAAATAATTTCAATTCTTAACGTTTTTGTTTTGAAAAATTAAGGTGGTTCCGAAAGAACTTCCAGGTATTTTCTTTTCGATGTATCTAAACAGACTGATACAACGATTGAACTGAAATTTTTCCAGTTATCTTTGAATCAAACTGCTTTTTGAAACACGAGTTAAGATAATGTCAGGCTGACAGTTTACTTATTTATACTTATCGATGTGTGATTTTGAAAATAAAATACTACTGTCAGGAGTGGGATTCGAACCCACGCCTACAAGAGTAGACTGCGACCTGAACGCAGCGCCTTAGACCGCTCGGCCATCCTGACACGATTTGTTTTCTAAGTTCGACTCAAATTCACATAAGAAACAGCGAAAGATCTTGATCAACTGCTCTGATATCATGCAACATCAATACATGTATCGAATTTCAATCCTGTCTTGTTCGGATGGCCAGGTTTATTTCGCGAAAATAGCACAATCATTGCTGCGTCCGCCAACAATTTTCAAGCAAATCAAGCAAATTCAAGGTCTCATACTTTGAACGAGTATTCATTACTTTCTTGGCACTACCGGTAACCATAGCAACAGCAAAAAAACCACCGTTAACTTTAGCTGTAAGAACTTATGACTTCAACATGATTTCGTCCACTCCCATTTCTAGTACCGGAAGTTTTAATAAGCATGTAAAGGTACAAACTTTCAAAAAAAATCTGAAGTTTTTGTGTTAAAAAATTAAGGCGGCTCCGAAAGAACGTCCAGGGATTTTTTTGACTTTCCGATTTATCTTTCGATTTTCTTTATGAAAAATGCTGATACAATGTCAGAACTTATAACTTCAAAACGATTTCGGTAAATCCAATTTCTACTACCGAAGTTTTGATAAACATTTAAAGGAACAACTTTATGCATAGTTGAAATAATTTCAATTCTTAACGTTTTTGTTTTGAAAAATTAAGGTGGTTCCGAAAGAACTTCCAGGTATTTTCTTTTCGATGTATCTAAACAGACTGATACAACGATTGAACTGAAATTTTTCCAGTTATATTTGAAATTAAGCTATTGAAAATATCTAAGACTGTATGAATCTCGTTTCAACTTCGTTCCCAGGGAAGATTGAACTTAGTCTCTTTTCATTATTTCCCAAAAAGTAGCATTTGCCATTAAGAAAAAATCTTCGAATCAAACTGCTTTTTGAAACACGAGTTAACATAATGTCAGGATGACAGTTCACTTATTTATACTTATCGATGTGTGATTTTGAAAATAAGATACTACTGTCAGGAGTGGGATTCGAACCCACGCCTACAAGACTAGACTGCGACCTGAACGCAGCGCCTTAGACCGCTCGGCCATCCTGACACGTTTATATTTGTTAGGTTTGATTCAAATTCAAATAAGAAACAGCGAAAGATCTTGATCAACTGCCCTGATATCCTGCCACATCAAGTCCTGTATCGAATTTCAAACGTGTTTTGTTCGTCTGGCCAGGTGTATTTCGCGAAAAGTGCCAGCGATTTTCCAGCAAATTCCAGGTCTCATACTTTCACGGGTCAGTATTACCACTTTTTATCAGATTATTTTACAATAACGTTTCAAAAAAATGCCAAAGCATTAGTGAACGAGTTTTGATTACTCTCTGGACACTACGGGTCACCAAAGCAAAGCATTAACAGATAAAAACACCCTTAACTTAATCTGTAAGAAGTTATAACTTCAAGATGATTTAGGGAACTCCCATTTTTTACAACCGCAGTTTTGATAAGCATGTACAACTTAATTATAAGCACGTACAACATTATGCATAGTTGAAAAATTTCTCAAAATTTTTGTATTGAAAAATTAAGGTGGTTACGAAAAAACTTCCAGGTATTTTCTTTTCGATCTATCTTTGCCTTTCGTTTATAAAACATGCTGATACAACGATGGAACTGAAAATTTTCCAGTTGTATTTGAAATTAAGCTATTGAAAATATCTAAGACTGTATGAATCATATTTCAACTTCGTTCCCAGGGAAAATCGAACTTAGTCTATTTTCGTTATCTCGCAAATAGTAAAATTTGCCATTCGAAAAAAACTCTTCGAATCAAACTGCTTTTTGAAACACGAGTTAAGATAATGTCAGGCTGACAGTTTACTTATTTATACTTATCGATGTTCGATTTTGAAAATAAAATACTACTGTCAGGAGTGGGATTCGAACCCACGCCTACAAGAGTAGACTGCGACCTGAACGCAGCGCCTTAGACCGCTCGGCCATCCTGACACGTTCATATTTTTTAGGTTTGATTCAAATTCAAATAAGAAACAGCGAAAGATCTTGATCAACTGCCCTGATATCCTGCCACATCAAGTCCTGTATCGAATTTCAAACGTGTTTTGTTCGTCTGGCCAGGTGTATTTCGCGAAAAGTGCCAGCGATTTTCCAGCAAATTCCAGGTCTCATACTTTCACGGGCCAGTATTACCACTTTTTATCAGATTATTTTACAATAACGTTTCAAAAAAATGCCAAAGCATTAGTGAACGAGTTTTGATTACTCTCTGGACACTACGGGTCACCAAAGCAAAGCATTAACAGATAAAAACACCCTTAACTTAATCTGTAAGAAGTTATAACTTCAAGATGATTTAGGGAACTCCCATTTTTTATAACCGCAGTTTTGATAAGCATGTGCAACTTAATTATAAGCACGTACAACATTATGCATAGTTGAAAAGTTTCTCAAAATTTTTGTATTGAAAAATTAAGGTGGTTACGAAAAAACTTCCAGGTATTTTCTTTTCGATCTATCTTTGCCTTTTGTTTATAAAACATGCTGATACAACGATGGAACTGAAAATTTTCCAGTTGTATTTGAAATTAAGCTATTGAAAATATCTAAGACTGTATGAATCATATTTCAACTTCGTTCCCAGGGAAAATCGAACTTAGTCTATTTTCGTTATCTCGCAAATAGTAAAATTTGCCATTCGAAAAAATTCTTCGAATCAAACTGCTTTTTGAAACACGAGTTAAGATAATGTCAGGCTGACAGTTTACTTATTTATACTTATCGATGTGTGATTTTGAAAATAAAATACTACTGTCAGGAGTGGGATTCGAACCCACGCCTACAAGAGTAGACTGCGACCTGAACGCAGCGCCTTAGACCGCTCGGCCATCCTGACACGATTTGTTTTCTAAGTTCGACTCAAATTCACATAAGAAACAGCGAAAGATCTTGATCAACTGCTCTGATATCATGCAACATCAATACATGTATCGAATTTCAATCCTGTCTTGTTCGGATGGCCAGGTTTATTTCGCGAAAATAGCACAATCATTGCTGCGTCCGCCAACAATTTTCAAGCAAATCAAGCAAATTCAAGGTCTCATACTTTGAACGAGTATTCATTACTTTCTTGGCACTACCGGTAACCATAGCAACAGCAAAAAAACCACCGTTAACTTTAGCTGTAAGAACTTATGACTTCAACATGATTTCGTCCACTCCCATTTCTAGTACCGGAAGTTTTAATAAGCATGTAAAGGTACAAACTTTCAAAAAAAATCTGAAGTTTTTGTGTTAAAAAATTAAGGCGGCTCCGAAAGAACGTCCAGGGATTTTTTTGACTTTCCGATTTATCTTTCGATTTTTTTTATGAAAAATGCTGATACAATGTCAGAACTTATAACTTCAAAACGATTTCGGTAAATCCAATTTCTACTACCGAAGTTTTGATAAACATTTAAAGGAACAACTTTATGCATAGTTGAAATAATTTCAATTCTTAACGTTTTTGTTTTGAAAAATTAAGGTGGTTCCGAAAGAACTTCCAGGTATTTTCTTTTCGATGTATCTTTGCCTTTTGTTTATAAAACATGCTGATACAACGATGGAACTGAAAATTTTCCAGTTGTGTTTGAAATTAAGCTATTGAAAATATCTAAGACTGTGTGAATCATATTTCAACTTCGTTCCCAGGGAAAATTGAACTTTGTCTATTTTCGTTATCTCGCAAATAGTAAAATTTGCCATTCGAAAAAAATCTTCGAATCAAACTGCTTTTTGAAACACGAGTTAAGATAATGTCAGGCTGACAGTTTACTTATTTATACTTATCGATGTGTGACTTTGAAAATAAAATACTACTGTCAGGAGTGGGATTCGAACCCACGCCTACAAGAGTAGACTGCGACCTGAACGCAGCGCCTTAGACCGCTCGGCCATCCTGACACGTTTATACTTTTTAAGTTTGACTCAAATTCAAATAAGAAAAAGCGAAAGATCTTGATCAACTGCCCTGATATCCTGCCACATCAAGTCCTGTATCGAATTTCAAACGTGTTTTGTTCGTCTGGCCAGGTGTATTTCGCGAAAAGTGCCAGCGATTTTCCAGCAAATTCCAGGTCTCATACTTTCACGGGCCAGTATTACCACTTTTTATCAGATTATTTTACAATAACGTTTCAAAAAAATGCCAAAGCATTAGTGAACGAGTTTTGATTACTCTCTGGACACTACGGGTCACCAAAGCAAAGCATTAACAGATAAAAACACCCTTAACTTAATCTGTAAGAAGTTATAACTTCAAGATGATTTAGGGAACTCCCATTTTTTATAACCGCAGTTTTGATAAGCATGTGCAACTTAATTATAAGCACGTACAACATTATGCATAGTTGAAAAGTTTCTCAAAATTTTTGTATTGAAAAATTAAGGTGGTTACGAAAAAACTTCCAGGTATTTTCTTTTCGATCTATCTTTGCCTTTCGTTTATAAAACATGCTGATACAACGATGGAACTGAAAATTTTCCAGTTGTATTTGAAATTAAGCTATTGAAAATATCTAAGACTGTATGAATCATATTTCAACTTCGTTCCCAGGGAAAATCGAACTTAGTCTATTTTCGTTATCTCGCAAATAGTAAAATTTGCCATTCGAAAAAAACTCTTCGAATCAAACTGCTTTTTGAAACACGAGTTAAGATAATGTCAGGCTGACAGTTTACTTATTTATACTTATCGATGTTCGATTTTGAAAATAAAATACTACTGTCAGGAGTGGGATTCGAACCCACGCCTACAAGAGTAGACTGCGACCTGAACGCAGCGCCTTAGACCGCTCGGCCATCCTGACACGTTCATATTTTTTAGGTTTGATTCAAATTCAAATAAGAAACAGCGAAAGATCTTGATCAACTGCCCTGATATCCTGCCACATCAAGTCCTGTATCGAATTTCAAACGTGTTTTGTTCGTCTGGCCAGGTGTATTTCGCGAAAAGTGCCAGCGATTTTCCAGCAAATTCCAGGTCTCATACTTTCACGGGCCAGTATTACCACTTTTTATCAGATTATTTTACAATAACGTTTCAAAAAAATGCCAAAGCATTAGTGAACGAGTTTTGATTACTCTCTGGACACTACGGGTCACCAAAGCAAAGCATTAACAGATAAAAACACCCTTAACTTAATCTGTAAGAAGTTATAACTTCAAGATGATTTAGGGAACTCCCATTTTTTATAACCGCAGTTTTGATAAGCATGTGCAACTTAATTATAAGCACGTACAACATTATGCATAGTTGAAAAGTTTCTCAAAATTTTTGTATTGAAAAATTAAGGTGGTTACGAAAAAACTTCCAGGTATTTTCTTTTCGATCTATCTTTGCCTTTCGTTTATAAAACATGCTGATACAACGATGGAACTGAAAATTTTCCAGTTGTATTTGAAATTAAGCTATTGAAAATATCTAAGACTGTATGAATCATATTTCAACTTCGTTCCCAGGGAAAATCGAACTTAGTCTATTTTCGTTATCTCGCAAATAGTAAAATTTGCCATTCGAAAAAATTCTTCGAATCAAACTGCTTTTTGAAACACGAGTTAAGATAATGTCAGGCTGGCAGTTTACTTATTTATACTTATCGATGTGTGATTTTGAAAATAAAATACTACTGTCAGGAGTGGGATTCGAACCCACGCCTACAAGAGTAGACTGCGACCTGAACGCAGCGCCTTAGACCGCTCGGCCATCCTGACACGATTTGTTTTCTAAGTTCGACTCAAATTCACATAAGAAACAGCGAAAGATCTTGATCAACTGCTCTGATATCATGCAACATCAATACATGTATCGAATTTCAATCCTGTCTTGTTCGGATGGCCAGGTTTATTTCGCGAAAATAGCACAATCATTGCTGCGTCCGCCAACAATTTTCAAGCAAATCAAGCAAATTCAAGGTCTCATACTTTGAACGAGTATTCATTACTTTCTTGGCACTACCGGTAACCATAGCAACAGCAAAAAAACCACCGTTAACTTTAGCTGTAAGAACTTATGACTTCAACATGATTTCGTCCACTCCCATTTCTAGTACCGGAAGTTTTAATAAGCATGTAAAGGTACAAACTTTCAAAAAAAATCTGAAGTTTTTGTGTTAAAAAATTAAGGCGGCTCCGAAAGAACGTCCAGGGATTTTTTTGACTTTCCGATTTATCTTTCGATTTTTTTTTTGAAAAATGCTGATACAATGTCAGAACTTATAACTTCAAAACGATTTCGGTAAATCCAATTTCTACTACCGAAGTTTTGATAAACATTTAAAGGAACAACTTTATGCATAGTTGAAATAATTTCAATTCTTAACGTTTTTGTTTTAAAAAATTAAGGTGGTTCCGAAAGAACTTCCAGGTATTTTCTTTTCGATGTATCTTTGCCTTTTGTTTATAAAACATGCTGATACAACGATGGAACTGAAAATTTTCCAGTTGTGTTTGAAATTAAGCTATTGAAAATATCTAAGACTGTGTGAATCATATTTCAACTTCGTTCCCAGGGAAAATTGAACTTTGTCTATTTTCGTTATCTCGCAAATAGTAAAATTTGCCATTCGAAAAAAATCTTCGAATCAAACTGCTTTTTGAAACACGAGTTAAGATAATGTCAGGCTGACAGTTTACTTATTTATACTTATCGATGTGTGATTTTGAAAATAAAATACTACTGTCAGGAGTGGGATTCGAACCCACGCCTACAAGAGTAGACTGCGACCTGAACGCAGCGCCTTAGACCGCTCGGCCATCCTGACACGTTTATACTTTTTAAGTTTGACTCAAATTCAAATAAGAAAAAGCGAAAGATCTTGATCAACTGCCCTGATATCCTGCCACATCAAGTCCTGTATCGAATTTCAAACGTGTTTTGTTCGTCTGGCCAGGTGTATTTCGCGAAAAGTGCCAGCGATTTTCCAGCAAATTCCAGGTCTCATACTTTCACGGGCCAGTATTACCACTTTTTATCAGATTATTTTACAATAACTTTTCAAAAAAATGCCAAAGCATTAGTGAACGAGTTTTGATTACTCTCTGGACAATACGGGTCACCATAGCAAAGCATAACCAGAAAAAAATACCCTTAACTTAATCTGTAAGAACTTATAACTTCAAGATGATTTAGGGAACTCCCATTTTTTATAACCGAAGTTTTGATAAGCATGTGCAACTTAATTATAAGCACGTACAATATTATGAATAGTTGAAAAAGTTCTAAACCTTTTTTTTTTTTTTTTAAATTAAGGTGGTTACGAAAGAACTTCCAGGTATTTTCTTTTCGATGTATCTTTGCCTTTTGTTTATAAAACATGCTGATACAACGATGGAACTGAAAATTTTCCAGTTGTATTTGAAATTAAGCTATTGAAAATATCTTAGACTGTATGAATCATATTTCAACTTCGTTCCCAGGGAAAATTGAACTTAGTCTATTTTCGTTATCTCGCAAATAGTAAAATTTGCCATTCGAAAAAAATCTTCGAATCAAACTGCTTTTTGAAACACGAGTTAAGATAATGTCAGGCTGTCAGTTTACTTATTTATACTTATCGATGTGTGATTTTGAAAATAAAATACTACTGTCAGGAGTGGGATTCGAACCCACGCCTACAAGAGTAGACTGCGACCTGAACGCAGCGCCTCAGACCGCTCGGCCATCCTGACACGATTTGTTTTCTAAGTTCGACTCAAATTCACATAAGAAACAGCGAAAGATCTTGATCAACTGCTCTGATATCATGCAACATCAATACATGTATCGAATTTCAATCCTGTCTTGTTCGGATGGCCAGGTTTATTTCGCGAAAATAGCACAATCATTGCTGCGTCCGCCAACAATTTTCAAGCAAATCAAGCAAATTCAAGGTCTCATACTTTGAACGAGTATTCATTACTTTCTTGGCACTACCGGTAACCATAGCAACAGCAAAAAAACCACCGTTAACTTTAGCTGTAAGAACTTATGACTTCAACATGATTTCGTCCACTCCCATTTCTATTACCGGAAGTTTTAATAAGCATGTAAAGGTACAAACTTTCAAAAAAAATCTGAAGTTTTTGTGTTAAAAAATTAAGGCGGCTCCGAAAGAACGTCCAGGGATTTTTTTGACTTTCCGATTTATCTTTCGATCTTCTTTATGAAAAATGCTGATACAATGTCAGAACTTATAACTTCAAAACGATTTCGGTAAATCCAATTTCTACTACCGAAGTTTTGATAAACATTTAAAGGAACAACTTTATGCATAGTTGAAATAATTTCAATTCTTAACGTTTTTGTTTTGAAAAATTAAGGTGGTTCCGAAAGAACTTCCAGGTATTTTCTTTTCCATGTATCTTTGCCTTTTGTTTATAAAACATGCTGATACAACGATGGAACTGAAAATTTTCCAGTTGTATTTGAAATTAAGCTATTGAAAATATCTAAGACTGTGTGAATCATATTTCAACTTCGTTCCCAGGGAAAATTGAACTTAGTCTATTTTCGTTATCTCGCAAATAGTAAAATTTGCCATTCGAAAAAAAATCTTCGAATCAAACTGCTTTTTGAAACACGAGTTAAGATAATGTCAGGCTGACAGTTTACTTATTTATACTTATCGATGTGTGATTTTGAAAATAAAATACTACTGTCAGGAGTGGGGTTCGAACCCACGCCTACAAGAGTAGACTGCGACCTGAACGCAGCGCCTTAGACCGCTCGGCCATCCTGACACGTTTATACTTTTTAAGTTTGACTCAAATTCAAATAAGAAAAAGCGAAAGATCTTGATCAACTGCCCCGATATCCTGCCACATCAAGTCCTGTATCGAATTTCAAACGTGTTTTGTTCGTCTGGCCAGGTGTATTTCGCGAAAAGTGCCAGCGATTTTCCAGCAAATTCCAGGTCTCATACTTTCACGGGCCAGTATTACCACTTTTTATCAGATTATTTTACAATAACGTTTCAAAAAAATGCCAAAGTATTAGTGAACGAGTTTTGATTACTCTCTGGACAATACGGGTCACCATAGCAAAGCATAACCAGATAAAAATACCCTTAACTTAATCTGTAAGAACTTATAACTTCAAGATGATTTAGGGAACTCCCATTTTTTATAACCGAAGTTTTGATAAGCATGTGCAACTTAATTATAAGCACGTACAACATTATGAATAGTTGAAAAAGTTCTAAACCTGTTTTTTTTTTTTTAAATTAAGGTGGTTACGAAAGAACTTCCAGGTATTTTCTTTTCGATGTATCTTTGCCTTTTGTTTATAAAACATGCTGATACAACGATGGAACTGAAAATTTTCCAGTTGTATTTGAAATTAAGCTATTGAAAATATCTAAGACTGTATGAATCATATTTCAACTTCGTTCCCAGGGAAAATTGAACTTTGTCTATTTTCGTTATCTCGCAAATAGTAAAATTTGCCATTCGAAAAGAATCTTCGAATCAAACTGCTTTTTGAAACACGAGTTAAGATAATGTCAGGCTGACAGTTTACTTATTTATACTTATCGATGTGTGATTTTGAAAATAAAATACTACTGTCAGGAATGGGATTCGAACCCACGCCTACAAGAGTAGACTGCGACCTGAACGCAGCGCCTTAGACCGCTCGGCCATCCCTAGACGTTTATATTTGTAAGTTTGACTCAAATTCAAATAAGAAAAAGCGAAAGATCTTGATCAACTGCCCTGATATCCTGCAACATCAATACATATGTTATTTCTGACGAGTGAGCGAGCGAAGAAGGCTGAAATAACTATTTTGTCGGCACGGGATACAACAAGGCCTGGGTTCCAGGCGGGGGCATCACGGGTAATTGTGTAGGGGTATAAAAGACAGAGTATAACACGTGGTTGTCATCTAGGCTTCAGAACCAACCGCGTACTTTTCGTTTCGTTTTGTCCTTTCTTCGACTTTTATCATGGCGGTCAGTAAGGACGACGTTTCTGAGCTTATCACAACTAACAACGAGAAGTTAATGTCAGATTTCAAGGAACTTCTCAAAGACACCGTTGGCCATATAAAACGTGCCAACGACGCTTCTGCGGAGCTCCAAATGCAAGAAATTAATAAGATCAAGTATCAAGAACCGCACAAATTTAAACGAAGAGCGAACGAAGATCAATATAAGTTTAATCTCAAGCTTGCAGAAACTTTGGACAGTGCCAAGTCGGCGGCGGAAAAATCCCGGCTTGAGAAAATCAAACTTGACCTCGAGGAAGGTGAGAAGCTACTTAGCGAACGCCAGAAACATATACTCTTAGCCGACAAGTCAGAGTTTGGCTGGTGCACCGTAGATGAGTATAAACAACACGACTTAGCGGACGACTCGGAGGACGAAAAGCGCATCTATAGCGCCGAGAGACGTGCTCGTGTTTCTCTTTCTGCTCGTAAGAAGAAGAAGGCTTCGAATATGCCGTCGGCCAAGAAGTTCTCGCCGCCTGACAGATCCACTTCAAACGCCCAGCCACAAGCCCAGTCCTTCCAGTCTGGTGTTGTTAATCCTGGTTTCCAGCCTCGTCGCCCGAATACTGGCACCTGTTTCGCTTGTGGAAAGCCCGGGCACTGGCGTGCTTGTTGCCCAGCATTGCCCAAGCAGGCTGCCTCATCTTCGAAGTGACTGGATGACGTTCAGGACTTATCAGGTGTAGTCTCTTCTTGTTTTACAAGCGATTCTAGTGATTTGATTTCCGAAGCGCTGATCGATCAGAATCACCCCGTTTTCAATCATGATTTTGTTTCTTGCACTGATTTTCCACAATGCTCTGTTGCTTTTGATTCTCCCGTTCAGCCCACAGTTCGCGGAAGACTCCGTAAGTGTATTGAGTTTTGGCGTTCGTTGGAAGTGTCGCAGATTCCCTTTTTTCAACTCCCTACGCCTTTCTTCAAAAGTAACAATGCTTCTGCGCGTGCTAACAGTAACTTTGTGTCTTCAGCTGTTAATGACCTACTTAATTCCGACCTTGTGGAGGAAATTTTTTGCGTTCCAGACATTATTAACCCACTCACAGTTTCCACCCGTAGTTCTGGCAAACAAAGGCTTTTTTTGGATCTTCGTCATATAAACACCTTCATTTACAAACAAAAGTTCAAGTGTGAAGATTTGTCTGTGGCCACGCAGATATTCGACAAGGGTTATTATTTATTTAAATTCGATCTGAAGTCGGGGTACCACCATATTGAAATTTTTCCAGAGCACCGCAAATTCCTCGCATTCGCTTGGGACTTTGGAACCGGTGTTTTCAGATATTTTCAATTTTGCGTTCTTCCGTTTGGCCTGTCTTCGGCACCATTCGTTTTCACCAAGATTCTCAAACCGCTTCAAAAATCCTGGAGGAGTCGGGGTATTCCTATTGCTATTTTCCTGGACGACGGCCTAGGGGGGGGGAATGGATCAAGTTTCCGCTAAAATTAGCAGTCTAACTGTTCATTCTGATCTACTCAAGTCTGGTTTCGTCCCCAACCAGGAAAAGTCTTTATGGGAACCCGTGCAAATTATCACTTGGCTTGGAGTTATTCTTAACGCTATTGAAGGTACTGTTAAGGCCACCGCTGAACGCATTGCAAAATTGTCTTCCGATCTCGTGTTTTTGCAGTCTTTGTCTTCGCAACAGACTCTTCGCCAGGTTCACGTTAAAAGTGTCGCTAGTCTTGCAGGCCAGATAATTTCACTTTCCAGTTGCGTGGGGTCAGTGGCACGTATTATGACCAGGCATCTCTTTTCAGTGGTGAACTCTGCTTTTTCCTGGGATAGCGAAGTTTTCTTGTCGGATGATGCCGTTGCGGAAATTAACTTTTGGGCTGCCAATGTTGATTCCCTCAACGGGAGGGTTTATTGGGGAGCACAAACGCTACCGGTTAAAGTGAGTTTCTCCGATGCTTCTGATTCAGCCTGTGGTGCATTTGTCGAGTCTGACCCCGAACTGGTTTTTCATCAGAATTGGTCTCCCGAAGAAAAAGTTCTTAGTTCGACTTGGAGAGAGCTTAAGGCCGTTTGCCTCGCTTTGGAGTCCTTTGCCGATCGTTTGTCCGACACTAAGGTCATCTGGTATTCAGACAACCAGAACGTTGAGTCTGTTCTTCTCAACGGAAGCAAGAAATTGGATCTGCAGGCGTTAGCTCTTCAAGCCTTCCAGATTTGCCTGGAGTATCACATCTCTCTCGATGCTAGGTGGATTCCTAGGGACCTTAATGTCAAAGCTGACATTATAAGCAAGATTGTTGATTTTGACGACTATGCTGTTAACGATTCTATTTTTCAGAGCATTGACGACCTTTGGGGCCCGCATTCTGTCGATAGGTTCGCCTGCAGTTACAATGCCAAACTACCTAGGTTTAATTCCCGGTTTTTTCAGCCCCGATGCGAGGCAGTTGATGCTTTTGCGCAAGACTGGGGATACGATAACAATTGGCTCTGTCCCCCGGTTTGTCTTATTGTTAGAGTTTTAAAGCACACGGAAGTGTGTCTTGCTAAGGGAACTATAGTTATTCCGCTATGGAAGTCTTCGTTTTTCTGGAACATTTGCGCAAGAGACGGCGTCCACTGGAATAACTTTGTTGTGGACTGGGTGTACCTGCCAAAGTTTAAGGGGTTATTTGTCCCAGGGAAAGCCCGTAACTCCCTTTTCGGCACCAGATGCTTAGGCTTTGAGGTTGCTGCTATTCGGGTCGACTTTCGTCGTCCCAGGCCCCCTTCCTTTCTAGCGGGGTTTTGCACTATGCCTAACGGGAAGTGTGACTCTTGTAGTTAGAGGCGCCCCCATTTTTTTGTTACGTATGAACATGCCTATGCTGCTTGTATTTTTTTTTTTTGGTATATTATTCTTGTTCTTTAGGGTAGCATACCCCATTGTCAATAAAGCGTTTATATTACTTGTTGTATCTTTCTTTATGCTTTTCCCCTTTAATCTGCTCTTCTCAGGGCTTTTCGTCTATTTTTGATATTTTTTAGATGTCTTCCGGTCCGGCTTTTGGGACTTCGACCAGAATGTGCTCCCAGGTGGTCCAGTCTCAGGATTAACGGACAGATTGAAAGTGACAGTCCTTTCCTCAAAGGCCAACAGTACGTCTTTACTGTACCACCGTGCATACCGCAAGTGGAAGGAGTTCGCCATTAGTATGTTTAATGGGAACGTTTTCCCCGCAAATCCCTTTCATGTTGCATTGTATCTGCAACACCTTATTGAACAGTCTCAATCCCCCAGCGTGGTAGATTCTGCCTTTTACGGCATTAAATGGGCTCATAGTATGGCTGGTATCCCCTCCCCCACCGATAGCCCTATTGTAGAGGCAGTCAGGTCTGCTTCTAAAAGAATCCTTGGTACTGGTCTTGTTAACCGCAAAGAACCCGTTTCATCTAGTTTGATTCATGATATTATTGGCAGGTCTAACCTTGATAACCCTGTTGAATTGCGCAACATTACTATGTATGTTTTGTCATTTGCTGGCTTCTTTAGGTTTGATGACGTTTCAAGAATTAGGAGAAATGACATTTTCTTCAACGACGGTTTCATGGTTATTAAGATTCATAAAAGTAAGAACGACCAACTTCGTAGAGGCGATGAAGTCGTCATTTCTGAGCTTTCTAGTTGCGCTTGTCCTGTTAAACTGCTTAGAAGGTATCTTACTAATTTTCAAATCTCTCCCGAGTCCAGGGAACTGATTTTTAGACCCATTTCTAGAGGTAAGGGGGCTTGTAGGTTAGTGGCCCCCGACAAGCCTATCAGTTACACCACTATAAGGGAAGCTTTTAGACGGGATTTGAAGTCCATAGGGGCTGACCCCTCCAGGTTCGGGCTGCACTCTCTCCGCTCAGGAGGCGCTACTATGGCTGCTAACAATGGTGTCAACGACAGAGTGTTTCAGCGTCACGGACGCTGGAAGTCAGTCCAGGCCAAAGACATTTACGTCGACGATGATCTGGACCAAAGGCTCGCAGTCTCCAAATTTCTTGGGCTTTGAGAGTCAATTTTTCACCCCTTCCCCAATACTTTGTCTGTCTATATACTGTTTGGGTTGGTTCTTGCCAGGCCCTTCCAAAATAAACTTATTTGGTTCAGCTTTGCGTGTGTTGTTTCTGTTGTGGAGTGGAGACAAAATATGTTATTTCTGACGAGTGAACGAGCGAACAAGGCTGAAATAACTATTTTGTCGGCACGGGATACAACAAGGCCTGGGTTCCAGGCGGGGGCATCACGGGTAATTGTGTAGGGGTATAAAAGACAGAGTATAACACGTGGTTGTCATCTAGGCTTCAGAACCAACCGCGTACTTTTCGTTTCGTTTAGTTTAACTTTTTCTTGTTTAGTATTTTTCTTTTGCAGATGCCTTCAGTCTGACAGGATCGACTGTTCCTTTTTCTATTGATTTTTTACTTTTGTAAAGCCTTCGTAGGATGGGCTAATAATCACTTGGAGCATGAGCCTTGGTTCCTACCCAGATTTCCTGCACATTTTTTCCCCACAGGGGTTTTTTCTGGCCTCCGTGTTAACCGCATTTGTTTTGTTAGCGGTTGCTCAGCTCTACTAGGTTTACTTTATGATTTTTTATTGTATTTCAATGTACTTCTTTGGTCTTTTTTATATTTTTTGTTCATGTTTCCCCAGCCCGAGAGCTTGTTTGGGAACGCAGGCCTAATGGACAATCTTTAGGCCTGTCTAGCTTATAGTCTAATGTAATGTAGGAGTTGTTGTTCCCCAGCCTAACTGGCAGCCTAACTGGCACTGAGCTTGAGAGCTTATTTGGGGAAGTAGGTCAAGTGCATGACCTACAGTATGAGATGGCCTGTTTAGCTTATATTCTTGTGTAATGTCGGAGTTGTTGTTCCCCAGCCTATCTGGCACTATAAGCTTGAGAGCTTATTAGGGGAAGTAGCCCATGTAGATCGTGATTTAATAATAGAGTTGCGGTTTAAGCCTTTCTGATACTAAGCCTGTGTGCTTGGAGATCTAGTTTGTAGTTTTATGAAGGAGTTGTTATGTAGTTTCTAAGTAGTTATAGATATACTGTTTGGGTTGGTTCTTGCCAGGCCCTTCCAAAATAAACTTATTTGGTTCAGCTTTGCGTGTGTTGTTTCTGTTGTGGAGTGGAGACAAAATGTATCTAATTTCAATCCTGTCTTGTTCGGATGGCCAGGTTTATTTCGCGAAAATAGCACAATCATTGCTGCGTCCGCCAACAATTTTCAAGCAAATCAAGCAAATTCAAGGTCTCATACTTTGAACGAGTATTCATTACTTTCTTGGCACTACCGGTAACCATAGCAACAGCAAAAAAACCATCGTTAACTTTAGCTGTAAGAACTTATGACTTCAACATGATTTCGTCCACTCCCATTTCTAGTACCGAAAGTTTTAATAAGCATGTAAAGGTACAAACTTTCAAAAAAAAATCTGAAGTTTTTGTGTTAAAAAATTAAGGCGGCTCCGAAAGAACGTCCAGGGATTTTTTTGACTTTCCGATTTATCTTTCGATTTTCTTTATGAAAAATGCTGATACAATGTCAGAACTTATAACTTCAAAACGATTTCGGTAAATCCAATTTCTACTACCGAAGTTTTGATAAACATTTAAAGGAACAACTTTATGCATAGTTGAAATAATTTCAATTCTTAACGTTTTTGTTTTGAAAAATTAAGGTGGTTCCGAAAGAACTTCCAGGTATTTTCTTTTCGATGTATCTAAACAGACTGATACAACGATTGAACTGAAATTTTTCCAGTTATATTTGAAATTAAGCTATTGAAAATATCTAAGACTGTATGAATCTCGTTTCAACTTCGTTCCCAGGGAAGATTGAACTTAGTCTCTTTTCATTATTTTCCAAAAAGTAGCATTTGCCATTAAGAAAAAATCTTCGAATCAAACTGCTTTTTGAAACACGAGTTAACATAATGTCAGGATGACAGTTCACTTTTTTATACTTATCGATGTGTGATTTTGAAAATAAAATACTACTGTCAGGAGTGGGATTCGAACCCACGCCTACAAGAGTAGACTGCGACCTGAACGCAGCGCCTTAGACCGCTCGGCCATCCTGACACGTTTATATTTTTTAAGTTTGACTCAAATTCAAATAAGAAACAGCGAAAGATCTTGATCAACTGCCCTGATATCCTGCCACATCAAGTCCTGTATCGAATTTCAAACGTGTTTTGTTCGTCTGGCCAGGTGTATTTCGCGAAAAGTGCCAGCGATTTTCCAGCAAATTCCAGGTCTCATACTTTCACGGGCCAGTATTACCACTTTTTATCAGATTATTTTACAATAACTTTTCAAAAAAATGCCAAAGCATTAGTGAACGAGTTTTGATTACTCTCTGGACACTACGGGTCACCATAGCAAAGCATAAACAGATAAAAACACCCTTAACTTAATCTGTAAGAAGTTATAACTTCAAGGTGATTTAGGGTACTCCCATTTTTTATAACCGAAGTTTTAATAAGCATGTACAACTTAATTATAAGCACGTACAACATTATGCATAGTTGAAAAATTTCTCAACATTTTTGTGTTGAAAAATTAAGGTGGTTACGAAAAAACTTCCAGGTATTTTATTTTTGATCTATCTTTGCCTTTCGTCTATAAAACATGCTGATACAACGATTGAACTGAAATTTGTCCAGTTATATCTGAAATTAAGCTATTGAAAATGTCTAAGACTGTATGAATCTCTTTTCAACTTCGTTCCCAGGGAAGATTGAACTTAGTCTCTTTTCATTATCTCGCAAAAAGTAAAATTTGCCATTCAGAAAAAAATCTGCGAGTCAAACTGCTTTTTGAAACACGAGTTAACATAGTGTCAGGATGACAGTTCACTTATTTATACTTATCGATGTGTGATTTTGAAAATGAAATACTGTCAGGAGTGGGATTCGAACCCACGCCTACAGGTGTAGACTGCGACCTGAACGCAGCACCTTAGACCGCTCGGCCATCCTGACACGTTTATATTTTTAAGTTTGACTCAAATTCAAATAAGAAACAGCGAAAGATCTTGATCAACTGCCCTGATATCCTGCCACATCAAGTCCTGTATCGAATTTCAAACGTGTTTTGTTCGTCTGGCCAGGTGTATTTCGCGAAAAGTGCCAGCGATTTTCCAGCAAATTCCAGGTCTCATACTTTCACGGGCCAGTATTACCACTTTTTATCAGATTATTTTACAATAACGTTTCAAAAAAATGCCAAAGCATTAGTGAACGAGTTTTGATTACTCTCTGGACACTACGGGTCACCATAGCAAAGCATAAACAGATGAAAACACCCTTAACTTAATCTGTAAGAACTTATAACTTCAAGGTGATTTAGGGAACTCCCTTTTTTTATAACCGAAGTTTTAATAAGCATGTACAACTTAATTATAAGCACGTACAACATTATGCATAGTTGAAAAATTTCTCAACATTTTTGTGTTGAAAAATTAAGGTGGTTACGAAAGAACTTCCAGGTATTTTCTTTTCGACGTATCTTTGCCTTTTGTCTATAAAACATGCTTATACAACGATTGAACTGAAATTTTTCCAGTTATATTTGAAATTAAGCTATTGAAAATGTCTAAGACTGTATGAATCTCTTTTCAACTTTGTTCCCATGGAAGATTGAACTTAGTCTCTTTTCATTATCTCGCAAAAAGGGAAATTTGCCATTCAGAAAAAAATCTTCGAATTAAACTGCTTTTTGAAACACGAGTTAACATAATGTCAGGCTGACAGTTTACTTATTTATACTTATCCATGTGTGATTTTGAAAATAAAATACTAATGTCAGGAGTGGGATTCGAACCCACGCCTACAAGAGTAGACTGCAACCTGAACGCGGCGACTTAGACCGCTCGGCCATCCTGATGAGATTTGATGTCTAAGTCTGACTCAAATTCACATAAGAAACAGCGAAAGATCTTGATCGACTGCCCTGATATCCTGCCACATCAACTAATGTATCTAATTTCAAACCTGTCTTGTTCGTCTGGCCAGGTGTATTTCGCGAAAATAGACCAATCACTTTTGCATCCACAGGCAGGCCAATCTCATGTTGTGATCAGGATCATAGTGCGTAATAGCTGTCATGGCAAAAATGTAAGAGTTTGTACGGGAAATTTTTACAACACCTTTTAGCAAACTGAAATACTGCCAAATCTTAAATAAAATTGCTTTTCGTCTTGTCAGAACGCTTATTTTGCCGATTCTTGGCTATTTAGGCGAGTTATTGCTTTCTGGGTTCTCCACTACAAAGGAAAGAACAAGGGTGCACACTCTAGTTCGAAGCGACCGACGAGCGAAGCAAAAATTCCCACCGTAAAATGGTCGAACGGTCTCAAACTCATCGCGAATTCCAAGAACAGATGTTCTTATAACATCATGTAACGATATATGAATTCACGATGCATTGAAATGTACAATTGCACGGAAATTCGTGACAATGGATAGGTATAATAAGAACCACAAGGTACTGGACGGAAATTAAGCACATGCAATGGTTACCTAAGTTGAGGCTACAAATTGACAGCCTTAGAATGCTTCAATGAAGTTTAAACTCAGGTATTATATTAAATATTTGTTAATCTACCTGAAAAAATTATGTGCCGCTTTTTAAATAGTGACCATTTTAATAAATATAGGGTCAATTCTGACGAAAGCGCAAATAACACGCAGCGGAGTATTTTTGACGAACTTCGAGGTGTTTCGAAATTTGATGAAACACTGTCTCGAGTGTTTGATATATCTTCTAAATCGAAACTAAAACTACGGAGAAAACGAAGAAATAAAATCGTAAAAATCTATGCTAATTAAGATCACATTTCCAAACCACGGTTACGGTTCTGATTTCCTTTGTTTTAACGTTATGAATTATTAATGAGTTTGAGGAATTAATTTCAGAACAAAGTCATCTTGCATCAGGCCTGGTGAACAACCTTTTTAATAACATTCAGGAACTAATACGATTTTGTTGTATTTTAAGACGGAATCCATCAGGAAGTCGAGTAATATTTATTTAAGTTGGACAAAAATCGAGTACCAGAATAATTTAAATCATATTGCGTTATTTTCTACCCAGAGATGTAAAGATGTAAGCAATTATTCGTGATAACACCGACAGCAATTTCTTATTAGAGCCCGAGAAAATGAATTTTAAAGAACACAAGCTATAGGCAAAATTGACACTTTTTTTCGGCGAGCCTATAGTTTTGGCTATACAAATAAGATCATTTTGATATCTGGTGTTATTAAGAATAGGGACAGTGATCTTTTCAACAGAATCACAAATGACCCTGGCCATGTATTATATGACTCGCTCCCACCCAAACGTAACAGGGCTCTTAGAGAAAGGGACCATGACTTCATACTCCCTAGAGTAAAAACGGAACGATTCAAACGGACTTTTGTAAATAGATGTCTTTTTAAATTTATTTCTTAATATCTTTCTTGTAATATATATGATAGGTTAGCTTAGTTCGTTATTGATTGTTAATTCACACGTATGTTGTGATTGATTTCTTAATAAAGACTACTACTACTACTATCTTATGTGTAGCCATTTTGTAAAATCGTCTTTAAGCAATTCAGTGGAATTATAGTGGAACTTCGAAATTTGTTTTCGATGTTTTGTGTTGTTAGAAAAGATTTCTTTTGATAAGATATTTGAAGCAATAACTCAAAAATATGCAATAAGGTGTAAATAATTTTGGTACATAATTTTGTCCAATAAATACTCGAAGTCCTAACGGATTCTGTCTTAATTTGGTAATAAAGCTTCAGTGTGGTCAGTTTAAAATCAACTGAACAACCTTCAGAGAATTGCCCAACGTTAAGACCCTACCTGGGCATATTGACCGTTATCCAAGCCTTACTTTAAGTGAAATCTTTTGAAGGCACTTAGAATATAATTAATATACTACTTTCTCAAACTCATTAATAATTCATCACGTTAAAACAAAGGAAATCAGAACCGTAACCGTGGTTTGGAATTGAAGTTCCTCGAAGTTCGTCAAAAATACTCCGCTGCGCTTCGTATTTTCAACTCTCTTCTCGGTTTATGGAAATGTGATGAAACACTGTCTCTCGTGTTTGATATATTGCTAAAAACCGTCAACGCGTCAACGAATGCCATTTACTAAAGAAAAAAACTATACCCAGAAAAGAGATCTCAGTCATTGTTGTCTCCTAATGAGGATATATTCAAATTTCTTAGCTTGTTGGGACGATAACAAATCCAATTCAACAGGCCCAGTAAAGTTATCAATTTTTAATGCCCTCTGCTAACTATATTATCTAGATGTTGTATGTTAATTGTTTTAATTTTAAGTAGGAAGAGGGAACATTACATTTTAATACTACACCTCGATACATCTCATATTTTTCGTCGACTCTCAATAAAAGGTCAAAATAAATATGGAATTTTTATGGACAAACACTGCATATGGAATAAACCCAATACGCGACGATTGGTAACACAAATGAGTGATGAAGAAAATCTAATTTCTGCAACGCGGGACACCAATTTCTCCAGTAATCGATCCTGTTACCGATTAATCATACCTGACAACTTTGATGAAAAAACATTCAAAGAATTCAAAGCTGAGTCAGCTTTGAATGTTTTGGTAATATTAAATAAAATAAAATGCGAAGTCCGCGAGTAAAAGACATATTTAAGTAGCACTATTATATAGTGCACGTAAATAACATGTATAGCCAAATTAATCTATCGTATGCCTTGCTTGGCTAGCCAATCAGATCTGTGAATTTGAAAAGTTTTGATTAATACTTGATAACCTCTGACGTGCTTATATATTTCTTTTAATTCAAAGATTATTTATATTGTTTATCAAAAAAGTGATTGTCATAGCTACTTAAACAATTGTATTCGAGGGGCGCATTAATTAGTTGACGGTGAAAAGTTCTGTGTTGAAGAATAAGGGAAAATAACTCAGTTTCTCAATGTTATCTTCAGCCTTTCTCTTATACTCAGTTCTGGATTGACAATGAATAACACAAACCCTGAAATTCTACACCTGTTTAAAGGAGTTTCGTGGATAGTTGTCTACATTTGTGAAGCAGTTTTGATACTAACTGGAAACTCTATTACAGTGTTCATCTTTTGGAGCATTCGCAAACGACTGAAGCGCACCAGCTATCTTCTCATCAATCTTGCAGTTGCCGACTTCTTAGTGGGAGTATCAATTACTATCTTTCTGTCGTTTCACACCACCACTGCAATACCAAACGAATTTATTTACACTTTAGTAAAAGCAGCTGTGTTTATTGATACCATTGGAGTAGTTTCTTCCATATTATTCTTGGCTTTAATCTCTATTGAGAGAATGTTCGCAATTTTGTGGCCATTTCGCCACAGAAATGTCAAAATGTGGTACTACCACATTTCCGTTGGAATCGTTTGGTTTTTAGCTTCCCTAATAGGAACTGTAAACGCAATCATCGACCTCTATCGGAAAGAAGGCGAAGATGGATTAAATTATTTGATGCCTGTAACAATCATCTGCTCAGTGCTGATCATTACTGGTGCATATATGGCGATTTGGATCTCAACGAAACGTAACCAGTTTTCCAATAATACTTCCACGTCCATGAAGCAAAACAGAAAGCTTGCAAAGACTCTTTTCATCGTGACGGCCCTTTCAGTTTTTACTTGCCTTCCGTCTGGTATCAGTCTTGCCCTCAGAGATTATCTACAAAATATGTATTCTTTCAGGGTGCAAATCACTTTTGTAGCACAATACGCAAATTCGTTTCTGAATCCAGTTATTTACTGTTTCAAGATGCCCGAGTTTAAGCAATCGCTAAAGAAGCTGCTATGCAATTGTTCACGGCAACGGCTCTCTTTTAAGGAAGATATATCAGAAGCAATCAGCGGCGTTACGTTGAGATCCTTGAAAAACATCGAGGCATAATTCTAAGAGCCTTTGTTTAAAATATTCAGACAATAAGGCAACGCAGAATCTCTTTTTATGTATGTTTTTTAACTGATTGACTTTGCTGGCGCGAAATATTGTTTAACGTTTATGATAAGCAACCTGAATCTTGTAACACAGTTAAATTAGATTGATAAAAATTAAAGAAGATTCAGAGATTCAGACACGAAGTTTTAATTATGTTTCACGCTGAGAGCACCCGTTTAAATAAAATGGCTAAATTGAAAAAGACGCTTTTATGCAAATTTCGGGTTTTCTCTTTTGGGGATCAGTCTATTCCCTGTTTATAACCCGATACAAATATCGCTGAAAGTTACAACTGATTAACTTTACACTGCTCCCTGAAGGTAATAATGTATTAGGACACAATAAAATGTCGTCACTGTCTGAAAAAAGAAAATCTGAAGTTACCAAGGTCAGGATATTAGACATGATGAACAAAACAAGAGAGTATGCCTTGGGAGTTCCATGGATGGCTGTTTACATTTGTGAGGCAGTTTTGATCCTCAATGGGAACTCTATCACACAGATCACAGTGTACTTTTTCTTGAGCATTCGAAAAAGACTGAAACGTTCCAGCTTGCTATCTTCTCATCAGTCTTGCAGTTGCTGATCGGATGGTGAGAATACCTGTATAATCCTGTGGGGTGGTACTGCAGTGGCCGTCATGGAAAAAGGGCCATTGATCTTTGATACTATATGATTAATATCTTTTTTTGTTAAAGCTTTATTTCAATAAAAACACGAATCTGTACAGGAATTAAGACGGAATCCACCAGGAAGTTGAGTAATATTTATTTAAGTTGGACAAAAATCAAGTACCAGAACAATTTAAATCATATTGCGTTATTTTTATCCCTGATAAAAGGTAAAGATGTAAGAAATTATTAGTGATAACACCGACAACGATTTCTTATCAGAGCCCGAGAAAATGAATTTTAAAGATCACAAGCTGTAGGCAAAATCTAACGTGTAGCCATTTTGTAAAATCGCCGTAAAGCGATTCAGTGGAATTTTAGTGGAACTTCGAAATTTGTTTTCGATGTTTGGTGTTGTTAGAAAAGATTTCTTTTGATAAGATATTTGAAGCAGTAACTCAAAAGTTTGCAATAAGGTGTAAATAATTTTGGTACAACAATTTCTTATCAGAGACTGAGAAAATGAATTTCAAAGCTCGCCAGCTTTAGGAAAAATCTCACATCTTTTAAGCGATTCAGTGGAACTTCGAAACATGTTTTCGATGTTTGGTGTGGTTAGAAAAGATTTCTCCTGATGATATATTTGAAGTAGTAACACAAAAGCTTGCAATAAAGTGTTTATAATTTTGGTACATAATTTTGTCCAATAAATGCTCGAAGTCCTAACGGATTCCGTCTTAACATATAAAAGAGAGAAAAAAACAATTGAAACAGTGTCAGCATTGAATTTACTCTTATTTAGCTAGCTTTTCTGTTCCTCTTCTGTTTGAGCAAACACTACAAAGAGGAACATTGTTCTCGGTCAGGCCGCCGGTGCAGAATTTTGCAGCCCGCACTGGAACTGGAGTTAGGAAATAGTCGAAATGCGACTGATCTCGAGCAGTTCGCTTTTGGAATGACCTCCTAGAATCTCTAGCTAGAATAGAAAGGTTTTAAGACTGAAGTAAGAAAGCAGTTTTACTAAAGCCAACCAAAGGATGTCGCTACTGACATCTTGGATACAATGCTACAAAATTTGCATCAAAATCATTCTTAATTAATTTTTGTCCACATTTCAGAAAATAAAAAAAAAAACATTCATGTTATTTTAAAGGTAATAGTGTTTTCTGGCGTGAACATTTTGTCAACTATCAATATTATATTATGGGCTGGTGTAAAGTTTAATTATATTTCAGTGTTCACAAAATGGGCCATATAATACAACAAACTCTTCACGTTTCAATTTTCTGTTTTCGATTTAGCAAATAATAGACAATTAATATTTAATAGGTCGCTTGGTGAGTGTTCAATTATTTCTTTCTCGAGATGAATCCACAAAGCTTTAAGTGTTTCAGTGTTTTTATTTGTTCACTTGAGCCTAAACAGCAAGGTTTTATATATGCAAATCACAGTAAATCTGATTTTCGATTCGACGCAAGTGAATTTTTTTAACTAGACACTTTCTGTAACTTAAATTGATTAATCGAGCCGGTTGAAAGCAACATTCATTATTTAAAACAGTTTTTGGACATTAGATATTACTACCTTGTAAATCCGCAGCAAATCATTTTTCTCTCTTGTTTTAAATATTAGGTCTCCATATGCAGTGATAAACACAAGTTAGACCCACTTTTTAGGGAATCTTTAGGAGAATTCGCAAACGACTGAAGCGTACCTGCTATTTTACTTAGGACTCAGATTGAAATAAGTTTTCAGTCTTAATGGCCCGAAACGCCTGCGTTTATTTCCAGGTTCGTAGCGTTAATCCGGACCGCTGCATCCATTTCTCCCACACTTTTAAAATACGTCAGCGAAATTCTTTTGCTAACCGACTGGGGAACATCATCGCAAATCGGTTTTCTTGAGCAACAACGACAAAAGAGTTTCTTCAATGACATCTTGAATTCGGCCATTCTGAAGGAGTACACTATTGGATTCAAGAAAGAATTGGCGAACTGCAAAGCAAGCGTCATTTGCACGTAAAACGAATTGACGTCCCTTAAGTAACTAGGAGATGCGAGACTAAAACCGGTCGGTAACCAAGTGATTAAGGACAGAATTGTGACGATAAAAAGAGTCTTGGCGAGCTTTTTGTTCCGTACCAAGGACCTGTTCGTTGCGTTCTGCAGCTGGTTACGTCGGATAGCTATCCATATGGCAAGGTAAGAACCAGTGGTAATCAGGATCGAGAGAAATGTGATCGCAGCCATAGGAATTGTCACACAATCTAGAGCACCGTTATCGACTAAATAGTGACTTATTGCAGTATTTATAGCAGCAAGAAACCAAACAACGCTAATAGAAACAAAGTACCACCACGTCTCCAAACGTCGTTGGCGAAATGGCCACAATATGGCAAACATCCTGTCTAATGAAATCAAGGCCAGTGATAATAGCGAGGCTGTCGAAGCTAGCAGATCAACAATAAACGCCATTTTTGCAACACTGGCACTGACGTTTTTGTTCTTCATGATGGCAATGCTCTCCCAAGCGTACAAAGATATTGCAACACCAAGCAAAAGGTCGGCGACTGTCAAACTGATCAGCAGGTAGCTTGTGCGCTTCAAGCTGTTTCGAACGTTGAAGAAAATGATAGAAGCAACAGAATTTCCTACCAAAATTAACAATCCCTCGCCAATGTAAACGATCAGCCAAGGTATACCAGAAAATAGCGGTTCGATTTTCTCTGTAAAGTTCATTTTTTTACCCAAACCTGAAAAGAAGCAATTGCATGTAATTTGCCTATTCAATGGACGGTAACGTACAGGTGACTGATACTGAGATACTAAAATACGTTTTTATACCATTTCTGCAAATTACCTCTATTTCCAGCACTGTTAATCCTTAAAGCTAGATATCCTTAAATGTTTCTGCTTGTTTCCTGAATGTGTTAGCGGTTTGAAATGAAGAACGTCCTTGCCATTATCTGATATCTTTTTATTAGCCGCCGCCCGTCCCGCCCCCACCAACTTGAGCAGTAACTATTTGAAATATCGCCGAAATATCTGCATAGTGCCACCGGCATATTGAACCTTCACCCCATTAGGTGTTCGGATGATGGTGCTTCCGCGGGTGACCAGCTAAAAAATCAAGGGAACCGTGTTATTATGAAGTATGTTTATTGACTTTATTTGTGAGAGAGATTGAGTAGTGACTGCTACAGAGAGATTGAGTAGTGACTGCTACAGAGAGATTGAGTAGTGACTGTTCCAGCGAACAGCAGTCGAAATTGCAGAGGAACCATGACATGAATTGGAGTCAAAATCAGTTTTGATAAAAATAAACCCTACTTAAGCTTATTTTTCAAACACACGGTTTTGAATTATTGATTACTTTGTCTAATTATTATTATTTTTTCATTTATGTTCAAGCAATTATAGAAGTCGCCAGCAGGTGATATGAATAATTGAGTGAGCTGTGCTGATCGATACTGAGTCCGTTGGAAATTCAAGAGGAAACAATGAACTGCGGAATTTCCTGGCTTAGTATGGGTAATCAAATGGTGACGAGTGAAATTAGGACAATTTCACGCGCGTTTTGTCAAAATTCTTATAATTTCCCGAGCCTTTAGGCGAGGGAAATTATAAGTGAGATTGTAAGTGAAATTATTTCCTAATTTAGCAAGTATATGATTTGATTACCTTTTAATATCATGGGTGACAAATTACGCTCAGAATCGTGGGTTTTTGACTTGTTTATTGTATAGAAATATTTCGCGCCAAACGTTATAATTTCACATGTGAAATTACAGATTAACGCTGAAATTTCGCGCCAACATGAGGGAGTCATTTGTCACCAATGATATCAGAACTCCGAGTCGGCCTCTGGTTGTCCTTTTTCGTTGTCATGATTTTTTTATTACACGCGGCAACAAGACGCAGAAAAATATACATCCAAAACTGAACAAATTCGTCTTGTTTCAATTAAAACAAGGAGCTATTTAAAAAAAAGTGTTTCGTTTCGGGACTGACATCTTGGTTTAGCGATGTGTGGGCAACATTGTATGCGGGAGTTGGAGCACCAATGATTCGTTTCGACGGCGGAGCCGCGAGGAATTATTGTCTCCATTCTTCTCGGGCTTTGTCGTTCTCTTGTCGGTATATGCTCGCCAGTTACGCAGGCTAAATTGTAGCCAAATACGAACTTTACTAGACGGATTACACTACATGCAAAGAAAAGGTTACTTATTCTTCAAGAAAATGAAAACAGCAACATAATTTCCAACTAGAATTAACAACCCGTCGATACTGTGTAGAATCATCTAAGGTCTTACGGAAAATATTGGCTCTGTATGTTCTGTTTTTCATCAAAACCTGTTAAGCAGGTATTGAAAATCGTTGTTACTGAACAGATTACATCTATTCTTAACAGTTCCCATCAGTCTCAGAAAGTGAAAGTAAGATATTACAAGAGGGTACTCCTATAAATAGCTCCCTACATTTGTACTGACCAGTTGTTCAGCCATAGGGACATTACTCGGTGTACTTAGAAAACGGAATTCCGCAGAACAGTGCCGCTCGCAGTTGGGTGTACCTTGGTCATTGGATATTTAACAATTATTCCATGAGCCCGCGTTGGATATGAGGTGATAAATAACCAACGAGCGCGTAGCGCGAGTTGGTTATAATCACCTGATATCCAACAAGGGCGAATGGAATAATTGTTTTAGTGAATGCCAGACCTCGGTTATTGTCGTAGGAACTTTAAAACAGTACACTTGTTCAGTCTATTTTTATGTTATTAATAATGCGGACATTTCAGGTTGACCTAAACGAAGCGATTGTATGAAAGGGTGGCAAAATCAGTGGTGCGTTGTTCGCTCTGTAAGTTGAATGAAACACACGAAAAAGGGCGAACGAGACAAACAGCTGCTTCTTCGATCGTAAATATCCCTGGCACAATTACTCTGAAGTTGTCTTTATCGTTGAACATCTGGACAAACGATGTTGGTTTACGGGAAGATCCGAAATATTGTACTGCGAAGGTGAACATTGCATTACCAGTGCAAGCCTAATCGAGCTTTATGTTTTCAGCTGTCTAGCGATCTAGCGGTTGATCAAGACTGATTCCAAATTAACTGTGTTTAAACAACGATTAGCTAGCACTCAGAACCGATGAATTCCTCTGAAGTAAAGGACAAAGCAAACTGTCAATTGCTGCACGGATGAAAGAGGAGAGAGAGGTTGATCTTCGAAGATAATTTCACTGTCGGAAGCCGATGCTGTTTACCTTCGCCAAAAAATGCCGCTTCGTCTTCTACATTTATTGTGTTCCTTTGAAAGCTTGGACCCGCTGGAACTACCAATATAAGGTAACAAACTTTACTGAATTGCTAGCCTTATTTATGCTGATACTCTGTTTTCACTTCCTGGACAAAATTCTGTTGAACAGTTTCGGATCTTCCCGTAAACGCCGTGTAAATATTCACTCGTTTTTATTGTATGTTTACAATAAATTTCTAATTCAATGTTTTACATCGAACTTCATGCTTCCTAACAGAGTTTACCTGTTTGCTTTAATGAAAAATGCCTTTTTTTCATCCATTTTTTGTCGACGAAACTTGGCTTCCCGCGAAACAATTTATGCTGGGCGAAATATGCCACATTCATTTCCATATAAGGTCAAATGCAGGTATAATGGCTGGTAACCGAGATCCAGTGAACCAATGAGAAAGCTAGAATTGCATTATCCGAGGTTGAGAATTTACTAAATGTCAATACCGTAAAATTGTTATTTCCCCGGCGAAGCTTGCATACTCAGCCTATACCTGGTATCTTTGCCCTTTTTGAAATACTTTCATTGCAGAGAAACGACACGTTCCTCTACTTATTCAGTGAAGGCTCACTAACGATACGAAGTGGTCTTGGCATTGGACTCTTTGTGAAGCATGGTTTAAAAAAGGCATTCAACTTATAGACGAATCCATGGAGCCATGGATACAGCATGGATAAGTTCATTTATTGAAGAAATTGATACTACATACCCCCATCAAATCAAACATTTATGTTATAGTTATCAGATGCGATGTTAATGCCCGGCTGCCTGGCAAAACTCGGGCAACGACGCGACAAAGAGAGCATATAAGTTTCCTTCTGCCTCTGTCTCAAAACGAGTCAGGTGCATTTCATTTCAGATGCAGTTCAGTTCCATAAAGACTTGTCTCGAAACAGAGGAAAACAGTATCTCGGAAATGGCCAATTAACTTCTTGTTAGCTCTCAATAGCTCGGGATCGTACTGGGGGAATATATCGTATCTTCTACATAACATTTCAAATTAGTTATCGCCCACGTGCTATTTGTAGGATATGGTTCAGATGAAAAATCTAAACGTGGCGTCATGACTGAATTGACTTGGCGCTGGAGCTGAAATCAGAAAGCTCCGCGCTCAAGCCTTTCATTTTGGCCACTAGCTGGAGCTGAAATCAGAAAGCGCCGCGCTCAAGCCTTTCATTTTGGCCACTAGCTGGAGCTGAAATCAGAAAGCTCCGCGCTCAAGCCTTTCATTTTGGCCACTAGCTGGAGCTGCAACACAGTCAGCCAAACAAGAGTTCGGATTCTAAACTAGTTTGTTATGTGTGCTATATTTGCTTGCTCACGTATTCTGTCCCCAGTTAACACCACAGTGTTAATAAGACCCAGAATTATTTATCATTGTTGTTATTGTGGCTGGATTCCTCAACCATACCAGTTGGAGTTCCTAAAAAGTTTGGGGTTTACCTCGGTGTAAAAACCTGTGATTTTTTTCTATGTTTTTGAGCTATTGTTTTTCTGTTCTATATTGTTTTGAGTTCTTTGTTTTGTTCTTGAGTTTCACAGGTTTTTACACGAAGAATGAGCCCAAGATTGTGTCCTGTACGCCCAGTTGGAGGTGGTGTGGCCTTGTAGTTACGGCGCTGGAGGATCCTGATTTAAAATCCTCATTTCTGCCACCAGATGGATTTCTATTCGCTTGTCCCGAATTCAAATCCTCCACGCTTTATATGGAGCCAACAGGTCGCAATGTGAACTACTGGCACACTTAGAGTGCCCCCATTAGCACCGCAGTGCTAATTTCATGTTAATGGTTTCAATTGTTGCCAAAGACGACGTATTTTTTTTCATTCCTTAATGCAATCCATTCTCGTCCCCAGAGACCTCTGGCCGCAACCAAATTGTGAGCATGCGTAGAGAAATCGTTTTGTAGCTTTCAGCAAACCAGATTTGTCAGATTTGACTTTGTGCCTGCGCAGTGATGGGAAGTCCGTGAATCGCGGACTTCCGGTGTTGGACGTTCCCAGAGGTCGCGATTCTTGGTGCTGACCAAAAGGATCGTGGCCTCTGGGGACGCGAATGAATGCAATCATATCAGTGATCATCCGTCATCTCTCAAGGACAGTTCTCGAAAGAATTCCATTAGACAGTAGAAGCTAACACTTTCATGCGTTTGGCCAAACTCTGATTTGAGTTTGGCAAAGTCACCATCAAGTCCTTGTGTTCCAACGGGTTTTTGTTCTTCCATTCGACTTGATTTCACTTCCTGACAAAAATAAAACTTGAATCATTAATACAGAGCTGAAAATTTACCTTTTATATAACTCAAAAATATTTTTCTTTCAGGCACTTATTTCCGAAGCCTAATTGTGCATTTTGTTAATAAGCTGGTTGTTTCACCGTTTTTCCCTGCTCCCTGTAGTGAAACGTACGTAGTTGGTCTTTTCTTGTTGTTGTTGTTGTAATGTTGTTTTTTGTAGATCTAGCAATGCTTAGACAGCGGTGTAAGTAAATGGAGGTCAATGAGGTTAATAATGTGATAATATAAGTATTGTAACTAGCGTGCTGTACGTTTTTGTATGTGTGTGTGTGATGCAAAACATTCTTCATTAAATAAAAATTTATTAAAACACAGAGCTGAAAATGTAACAGATATCTTCCTAGAAAAATTATCAAATACGCGTACCTTCACAAGCTCGCTTCTCTTCATTTTATGCGAAATGTCATCTTGCGAAGCCACTTCACTCAGTGAAGGACTCTGTCTCGTTTCCAGAGACAACAGTTCCAGTTTCAAAGACTGAGCATGCGCACGGGACTTGGCGACAGATATTCGCACCTTGAAATGAAACAATATCACATAATTCCAACAAACAGGTTAAACATACTGTTAAACAAATTCAGACCAGTCTACGAACTGTATATCCAAGTAAAATTAATATGAAATAGCAAACCTGAATATGGTCAAACAATCGAAAGTCGAAGGATCCAGCAGCATTCGTGACCGTCACGTGATACTCGTGACGAGAAAGCGATCCTGCGAATACGAAAGAAATGTTAAGACGGAATCCATCAGGAAGTTGAGTAATATTTATTTTTTTTGGACAAAAATCGAGTACCAGAATAATTTAAATCATATTGCGTTATTTTTTACCCTTAATAAATGGTAAAGATGTAAAGTAATTATTTGTGATAACACCGACAATAATTTCTAATCACAGCCCGAGAAAATGAATTTTAAAGATCACAAGCTATAGGCAAAATCGTATGTGTAGCCCTTTTTGTAAAATCGTCTTTAAGCGATTCAGTGGAATTTTAGTGGAACTTAGAAATTTGTTTTCAATGTTTGGTGTTGTTAGAAAAGATTTCTCTTGATGATATTTGAAGCAGTAACTCAAAAGTTTGCAATAAGGTGTAAATAATTTTGGTACAACAATTTCTTATCAAAGACTGAGAAAATGAATTTCACAGCTCGCAAGCTATAGGAAAAATCTCACATCTTTTAAGCGATTCAGTGTAATTCAGTGGAACTTCGAAATTTGCTTTCGATGTTTGGCGTTGTTTGAAAAGATTTCTCTTGATAATATATTTGAAGTGGTAACACAAAAGCTTGCAATAAGGTGTAAATCATTTTGGTACATAATTTTGTCAAGTGAATGCTCGAAGTCCTAACGGATTCCGTCTTAAATGTTACATCCCTTTCTGCCAGCGCACATCTGAAGAACATCTACTTTACCAGCTTTATATTCACTTACTTTGTAGAATATAACGATTTTTCTCAACAAGAAATGTATTAAATGTTGAAGTAAAATGTTTTTTCTTTACATTATGCAATTGCTGGCAAAATTACATAAAAAGAAGCTGGCGTCAATACTTGTTAACAGAAAACAACGTTATTACTTGTACATGTTTAGATTTAGATTTGGTTTAATCTAAAAGCGAGAATAATTAAAATCAAACTGGTTCGATAAATTTTAAGGAAAGATAAATGTCAACACAGTTTATAACAACATTTATTATTCAACAAATTGTCAGTTTGCCCATATATGGTCATAAAGCGAGTGGTATCCGTTATCTGTACTTGACAGATATCCTGCGATATACGTCAAGTAACGATAATTCGGTCCAAGTCTCGCAAAGTACAGCATAACGGCAACTTTTCTAGCTGTAAAATGCGCTCCGTTGACAACTATCAGGCGATAATCTGCACGATTTTTCAGGATAATTGTTAAATACATCTACATAGTAAAACTGTCTTGGTAAAAGCCCTATCGCCAAGCAATCCGGGCCGTGGCAAAATCTTATAAATTTACTCACCTGGACCGAAAACAACTGAATCCTCTATTGCGTGAGGATTGACTACTTGTCCTGTTTTGTCCTTGAGATAAACTGGACCTTTTAAAGCGTAACTGAAAATCAAGGAGAGAGAACAACTGGTGATTACGATCATGGTTCCTTTACGCGAGTTTGATCTATTAAAGGCCACACGCACTGGTGACTGTACATTTTGTTTCTTTATGATATAAAACAGATAGATTCCATGTTGCCGTGCGTACGTTCAGTAATAGATCACTGATGACGTCAAAATGTGGTAAGAACATCAGTGACACACTCGGCTATCGCCTCGTGTGCCACTTTTTTGTTCTTGCCACATTTTGACGTCAGTGATCTATTACTGAAAAGACACACGGCAAATATTTAACAGGCTCTATTGTGCAGATGGCGTATCTTTAAAAAGGTAGCCTGTTATTTTTCCTTTTAGGAAAAAGGAACACCAGTTATACACCTAAGGGCACAAATATGCTCTCTTTGCCTAAAGTAGACAGTACCAAGCGTGGTCTTAGGTCGTTACTTCGCTGCAAAGACATTGCCAGTTTCATACCGTGAGATACTGGGTCGAGCGCGGACTTTCGCGGACAAATTCAAAAAATAAACAAAACTGTAAAGTTCCGACGAATTATCCGCTTCCTTGATCCTTTTGTTTTTTAAAACAATACGCTCGTGATGAGGACGCCTTTTCCTTCGCAAGTGCGGAAGCCATTCTATTCTTTTAATTTGTCCGCTAAAAGTCCGCACTCGACCCAGAAACTCACGGTATGAAACTGGGCAATGGAATACGCTGCCTGACACAATAGGCGCCATGGCCGGCACAAGGGATTTCTTAAGTAAGATTCGCCTCCTAGTACCTATTATAAATAAACTTTAACTTGACCTAGGCTAAATTTATAAATAATTAGTTTTTTACGAGATTTTGTAATTTAATTTTATTACAGTATTATATCTTTTTATTGTAAATAATCGTTTGTAAATACATGTAAACTTAGGTAATACATTTTTTTAATTTAGCTTTACCGTTCAAGTTCGTCTTTCGTGTTATTTGTCTCAATCTTCAATTTGTCTCATTCTCCAATTTTAGACAACCTCAATCTTATGTTATTTTCGTTTGTTGTTAAATACAGAGTGTTTCTATCTGGACGAGAGAGCGTTGCGTGACGAGCCCAAACAGGGTAGGAGATTGACCGTGAGGTAGCACCCCTTAACGAGTTATTTCTCAGGTAATATTTACCGTGGAACGAACACGATAACGCCATTCGCTCGGAGATTAAAAATAACAGAGTCACAGTTCCGCCTCTCGTCATCTTCAGGTAAGTCTTGAAAAAATAAGCTTTGAAAAAGGTCAACAGATTCCTTTTGGGCGTTCTGGGCAGCCTAAAGGAAAAACAAATACAGGCTTTTACAATATAATTAACAAATAAAGAAGCCTAAGCCATGTATTATACTGTCATAAAACACGACGGGCATTTGAGAACACGAGGGAAATGTAGAAAACACGAGCCGCAAGCGAGTGTTTTCTACATTTCTCGAGTGTTCTCAAATGTCCGGAGCAATTTAATTTCGCTTCTTCTACTTTCCTCTCGAACTCAGAAGCCTCCTCGACAATTTCTGCAACCTGGCTACGAATTTGTCGGGAATTTCTTCGTAGAAAATGTTCTCCCCCATCTCTTGCGAATTTTCACTAGAGTAAAGCTGACGAAAAACAATAAAACACGTTTTTTCTATGTTTTATACTCTGATAAAACATGGGTGTTTGACCAATCAGAGCGCGCGCAGAATCCTATCTATGTTATAATGCTGCATAATAAATACCCATAATTAAAGTTGATAAATTGAAACATAAGATTATATAAGAAAATCTAAGAGATTAACGACTGTGTGCAATCCAAACTCAAAGGCAATTGGTAAGGGTACCATTTTAAGAAACGAACGTATTGCGTTTAGACACCCACAAGAGATAGTGCAAACAGTGCTAAGGCAAAAATGATTAGATCTAAAAATCTAAAAATTAGATCTAAGTGTAATCTGCCAAGGTCCATAGATGGGAGAAGTCGTACCCTGTGCTTTGTGTTAATATGGTGGCAAGTCTCTTGAAGTTCTTTGTTGTTTGGGAGCTGTGTGATGTCCTCACTCTCAACAGCAGCCATTAACAGTCTGTGTACCTGTCAAGAACATAAATTAAGAAATAGTACATGGTTGCAGGTAGATATGATTGCTAAATGTTGTACTGTATACAAAAAATGAAGTATTTTTTGAAATAACAAATTAGACAAAAAAGGAAATGGCAAAAAGAAATCCTTAAAATCTTTAAGGCAGTGGCCAAAAAACAACGTATACTCGGAGTAAACGCAGTGGCTAGTACAGACATCTTACAATGCAGTTCTCTTCTTGTTTTGAAACAAATTTAATTCCCTTCTCTTCATGTATTTATTATTGGAATGTAGCTGCTTTGATTTCTTCACCTGTACAGATATTTGTATGTATGAGAAGCAGACATAAAATATCATTAAGGATAATGTATTATATGCATTATAATGTATTTATTTTGGTTGTTAATTAGCCTACATTGTTAGAATTTCCATTAGGGTGTCATGCACCTTTAAAAAACCACTCCTTGTGAACATCACACCACTTGTTGTTTGCTTATATACTTACAATCGAAATATTCGGCTGAGCAAAGCGAAAGAGAAAAGAAAAGAGCCTTAATTTAAAACATATACTTTGAATACAAGCTACAACCACAGACAAAAGTGTTGGGAAGCTTTGCACTTTTCTCCTCCCCTCCCCTATTCAATGTTGAGCCCACTAGCAACCTTTTTCGTACAAGATTGTAAAGTGAGATTCCAACATTGATAGGGAAGGGGGGGGGGGGGGGTGGAGAGGGGGGATCCTAAAACAGTGCAGTATTAGTGTTTTCTAAGTTGGATTCAAAACTTACTGTAATCGGGTACAGGTTTACAGCCTTCCCAACTACTTGTTTGTAAATAAATGTAAAATTTTAGCAATACACACTTACAATAACATCAGCATATCTCCGAATCGGTGACGTGAAATGTGTGTATTGATCCAAGGCGAGACCATAGTGAAAGAAATGCTCCGGCGATAATGAGCCAGTCGAGAAGTAGAGTGCATTGGACATGGCTTGAGTTGCAAGGGAACGGATCAGCTAAACAAACAGATCAAACGTTTATCAGTGTTTTATTTTAGATAAACATGAATAACAGGCTGCCAGGATTCTTAATTAGCTTGTTCTTAGTTAGCTTGCGAAGATAACAGTACATCATTTTCATAACAAGAATTCTAACCGCCTATTCCAGCTTTAAAATTCTCTATTTGCAACACAATAAATTTGTCAATAAAACCTTTTCTACTAGCAACATTGTCTCATTCGCAGCCGTTATTAGGGTCGTCACGCAATGCCCCTTCCCACTAGTGGGGAGGTGCATTGCGTGACGACCCTAATAAGGGCTGCGAAGGAGACTACTAGCCACAGGATGCGACACGAATGCTAAGTTTTTTTAAAAAAAAAAGCGTTGTCACGTTTCAAAATTACTTATTGCCACATTGCAAACTTACCTTATTAAAGTTAGGATCTTGTGGATCAACACATTCATCAAGTGAGTCCGCCAGAGATTTGTTAGAGCTAATGGAAACAAAGAGAGAGAAAAAACTATAGTAAGCTAATGAATCGGCGCAATATTGCGCGTAAAAAGGAGTACTGATACCATCAAACTATAGGTTTTAACCATATTTACAAATTGAGATTCGTGATTGAGCCAGGAATTCCGGATGTCTTCTTCAACTGTTTGCATAATTTACAATTATAAAGTATTTACCATAAAGTATTTACCATACCCATCAATAAAAAAATAAGCAAACAAACAATAAGACAACTAAACAAGCAAGAAAATAGATACTACATAGACATACATACATACAGACAGAACTAGACAGACAGACAGACAGACAGAAAGGTAGGCAGACAGGAAGGAAGGCAGCCAGCTAGCTAAGTTGATACACCTAATTTCAATAGCGTCATAGTAAAAATAAAAAAGGAATAACAAAGGTAAATAGGATTTCATTTGGCAAACAAACTAGTTTTTGGATTGTTATTATTCTCAAAGCAGTCATCATTGCGGCAAAATAGCGGGGTTTAAACTTTTCATTTTCATATTAGAATTCTACAAATGTTATATGGGTATTCCTGTGATACTATATATAGCAAGCAATCTACGAAAATTAATTCCTTTCCCCTCTTTGTTTATTCTTTGTATGACAACGTTACGGCAATTAGGCGTTGGTAAGTAAGTAGGCAGGTAGATAAATTGGTACGAAGGGAGGTCGATGGGTGCGTAGGCAGGCAAGACGGAACTGGAAGTTACGTTGGTTGGTAGGGAGGATCAACAGGTGGGCAGGAAAATGTAAAAGCTAGATAACACAGACAAAGAATCAGGACCAAGAATCTGCATGTGGATAACGGATTACTATACCTTGTGTCAATAGAAAATCCTTTAGAGGCCGCACAGTGCATCAGATTAGTGAAGTGTTGTTTCCTTGGTAACGGGTGATGACGTAACTAATAGTCGCAATTAAACTCTTGTTAGGTCAGCGCATGATTACGCAAATTCTCTCGAAAGGTTTATAAACCAAAAGTGGCATCTTACCAAAGCTGCGTTAGGAAAAGATTCTTCGATTTTCTTAGCAACCCAATGATTGGCGAATATCATACACTCTGCTACGGTTTCGTGAACCTCTAAGGGCTAAAAAGAGAAATACAAAATTAGATTTGAATTAGTGTTTTAATAATGTTTGTCTGATGATTTCACACTTGGTGCAGGATGGAGTTACATCTTTACAATAATACAAGTATTCTAGAACAAAACAAAACAGTTTCTTTAGAAACTAACCGTTATTGACTTTGGTAATAGATAAACGTCTTCCACAACAATAATAGTGCGCTTTTAACGTTGTGGATGCATTCAAAATGACACTGGTGGCGCTGCCAAAAGTTTTGTTTAGGTGGTCTGTTGAGTCAAGGAGTGCAACTCATTTTGCCCAATTTAACAAGGCTCAAAATTAACGCTCGCTAACTCGCAAAATGCGAGGCAAAATGCGAGTGTTTTCTGGGATTTGCGAGTGAAAAAAATATATACCATTAGCGAACATTTCCGAGCAACAATCATCCCTGTCTCCAAGACATTTCAAGAAAGCTGTTTGAATTGGGCTTCATGTCAAGAAATTCGAAAGAAAGTACGAACAAACTTTTTTGTTTACCTTTTCAGATCATTACTTCACACTGAGTTTCAATAAGAATTTTAATTTTTCTATAAATTAAAATTAAGTCTAAAGCCGAGGGACACTAGGGCACCATGAATGAAATAATATTTGATGACTTGTAAAGGAAACCTTAAACAGTGTACCAAGGTAGAAAAACACCAAAGACGTAATGACAGAGTGTCAAGATAGAAAAATCACCAAAGAGGTAACGATAAACTGAGAAGTAGAAGGATGTCTTTAAATGAGGAAGATTGAGAAGGACTGGAATTGACAAACTTTTCAAGATTTGCCATATTTGACAGAGCCCCTTTAAAACGTAATTCTTCATATCACCTTTTTAGGAATTAAATCTTTTATGTCTTTCTTATCATCTAACTGCACTTGAACCTCTACACCTTCCAGCTCAAGGGCACCTGTAAATGAGTACAAAATAAGACTGCAACTGGCTCATATTGGCCAGCAGAAAATCAAAGCTTTGTAAGACTCTAAGCAAAACTGGCAAACACTTCAACTTAATTACAAAACGTCCAGGGCTTTAATACTGCGCATGATCACCCTACGCTACTCTTTTCTTCAGTTTTTGGTTTTGAGTTTCAATTCCATAATAGGGCAATGAAAGAAACAAATCAACATTGAAATGGCATCAACGGAAATTCGGAAAAAAAATCCAACACTGAGACTCGGTTTTTTTCCGAGTTTCCGTTGATGCCATTTCAATGTTGATTTATTTCTTTCATTGCTCTCTTGAAGGTTGGTTGGTCGCATCTTCGATGTGCTTTAATGTGACTGCATGATGCAGTTAAGAGCTATATGGCTATGTGTACCTTTCATCAATTGACTGAGTAACCGCGCGATTCAGTTCCAGTCAAGACCCACATTTGACCCTTGCTCGCTATAGAGTCCCCAGTAGCTCAGTGGTTAGAGCATCCGACTAGATCACCGAGGGTCGTGGGTTCAAATCCCATCTGGAACTCGGATTTTTTTCCGAGTTTCCGTTGATTCCATTTCAATGTTGATTTAATTCCATAATAGCACTAAAATATCTATGTATATGCACATTAGATAAGCTTTAAACACTATAATTGTTACCGTGAATAGTTCTCCTTGCTTTTATCACTCTTGCGATGTCCATTAGTTTTAAGACTGTTTTACGAATTTCATACAACCTTAAAATGACGCAATAGGAACTATCATTAACAGTTAACAAACATTTGTAGCTTGAAACAGGCAAAGTAGGGGATTGCTAGGCAGGGTGATGTATGGCGGGAAGTTAACCTTCCCGGGCCGCTACGGTAGCCATGAAGGCCTGCCTGGATCTATCCTGAAACGTGCTGGCTAACGGGGACCCTGGTGAAGCTGACTGGGCCAATCACCCACCAGTGGATCGAATTGATTACAGAAACGGAAACAGTACTGAGCAAGACCAGCCTGACTCGTGAAGAGACCTCCTCCGAGAGCTACATGACACCATCTGGTGAAACCCCGCCGGGAGCCAGACGGCCGATACCTCTTCTGTCGATGAAGGCTACAACAAGGATAGGGACCTGGAACGCCCGCACTATGTATGAGACAAGTAAAGCCGCACAAGTGGCAAACGAAATGCGTCGCTATAACATCGCGGTGCTTGGAATCTGTGAAAGCAGATGGAATGGAGCTGGTCGCATAACACTAGCAACAGGAGATCAGCTGGTTTACTCTGGACACGAAAATGAACAGCACGCACACACAGAGGGAGTGGCTTTTATGATGAGCAAGTTCGCAGCAAAAGCCTTGATTGAGTGGGCCCCTGTGTCACCAAGGATCATCACTGCACGCTTCAACTCTAAGGGTAGAAAGGTCACCCTCATAAACTGCTATGCCCCAACCAACAACACTACTGATGAGCTAAAACAAGAATTCTATGACAATCTCCAAGGTGTTCTAGATCATACACCCCGACGTGACATCAAAATTCTCATGGGGGACCTAAATGCTAAAATAGGCTCGGACAATACGGGCAGAGAGAGGATTATGGGGCGCCATGGACTAGGCTGCCGAAGTGAAAATGGAGAGGGTTTTGCCGACCTGTGCGCTTTCAACGATCTAGTTATTGGTGGCAGCATTTTTCCCCACAAAACCATACATAAAGCCACCTGAAGCCACCTGATCTCCCCTGATGGTAGAACATCTAACCAAATCGACCATATCGCAATTGGCAGAAAGTGGAGGAGGAGCCTTATAGATGTGAGAGTCAAAAGAGGGGCCGATGTTGCCCCTGACCACCATCTTCTGCTTGGGATAATAAAAGTGAAACTTAGGACCAACCAAGACCGCACATGTACACCACACTACAAATACAACATCCAAAACCTGAAGAGCAAAGAGATAGCAGAAACATTCAGCTGCTCAGTAAAGAATAGGTACTCAGCCCTTGAATTTGTGGAGGAAGACGTAGACAGTCACTGGACAGCACTGAAACACACCTGGCAAGAGTCTTGTGACGAAGTCCTGGGAAAAAGGAGAAAAAGCCAGAAAGAGTGGCTTTCGGCAGAGACATGGAATCTGATCACACAGAGGAAACGGTTAAAAGTCGAAATTAACAGATGTAAGGAGCAAGCCAAGAAGAGCAACCTAACTTCAAGGTATTGGCAACTCAATAAGGATGTAAGGAAAAGTGCTAAGAAAGACAAGAAGGCACTCTTTGATACTCTCGCCACAGAAGCAGAAAGTGCAGAAGGACAGCGAAATATGAAAAGGCTATACGACATAACCAGAACAATGTCGGGAAAGAGAAGCAAACCGCCAAAGCCAGTTAAGAACAAGGACGGCGTTATCGTCACTGAAGAACAAGAACAAAGAGCAAGGTGGGTGGAGCATTTCCGAGACATATTGAATAGACCACCTCCCACAGAAATGCCGAACATCACTGCTACTGAAGAGCGCTTACTCAATGTTACTGTTAACCCACCATCTAAAGCAGAAATTGAGCGAGCGTTGAAGCAGCTAAAGAATGGGAAAGCAGCAGGTCCAGACGGTATCCCCCCTGAAGCTCTCAAAGTAGACCCGAAAACTACAACAGCCATGTTACACCCGCTTTTTCTTCAGATCTGGGAGACAGAGAGGGTTCCAACCGAATGGAAGAATGGTTACCTTGTCAAGCTGCCTAAAAAAGGGGATCTGGGGCTCTGCAAGAATTGGAGAGGAATCATGCTCCTCTCAGTCCCCAGCAAGGTTTTCTGCCGAATTATTCTTGAGAGGCTGAAACATGCCTTAGATCGCAAATTGCGTTGTGAGCAGGCAGGGTTTAGGAAAGACAAATCTTGCATCGATCATATTGCAGCCCTGAGGATAATAATCGAACAATCTACAGAATGGCAGACTGCATTATACATGAACTTTATCGACTTCGAAAAAGCTTTCGATAGTGTTGACAGGAACGTCATCTGGCAACTCATGGGTCATTATGGAGTTCCACCAAAATTTATCAAACTGATCCAGGAGCTATATGAAGCCTCGTCCTGCCAAGTTATCCACAACGGGAAGCTGTCAGAGCCATTTGAAATGAACACGGGAGTTCGACAAGGTTGCTTGCTGTCACCAATGATCTTCATAATGGTTGTTGACTGGATTATGAGAGAGGTAGAGAGTCAGGGGAAAACAGGTATACAATGGACACTTACAACTCAACTCCATGACCTGGACTTTGCAGATGACATATGTCTTCTGTCCCAGAATCTGCAACATATGCAAACCAAGACCGAACACCTTGCACTAGCTGCAGAGAAAACCGGCCTCAGGATCAGCAAAGAAAAGACCAAAGTTATGAGAGCTAACAGCAAACGGCTGGAGAAGATCAAGCTGAGAGATGAAGAACTGGAGGATGTTCATAATTTTACTTATTTAGGGAGCGTCGTGACATCAGACGGAGGAGCGGATGAAGATGTAAAAAGCAGATTAGGCAGAGCAAGGCAGGCTTTTAACACCCTAAGACCAGTGTGGAACTCAACATCAATATCCACTAAAACCAAGCTACGAATCTTTACTACAAATGTGAAGTCAGTTCTCCTTTATGGTTCCGAGACCTGGAGAGTCACAAGATCCATATCCAACAAGCTACAAATCTTTATTAATAAATGTCTGAGAAAGATCCTAAAGATATACTGGCCAGAGATAATCAGCAACAGGGAACTTTGGGCAAGAACAGGGCAAGAATGCGTTCCAGAAGAGATCGCCAGGCGCAAATGGAATTGGATCGGCCACACTTTGCGGAAGCCAACATCTGACACAACCAGGCAGGCCCTGGAGTGGAATCCGCAAGGCAAAAGGAGGGTGGGAAGACCAGTGAAAACCTGGAGGAGGTCAGTAGAAGAGGAGCTCAAACAAGCCAACATCACCTGGAATGCGGCAAAAAGAACAGCCGCAAACAGAGTCCGCTGGCGTAGTACAGTGTCCGCCCTTTGTTCCACGAGGAACCTAATGGTCTAACTACTGTAGCTTGAAAGCGTTGTACTGATATGGTGGCGTTCAGTCTAGCGTTTTACAGCGCCGCTTAGTGCTTGCGGGCGCTTGCTCAGCCAGCGGTATACCACATTAGCGTTTGCGCGGGCCTGCACACGATTGTGCTTACGTGGTACCAACGTTGTGTTCCACCTTGTGGCTTGCAGAAGCGTAGCATGTTTGTTCTTCGCCCCCCCCCCTCCCCCACCCTTCCCCTCTTTTATTGGGATCACCTCCCCTGGAAGCCTTTGGTTTCAAAGTGACGGGTGCAAATACATTAATACCACCCAGCACCACCTGATATCAAATATCAGTGGCGGATCTCGGAATATTTTAGGGAAGGGGGGTGAATTTAAATAAAAATACAATAAAAACAGATAAATATGAATACTCTGTTACAAAAGTAGAAAATAAATAGAATTCTTAGTTACTTTTATGAGAAGGGAAGCCAATGTTGGGGGTGGCTAGCCACCCTATTCACTCCCCCCTGGATCTGCCCCTGAATACCTGAATATGACCGACAGCACTGAAGCGGCTTTACACTGTAAACTCAAGTATATTTATTGTGAACAGACCTTTTGGATGCGATATTTCGTTCCAGATTCTGTAATTCCGGAATGTCGTTTATGATATCCTCCTCACTGGTCTCTCCATCAGCAACAGCTTGAGCTGCCTTCAAAATCAAGAGTCCTCTTACTACTCATTGGTATCTTATTGGACAGTATACAGATGGTAAGAGAAATGATTTCCCACAGAAACTAGCTTAGAAACGTGCATGCGGCAAGGTTCAATGGGTAGCAGTAGTTTGTCGTTTCTATCCAAAGTTCACTGTGCCTGAGCTAGAAAGAATGAAAAGCTACATAATAGTTATATACAGTCATGTATTCTCTTTCCTTCGCGATGAAATATCTTGAGCTTAATGGTAGACTGCCACTACCTAAACACCTTTTGACATTGTTGCGTACATAAGCTGCTGCAGGATAACCTTTCTCGAAACAGCCGTATACAGAACAATAATTCAGTTCAAACCTATGGTTCGACATGCAAGAATAGGTCATTTGAGTAGCATGGTTAGGATGATTGGTACCCCTTTTTGAGCAGCAATCACAGTCGATGTTACAATTGTGGAACGATCACACCCTAGAACAATCAAAACTCATACTCCCCCTAACAAAGACGCAGTTCAACGCTAAGAATGCAGATATCTTTAGAAAGAATATTCCAAAATGAAGATAACACGTAACATTATATTTAAGAAGAGTAGAATGTAGCTAAACTAAAATACATGTATACTACTGTCTCGGAACGTACTTAACTGACCTCATAGAACAGTTTGTAGGAGGATCGGATTACAGTTCGACCAAACCAGGTCTTGACAACATTGTAGTCCGAATCCAACACCCAAAGAACACTTACAGCATATCTAAAATCAAATGAAAACAAATCACTGTAGCTGTTAATTAAGTTGGAATTGTAAACTCCACATCAATTTTCCACAGGTGTGGATATTTGAAAGAAGTGGAAAGATCCGCTATTTCTCACACACTGCTGGAGCACAGGCCTGAAAGTAAATCAGGTTACATGACCTGTGGTGATACAGCTCAAACCAGTCCATCCTTTGAGTTCAGTATTTCACGCACGGATACAGTGCTCCCCCAAACATTCTTTGTCACAGTAGCAGTATTTGCTATTTAGCACGAATGGTTTGTCTTTGCTGAAAATGATCAATCATGTTGCGACACTTGGATTAGCAGATTCAAAGACAGGGTGCTCTGCAACAAGTGTTCCGTCGGACGTTTATTTTATCGCCCGAAATAAATAATGGTAGAACGGGCAGGGCTTTGCGAGGAGGTGATGATGAACTTGCATGTTTTTAGCTTCAGATGTTGGCACCGGTGACCAAACGCTTACTGACGTGGGTCACTCCATTGTGATCTCAGGCAAGACAATTTACTCTCATAGTGTGTGTCATTGGGTAACTGCGAATTTAATGCTGAGATGCCGGGGTAACCCTATGACTAGCATCCAATCCAAGGGGCAGTTCTTGTTGTTTCGAGCTACCGAAACCAGGATAAGCTCTAGCCTCGTACCTACATGCATACACAGACCTTAACTTTTATCATAAAGGGACAATATCGCGCCTGATTATATAAATTTTGTATGTTCTAATTTCCATACTTTTGTGCCAAATGCCACCAAATACACGAATAAATTTGTTAAAAAGGATTCCACAGAACAAGATAGAACAGGTATTTTGGGGAAGTAGTACAGGATTACAAGGATGGAAGTGGATTGCAATTTATCAAAATTGATTTCTGGACGGGATGCCCAGAAATCAAAGCTGAAATTCTGGTGAAATTTTGAATCTTTTAATAGTTACTTTTTCTTCTTTGTTGATATTTCTTTGCTTTCACCACTTCTAGCATTTTCCTCCTTCTATTCCAAGACAACAAAGCACGATCACAGCAAGCTACAGGCCATACTTATTAAAATATGATATATCAGGCGTGACAGTGTCCATTTAATACCCTCTGGTGGTTTTTCTACAGCAACGGCAACAATAAAGTTTTCTTTTCTGTCAATGTAACCAGTTGGGCTTTACCTGTCGACACCTCCAATCAAAGAACACAGATCAGCACTAAGCACCTCTGGTAACATATCAAACCTGCGGTCAGCCAGATACACTGTAGTAGATCTGTTAACAACCAAACCAAAAACAATGAAGTCATGTTAAAGATGAAATGGTCAGTTTAATGACACAAGCGTGTCATGTGCGGCTTGCTCATTTAACCAGGTTTTGCAGAGCTACCACTAGTTACGTTTTATAACGTATAACTTATTTCAAGTACATAAGTCAATTGCCTGTACATTTTGTCCACATATTATGATGATAATGTTGATTAGTTAAAGTGCAACTATGATCAAATTCTTGATACCTATAATAATTATTTACATTTTCGTGCACAATATGACTTTCCAAGATATCTTGCCAAATTTCAATCCATTGTGAACTTAAGAAGACATGTTTTTTAGTTTTAGTATAGCATAGTTTTTACTCTTTTAGGAGCACCTCTATTAAAGATTAAAGATTAAGAAGTTTATGGCCACCATTAATTCTCCTTGTTCCAAGGCTTGGTTGAGAATTTGAGAAAATGATATTATTTTCTCAAAATACCTTATGGGTTGAAATTATAATAAAAAAGCTTTTGTTGTTCTACATACAATTTTCTTTACAAATTCTTGTAATAGAATCAAGCAAAACAAGAAATACTGTATGAACGGAACTAATTATTGGAATACCAGTGGAAAATTCATATGCCCCTACACACTTACATGTATGTGCAGATTTGTGACAGAAAAAAAAGGAAAGATTTGTGTCAGTGAAAAAACGATTATGAAATTACCTGGACTTTGCTTCAGCATCTGTTAGAGAGCCTGGTTTTACAAAGTGAGAAACATCAGCTATGTGAACACCAAGCTCAATCTGGCCCCGTTTCAATAATCTGTAGACAAGGAAAATAATAAAAATATTAATTTCAAGAAGTTAGGACAAATGTGTTTACACATGTTTATTTCTGTGGACTGAGCATGCATTGAGCATTGTTTGGTGTTATGTTAGTTGCTCATACCATGAAAAGATAACTTTACTGTAGTGTAAAGCCAACTTAAAGCTGGCGTAATCGCCTGTTTTAAGCCGCTTTACGCTACCTTTACGTTTTTTAAGACTGACTAGAACTTTTAAGCAACTTTAGAGAGATTTAATTCATAGCGTAAAGTTAGATAATTAAGTTTAAGGAGATTTAAGCCGCATTTAATTTTGCATAAATCTACTGTGTGCTGTTTCTATGGTAGAAAGAGATGAGATAAACAAGTTGATCAGAGACGCTACCTTACAGATAGAGTGTCATCGACATCTTCACATCCTTTTGGATCAATGCTGAAGATTAAGTGTGAGTTTCTGCAAACACATGAGTACACATACAAAAAGGACCAATTGCTAGTTCAACAACAAAGTTGAACCGTTACCCACAGGATTATAGAATGACAGCAGTTAGCCGTAATAAATAGAGCTCATAAGAAATGTTTTGCAGGGGGAGGGGGGGTATGGACCATTTGCCCAAGTTGCCTTGCCCAAATTTCTCTTGCTGCCCCCAATTTTTTGGAGTGGGGGGGTTAAGACCCACTAACCCCCCCCCCCCACCCCAAGAACTCAAATTGTTAATTTATTTGGAAAAATGGTGATGTACCAGGTACAAGACACCAAATAAACAAATATGTATGTATGTATGACCCACAGGACTAGGCTTCTTTACAATTCATAACTGGTACATTATTGAGAAACTCTTTCTTTCCAGCAGTTTAAGAAGTTTGTTCTATTTCAAGGCACCAGGTTCAACTGTAGTAGAAATACTAACGTTTGGTAGAACTCACCTTAAATCCCTCCTTTTTGCTATTTCCATCTCTGACATCATCCAGGGGCTCTCAGCAGTATTACTGGGAAGCTCCTGGAGCTGCGCCTCTGTGAACGAGAGCGCTTCTAACGAGTGTTCTACCATCAGAGCTTGAATCTCGGTTTCAAGGTCACCAATTGGGCCCAGTGAACGAACAAAATGACCGTTAGGGTACACAGAGTCTACCTCCCAACGATCAATACGCACTACGATTCTGTGAGCAGTGAACAGAATATCAAGGTTTAGCTTGTTCCCCTTTTGTTCGCAGAACATGTAATAATGATATGTATATTACATTATGTATCTTTAGTTAATGACAGTCCTGGCCAAATGTCAGTTGACACTCTTGAATCAACACTAGACCACTGACCCTTATTAAAGTGCACCTACATGTAACCCCAAAATATTTTTTCACTAAAATAGACCTTTGCACCAGTTCAAAAAGCATTGCACTTCTAGTTTCTCCTTTTTACCAAATTCTGACTATGTACAGCATTCAAAAATTACGAAAAGCTGTGCATCATTTGTTCCACGACTGAGTCATTAGGGGCGTGGGTCTACTTCTGATATGACGTCACAAACTGATTTGCATGCATGTTTACAAAGACTTGATGCGATGCAAATCAGTTTGTGACGTCATATCAGGAATAGACCCACGCCCCTTATGATTCGGTTGTGGAACAAATGATGCATAGTTTTTCGTAACTTTTGAATGCTATAAATAGTCAGAATTTGGTGAAAAGGAGAAACGAAAGGTGCAAAGGATTTTTTTAGTGAAGAAAATATTGTGGGGTTAGGTGCACTTTAATTTTAATTATTTCTTGCAATACCAAAAAATAGCAATGAGTATGATAGACACGGAATTTTCGTACTGACATCCAAATCACTCAAAGTAAAAAAATTTGTAGCAAATAAATAAAAAAGACTAAAAGAAAATGTTCCATAGCTTGCAAATGCAAAGTTACCGGTATGTTTTACACAGTCAATCAATTCTTCAAAGCAGCTACGGCATATGTCGCGATGTCAAAACGTCCTTGAAATCCACAGAAATATTAAAGTAAACATGTTTTTTTTTCAAGAAAAGAAAACAAGGAGGCAACACCAAACTACAAAGCAACACGTATGGTTGTGACTAAGGAAGAGCTAGATTGAAAGGTTCTCCTGGTGCATCTAAAATGCTTAGGCTTACTTTCGATATACACAGTGTCCTGAAGCTTTGTGGTTACATGCATTTCTCTTCAGTGATACACTGTAACTACCTTTTTTCTGGGTTGTATTACGTTGGGGTACACCAGAGTGAAGGCTATAAAAAACAAACAATCTCCATAACATTGCACTGACTACGGAAGGTAATATGCTGCTTACTGTTAGAACACCAGGGTTTACTTTTTACACTATTGTACATGCCTGTGATCACGCAAGCTATCAACCTGTCGTGTGCTGATCCGTATCTTTGGTATACGGTAATCCCATGGCACAACGATGACCTGAATAAAAAACAAGCTTGTTAACCAAAAACAGAATCTTAAATCATTGAGTATGTTGTGACCTTTTTTTTCAAACAGTGTTGTTTTGGAATAATATTCATTCAGGGGAAGTTTTTACTTCACACAATCATGCGTTAACTGAGCAAAACAACCTGTATGTACCTTTCCAGCTGTTTTCCTTGTTCCTTGAGTTTCCTGCAAGTTTTAAGCAGAGAAGCGTTACAATGAAGAAAAACATCAATGTACTGTTGTAGTACATTATATACATTATGTAGCTGTAGATGCACATGTACCTCATTCTCAGCAAAACTTGCCACATAATCTCTCCAGTTTCTTTGAAGTACTCCAACCACACGACCAGTGGGCATTACATCACTCTGCTCTTCTCCAGGCAATTCTCCATGCAAAACAAAACAGTATTCATTATCAATATTAATTTGCAAAGTTTTGTCTAGTTTTGTCTAGTTTTGTAAACCTAATTAATTTGGGATACAATAAAGTTGTTGTTGTTGTTGTATGTAACAGCATGCAAGTAGTAATCTCCAAATAAACACATGCCATTTCAAGTTTAAAAAACATATTTTGGGTGACATCCATTCATTCTCAGTATCTACTACAAAAAGTCCACCACTGACATGCATCCATCCTCACTTCGACTACAACAGATGTCAGTTTGTCTCAATGATGAAGGACACTGGAGATAGATACAGGTCATGTTTTTCAAACTTAAAACTTGTGTTTTTGAAGATTAAATTAATTTTCGTCATCACACACCTATGTACTTAGCTATTGATTCACTGTACTTTTTTCTTTATCAGCATGCGTGGATGCAGATTAATGAATCAGACATAATATAGAAGGCAGCCTTTGAGTGGCTAAAAGAAGTCAAGCCCTATACACATTAATAATTTTACCTTCATCTTTGTTCTTGAGAGAGATTGATCTACCTTTCCACTGTGATTTGTGAAGTAATTCAACCACTACAATATCACCATGCACTCCTCGGTTTCTGCATGTACAAAAAAATTTTTGGTGTAATGTAACATAGATGTAATGTGAAAATGTATACACTAGTTTAATACATGTACATTGTAGATAAGGTATGGGTAATCGTTCTAGCCTTGGACAAGCCCAAACCAGTCTAACTAGATTGCCACTCAGGTAGATTGTGGAGACTTCAAACCAGCTTCCTCGCAGGGAGGGTGGGCAGGGCATGAACCACTCGATGTTACAGACCAATTGAAAGTACCGGTACTTCTAAAGGGTGCAGCTATTTTCATATCATTAATTCACCCCCAAAGCATTCATTAACAGTTCTGAAAGTGACTTTTAATAGTATCCAAGGTTGAAGTCATGCAAAGTGTTAAACAGAGAAAGAGAACAACATTAGAAAGGACCAATCTACAATTGGTTGATTATATGCCGAGTTTTTACACATACTGTACCTGTTCACCATGCCAGAAATTAAGACATCAGAATCTAACGAGTCTTTGTTGTTTGAAATCCCCTCTCTAAGAAAAAACAAAATGAAAAAAAAAAGGAATTTAATTCACTTGACACAACATTACTCAGCACCAAAATAATTTACTTTCAGTGGAGACCTTTATTTCAAAGTAAGCTTGGATTTTAGCATTCTGTACCATAACAATGACAATGAATGTTAGCAGGGTTGGTAAAGGGTATTGTTCCATTGTAGCCATAATGTAAAAGCCTGCAAACTGTTATAGTGATTAACAGAACAGAAGTTAAAATCAAGCTATGTAATACTATCCTTCAAGAGACCCAGAATAAAAAAAAATACAGCACTGACAACTTTTCTCAAGATTGCAGGGTTGTCCACAACTTTTGAAGTAGCTGGGAAAAATTGGAAGCAGCTGGATGGTGATTATCATTTTAATACATGTATACACCTGTATCTGCGTCAGTGTTGGAATAAAAAACCACAAAAGTAGCTGGCACAAATGACCCAAGAAGCTGTCCATCAGGGCAACCCTGGATTGTCAGAATTTGGTCTCAAATTTGAGGTAATTTTGATTGACTTTCACTTCAATCTGGCTTCTTCAGAAAATTTAAGACAGAAATTTGCATGAAGCGTTCTGCTTAAAAATAGTATACTCCAATTTTTAACATTCAACTATAGAGATTTGTTAAAATGTTTCATTAAAAAATTAAATGCTTAAAATTTAAAAACGCGAAAAAGTGGACATGACATTTTGGCATTGTTTTCCACCACTATTAAGTTAATTACTCGATAATAGCATTAACCAACGTCAAAACGTGATGCACACTTTTTAGAGTTTACAGTGCCATTTTTAGCATTTAATTTTTTGAACAAATCGTTCAAATACACTGTAATAAATAAATTATAACCTTCACTTCTATGCAAATGAAGACTAGAGTATCTACAAAATGCAGTTCTGGTACATATTTTTATAAGAAACAAGCCATTTCAATTTAAACTTTCTTGGCTACCACAAAAAATTACTGAGATACTATGTGCACTCTCTTGGTTAATAGGTGTGTTTAGATGAGAGTATGCAGACATGGTTGTGACGTTTTGGTTTTGTGTACATTTTTAACAAATATTTTGGTTTTTCTGTGTTAACATAGCCTCATCTAAACACTTTGGTGTTTGAGAGAATTCTTGAAAGTTATGCAAACCCTTGATGGTGTCTTGGGTTTGCATAACTGTCTTGAATTATCCCAAACTCCCTCGTGTTTAGATGAGGCTACATAAACACAGCAAAAGTCCTCTATTGCTTAAACACAAAACCTACCCAGACTTCCGAACGAATGCCTCATCTTGTGCACAATGTTTGTTGACACTGAGACATCCTTGAAGGAAACGACCCTAAATGGTGCATAATCATAAAATCTTACATTTATTTCATTATTACAATTACCGTATTCTTTTTCATTTAAAGTTTACATCTTTAAATATTAAACTATTTATTTTATGTGTTTAGTTTTGCCACTGTTTTCAGGTGACACCATTCATATGGAAATGTGTGCATGATAGAATCATACACTACATTGTTCATTTTCATGCAAATCCACAAATCATCTACAAACAGATTTTCAAATGGACAGTTTCCATACATGTAAGGCCTTGTCTGGAAACAAGGGCAAAAGGCAACTCAGAAATGGGATATTTCAATTTGAAAATCAATACTGCAAGGAGAATTTACCCAAGTGGCAATAACTATTAGCAGCCATTATTTTTACAAACAACTGTCTAAATTGCCTGCCCAAAGATTGAATTTCTGAAAGTTTTATTTTTATGAAATTAACAGCTGTTCCATCAAAGGTGATTTCTGGTCTCTGGGACTGGCCTATGTTACAGTTTTGTCAAACTGATTATACCATGATGGCGTGAGTTGACAACTTTTGAAGAATTCTTGAGTGCTTGGACTGTGATTTAAAGATTTCAAACTGCAGGGGTTTCATTAGGTTTTTTTGCAGGAGGTCAGTGGGGTTTTTCTAGCCAGGCATTTTTAGTTTTTCTTATAAAAGAAAGTAAGTAGAGAAGATGAAAACAGCCAGGAAAAGTCATGGCTAAGTCTCGTTCACAGCCGGTCCATTTGCCCGGTTCCCTGCCCCTTAATGAACCCCCTGAAACTGCTGATAGTGCTTCAAAAAAGAAAGAAAGCTAGTTCTTCTGTTTATATGAATGATTAACATTGGACAATGGTGAATACAAATGTGCAATAAAAGTAAAGTGTTCGAGTGTCCTCGCTGTGAGTCCTATACAAAAGTACATGTATAAATCTTACAGATTTTCTGAAAGATTTTGCAATTACTTTGAGCAAATTTAGCAGCTCTTTAAATACATGTATCAAAATTAAATTTTCTTAAACATTTTCACAGTAGTTTGACTTATTTCTGCTTTGCTTGTCTTGGTAGAATTTTGAAGTGATTTCTTGCCAGTTACATGCTGTTTCAACATTAATCTAACAAGAAATTAAATAAGCAATTTTTTAACAACTATTTAAGGCACTTTTTTTAATAACTACATGTACCACAATTATAATTTAGTTTCCCAGCTGTTTCTCAATATACACTAAATACTAGTATAATCATTTTTTTCAGGAAGGTACTTTCAATAACTATTAAAAGAAGCAAATAGCTGACAGAAAAATTCCCAAACATTTTTTGTTAAGAACTGTACTAGCATATTTCAAAAAAGTAGGTTTTTAATACAGCTTGTACATACATGTCTTACTGCTCAAATTGCCTGCTTCTATTGTCTCTGTACATTTAATGATTATGAATCAATATTAAGTAAAGTAGCAGCTTTCGTGAGAGGTTCTTTTTCTTTTCATTAATCATACTGTAAGCACCATTTTGGTATTAACGTTCTAGGCAAAGGAAGCACTCTTTAACTCACAGCTTTAATTCCAGCTTCCAGAACCTCTATTGGCAAGTGTACAAGGTATTCATTTGTTGCTGAATCTTTGTCTAAAATTTAGTAGAACAAAAATCAGACAAGTTCAACATTTTTTATTACATAACAATTAGCTAAAGGCATTATAACAAAAGCAAAATATCCAGATAAGAATAATATGCGTAAGTCAATCGAACATACATTCCAGTTATTCCAACCCATTCATTGTCTGGAGTAGGGTCATTTAAATGTACCCTTAAGGTTATTTCTTAGTTTTGCATTGTGCAACCCTGAGTACTGTATATAATTTCATGCGTGATCAGTACATGTACAAGGTAGGTCAAGTCTGTGTCGAGCCTAGTGGCACATACTGCCAGAGCTTATCCCAGGTTCCTGAATGCTTGGGTAGAAGTACAACTTGGAGTATTTCTACTCCACCTGGAAGGGATGTCAGTCCATCGTAGGGTTACCCCCCAGCATTACATGTATTTCACTGGTACCCATTTATACACCTGCGGGTGGAGAGAGACAATATGGGAGTAAAGTGCTTTCCCCAAGAACACAACACAGTGCCCTGGCTGAGGCTCAAACTCGGACGGTTCAATCCAGTATAACCATACTGATATAGAAGGAATTACTGCATATAAACAAAGTGCTGCCGCTCCAAAATGAGCATGCATGGGGACTCCACATTTTTATTTCAAATTTTAAGTTCTCATAGCAAAAAATCCCAAAATCAATAGGCAAAGCTTGACACAAACCTCAGTGTAGGCTCTATTTCATGTACCTGATTCATTTTCTTCAGCATTTACAGCAGCCAGCGAAAAGTACAGTTCCAGAACAGTTTGAATGCTTGGGTAGAAGTTTGTGAGATAGTCCTCAGTGCTCATTACAAATACTCCAACAGTCTGGTTTCCATAATCAGCAACAATCTGTCAACACAGAACAAACAAAATCCATGCATACACTGGCATGTACTGTATTGAAGAAATCACAGTTCTAATAGTGTAGTGGAGACATTAACTCAAGGGCAAGGTCCTTACTAGGGAATATTGGTCAGAGGTCATGGCAGTATGGACCGAGTGCTGAGCTTGGTCTGTACAAAAATGACCACAGGCCAATGTTGTCCAGTGCAGCTCAAGCAAGTTACATGTAGCTTAGGAAATAGTTTATTACAGTAGAGAAGGGGCGGCGAATGGTAAATGCAAGATTTTGCCTAGACAGCAAAACTAGCATTTTTCTCTGACAGACTGGCACTTTTTGGATTATCAGACCATCTGACCAAGATTGAGACACCATTAAACAGCTGGACAAAAAAAACCAAGACCCGTGAAATTTGAGTAAAATTTTGTGACTCTTAGTTTTTTCAGGGACCATTCACCACCCTTTATATGACGGTCAAAGGGTTTCCACCAGTATTGAAATAAAAAAGCACCCATACATTTGCAACATACCTGTTGGTCATCTGTTATTATGACAAGAGGAACCAGTTGGTTTAAATGGTTGTGGTACCAGACAGCCCCAGTGTAAACACATCTGTAAAAGAGATCCCCAAACAATAAGCAGCTTGCTACTATGCAATGGTTTTGAATGTTAGATTGTTGCAAATATGCAGAGTTGCCAGCAGAAAGAAGTACTCAAGTGTGGCAAACTAGCAATGTGATTGATTATTTTATTCTTCTGCTCCTGCTTGTGACTATGACAATCTAGTTTTCACTGGATCATAAGCAACAGAGTCATAAGAAGAACTGAAAGAAAACAGAAGCATTCTGTTTCTTCCAATTCTGATGACCTTAAGACTCTGCTTACAACACTGACTTTGCCATTTATGTAACTTTATTAGTAACAGAAAGGTATGGTATATGCCAATTTAAAAAAAATATAACTTCCATCATATAACTTTCATCAGGCATTGTGGTGTATTTTGCGGGCTAAAATGGAGAATTCAGCGGGCCAAAATATATTTTAGCCCACCACGTAGACCATTCAGAAACAAGAGAGTGAAGATGCCAGACAATCAGAATTGAAAACCGTTCAGCTGTTCGCGCCAATTTCTTGCTCGCCACTCGGTACCAACTCTTCAAGCTCAGTTTGATTCAGTTGAGGCTTTTCCATCTGCTGTTCTTGAGGTTTAAAGGACAAAATGGTTTAACTGCCTAACAACGTAGCAAATTCTCACTCTCCTCAGAGCTCATTTTGAAATGAGCCTGAGTCGGGCCAAAAACATATTTACGCCCTCGAACATCAACTCCATTGTTATATTAGAGCATGTGAATTATCTTTAGATGTAGAACGAATAATTGGTAAAAGCTGTACAAAGAAGGAAGAAGTGTGATATCTTTCAATTTCAAACTTGCCCACCTCCAATGCCAGTTTTCTAAAGACTCTCCTGGTTTCCGAGGGACATATGCTCCATCACAGAACTCATTACTGAATATGATGCACTGTTGCCTGTTATCATTTACAAGGTTTTTGAGTTGAGAATAAAGCTTTCTTCCTCCCTGATACTGAATCTTAAAAACCAAGGACATAACTCAAATCACTCAATACTGTGGTTAGTATTTCAATCTGATTAGTGGTTATGAATACTGCATATCAGGCGTGGACACTGGACACTACTTATACCTCATCATACCTTTTTGGTACGCTTCGGCGGCATATCAGGTGAGTTTGGTAGAGCCATGGTTCGTATTTTGGCGAGACGCAGTCGAGCCAGAATACCCATGACGAGACCAAATGAGCCTGATATGCCGCCGAAGCGTACCAAAAAGGTACGATTAGGTATTTGCCATACCCAAATTCAGCCCAAAATTCATCGGTAATAAAATCTGCCAGGCATTATACCAAGTTTGCCAGGTACGTAGTGCAAATTGTGTTGACCTGCTTGTATTGATACTTTTCTGGTCTCTTCAAGACTTTTATCAAGTTCCTCTTCTGACATCTTTTTAACTCGTTTGTTTGGAGTTTCTCTTTTGAAATTTCCAAAATCCAAATTCAGTGAAAAATTTGGTAACTCCGACTCCGACTCGATCCAGTCTGAATGTTTAACTACTTGTTGATGCAGTTGGCAAGCGTCTTCAAGTTTAGTTTTAGCAGGAACATTTTTGGCGCCTTTTTTCGACCGCAAAACACTAGCTAAATCTTAAATTAAGAGTTGTTTTTTTATTGACAAAACCTTTTGCAGTTTATCATGATATTGTGGGATATCAGGTCAGTGACTTGATATCATAGGATATCAGGACAGTAGAGCTGGCTTCTGATTGGCCAATTGGCTTATTTTTGTCCTAAACAGGGTCAGGGTTTCAAAACCCCTGCATCAAGGAGGCGAGCGTGGCCTAGTGGTCAGGGCGCTGGACTTGTAATCTGGTGGTCCCGGGTTCGAGTCCTCCTCCCTGCCACTAAAACGGATTTGTCTTCGGTGGTCCCGAATTCAACTCCTCCACGCTTTGTAAATAGCCAACTGGTCTGCCTCCTGCCAGTTGGGATTTTTAAGAACTTTCTGTTTCATTTATAATATTTGTTTACATATTTACAGTGTCCCCAATTAGCACAGTGGTGCTAAATACATCGACACTTAAATAAAGTCTTTATTATTATTATTATTTATTATCAAATCTGTACCCAAACATTATTGAAGTACTCCCCCCCCCCTCAATTTTCTTAATAGCATACCCCCCAAGAAATGTCTAAAAATCAAGAAAATGCTCTGTAAAGCAAAATCACCCAATTTATTTAACACCTTGGTTGCTTGGACAGCAATGGCTTGCAAATTGCATCCTTTCAAATTATCTCAAGTGCAAAGTACAGATATCCCTCTTTTATTTTCTTAATTTCTGCACTCAGAATGTCAGCAGACCCAATGAAGAGGACATTGATATAGAAATATGAACTTCCTGTTTTCACCACATTGATTTTGAACTATAAATTTACTGTTGTCGCTGCACTGATCAGGGTTTTCGTTTAAGGCCGGAGGCCGGACGTTTTGTCCGGTTGTTTCCCATTACACGTCCGGTACTTTGATACCAATATTTGGGATTTTTATTTTTTGCATCTCAAGACAAACGAAAAAGAAAATACAGGCAATCTCGAAAGTGATCAACTGATCTTTCAAATTTGGAGTTCTTCAATGCTCGAGAGACAAGCAAAGCTGATTACTGGGTTCCAGAAAGGCTGTTCTATTTTAAAAATTTTCTGGAAAGGAATGCCCCCCCGACCCCCTTACGTACCTTGCGCATGCCGGCGCAAAAAAAATCACGTCCGGTGCTTTTACAAATATGTCCGCTACTTTAGAAAACTGTTGAAAACCCTGACTGATACAGAATTATGAACTTTTATTTGGACTTTCAAGTTGTTACAATTAACTTGCAATAAACATCCCTCTCAGGGCTGTCACTAATTTTACAAGTAGGTGGGGAAAGTAAAAGAGTAGCTGGGGTATTTTGTTGTTTGATGTACTTTTCGCATTACAGTGTTTTGGTTTTGTTTCAAAGTAGCCAAGGATCAAACTCATAGTAGCCAGGGGAATTCCCTGGCCCCCGTCCCTTAGTGACAGCCCAGCCCTCTCTAATAAACACATCGACACTTAAATAAACACAGACACTTAAACACAGACACTTAAATAACACCTCATATCTTTAAGTATGTGGTAACTTACAAAATTGACAACCGTTTGAAAGAAAATGACTCCTTGAATTTCAGCATTCTCAAATATTTCCATGAACACCTTTGAAACCTGGAAAATTGTGAAATGCACAAACTTAGAAAATTGTTTTATGCTGAATTGCACATGCATCAGTACTTTTTAATGCGCATGGCATGCAGCTCACCTGACAGTCTGGCACAACATAATGGGTCAGTGAGGAAGAAAGTTGAGTTCCATTGCCTGTATAACAATATAAACACTTGATTGCGACGAAAAGCAATGTCCAAAGCTAGTGTTAAAAAAGTGAATGTTTGGGTTTACCTGTGACATTTTTCCTTGTTTTTGAGTTATTTTTTTTTCTGTTCTATATTGTTTCTAGGTTCTTTGTTGTGTTGTTCGTCCTTTGCTTTAGCTCACTGGCGAGTTTCACAGGTTCTTACGCCAAGGATGGGCCGAATGTTTTCAAAACACCAGGCTCATCTTCGGTGTAAAAACCTGTGAAACTCACCAGAAACGTAAATAAAGAACGAACGAGACAACAAAGAACTCAAAACAATATAAAACAAAAAAAGAACAATAGCTCAAAAACAAATAAAAAAGTCACAAGTTTTACACCGAGGTAAACCCCAGCGAATCGGGCCATGCACAACCAAAGCAAATTAACCTTGTTCGCAAACAGAACAAATTTCGCTGTGGCAAGAAACATCCTTTCGGAGATAGTGTTCCCGCACAACATCAAGCAGTCGGCCATTTTTTGTCTTTAGCCTTAGTAGCTTATTGGTTTTTATCATATTTCGATGTTCTTGAAAAGAAAACACTGGAAGTTTGAAGCCAAAGCGATACAACAAAACGAAAACGGCGCCATTTTGTTCGCCTTTCGTTCCATTAGGAATTGCGGGCTCATGTTTGGTTTTTTCGTGCCCAGAGTGTCACGGTTACGGTCGTGTTCAATTAATCCTGAATGCGCATTGGTCAAAATTGCAGTGACGTAAAATTATTCTCAGCGGGTTCTTACTTTCCCTCCCTGCTTGCTTACAAGCAATTCTTGGTTTTCACGTGACGTCAGAAAAAACTAAAATTAAAAATTTTGAGTTTTCAACTCCATCAGGTAAAAGTCATTTTTAAACATATATCTGCTGGCCTGTTTTCAGTTCGGTAGACGGCTTTGTTTTCAATACAGAACAGTTTGAATTTCAGATTTTTCACAATTCGTGACATCGCCATTGTTTCTAGGTAACATGTTACGTGCTTGAAAATATCGATTCGCCTTATGTTTTCGAGTTCTGAGTAACCGATATGTTGAAGGAAGTGTCTATGCGAATGCTTTCAAGTTTAACAGCGAGAAGAAACGTTTTGAGAGTGCCAAACTAAACTCCAGATGTTTCTACTGGTTTCCAGCCGCCATGTTGGAGTCCCTCAGATGGGCTCCAACATGGCGTCTCCATACTAAACACTATAATTTTCAGTGGCACACTTCGCCGAATAACTCGAGTTCGGAATATCGTACATCCTCAAAACTTTGGCACGTTGTTTATTTATTACTCTTCTACGATATTTCAATTTCTTGACTCAATCTGTTGAATGGTAAGTGAGTTTATTTCTTGCGTGCGTGAAACTTGCGTGATATTTGCGTGACGTGAAAACCACCAATTAACAGATCCAATCGGGCTCCTGATCCAATTTAACATCTCTTAATACTTTTTATCAGATGATTTTACAATAATGTATCTAAATGCCAAATCATTAGTGAACGAGTTGTGATTACTTTCTTGACACTGCCGGTCACCATAGCAAAAGCATAACCAGATAAAACACCCTTAACTTAGGCTGTAAGAACTTATAACTTAAACACGATTTCTGCAACTGACATTTCAATTTCTGGTTCTGAATTTTTATAAGAATATTAAGGTACGACTTTATACTTAGCTGAAAAAAATTTCTTAACGTTTTTGTTTTGAAAAATAAAGGTGCTTCAGAAACAATTTCCAGGAATTTTTCTTAAAGTGCCTATGAAGTGAATATTTTTTCTTATAGTTATGAAATATACCAGTTTAAAATACACGATTCCAAAGTTCGAGAGGTTTGGAAATAAAATTGAAGATTTTACAAGCCCTCAAAGTTGTGCTATTTTGCAACAGAAGATGGTTAGGAGAATGGGTCGAACACAAGCAAGCAAGGAGTTTTAGCGAGAGAAGAGATGTCGAGCGACTCAGAAATGAGCGACTTTTCGGAAACATTAAGCGAAGCCGAGGAGGGAGAGATCGAAGAGGAAGAGGAGAGCGATGTTCAGGTATTGTTCAGTCAAATTGAACCTTACCAAGACGAACCTCTAGCCGAAGATGAGAACTCAGAAGAGGGAAATGAAGTCGACGAAGAAGCAGACGAAGACGGTATTAATTACACCCACCATACTGGAAGCCAGATACGAAAGAGAGGTTTCTGTTAAAGGGCCGTTGTCACGATAACGTGCATGCGAAGCCTTTATTCTCACAGAAAGTGTTTTAACCAATAAACAATTGGCAAGGTTGCGCAATGCACGCTGCTACAAACCACCATGGCCTTCTGCGATTGTTTTGGACTTTTCACGTGTGCGCGAACACCTCTTTGTCTTGCTTCATCCCTTTGTTTTAGCTTTCGTCCCGAACCGCCTTGTGTATCACCCTTCGGAACATCATATTTCCTGTTAATCGAAAAGAAAATACAAGCTATGTTTTCCGCTTATAACTTCCAAAAATGACCAAATAATACCTTACCTCAATTTTTATACGTTTTGGAAGCCTCGCGAGGTCGATGGAAGAGTATTTTAATCGTATAAATTAACTTTGATTTCTGGTCAGTCGGACCAGAAATCAAAACGCCACAGATGCGCAGAAAAGTGATAAACGCCCTTTAACTCATCGTTCGTATAACTGCTGCTGTATCATCATCATCAACGGTTTTTTGTCTATAAAACATTCTGATACAACGATTTAACTGCAATTTTGTCAGTTATATTTCAAGCTGAGCTATTGAAAATATCTACGACTGTATGAATCTCGTTTCAACCTCTTTCCGAGGGAAGATAGAACTTATGAATAGAGGGGGTAAGTTTCTAAAGAAACTGTGGTGCTGCGTCGGTGGGAAGTATAACAATATAATTTGGTTTTATCAACTGGGTTGATAATGTCAATTGGCCACCGTAAAGAGATTCAAGAGCTGACATTTCGAGCGTTAGCCCTTCGTCGGAGTCTCTTTTCATAAATAATAAAATGTTACTGTCAGGAGTGGGATTCGAACCCACGCCTACAAGAGTAGACTGCGACCTGAACGCAGCGCCTTAGACCGCTCGGCCATCCTGACAAGGTCTACTTTTCAATTGACTCAACTTGCCAAGTTGTTCAGATGAGTAGATGTATTTCGCGAAAATAGCACAATCAGTGTTGCGTCCGCCAGCAATCAGTTTTCCAGCACATTCCAGGTCTCATACTTTGACGGGTCAGTATTACCACTTTTTATCAGATGATTTTACAATAATGTATGAAACAAATGCCAAATCATTAGTGCCGTCATACAATTAATCCCTAATTGTTTCTCGAAGAGACCGTTTTACTTTACTGGTTTAACCATTTTATTAAAATGAGTAAAGCGGATGACTGAACCTCTTTCTGAATAATTTATTTTACTGTACAATACATAGTCGTTCAGTTGACTACGTTCGCTTCTACCTTAGAAAATTCTTCCACTTTTTAAAACTATTCTGTTTTAAGTGGGCAAAATTATTTCATTTTAGCAATATCGAATGCCAAGAGGTAATGAAATTTAATAATCCGGCTGCCAGCTTATTCATAAAAAGAAATAATTAAACCCCGTATGAGCTTGAAGCTATGAATAGTTATATTCAAATAACGCTTATATAAATATGGTGCTGATAAAAGGAAGTTGTATCTTCAAATTAAATCACTAAACGTTTCCGAGAAGATTTATCTTCACAAATTCAACTGTTTAAGCCTTTTTGCATAACAATATTAATATTGTCAAAAAGATCAACTTTAAAACACTATTAAGTTTCATTTTAAAAATGTATCTGTTGATGACCGAATATTAAGCCAGTCAAATGAAATAATTTGAGGATATCCTATAGGCCAACCTGAAAGCTGAAGTTGACTGAAAACTCTCCAGAGAAATTAATTTAGGCATTTTACTTCCATGTAACCTTAGCCAGCACCTAACAAAATTCACAATGCTTACTTTTATCTATTACTTTTATAATAGACCGCTTTTAAGCTTCTGCACATGTGACGTTCTGTGGGTGCAGAATTGCTTCTTTAACTTCCTGGAATGCCTCCCTCGTGCTCATGCCCTGACGTGCATGCCCTCATGCACATGCCTTTATACACATGCTGACATGTCCATGTAAAAATAACGAAATTAGAAGAAAAAAGCTCAAGGGTTTCCCTCGCGTGATTAAAAATGGAGCAGCAAAATACGAAGCCAAAGAGATTTATTGTGTAATTTAAAACAACATTTAAGACATTTAAGGACGTTCGCGCAAAAATTTCTACCATTAATTTTTTTCTGAATTTCCCATGTAAGATAATGAGTACCTGGTGTCAGAAATGTCACCGACTTCTTTTTGGAGATAACATGCCCAGAAGAACACCCTAAATCTGAAAAAATCGCGCTTCGTTAGCGAACGGCTACAGTGTCTGTAAGAACAAAAATATTGCAAATAAATCTTTGAAATGAACGTGTCTCTGCCAAACGTTGTTTAAATAGACCCATAAATTGAATTTATTCAATTGGTGTGGCTCCTTAAAGAAAAAAATCGCATTCAGCGACCACATTTGCACTCGCCCAACAACCGCAAGATGGCAGGATTCGATGTCCTGTGGGAAGAAAACTTGATAATATTTAAACTTCCCACATTGATTTTTTTGTTCATTTTTTGCCAATCTGCCGAGAATTGTAAATAAAATCAGTTCATTGAAAAAAGTAGGGGTCACCGACCATTTAAGGTGGATGGTACCAGTTTTCAGGTTTTTGACTGTCTAAACTTTGGAAGAAAAGAGCAAAATATCAGTCCAAGGCCATAACAAAATGCTCGTATGATTCAATTCCATATTTTGTTCTTGACCAAAAATGACAAGTATTTCGTCATCAGTTGTCACCATGGTAACGGTACTTGATGATTTTTCGGACCTACTTTTCAGCTTCTGGTGCATAAAACTTGAAAACCAACCTGGTGACCCCCAATTTTTTTCACGTTATAACTTTTGGCATTTGAAAAGGAAACTGTATAATAATTTTAACAAAATTCTACGAAGCGGATTTTTTATAAACGTAAAAAAAAGGCAATTTGTGAGTAGAGAAAAATTCCTTTCGTAGAATTTTTTAAAATTACGTCTGACGTTTCCTCTCAGTAAGGGGAAGACATTGAAACAATAAAAAAATAGGGTCACCGGGCTTGTTTTCTCGGAAAAGCCTTCGCGAGTTCAACAATATCCACGCGCGTCGTCACACACTTCAAAATCTTGACTTTATATGACTGGCATTTACTCATGCTCAGTTTTGACTACCGCTGATCTATTCGCGTTCATACGCGCGCGACCACGCACTTACCATCGTTTTGTTTTCTTTGGTCTTCGACACTACTTTGAGGATCATCTTCGAGAATCTCGACTTCGCTGCCGTGAAATTAGTTAGTAGCTGTGTCGTGAACTGTTTTATTGAACGTTTGGCCTCCCGTTCAACGATTTCCTTTCAAACTTTCGTTTGATTTGCCATATTTTTTTGAACACGAAGCTGTCTGAAACGATAAGTGAAATCAACTCGACACATGGTTGGATGTCGATCTTCATTGCGGAAGCACTTCACGGAATATTTGTTATCATTCTTAGCGGTTGTTTTTTTCGAAGTGCTTGTTTTCTCTTGTCTTGCCCTTGTGAGATTTGTTAGTTTTGAAACTCGCCTTTTGTAAAACAACCTTTGTGACGAGGCCGGGACTGAACTTCATTATTTTTTTTTTCTTCGTCACTTTCTTCTGCATAAGCGGTGGACGAGGAGTCGGTAGGTGTAAAAACCTACTAGTCCGGCAAAGTACACAAAACGAGAGAATCGGGAGTAGGAATTAACCGCTTCAGTTTTAAGATCTTTGCGATCGCCGACAGGATCGATCGCAGCACAAACGGGAATTTAACTTTGTAACTCGGGCATTGAGTTCCGAAAAAAAATTTCTGATGCATATCGAATTGTCCAAGAACCGGCGCTCAAAGAACAACTTTCTTGTTGATCCAATCTCTGATAAACAGGACAAAAGCAACCTTGCATGTATTAACCCACGCGCCGCCATATTTGTTTTGAAATTTTCAGCTTTAATTAAATCTCGCGGACTATCTCGCGCGTGAGGCGCGCGCTCGTCACCAGACTTCCCACGTACGAAAAACTGGTACGATCCACCTTAAGAAAGTTAACTAACAGCAAAGTTAGGAAACGGCTTCTGTCCCTTTGTTTTTTCTCAGCACGCGCGCTCGATGGATGACGTGGCGTGACGAATTCCTTGTGCAGTAACGATGCGCAGAAACAATTAGCGCGAACGTCCTTAAGATACTGATGCGACTTTTTGGCAGCAGGCTTTTAATTATTGGGCAGTGCTAACCGGATACTTATATTATATACTTCGCTTGAACACCTTTAATCTTGTGAAAATCAATGTCAAGATTTGTAAAAGCCAATATAGATAACACAGGCCCGTAGCGAGCATAACGAGTAACGTGGCTGCTAACAGAGGTACGGGCGATGTTTGAGCTTGCGCTTTACGTAGGGCGTTTGGATGAGCCTAGAACCCAACAGAAAGGAAAGCAAAAGAAGCAAGAAGAGCAATTAACTTGTTTTATTTTGAGTCCACGTTTTGGTTTGGCAATAACAAACCGGGGTTTGGCATGCATCAGACTTGGGTTACTGTAGTGTATTGAGCCAGCGGTTGACATTATGAGCATGCGCACGAATGCGTGTTTACTTACCATGTGCTTTGTGCTTTTGAATAAACCAAAGAAAAACATGGTGAGTATTGTAACCAAAAATCGTATCTCTAAGGTACTTTTTCATTCAACTAATTTATTCCGTCGTTTTCACGTTACCAGACACCAGCCAATAGCGAAGCTCCATCTTTCTGTATATAAAAAACACACGACCCACAATTCCTTGATTCGCTCCGACGAAGGGCTAACGCTCGAAACGTCAGCTCTTGAATCTCTTTACGGTGGGCAATTGACATTATCAACCCAGTTGATAAAACCAAATTATATTGTTATACTTCCCACCGACGCAGCACCACAGTTTCTTACCCCCTCTATTCACGTGACAGTTACACTGAGTATCACTAAATTTTCTTCTTATGCATGCTCCAAAGAAAAACATGGTGAGTATTGTAACCAAAAATCGTATCTCTAAGGTACTTTGATTCTCTTAGTTTGATAAATATATTCCTCCAATTAAAGAGTGTCGACAATCTTCAAGGATATCACCGTAACTCCACTTGAAAGTGGTGGAAGCCGCTTTCGTGAACAATGGCAGAGCAACTTTTTGAGGGATTCTTTAAACTCGGGCATCTTGAAATAATAAACAACTGGATTAAGAAACGAGTTCGAAAGTTGTACTGCCGCGACGATTTGTACACGAAATGAATACAAATGATCTTGATAATCGCTAAAGGCATAAGTGATACCAGCTGGCAAAAATGTAATGATCGACAACGCTGTCACCAAGAAAAGAGTCTTGGCGAGTTTTTTGTCTTGTTCCATTGACTTGCCTGCTTTGACAGGCATCCGGTTTCTTCTCGTTGAAACCCAAATCGCAAGGTACCCGCCACCAATTACCGCAACTGAGCAGAAAATTGTGATAGCCATCAGAATATCAAGGCTACGAGCTGTGTCGTATATGTCAATGCTCACATAAACGGTTGGAATCGAGAAAGCCGTAAACCAAGCGATTCCGACAGAAATATGGTAGTACCATATGCTTAAAATTCGGTGGCGAAATGGCCACAAAATTGCATACATTTTGTCTAAAGAAATTAAAGCCATTGATAATACGGAAGATAGTGTTCCCGCGTGACTTAATGTCAAGGCTGCTGTTCTCACATTCTCTATCAACACAAGATGACTGTACAAGGACAGAATGACGGATACTCCCACTAAGAAATCAGCAACTGCAAGATTGATGAGAAGATAGCTGGTCCGTTTCAGTCGTTTTCGAATGTTCCAAAAGATGCATGCCGTGATAGAGTTTCCAGCGAGTATCAAGACTGCATTACAGGTATGAACAACTATCCAAGAGACTCCCTTGAACATGTGTAAGTCTTCATAGCTTCTGTTATTCATCGCATGTCACTCGGCCTCTATAAAAAAGTATAACCCAGCAGAGTAAGACATTGCTTTGTCCACTTAATTACTTCTAGCTAAGTACCTACCCAGGTTTTGCTCTGTTACGTGGTCTGTCTGTTGTATTCGATCTTTTTTTCTTGAGGACTAAAGCCAAAATGAAATTACGATTTTTTATGAAAGGTAGCTGGGCGTAAACAAAGCAATTACGCCAGATCCATGCCGTTTCCAAACAAAATGTGTCATCAGCATTCACACTGCTAAAATGTCTCACTTTTATGGCCTTAAAAATGAGCGAATCTAAATGAGCTACTAAACTCTTGTACTTTGACTGACAACTCTGTAGATTAATTGGCCGGTACGAAATGTTGAAAAAAAAATACGCCAAATGGTAATAAGACTGAGTTGTTCGTGGCCAAATGTTTTAGGAGTGCATGATTTTTTTGGGAGCATTGTTATATTTTCGATTGACAACAGAAACATGGGGTAGGGAATGTCCTTCCGTTTCCATGTTTCTGTCAGAATGAAATCGTCGACGTTATTGACCGCTGCGATACTCAAGGAATCTTAAAAGAAATTACTGTTTCAAATTAACAAAATAAAATGTTGTGTAAATTAGCTTGATGGAATTTTCTCGTACCGGTTCTATACTGAGTACCTGCATCCGGCATGTAAAAGGTCTATTACTTTCACAATAACAAACAAAACAGAAAGAAAGACATCTCAGTGCCGACAATATACCTTATTCTATAGACTGTCAATCAAATTCAAACTTCCAGCTGAGTTTCTTAGATTAAAACGAGATACAGTAAGAAAGTCAAAAAAGCAAGACTTAATTTTAACATTGTGAGAATTGATTATTTATTTCAGTGGTCAAGGAAATGTGTGGATCTAAGATAATTGAGTTTTTCTTCCAGCTGCATTTTCAACATTTTGGTCTAATTGATTTCTAAAAAAAGCAGATCAGGTGAGCACAAAAGAGGAAGGGAACGAATGAAAAAAACGTACCCCCAATCAGATTAATTTCTTTTTAAAATAAGATTAGTTTTGCATAAAAATTTTGGAACAACTGAAAGTTAACGCCGGGCGGAATCGAAATTTTGTCAATAACAGAAGCCCCGACCACTTTAACTTGTTTAAAGGAGTTCAGTTGATGGTTGTTTCACTGCGCGAAAAGCCAAATATTCGGGCCCGAATTCACTCAAATACGAGTCGGGGCACATCTCGTATACTCTAATATTCCGACGTATTCTTGAACGCCTGATATAAAATACACCTGGGATATCCTTTTAGAATCCGGCTTGTTCTTCCGTATTCAAATTTAAAAACACTCCAGGTCTGCATCACGTATTCAAATTGAATACTCGCGAATACACCAGGGGCACTTCACGTATTAGGATTCTATGGCATCACAATGACATATTCGAGGCTAGAATACTCTACAATATTTTTCACTTGGCGCAGTGTTTAAATCTGTGAAGAAGTTTTGATACTCACTGGAAACTCTCTCACAATTTCCATCTTTTGGAGCATTCGACAACGACTAAAGCATACCAGCTATCGTCTCATCAATATTGCAGTCGCTGAATTCCTAAATGGAATATAACAGGAATCACGTTTCTGTGGTATAATTTTTTTTATCGATATTGGAAGTAAACCGAGAACAGACACGATAGTAAGTGTCGTAGGAACACAATCGTCCTTGTTATCAGTGGCCTTGATTTCTTTTAAAAGGTGACTCCCTAGTTTTGCACTGCGCATCCTTACTGCGCTTAACAGAACGGTGACCGTAAAAAGGAGCCTATCGAGAAAGATCCTTAAATGGGGGGCCGATCGAAAAGTAAAAGTTAATGAAAATTTCGGTAGGCCGGTTTTCTGACCAAGATTAGTCTTAATGTTTCAAAATTTGTATAACGTTTCAAGCGGTAGAGTGTCAGTTGTTGAGTTCGAGGATGGCTGTTAAACTTGTAATGCCGGCCACTACATTGACATATAACGTCCTAATTATAGTATCTCGATGAAAGTTCCTAAAAAAATTTCTTCGATGCTGTCTTCCACCCTCCAAGGACCTTCCAAGCGTATGCCA
>OX393563.1:14533117-14573117 GCA_947652115.1 Blastomussa wellsi | reverse complement strand
CTTTTGACGAATAAATTGTTTTGCATTGTGTCGCAACAAAGAAGGGGAAAATGCGCGCGCTGCAATGAACCAATCAGATTCAGTTTCAACTGCTGTCACTCAAGTGCGCGAGCAAAAAGCAAACGGAGCAATGATAACGGCCAAAAAGTTGTACAAAGAACAAACTTATATGGGTCATAGTTTATTTCTTCGAAATCCACACGGAAGAAAAAGCAAAACAAGAGGTTGACTTGCTAAATTTGCAATAATGTCGTAATTCTAGCTTCAGCAGAACATGTGGATTCGTTGTGGATGGCGTATCTTGAGGAAAATTTTCAAGAGTTTCGAACTCAATTTGCCATTCGTAAACACTTGGCCATTTCTTTGAGGTTCTTTGACTTTTGTACACTATTATTAGATATAAAATAATTTGTTAAATTTAAAGAAATAGCTAACACAATCTATTCTCACAAGTGAATGTAGTTTCCTGTCAAAAAAGCGTTTTTACGCGGCTTGAAGCGTCACTGTAGAAACCTGGAAACAGCAGGGCAAAATAAAGACACGCACGTGATCAGAATGTGCGTCTCGAGGCCGCGGCAACTGTGATGTCTGTGTCCATATTAATAAAAATGTCAAAATGGCTGGCGATCGCAAAAAAAGTTGCTTAGGGCCTGATTACATGGACCGGGCTTGTTTCAGTTTACCGAGATCTCGGTACCTCTGTTAAACGCAACAAAAATCAATTTCGCGATTACATGACAACCGGGCCAGCCCGGTTAGCCGACAAAGAAATCCATCCCGGCAAACCGGGCCAGCCCGGCTCATGTAATCAGGCCCTTAGAGGCTCAAGTAATTAATTTGTTTTAAAGTAAAGTAAGCTAGCTAGTTATTACTGAAGTGTTTTAATTTGTGATTTTCACCTCACAAAATAATTCTTTTCACATAAATTCGCGTATCCGATTCTAGGCATCATAACAATCTCTGTGCAATTTGTTTTATCGCGTATCGATTCAAGTCGTAAAAAAAAAACAATTTTAAAGTAATTATATACTTTGTCAATTAATATCCACTCAGTTCAATCTTTTATCTTAGTTTATTTTTACGGGTTTGATGTTATTCTACCTTGGAAAAGTATTCTTTCAAATTTTCTCTTTATTTGAAGAAGTTTTATACATTACCAAAGATAATTTTATCACGGTGTCCTGGATGAACGTGTTTTAAATTAAAGTGATATTTGTATGCAGTATAATTTATGGAAAAATCACGCAAATTGAAGACATCGGCTCAAAACGTACCTCGAGTCTTTGTCTCGAAGCCTTAATTGGCATCCTCCGAGTAATGGTTTACTGCAAAGTTTAACTATTTTTTTCCTTATCAAAAATTCCTCTTTTATTTTATTAACTTAAAGATGATAATTTGTACACCAAATTTCTGCAATAAAAAATGTAGGTACGAGTATACCTCGTGAGCTAATCCGAATAAAAAAAAGCCGCCATACCGTTTATGTGCGCGCGCTAATTCACGCATAAAATTCTACGTAGTAAGTAAGGATGCTGAATGCAATACTGAGGTTAAGGAAAACTTGTCAACGTTAACCTTTATATATAATTATGCAAGAAAACGAATTTGCTTAATTGATTTAAAGCAATAATAGGCTGTAGTATTTCTACGTTTTAGCAAGAAAATCGCTGTAAGTTCCATTATGTCCTCATGCTGCTCGTACAAACTTGTACATAATTAAGGACGTTGTTCCCAGCGTCTCCGATATCCGCCGTTGCTCGGCAACAATCAAATCCTTGTATTGAATGGAAATCACGTGCACCTGAAGCTTTCAGACAGTGCTTTTCTGAATTCAGAATTAAAAAAGCAGTATATAAACGGATTCAGAGCACTGTTGCAGTACAAAAGGATGATTGATGAATGTCTGACAAGTTCTGATACAGCCAGAAATGAATCGATCAACAGAATGACAACAAAAGGTGTCCATGACAACAGGAAAGTACATGTGACAATAGCAAACGTTTTGAATATTTTTATCTCTCGTTTTAATCTTGATCTTTGACTAGTTTTTCTCGTTCCTCCTTGGCTAAGGCCATCCTCTGAAATCGCCGAGGCTGTAGCCAAGGAAATCTCTTGTGCATGGATTCTGTTCATGTGGCTGCGAGCAATGAAGAAGATTTTACCGTTCACAAAGACAAGAAAAAGGACCGGTATGGCGTACCCCAATACAAGCACGACGAGTGAGAATTCGTAACGCAAACCCCATATTGAACAATTTTCGCCTTTCTCCTTGGAAGCGTTTGTGCCATACGTAACAAAAATAGCCAGAGCGAATGCGCAGAGCCACGAAACTGCAATGATTTGCTTGACTCTGCGCTCATTCATGCGTGATAAGTATTTTAACGGTGACGTCACAGCAAGGTACCTATCTCCGCTGACCACACACAAGTTGTATATCGAGGCGCTGCATAGAATGAAATTTAAGAATAGCCATAGGTTGCAAGTAAAATGGCCAAAAATCCACCTACCTAGGAAGAAATAAAAAAAAGCTGTGATCACAAATGGACATCTACCTGTAAATTGACATGTATAACACACAAGAAATAAACAATTATATAAATAGCCCAATTGCGATATTTTAAAATTCAGCCTAAAACAATAAACATCAGCACGAGGCTCTGGGGAATAAACTACAGAGTTTGTGGGGTTTATTCCCCAGAGCCTCGTAGTGATGTCTATTGTTTTAGGCTGAATTATAAAATATCGAATTTGGGCTATTATAAAGGCATGCAAATTAGTTGAAATGAGTCATAGGAGAACTGGGGATTTACGGCGTACGAGCCGGGGGCGGGGGGGGGGGGGGAATCTTTTTTCGGGCAAAACGCTAAGGATACGAGCAAAAGCAGTTGCAATTCTTGGGCGGTTGTATACCTGATCAATGCTAACACATTAGATCGGGCAGGGAGGTTACAGCCCCCTCAAGTCCGAAGGTGCCTGTACACCTATGCTAGAGACAGTGTTTCATCACATTTCCATGCAACGAGAAGAATGTTGAAAATAGGACGAGCGGAGGGGAGGGGGGTGGTGTTTGGAATGTTTGGCCTGGCTACACTATTCTCAGCGGTCTCACCTCGCGCGTATAAAAGGCAGAGTAGACAAAGGAGTGATGCCATTCTCTCGAAGCTGCTAAGCTGTTCAGATTACCATGGCTGACCCGCAAGTCCCTGCAGATGCAGTCCAACAAGCTCAAGTTGTCTTACAAAACCAAGCACAAGAAGGTCAAGCACCGGCGGCGTTAGCACATCAAGCTCAAGCACCAGTAGCGCCAGAAGAACAAGCTCAACCGCCTGCACAAGCACCAGTGCAAGCAAACGAAGTTTCTTTGGCGGTTTGTGACACTTTATTTTATCCGTTCGTTACCACGTGTTTCGTTCTGGTTCCCTAGTATTTCGCTTCCAAACCTTGTATGTTGTTTGCCCTATGTGAGCTGTGTTTCATTTCCTCTTAGAAAATTATTTGCCCTGCTTCTTAACATTTGCCCGCTTTTCTACGGGCTGTGCGGGCTAAGTTTTGTTGGATATATTATTTGCCCTGCTTCTTAACGTTTGCCCTCGTTTCGTGTGGGCTGCGCGGGCTAAATTTTGTTGGATATATTATTTGCTCTGCTTCTTAACGTTTGCCCTCATTTCGTGTGGGCTGTGCGGGCTAAATTTTGTCTGATATATTATATGCCCGGCTTTTAACGTTTGCCCTCGTTTCATGTGGGCTGTGCGGGCTAAATTTTTATTTGTATATTCGTTCTGCTTCTAAAACTTTACCCTCGTTTCGTGTAGGCTAGTACGGGATATAATTACCGTATTACACTATATTTAAATTGCTTTAAAAGTTTACCCTCGTTTTGTGTGAGCTCAGCGGGCTAAATTTTGTTTTGCATATTATTTTCCCTGCTTATAACGTTTGCCCTCTTTACCAGTGGGCTGTGCGGGCTAAAACTTTGTTTTGTAAAATATTCGCCCTGCTTTTAACTTTTGCCCTCGTTTTGTGTGAGCTGTGCAAGCCCTATTTTGTTTTGTATATTACTCGCCGTTATAAACTATTTGCCCCTTTGTGTGGGCCTCGCGGGCTATACTTTTGTTTGGTTTGTTTTTCGCCCTGATTCTCAACTTTTGCCCTCTTTTCACGTGGGCTTCGCGGGCCATTCTGAATTCGTATGTTTGTTTATTTTCATCTTTAAAATCCGTCATGTTTTTTCCTCGCTCTTTATTTGAGCTATTTAGCGGTTTCGAATGTGTTAGCTTCACGTGCCACTTTCATGGTCACAAGTTGTGCGCTGTGTTTTTTATGGCTATATTACATTGTTGTTTTACACCTTTTGTGTTTTCCTTGCCTATTGTTGGAATCTTTCTTTTTATTCAGTTCCTTTTTTAAATTTTTTATTTCTGTCAGCCCTGCATTATCGTTTACTCGAAAGTGCACAAGGCACCTCAGTCGAGTCATTGATACAGAGAATTTCATATTATGGGGCAGAAGAGTTGAGGACTTCGACAAGTATGAAGCGCTTCGTTACGCAGAAGAATTAGCTTCTGTTGCAAAGTCCTCCAGTCACCCCAAGGCCGCCAGCTATGATGTTATCGCTTCGACTTTGAGAGAGAAGCTCCAGGTCCCAGCTGAGCAGTTCAAGGCGTATTTCCTGGCTTTGTTAGCTGACAAGGATTTCTCCCGTGTTATCGAAACGATCTCGAAGGTTGACAAGTCCTTCCAGCGGTCCTCACCGTATCGCACACAGACGCGTAGAGGACGATTGCCATATCAGCAACCATATTTTCAAGCCTATCAGCGGCCATCCTCTCGCGTTATTTGTTACAAATGTGGTGAACCAGGGCATAAGTCACCCCAGTGTTGGAAGCGCGCTCCTTCTCGTCAGCCTTCTTCTGCTGCTCAGCCTCGATTTAACCGTCCTTCAACATAATTTTGTTGTATCATCTTATGCAATAAAGATTTTTCTCTAGGCGAATAGTGCATTGTTTTTACTTGCCTTATGTTTCCTTTATTTTTTTGTTATTTCGGGGTTTCCGTCTTTAATCCTTCACCCTTTTATCCCTTAATACCGACTTATATTTTATATATTTTATATTTGCCCACTCGCTTTACTGTTATCCACTCGCTATATTGTTCTCGCTCCTCTTTCTTCTTCCCTCGGGTGGCATTCTCAAGGGGAACGAATGTTCCCTCTCGGATTACCGGGGCTGAGTTTGCCATTCCCTGGGCCTTACCTTTTCTTTCTTCTGTTCTAGTTTTTCAAGATGCCTTTTCATGACTGGGAAAAGACTCCCAACTTTGATCCTGCCAAGATTTCTGTTAACTCGCCACGTTGGGTCAATTATAAGGGATCTCTTCTTACTGAGGCCCAGGAAATGGCAGACAACGCCCATATTAGTCAAGATTTCATCTTAATCGCTTAAAAGACTTCGTTTCTGCGTTTCCTCGTTCCTAATTTCTGTTTTTGTTAGGATGGGGTTTTTAGTTTGGGGTTCTCGTTTTGAGGATGGGCACCCGTTTGTGCGGTTTTTGTAGTTTCCGCCGTGGTATTTTAGGGTTATCTTCAACACGAGACTGTTGGTGCCCATACTCAACAATAGGCGTGAGGGAAACAGGTGAGAATAGACTACTATTCTCAGCGGTCTCACCTCGCGCGTATAAAAGGCAGAGTAGACAAAGGAGTGATGCCATTCTCTCGAAGCTGCTAAGCAGTTTATATTCAACATGTTGACCGTTCTCATTCGTTTCCTTTTACGCCTATCCTTCTCAGGTCTCGTTTCTGTGGCTTTTTCCCGCCCTACCCACCTCAGTTTTATATTAGGATTATATTAGTCAACAGATCGAGACTGTTGGTGCCCATACTCAACAATAGGCGTGAGGGAAACAGGTGAGAATAGACTACTATGTGAAACACAACGTTGACCTGCTTTTGTCTGCTAACGTAGCTTGTAAATATCACAATAAAAGGAATATCCTTACCTGTCGTTTGATAGTTTATATGATATGTCAGACTGACGGGCATCACCAACACACCCATGAGAAAATCAGAAAACGACATGCTCGCCACAAAATAAAACGATGGGATTTGCATGCGGCGACAAATCCAGACGAGACGGAATATGACAAGGTTCCCAGCAGTAGTGAGGCCAATCAGAATAGCGAGCAACACTGCAATGAAAATCACCATCGCACTCCAGTGAGCCTGTTTGGCAAATTCGTTTTCCATGAGCGTCGAGTTGGAATTCTGAGTACTCCTATTTTCGTGATGCAGCTGGTTGTTCATGTTTAATTTATCTCTACGAAAAACAAGTGGAAAAACAGTAAATATCTAACACACTAAAACTGAATTTTGGCTGGGAGATAAAACGGATGACAAACCCCAGGCATAATATCTTTGATTGGAACGCTTTTTTGGTAGGTTCACTTTGTGTAGCCTGTTTTGGAGACGAACGAAACTATAACTTTCTGGGATGGGTAGAGTTTGGAGGGACCACGTCTAAACAATTTTATGGGCATCAGAAAGAAATACTATATAGCAACTAATAACACACTGGTAAAATTAAGCCATAAACCGAGAACATGTAGTACAGTGTAGCAGCTCTCGGAAGCCGGCTTGTAATTATATTGATCCTCTAAGTGTAGTAGTTGCTATTGTGTTAGGGGCTGGGAGCATTGTTCCTGTTTGATTTATCGTTTTCACGAAGGGTAGCGAGCCATTCATGTGATACCTTACAAGAGCTGCAACATCGCCCCATAAAACACATGAAAAGTTCTATGGTCATGAAATATATATCCCGCAAGCAGTTGCAAGCGTTTGAGTTTCGCGCTTCTAGTATTTCCTGGGCCAGGTTTCATGTTGGTTTTCGTGCAAGCGATTTACGAGTTGGAAGGGGGATTATCTTTAATTTGTGAACTGGCTCGTCTTTCAAGCAAAACCTCGAACAAGATAGCTTGCTCACAGGCAATCAAATAACTTTCAAAAGGCTCTGAATACACTGTGATAAAACGAGAAAAACAAGTTCTCCTACATCAAACAGACGGGGATACTTGGGGATACTTGTCGGAAATTATGGCCCAACATACAACCCTAACTGTGAAGACTAAATATATTGGCGTTTTGCTCAGAACATCCTACCAGAGGCCAAAAATCCGACCTCCCTCCCCCCTCCCCTGGAAGACAGCAGGTGGCACTGGATGACGTTCACTGTCCCGATCAATATGCATACAGCTGTTTTCTGAAAATTGATGTTTCCGAGTGAAGAGCATTAATATATTTTAAAATTGTAAACCGTATGAAAAATAAAAACCTCGATTCCCATTTGTTCTAACTTGATTCTTTATACAATTCAAATTAATTCCACTTTCAGAATTTCATCGCTGATAGATTTGATAGAAGAAACCGTACCCTTCTTATAAACTAGTTTAGCCTGGGCGCCAGGGGTTCTATTGTTTTTCACGATAAGCAATGTGCGGCAAGATTGGTGACGGTCGACAAGAACACTCGTTACGATCGCAGCTTTTAGATTCATGTATCGAGTTTAGCAGACTCGCCGCAAAAAAAGACGAAGACAACTCTGAAAACTAGGGAAAACCCTTTGACCTTCAGAGCCAAAATTAAGAGATGCGTATGAAAACAAGAAGCGAGGCTTGTCAACACTGATTAGAATATCATGATTTCTTCTGATTTTTTTAATCACTACATCAGAATCAACAACATAATTATCAAAAACATTAAGAGGATCAAAGTTTGATAAGTCACAAAATAACGATCCAGAAAACGAAGGTTAAAAGACGAAATATTCCGAAGTGAAAGAAAACAGGTTTTGAACTGTAAAATGAAAAGCTAATACGTCACGAAGAGTGTGAAATCAATTACACGAACGCATATATTTCATTTTTGCTCTTTTGGTTGATACAAAGTTATTAATTGACCACGTAAGTACGTTCTAACAGTAAACATGATGTTCTGGCTTTGACATGCTAATTGAAAAATCAGTGGAAAGAGACTCTGATATTAAAAGAAAATGAGAATTACTGTCGGCCGAGAAAGTAGTAAACAATAGTAACTTCCGTATCACAGAGCTGGTAAATGATATTTTCGAAAACAAACTTGGGGATTCCAGGTTAGCCGAAATCAGAGCATATGTTAACATTTGATGACCGCGTTTGACCATGCAGAGCTTAAACCTTTTTTGTCCCATGCTCAAAATCTAAATTCTCGTTGCCTTCTGTTTTAATAATTCGGTAGCTGGTCAAGACGAAATGTTTTCTAGTGTTTTTCAGTCCATCTATCCGCTTTACTTTTGTAAGAAGTTACTAGAATGCTGGTCAATTGCTAAACCTTGTAAGGAAATAACAAAAAAGGTTCTATTTCATTTTCATTACAAAAGCGGTAACGACCCAATTTATTTATCCAAATCTACTTCGAGCAGTCATAATTCAAAAGATAATGCCACTGAGTACGGTAAAACTAAATGTGAAAGGACCTTAATTGACACATCTTCACCAATGCTTTTAAGAACAGGTGAATCAAAACTGCATGCGACAGTTGATTTGAAACCAAAATAATTTTAGTGATACCACTAAGCCAAAAGCTAAAAGAAAAATTTTAAATTTCAAAAATTAAAAAAGGCCCCGCTATAAAATATAATGTACAATGCTGTTGAAAGCATCGAGAAGTCTAGGCACATTTGCCTTATTCCCAATATTTCAAATTGCGTCCAGCTATAAATAATGACCTTTCAACTTATTGAATCAAATCGAATTTCCATTTTGCAGAAGTGATTTGTTTCTTAAAATCTCCGCCAACAGGAAAAGCCCCGCTGGAGAGTAGATTATATTAACGGGTCTGCTGAGATTAAATTTCTCAATCAGCCAATGACATTTCAGCTTGAGATGTATCTACGTGAAGAACATTCTTTAAATTACAATTTTTCTCTAGATTTCGGATAATGCAATGATTACCTCTAAGAGCTTTTTTGATAAACTGCAATCGCCTTTCTTTCTAATGTCAAGGCTTTAAGTAGTGTAACTCTAGAGAAAAGCACAAAAGCTGTCGACTTAACTTTGTCAGTTTCGTTTCAGCTTGAAAACGATTCTTCAAATTATATACATTTTTTCTGGTTTTCGTCTCTTTGGCACGAATTCGAAAACAATGAAAATCTGAATCTTGCTTCCAATTGAAAGTTGTTGATTTTACTGCTTTCTAGAAATTGTAGAATTTCATTGGGCAAAAGAGGCAAATCCAAAACTGCCGCAGACGGGACTTTAAAATATCATGTTTCGTATTTTCTGAACGTAACTTAAAGAAGTTAGCGAAGTGTGCTTGAAGCATACTGAAATAGCTATTTTGCCCAAATTTAAATTAAGAAAAAATCAGTCAAATTGGTTGATCAGAAGCAAGAAAATGCAAGCTGTGTAGCAACATGATCTCGGTATTGAAATACCGCCTAATATACCGTTATTCCAGGCACTACAAAATTAACCTTCGTCTTACAGTGAATTTCGTATCCAAGAGAGCTGAAAATAAATACATGCTTTGGGACCTCCTCATCTCCAAGATATTGATTATTTCTTGTTGGATCAAGAAATTAGAAAATTGCACGCAAATCTTTTTCACTTGTTTCGACAATCGATAGTTACTTACAGTTACGGCGTAAAGTTTGAATTTTCCAGTCTTACCCGAGGTTTAAGGTCGTGCTATGTCTGCAGTCGGTTTCTCGTTATTGAATACGCAACAGTTGAAGTCTATTTCGACTTCACGATTATCAAATTGACAAATATCAAAACATCTGCCTAATTTAGCAGTTGTGTAGCATTTTTTCCCGTTAAATTTAGACCACGTGGTGCGCCATGTAAGGCAGTGCCGAAAATACCACACTATACACTACACTCAGTTTCATTGGTTGCATGAACAATCGAAAAAAAGATGCTACTGAAAACATATGTCAACATTGAAATGGTAACAGTCATTCGTTTTCAAAGAGTGAACACACCGAGACATTCTATATCAATAAAATCTTCATTATCTAATATTTTGAATCAATATCACGTTGAAAAGAAACGGCTAAAACAAGAACGGCTAAATGATCCCGAATGATAATGTTTTATTATTTAGCCAGTGCTTAAGGGCCGGCTTTAAAAACCAGGATCTGGAAGAAATATTGCAAGTTTCGTCGATTTTACAAGGCAAAAAAAAGCACATCTACCCCGCTGGTTTCGCATCATTACCCGGCTATTTTTATCACTGCGGTCATTAACTTAAAGTAAAGTAATGTTTTACTTCGTGTGTGTGCAATTAGTGATACATGGTTGATTGGAAACCAATTTGCCGCCATGCTTTTCCTGTTTTCCATTCCAACACATTTCAAAATTCACTACTGGAGCACTTCTTTCAATGTCATTAACTCTTAAAAAAATTTATAATTTATAAATTATTTTGAAATTAAAATGTTTTTTTGTGTGTACAAATTACCAACAGATCGTTTTCACGTGACATCATCAGGTGCTAAAATCCAAAAATGATAGAAATATCAGTTTTTATCCCTTTCGGGCATGAGGTAGAAAATGACACACGTACATCCGTTTACAATTTTCCAGCTCAACAGTATCCTTCGTTTAGTGTCGATCATGGTATACTTATAACATATTGTGATTTTTAGCCATAATTTGAGAAGATAACTGAGTAGTAAGAAGTGTCTATGTAAATGTGTTTATCCATAACAGATTATCACTGTTGCGTGACAGTGACGATCTGGAAACCATTTGCAGCCATACTTTTCTTGTTCTCAGTTCCAACACATTTCCACAAAAGCTGTTGTAACAGGCATTTTCAATGCCGCCTTTTTCTTTTTGCCTTTGAAACGTTCCTGTTATTTGATCAGTTCGTGATTGGATGGTATTATAGTTAGAGATGACGATTATGAACTAACAACAAGTTGCACGTGATGTCCCTACTTATAATTACATTTTTAAGGGCAAAATCACTCTAAAAAGCGAATTTTTGGCATCCCTAATAAAAAGGTTACATCGAGTTTAGTTTGCTGAAATTTTAGCTTCTAAAGTGATGCTATCCCAACAAAATCCCTTTTCAGATATACCCAAAATTCAAGATCGGGAGCAGCTTTGTTTGTTTTTCAGGGTCGTAAACGAGTAATAACTCGATCGCGTTAAAATGTTTATTGATTGTAAGTGCTCGGTACGTTTATTTGTGCACAACATTATGGAAACCATTATTATATTTAATTATAGAACTGTCTCGGTCTTGATGCACACATCAATGTTAAAGGGTCACTGCCACAGGGCTTTTGGTGTTTTCAGCTCCCGAGTCATTCGTTGCCAAAATCATTACCTGGTACCTTTACTCGTTCTAAAAACGCTCCTGATGGATCAACAGGAAGATATCAAACGAACTGTGGCTCAGAGAGCAAACCATAATGAATTTCTGGCAATATTTCCAAGGAATGGTTCTAGAATTAAAAAAAAAGTTGCTAGTTTTTTTTTTCAAATTTCAATCCACTTCCATCCTTGCCATCCTAAGTGATAGGCGGCAATAAACGGTTTCAGTGTAGTGATATAGTCCCAAGCAATAAAACTACACCAACATTTTTGGGTTTCCATTGATGTAAGAACATATTTCAGCATTTTAAAATGACGCCACAATACCGTGACAGTGTCCCTCAGGAGGGGGAAGTCGGGCATCGGCGGGGCATTTGAATAAGATTGTTTCTTCAAAAGCCCTTCCCCAGGGCATTTGTGGATAATCAAGTCCCTTAACGGCTGGAAAGTCCATTAAAACGGTCAGACGTTCTCACTACAGGGCAGTAATTACTCCCAAATTTCCCACCCATGCGGCTTAACATTGGAAGGTGCATAATGGGCTTTCTGTAATAAATTATACCCACACTAAGGCATTTGCTCCGTCAGTGTAACTTTGTTACAAACGGCATAAAAAAATTAGAACACAGATTGGCTATACTTGCTAACAATAGATCCGCCGCAAACTTCACTTTTCTGTTTTAAGTTCTTTACAAATTACAACGTAACAATATATATAATTCAACCTACTCTGAGTTATTTTAATACAACACAAAACAGTAGCTGTTTTAGAAGAGGCCGAATAATTTAATGTGCATTTGTCAGATTAGTCAGCAGATAAATACAAATCAAAAATACAGGTATTTTACATTTATAATGCAAAGTTAACGTTTTAAACAAACAGATCTCTATATACACATACTACAAAACAAATGAATTAATGAATTAGAACGGACACTATTTTTATCCAGAATTGCCGATATTGGACTGGTAGAGGGTACCAACAAGATTATTACATGTTGCTACCCGATGTGAAGATGCCATCCTTAGATTAGGAAATGCCACCCTAACAGCTGAGGTGAGATTTATGGCAACAGCCAACAGTATGCTGAACAACGAGAATAAATTACATTTGTACAAGAGCCGACACTAATACATAGAATTTAGCCAAGCCCAAAAGCGGAGCTCCAATATTTTGCTTATTCTTAAAAGTACTTGCGCCTACGGCCCGATGAAAACATTAACGAGTCAGCGGTCAACTTCCAAGCAACACGTAAGCCCTCAATAGGGTCATGTCGTACTGGTCAGCAGAGACTTTTTTTTTTTTACAGATGTCAGTTGACTATAGAATGATGAAGACTGACGTTAACCAAGGCCTATTTCTGTTTAGTGTTGTTCTCCCTTCCCCTCCCCCAGGGTCTGTACGGCATGGTCGGTCGTACGGCGCCGAGAAAACCAAATTTTCTCTTGGCTTGATGAGTTTCCAAAATGTCTTACCCATGGTGCTCCGGCGCGCTGGAGTTCCGGTAATAAGGGCTTACATAATTTGCCCATTTTTTTTTTAATTGTGATAGTGTAGTATAGTGCAATGTAGGCAGTTTATGGCAAGTTTGTTATTTTAAAACCTTCAACGTAAAAAAAAATTACTCTGGGGATGATTGGTCGACCGTGTTAATTTTTTTCAAAACAACAAATCAATGACAAATGCCCCAAACCATGAAAGTCGTTATTTTCAAAAGCACCGTCCTGCAGATGAATTAAAAAACTCCCTGAAGATGGACAAGTTTTCATCTCAGCTGGTTTTATCCTGAAGCTAGCACACAAGTGCATCAGTGACTGTTTTGACTGCTTCTCGAAGGCTTTCCTCAGCGGCAATCTAACGCGGGATTACACTATGGTCACATTCAATAACCGGCTTTTCTTCGCAGCGTGCCCACATAGATCCAAAGAGAAAACACCCCCTGGGGGTAGGGGTGAATGTGAACTGCTAAAGCGAATTCTACATCCGGGTCTTCTATTGTGTGCACGCCAGTGCTGAACACCGCTTCCGATACAGGAGGCATTTCAGTGAAGGACATGTTGATTGGAAAACCGGACAACTGAAATGAACAAAACAGTCAAATAAACACGTTTGTATTGAATGTAGGACACACTATGTTTGCGATGCTTGCCTATCTTTCCGAAAGAGGCAAATTGACCAATTCCGATATATTTATATTCCAACATGTAACCCAGGCTTGGGGGAATAAAACAAAAGACTTTGCATCGAGGCTTAGGGATAAATAAATAATTTCTTTTGTTTTATTCCCCTAAGCCTCGGCGCCATCAGGTTAAAATTTTAATATATCGGAATTGGTCTATTGGAGTTGGTCGGCAATCAATAACATTCATCGAATGGCCCTCTGGCTCGGAATGCACCGGGATTGAGTTTGGTTGGTTAAATTAGACTACAAAATCACCCTGGTTAGCCTATTATAACACTGCGGTTAGCCTACAAAGCAATCCGGTTAGCCTACTGAGCACTGCGGTTAGCCTATCAGGCAATCCGGTTAGCCTACTAAGCACTGCGGTTAGCCTACTGAGCACTCCGGTTAGCCTACTAAGCAATCCAGTTAGCCCACAGAGCACTGCGGTTAGCCTACTAAGCAATCCAGTTAGCCCACTAAGCACTGCGGTTATCCAAGGGGACGGGGGAAATACTCCTAGTTGCTGCACGTTTCGGACACCAAACATTTTCTGACGATCCATACGGTCTTGCTAATAAAACCACAATTAAAATTTAAGCTTTCGAAATCTACATTCAATATGAAAGGCAGACTTTCGGACTGAGGGCGCCTACTAGGGTCGGGATGCAGAAAAGGTCATAAATCGTGAAGGGGAAACACAAGCATCTTTATCCATATAAAATATAAAGAATGAAACTCAACACCACACTTCGTGATTACTAAGTAAACACGCACCTTGTAAGACGCGAGAATTTGGTCCAACTCGGCCACGTGATTTACACTAGCAGTCTGGCCAATACTTAATTCCATACTACATGCACACACAAATAAAAAAAAATAAATGCGTCAAGAAATCTGAGATCTGAATCGCAGATGCAAAGTGACATGGCACATGGATAGTTTGATGGCAAAGATTTGACGGCCACATTGGTGGAGCAAACAAAAAAAGCTAAATAGAAATAACATGTGTATGTCAAGTAACATGGCGACGATGACGTCACTTACAAATCAAGAGTATCCCATATAGAGCGTTTACATTATAACGTCACGGCAAACCAATCTTTCGGGAATTGAACTCTATTCTAATGCAATTATAGTCTTTTGTTCCAGGAATCCATTTTGGCCGAAAAAATTGATTATGATTTTAACTTCCTTACAAACCAGGCCATTCTCCACCAAAATACACGCTCCAGCTACACGCCCTTTCCTTATTTATCACCAAGCCAAAAGCCAAGACGAAAAGAGTGCATGAAAATAACCAAACGAAAGAGCATTTTATTGATGCAATTGTGCCGCTATGGAGTACCTATATACCTTGTAGGAGTTAGATTTCCTATTCACACCGCATTGTACTTACTTGGCTAGCAGAGTTCTGAACGCTTGGGTGCAATACCTGACAAAATATTACCAATATTCATAAAAAAAGTTGTTGATTTACATATTCAGCTCAAGGCTTCTTTCAGATGACAGTTGGCCAGGGCCAACTATCAAACTCGACAGAAACAGAGAGCACGCACTATTTAGATTACGTCCGTGCCTTATCTATAACATGCAACAAGGAATTGATGTAATGACCGCTTTGAGTTGTACGTACGTTTAGGTAAGATGCACAAGAAACCAGTGCGCGACCATAATGAATCAGTCGTCACTAGGCTTATGCATGTATGTAGAGAAGTCAACATAAACACTTGAAGCTCTGTATATTACTTGGAAAAACGTCATGGAGAGTAGACAGTATCTGACGAACCAAAAGAAGCTAGTGTAATAACTACAACCTTAGGAATTCCGCCACGGTTAAAGGTAACCAAGACGAGGTATAGAAATGATCATTTAACAATAGAAATTTACTAACGAAAACGTAACACGGTAACTTGAATAAACAAGTACCTGTTCCATCTTGTCACAAAGCGTGGTCTCCATGACATGATTTTTTCTCGCAACATTTTCTCGATCCTGAAAAAGGAAATAAAAATCCCGAGAAATGACCATGATTTAAATGGACATTTTTTGATAAATGGTTCACATACTTCTCTTGTAATCCTTTAACATAACCCTGGTCCACGACCTTGTATTCAAGAGCTTCCCTCTGTATCGGGAAACAATCACGAGTTAAAAAAATGACAATCGACAGCAAATTCACCTTTGATTAGGCGATGCATACAACACAAACGCACGAGACGGGGTGGAAATGGAAGGGAAGACGAGGAATGGAGTAGAATGGAAGAAAAGGGAAAGTGGAATTTGGAAAAAGCAAATCAGTAAACATCTATTGGTTGGTGGGCGGCACTCATTACATCAACATTCAGCACAAAATCACAGAGCAGTTAGTACCTGGTTACTAAGCAAAGCAGGTCTTGGATACGACTTTGTGAAGAAAGGCTGCCACGAGCTGGTTTTTGTCAAGTCAAATAAGAGTCGATACGGCTCCTCAGACGCCTGAACATTACCCCAGATCTAACAACAGGGGAAATAAAGAAACAAAATACTCCATTAATGATATTGATAGCCAAAGATAAAAAAATGGGCCTTCGCAAATAGCTGACATTCCCCTCACATACTGCAGATATATCCTGGTACTTTGAGCGAGAGCACTGAAAAGGAAACCTGCAATTATTTTAGGAGTCAACGTGGCCAAGTGGTTTACGATGCTGGTGTTGTAATCTGGAGGTCTCGGGTTCTAGGCCCCACCCTGCCACTACCTAGCGAGGATTTGCAATTCGGTAGTCCCGCTACGTAAATAACCAGCTAGTCTGTCTCTTGCCAGTTGGGATTTTTAACTCTGTTATGTTCATTTAAAATATGTGTTTCCCTTGTTTCAGTGTAAACTAGCTAAGCTTGGTGCTTATGAAGCTACGTGCATGGTCACTATAAATTAAGTTCTTTTGATCAGCATCTTCCCTTCTCCATGTAAAAACTGAAAAATTGCCAAGCAGACAGGAGACAAAAAAAACATCATAGGTCTGTGCAATCGACATACATTTTCGTGATTGAAGATACACCCAATGCTCTTCAAAGGACAGTTAGCGTCCTGCACATCATATTTCTGGCCCGAGTGAGCGTTCCATAGCGTCGGTGATCCATCCAACGTCAGAACATACGCCGTGGAACCTGAAAGAGAACTCTAGTTAGGACACTCTGGGAGACTAGAGCGAATGGATTGTGGAAAGTTCTCTGTCAGGGAAACAGCCCGAGCCTTTCAGCATTCCAACGCAACTAGATTAACACTCTCCGCAGGCACAGAGCATCTCAAGAACACAGAACACAAGCTGGTGAAGAAAAGGCGGTCATCACAACGTTATGAGAAGAATTCGCGGGGCCTTGGAAATCCAGTGCGGGTCCCTGTGCTCAATTCGAACTACTAGCTATTAGCTCTGTACGGAGACTTACTGTCACTGTCAAGTAAGTTCCCGCTATGAACATTCACGATTCACCAAAGAAAGGAAAGGTACCGCGATGGAGCAGAGAGCTTATGAATGCTGAAACCGTAACTCAAAGACGTAAAAGTGAAAACCACCGACCCCCCTGAACAGCATAATTCACAGCACCACGCAGAGTGGCGTGACTATCAGAGACGAAATAAAGGAATATATGCACGGGAATATTCAATCTGTTTGTTAAGATCAAACCTTCCGGGATTCCTCTTCCAAGGACAACATAAGCTCTTTTGCCAATATGCAGGAAATAGTTACAGAGTAGAACGGCATGCTCCTCTTCATCCCCCGCCAACATGCGAAGGAATTCCTACCAAAAGAAAGTAAAGCTCGTTTAAGTATCCGCAGTCAACAATTCACATTCCGCAATCAGAAAAATTTGCAAGAACACGCGAACACGTACACGAGCACACGCGGACAAACGCACGCACAGACGCGGACACGCGCATTAAGCAAACGCGAATACGCGCTCCAGTAATGCGCATGAATACTCTAAACAAAGTTGGCGTGTATGCGGCCTAGGACAGCTGCGATGCAAGACTGCTTGCGACAAAAACATCCGGTCAACGTTATAAATTTGCTATAATTTGTGGCCAGGTGGGAGTTGGAATACTCTATTCCAAAGAATAGGTTTTTCCAATTACTTTTTTACGAAGTTCACTCGCGGCGTGTATGAGGCCGAGGGTGCGCTGCAAGACTGACTGCGAAGAACAGCCGCTTGACGCTATAAATCTGCTTTTTATTTCTTATCTAGAAATCAGCTTTCCATTGAGAACAGTACGTCCGTCGTTATCAACAGTACTAAAGCAACAACAAAAAAATTCTTTTGAACAAAACTTCCTTACATTATCCTTAACGTAGATAAAACACTTATCCGTATTTCCCCAAATTAGTTCTTCCAACTTCCAAACATAGATACATGCAGCTCAGAAAGGGAAAGTTTTCTATTGACTATTACTGACAGAACTGTTGACTGACAATAACTAATTTTAGAGCACTATATGTACCTCGGATGTGGCCCAGATATCGCACAGATCCGGAAACGCAGCTGAGTCAGATACGAAAGGAATCATGGAAACATAACGAGCGATTCGCTCCTATGGAGAGACAGAGGGTTATACGAGTCTAAATGTAAATTAGGTAAAGTTAAAACCAAGTCAGTGCATCGGCCTTGCTATAACATTATGTGGAGAGGGTCAAAGAGGCACTACCATTTGCCTTGCTTACACTGGCTGCTAGCTCACTCCCTTTGTTACCCTTCTCCCAGCCTCTCACATAAAGACCCAACATGTGACGCGAAAAAACCTATTAGCATAACATAATCTGTTGAAAACCAGTATCGAAGTCCTACCATTTTGTACTGTGTTTCTTCCAGGAGTTCAGCTGGCGGGTTCTGTGACCTGATGTATCGGGTCAAAAACACTTTCTTGCCGACCAGGTTAGTGGCCAGTGCCTGTGTGTGTGAATGCACTGTCATGAGAATCACTTCCAAATGTCAAAAGTCAAAACACGTATTTGCATTAATGGAAGCCTAGAAGTAACGGTCAAGCTTAGTTAAAATGGTTATACTTGACTTAACCTGTCCCATGCATTCGGTTAGCCTGGAACAGGCTATACGTTTAGATGAGTTTCACAGGCATGAGGCAAACTCTGTCCCTGTGTCTTGGATAAATCACTAAAAACTACAAGTTGACACTTTGTTCTCTTGAATAATTCACTTAGGAGAAACGACGACACAGTTGGTTAGTGCGCGGCCACTGTACGAGAGGTCCCGAGTTCGATTGTTCGATTGTGACTTCTTTCCATTCTGCGTAGCTTCAGGTAGCTTTAAATACCCTTAAAACGGAGCACTTCAGGAAAAAGAGGGAGACAAAATGAGTGCACCGTCGGCTTCCAGGGTGAATATCCCCCCTTCTGATGGTAAAGGAACTACCGACGTTAAATAAGGTGTACCATTACCTTTAGTGTTCTAGGCGCATCTCGCAGATCATAACTGTAACTTGGTTGTGACCAAAAAAGCATTAAAATTCCCGTGATACTGTCATTACGTGTGTAGGCCGTTTTAGGTTACGCTTGTAAGGGCAATTTGCATGGTGAACTGTACAAACCTTGTATTCTCTTTTAGGGAATTTCTTCCTCAGTCCAGCCAACCACAGCTGAGCGTTGTGTAAAATCTTATCATCCTCGTTGCTTTCAAACTAAAGAGAAATAATGTTGATTTTTGGCAAGACATAAACAGAGTGATGGACCACTTCCTTGTCATTTTCATTTTGGAAACCACGACATCGCAAAAGGCCTTTCGAGTGGTTTTCACTTACGTGTCGAAAGTAACTCTGAGTTTCCTTTGGTTTTGCATTACTTCGAGTGGAGTTGTTTTAAAAATCTCGCGCCACTTTTCAACCAATCAGAAGTAAAACCAAAACCAATCGTGAATCGCGCGCGCACGTTTTCCCGCGCTTTGTGTCGGCTACGTGTAATTACTTTGAGTTTTGATTGGTTCACTGGATTGTCTTCGTTATTTGCGACTGGCGAAAGTAATTACTTTGGTTTTGGTTTTACGAGACTCAACTGAAACTCACTCTACAGCGTTCTAACCGATAGCCTGCATGCAGCTGCCTCCAATTTCGTCGTACAGAGGAAATAGGACACGGCTGCACGTAGGCTAAACGATCAAAAATCCAAATAAAGAGTTAAGAGTATGCACAATGCATAGTTTTCTCCACCTCTGTCGCCAAGTTCTGTATGAGTTTTGCAAGTCCGCGCCGCAGAGCAGCCTTCTTATGACTTCCATTTAGTAAAAGCCTAATCACTCTGACCAATCATTTCAATTGCACTGTACGTAATCCAAAGTTTCAACTGGTTTTTGCGTCAAATGAACCGTGGTTTTCCAACAATTTGACATCTCAAAATGCGAAAATCCATACAGATATAAAGATACAGATACAGATATCCAAACATACAGATAGAGAAAGAGGTGTCGTAGAAAAATCAACGGTAAGTTAACGTTACCCTTTCTGGCATTGGCTGTGAAGGTTGTAAGGGTGGTTCGACGGTGACAAACAATGTTAGCAGAGTGTCATTCCTTGATATAATTCCCAGATCACTAGGTGCCCCCGAATGACGTCCTCGTTTGTGATAACCAAGGAGGACTGGCGGCGTGTTAACACGAAATGTTCCTTCCACCTGAAAGAAAATTAAAACATTGAAAGTTATCGTCTACTGTCGAATTGAAATTTTATCGCCAATTACTGCTCGACGTAAAGTCTCGTCGCTAAGTAAAGGATTGGCAAATTAGTTGCTATTGGCTAATCACTACAACAATAACAACAACAGAAACAACCATAACAGCAACAGTGACAACTACAGCCACCACAACAAAAGCAACAACACACACCTTTATTAACCTTTGGATATAAGAATTGTAATAAATATTGTACCCGACCCCCAGAAATGACTTCTTTCTTATTCGACCATAAAAATCGAACCTAAGGCTACAGCTTAACCTAGTAAAGAGTAGGTGGTGACTTAAGAAGTCAATTGTTCCGTGAGCTATTAATTGTTGCCATCTGTGGCGAAAGGGGATTGTGTTTTGCAATTATTTTGTCATATAGTACTGATGATCACAAACGTTGCTTGGGACTTTGTCTATAGAGACTGTCATTGTTACCTTATTATTGAAGTAAATTGTCGAGAAGGGAATCTCAATACTGCCCAGCCAGTGCCGTTCAAGCCGCTGATGAATGTTCGTGGACTGTTGGCGATCATCCTAAGTAGCAAAGGAAAGTATGAAAACAAGTCAAGTCAAGTAAATGACTAGAAAACGGCATTTAGTGACCAACACCAGTTGTCCGTCTTAAAGGAGTTCTATTACAGATGACAGATTTTGAAACGTTTAGTTAAACTTTTCAAATTTGTCAATTACAATTCTTCTCAATCTTCCTCATTCAAAGCCATCCTATTTTCTCTCTTGGAAAACTACAATTTCAAGGTTTCCTTTGATTTGAAGGCGATGCATTTCCAACGTTGTCTTCATTCATGGGTATTAAGTCTCTTTAAGTCCGCCTTACAGAGATATCTGTCAAGGAAGAGTTCACTGCATCTAAACAAGAAGTGTTGAAAACGTTTTATCTCACTTGCAAAATGTTGAATACTACTTCATCGAACAGGTTAAGATAAACAACGTCATTAACAGTCTGAAGAGTTTCAGGGGAGTAGTCATTGTTCGGAGCTCTGCAAAACAAGGAACAAGACAAAATGAATAAAACCCAAATCCAGTCACACCACACATCAATGACCTTTCTCACTTTCATCTACATTCACAGTTCGTACATGAATTATTTCATTCGTATTTTATTATGTGGCCGTGTCTCACGTGGACTGGAAACTAGCGAAACTTACGAATTTGATTGGCTAAAATAGATATTGACCGCGGTCTAGATTTTCCCATCTAGACCGGCATCTAGACCGGTTGCATTTTGGGGTCAGAAAGTTACGAACAAAACAGGAACGCGTTGTCCCCTTTTTGTCTAAAACTACTAAATGGAAAATTAAGAAAGCTTGACAAGAATAAAAAATAAAGATACGAACAAATTTTTGCAAATTTAAGTTAAGCTCATCGACATTCGCAAACAAAACAACAGCGAGGACGAAAGCAGTGTCGTTAAGCAAATTTGAACTTTTCACTTGGCCATATAATAAACATCTTATTAACCGAGCTTAGTCGGTTTGTATGGGAGAATCTTGACCTCGTTTGTGAGTACAGACGGAACGCAACCTCGGTCAAGATTCTCCCATACAGACCTCCCGCTCGGTTAATAAGAGCTAAAAATCATTTCACTCCTCTCGCAAGGAAATATGAATTCATAGTTGGCCTCGCCCCCAATGTGTGGCTTCATAGTTCAGTTGGTAGAGCATCACACCGGTGTAGCGGAGGTTGCGGGTTCAAATCCCGTTGAAGCCCTGAATCCACCGTAAGAAAAAAGATGGCGGCTGTACATTTTACTACAATACCTTGCGAACCAGACAAAGCCCACTGGGCATATAGCAAGGTATGGTTTAACGGAAGTCGTTCCTATTACCAACAACATTGCTCTTGCCAAGTTTGAATGACTTTTCTTTGTTTTTTTATACGCTCTTTTAGGTGCTTCGCCTCGCAAAGCATTATAGGTAAATGTACCAGTCGCCATCTTTTTCCTTAAGGTGGATTTCGTCAGGCTTCTTTACTATCAAAATCACTAGAGTGGTAAAACTGCGGTTAGAAATTTGAATTCGAAGCAGTTCGATTCTTAACACATGATCTGAAAAAATTGTCACGTGGTTTTGTGTTTGCGAGCGCCCTGTCAGCCATTAAGTGATTTTAACAGTCGCTTCGTGGTCACGTGAACATCGTTTTTCCAGAATTTGTCACAACAATAATGACGCTATCAAGCAAACAGAGTCGGAAAACTCACGGGATGTATTCAGGATGAAAAAAAAAGGCAGCTTTTGTTTCATTTTAATGGATGTCATACTGTTTTGCAGCAAAGAGTATCCGAAAGTCACGAAGCTTTCTGTTTGCTTTTTGATAAATAAAGTGTCCACGTGATAAAATTTTTTAACTCACGTGATCGAGATTGGCGCGGTGCGAGACGAAATTAAGCGACTGCATTTTACCACTCTAGTGATTTTGATAGTATTCCAATCCTTAACCTGAAAGTTCACTAGGATGATCATTTCTCACTGTCAAAGGTAACGTCTTGTAGACAAGAATTCAGTTTTCTATTTCTGCCAGGGCCATTACGATTAGCACCACTCCAGACTCCCTTCAGCCAGAGCAACTAGCCCTACTTTTGGCCAGGCTTTATAATAGCATTCCAGCTTAGAGATTTCTATTCCCGTTCTCGAATCAAATATTGCGGGAGCACCGTGAGTGTCCCCAGACCAAGGGTTGACACGACAACATGACGTCAGAAGGATACGTCATGTTGCCTAGAAACGAGTCTTAGTCATTCGCTCCGACGAAGGGCTAACGCTCGAAACGTCAGCTCTTGAATCTCTTTACGGTGGTCAATTGACATTATCAACAAGTTATATTAGTAAAAGGAACCTATGGAGTGTGTTCGCGTGACGTAACGCCGGTCATGTTGGAGGAGTGTAACAAAGAAATGGCAGCCACTATTTTCATGCAAATTCTTCCGTTTGTTTCAGTAAAACAACACGGATGCTAGTCACGTGAGCGAAAACACTCTATACTGAGCTAGGCCTGGTAGGTTGGGACTGTCTATTGGCGCATCACAGTCTTACCTTACCAGAATTTTTGAAAATAGAATAGACAGGAAGATGAAACGTAACAATGATTGATTTCACTTTAAATGGTAATGTGGAATAGGTAGATAATGCGAAAAGATGCAGATGTTACCTAAAGGGTATTATAAGCTCCTCATTCCAGCTTGGATTAGGGCCATCTGCAACTGTGGTGCTGGCAAATTGTCCCTGGAAAACTGCCTCCACGAAGGGACGGACTTGGGGCTGAGACAAATCAAAACATGATAGTCCATGTCATCTAAAAAGACATTCGCTTGCTCTCTGCTAAGTTGCAAGTTTCATTTGTGCGACAGCCAGTGTTAGTTTTATGTGAATGTTTGAGTGCGTTAAAAATTACTGAATTACTATGCTTCATAAAGCCATTCTTCCTTTATTTCAATAGAGTTATAGAAACACTTGTTAAAGCTTGGGATATGAGAACAAGTGCCCATGATCGCCCCACACCCACAGCTTCCCAAGAGCTCCTCAGGATCGAGCACCATAGTTTGTTTTTCGAGTGAGAGAAAGGGGGGGGGGGGGGGGAAGGGGCAACACTTGCGAATCCCCCACACATGGGTGCGTGGAGCTACAAGACTTTTTGTCATCATTGAAACGGTTTAAATCCAAGAAACAGCAGATTTCCTTACCTTTCCCCAAGGATCGCTTTGAGTTCTTGCAGTTCCCTGAAGGCCACTGGGAGCCCCACCATAGCCAGGACCACTTCCTGTAAGCACGCTTGTGGTCCCAGAACGTAAGGACCCTCCTGCGGTGAAACGAGCACCTGCACCCTGAGTTCCGCTGTTACAAGAATAGGAAAAAGGTTACAGCTTCTCCTGTTGCTCAATTTGCGTAACTGTTAAATGTTGATCCGAAAATTTAAAATTGTGAATATGTTTCAACGTTGTACTTAAAATAGTACTTACCCGGCTTGTTGCACGTCATCCCGAATAGGAATGTCCAATGCACGCACCACGTTTATGAATACTTTAACATCACTAACAGTCAAATTCTGAAAGAAAAAAAAAAGGGGGTTGGTAGACGCTGGGATAATATGCCTTATTTACTTGGGCGGTTTGTTGCCCCATTACAGATCAGACCATGTGGTTAGCTCAGTTGGTAGAGCGTTGGACTACATTGTGGGAGGTCTCGGGTTCGAGCCTCAGACCGAACCAACACTCAGGTTCTTAAAATAACTGAGGAGAACATGCTTCCTTTGCAATGAAATCTGCAAATTGTTAGATGTTCTAGTCTTCTCGGATAAGGACGATAAAAACCGTAGGCCCCGTCTCCGGGGGCGTTAAAGAACCCACACACTCATCGTAAAGAGTAGGGCATAGAGTTCCCGGTGTTGTGGCGAGGCACCTTCGAAAACTTTATACATGAGCTTCTGGCTCGGGAGAATTGGGCAACCACTCTCCGCTTTTCGAAGTAAAATATTTGCCTTTGCCTTGAGAATCCTTGCTTTCAAATTGTCTCTACTGACTATGATATGAGTGAATAACTTTCAGATGGATAAAAGAACAACTCTCCAGGGAATATCACGTGGCCTGAAATGAGAAATCAAACCGCCCAAGCAAATGCACGCAATCAGAAGATTAAGAACAGCACAACTCTAGCAGGTGACTAAGATCGAAATATTAGGAATTTCCCCCGAGCAAAGTAACGAGAAAATATGTTAATATTTACATGCGGTCATTTCTACTGTCCGCCTACGCAATACATAAATTTCCTAACTAAACCTTTCCACAAAATATAGATTTCTAGACTGAAGGAGCTACCTTATCTAAATTTGATTACTGTTTATCGGGTTATCAACGTAAAACTATTTCAGCAGTAGATTGTAAATGTGTAGAAGACTGTGCTGAACACTGGATTGTAGAACCAGCAGGAATTTCTCGCGTCCGAGCACAAAAGGGTTTACCTCGGTGTAAAGCCTGTGACTTTTTTCGTTGTCTTTGAGCTATTGTTTTTGTTTCGAGGCTTTTTACTGTCTTGTTCGTTCTTTGTTTTACATCACTGGTGAGTTTCAAAGGTTTTTCAGTACACCAAGGACCAGCCGCACAAAATTTCCAAATGCCTTTTATTTAAAAATTATAAATTTAGTTTGTACATTCGATTACATACCTGAGCTCCCACCACTTTTCTTTCTTTCCTGACCGGACGAAGCGGTCGTCTTGGGGCGAAAAATTCACCCAAGCGAACTCCAATATCCCTAAAAATAATTAAGCATGAACAATGAACATAAGACTGAGTGGAAAGCCAGACTATTCTATGTAGGCTGCGTTAGATCGAAGCCACAACTTCTATTTCAGACTTGTTTCAGCCTCGTCTCCATTACCGTGAAAAATATAATGAAGTTCTTCACTCGAGGTAGCCTGGCAACACAACTGACTATTGCTGAAGCGATAAGAGGCAACTGCAAACGCTGGCTACATCGAGGAACCATCTATACAAACAAGCCAAACTCAGCTTCCATTTACAACTTTTTCATCTGACTCATTTTGACACGAGTACGGTGACCTTTATTTTTTTCTCTTTGTTTGAATTGATCAAGAACTCTCTTCCTATACAATAAATATAGACAAATTCCCAGTGTTGAAAAATAAATAGTCGAAAATTTGTTTTTTTACAAGCCAATCGTGAGTAAAATCTTAATGATATATAAGGAACCACCACGTATAAACGAGGTGCTGTCGCTCGTAAACGAGCACGGGGACCCCCATTTTTAATTCAAAATTGAAGTATATAACACAATCAATCAATAGGAAAGTAAGCCGGTAAAACAACACAAACAATCAATAGGCAAGGTTTGAAAAAGATTTGAGTGTGGGTTCTATTTCTGTGGAATGACCTTAATAGCACATAATTAGTAGTCACCGTCCACTAGAGAAAAGAGAGGTCAATAAAGTTTGTATTATATTTTATTATATGGTCTTGTCTCACGTGGACTGGAAACTAGCGAATTCACGAATTTGATTGGCTAAAATCGATATTGACTGCAGTCTAGATTTTCCCAACTAGACCGGCATCTAGACCGGTTGCATTTTGGGGTCAGAAAGTTACAAACAAAACAGGAACACATTGTCTCCTTTTTGTCTAAAAATACTAAATGGAAAATTAAAAAAGCTTAACAAGAATAAAAAGTAAAGATACGACCAAATTTTTGCGAATTTAAGTTCAGCTCATCGCCGTTCGCAAACAAAATGTCAGCAAGAATGAAGAAGTTTCGTTGAGCAAATTTAAGTTTCCGTTTGGCAATATAATAAACAACTTATTAACCGAGCTTAGTCGGTCTGTATGGGAGAATCTTGACCTCGGTCGTGAGTACAGACCTCACTGCGTTCGCTCTGTACTCACGACCTCGGTCAAGATTCTCCCATACAGACCTCCCGCTCGGTTAATAAGAGCTAAGTTTTGCATTCTTTGTGACCTTGTCGGTGAGTCTGTTTGTCTGTCGTTTGTTTGTCAGTCGCTTTCTTTATCTTTTTACGTCTTCAGCTTCCTGTAAAACATACCCGATATCTGAAACTTACTCACGACCTCGGTCAAGATTCTCCCATACCCGCTCGGTTAATAAGAGCTAAGGTTTGCATTCTTTGTGTGACCTTGTCGGTGAATCTGTTTGCCTGTCGTTTGTGTGTCAGTCGCTTTCTTTATCCTTTTACGTCTTCAGCTTCCTGTAAAACATACCCGATATCTGGAACTTCATCTTCAATGATCATGTCCTTTAACTCCATTTGCCGTTTGGCAATCAGTGAACGCTGGGTGACATCATCGCGTATCTTGGCAAGATAAATAATTTGGAATTACTGTAAGGCTACAACATGCCATGTAAAAAAGAATATAGGCAGTGAAGTGTTACGGCTTGACTGGTTTAAACGAAAAAAAATATATATTAAATGGGAAGCAAAGTGTAATCTGATATAAAGAGAATGCTTCACATCAAATATTGTATTTTATAGTGACCGATGTTTGTTATAAACGTAACTTGGATTGACTTGAGTAGTCCAGCACCTCATGTGAACTTATTTTTTCATTCGTTCTCCTTAACAATAGACTTTTTTGTTATCAGGGCTAGAGGTTTTGTTTAGGAGTGTTCTCTATTGTTTCGATGCCCAATGGTATTGCCGCTTCAATGAGGTGCTGCTTGCCCCATTGGCTCCAGATTTCCCTTCGGACAAGCATCTCAAACATTTCGCTTGCCGAGGGAAGTTGCATGCTTGCCTTATCTCACTTATTATGCGACTAAAGGAGCTAGGTCATGTTGTGTGCATTTTGAAAAAAAGGTCTAAGGTTTTCAAACTCATCATCTGTAATCCGCCTCAATCTTCTCCATCCTTAACCATCCTTATTCCTATTTGCGTCATTATCACGTCTTTTTTGTATCTGTCCCTTAGCAAATTACCTACATTTTAAGGGTAGTTCGCCCCATCTCAAAAAATGACTCGAAATATGGTGACGTAACTTCTTTAAGCCGACAAACGACTTTCCTGGGCCCTTGCCCATCGGACAAGTTACTTGCCTGACAGAGACGACAACCGGGCGGCCCTTTTTACGAGCTCTCTCTGAATGACACACAGCTGCGTGTACTGTCTCTGCGTAGCTCTCTTTACATTTTAATGACCTTCTTATGGGCAGTGTGGAACCTCCTTGGAGCGACCAATTTAGGACTAAGCGAAGGTCATGCACAATGGATACAACACTACAGAAGGATGCAACAATTAGAAAAACCCTCTTAGCCGAGTAAGAGGAGAAGAAAGTGACAACCAAACCTTGTTCAAGAACTTTGTAACAACTGACTTATGCGAGAATATTTCATCTTCGGCCTCTTCTTCCTCTTGTTCCCCACGTTGTCTCTTTTCATATGCCTGTATAATAAGACAAGAACGGAATTGAAATTTGTACATGCCATTAGCGACTGCCAATAACGACTTCTGTTGAGCCAAAACAAAACCAACAACCACAATGCATAAAACAGTGCGATGAACCAACCGGAACAATATTTTGGAAATTCGTTGAGTCACTCTATTTTGTATAAATTATGACAACTATAGAAATGAAGGCCATGGAAAGTATACGGATTGTATCAACAGTTTTCGACAAGTTTACTTTGCAAACACTTGAAAAACTTACATCAAAAGCGTTATCTGGTATTTCCCTGTCTCCTGATGGGATCATTTTGAAATTCTTGAACTCGGGCACCTAGAATAAAAATAACAATTTCTGAGTCGACATTAGCAAAAAAATTGTAACACACCGGAAACATGCATTCTCATATTAGGATGCAAGCTTGTTTTAGAACAATTGAGGCAAATACATGTAGCCGACGCCAAGCGCGGGAAAACGCGTGCGAACGAATCACGATTGATTTTGGCTTTACTTCTGATTGGATGAGACAGTGGCACGTCATTTTTTAACCCATCACTAAACGTGGTAATAAATGAAAACCACAGCAAACGCCAATTATTTTCAACACTCAAGAGAAAACTTCTTCTTTCTCCGAGGTATGTCGTCTTACCCCTTTGTCCCTGAGTTGTATAAGCTTGAATCTCTTTGATTTTGCAAACTCCTTCTGACTGACAAATTCACACTCTTCTTCCAGCTGGTTTAGACGAAAGTACTGAGGTGTGTTTGGTCCATCTTGTAGACTGTGGCCCAGCTAGAAAAGAGATTTTAAATTAAAGGAAAGTGAAGTCGTTAAAAAAGTGTATCATTTTGTACGTGTATATTTTCCGAGTCTAACTGTTTTGTAGTGCTCCCTTTCACAACACAAAGTTTCATCTAAAATTCCCACGGTCGAAATATCAGCTCTTGCAGCCATAAAATGTCATTGATAATGCTAGGTCTGGTGAAGACTGCAGTACTGTGTACTAGCTGATGATTTTCTTTATTCTTGTAGTCTGACCAATTAGCCATCTTCTAAACAAGGAGAGAACTGGGTACAAATTCCTAAAATAAATTGGGTTCTACTGAGTTGAAAAGAAAATTCTACCACATGAGAGAGCATCAAAGCCTTATTCAGATTGTGAAATCTGAGCGTGATTGGAGAAAGGGGAGGTCAATGGTGGGTCTTTGAAAATCCATCAAACAAGAGAGTTTAGTATGGATTGGAGGGATGCCTGTTCCTCCAACCATACAAAGGTCTCTTAAATATTAGAGGGGGTAAGTTTCCAAAGAAACTGTGGTGCTGCGTCGGTGGGAAGTATAACAATGTAATTTGGTTTTATCAACTGGGTTGATAATGTCAATTGGCCGCCGTAAAGAGATTCAAGAGCTAACGTTTCGAGCGTTAGCCCTTCGTCGGAGCGAATCAAGGAATTGTGCGTCGTGTGTTATTATGTACAGAAAGATGGAGCTTCGCTATTGGCTGGTGCCTGGTAACGTGAAAACTTCGGAATAAATTAGTTGAATGAAAAGCGTTCGTTGATACCGTGAGGATTAAGAGTGCCGATTTGAAAAATAAATTTTTGTTCTAGAGTTTTACGGCTTTCCGTGTTTCCTTGGTGAAGGGAAAGGCCGCAGACTGCCATATGTTGCTTAGAATGATTTGGGAGATTGAAGTGTCTCGCGACCGGTTTCGATGCATTTTTGTCGTCTTTCTCTACGCCACGAAGGTGTTCTCGGAATCGGTCGCCAAGTCGTCTCCCTGTTTCGCCGATGTATAACTTTTTGCAAAGAGTGCAAGTTATACAGTAGATGGCATTGGCTGAGGTACAGGTGAAATGATCAGTGATTTTTATAGATCGCTTGGGTCCCGATATTTTGTCAACGTTGTGAATGACAGGGCATGTTTTACATCGTGCGCGAGCGCATTTAAAAGTTCCGGGTTGATCACTAGTTTGGAATGCACTTCTGACTAAAAAGTTACCCATGTTTTTGTCGCGTTTAAATGAAATTAATGGAGGTTGCGAAAAGATTCTACCAGTGTCGGGATCATTTTGAAGTAATTTAAAGTTTTTGAGAATGATAGATTTAACTGCGTGGTTGTGAGGGTGAAATGTGAGGGTGAATGGAATTCTATCGTTGTTTTCTCTCTGTGACGTTTGTAGTGCTGACTGTCGATCAATTTATTGGGCGTGATGATGGCCCGCTTGAACAACAGAAGCAGGATAGCCGCGTTTGTCGAAGAAATTGCACATTTCCTCTGATTTTAAGGAAAAATCAGAGTCGTCACTACAAAGACGGCGAAGTCTAAGAAACTGAGAATAAGGAATGGAATTCTTAACATATGATGGATGTGAAGATGAATACAACAAATAGCTACGAGAATCTGTGGGTTTGTAGTGCACACCAACGCAACCACGCAGTTACCACGCAACCACGCAGTTAAATCCATCATTCTCCTCCAACCATACAAAGGTCTCTTAAATATTAGATTTTCAAAAGTATACCATGTCTGTGTCTAACCTAATAACACCAAAATGTTTGAATGCTCTTTTCGGCGACAGGCTTAATTTTTCGATTCCTATTTGTTTTAAATATTCGTTCCCAGTACCTGCTCGTTTAGAACATGGCTAACTGACAGCATTTTGCAACTGAAAGGAAACGCAGTAACAAAGAACCACTACAGCAACAAATAAAACAAAAACGAAGTACCTTGATGATATTCATAATGTCAGCATTGGCAGGGTCATTGGGATCCAAGTGAGATTGTTCTGAAGAAAACATTAACAAAGAAAGGGTACAACTTGGTGCGTTAAAAGTTAGTTACAATTTCAATCGTCAAAATTTATCAGAGCATGACGAGATTACAGCACTTCTTTCTCTATGCATTCATCCTGATTGTGTGTTGCGGAAGAGATGGCATGAATGTATTAATCTACTTATGATAAATACAGACAAAAATAAATATTTGCCCATAATTAGGAGTTGTCAGTATGTCTTTTCTCTAAATTATGCCAATTCTCATTTTGAGGACACAACCTGTATTCCTGTGTGGGGTAACACTACTATTGAAACCATGTGCTCCTCATTTGTCTCGCGTCCGCCGAGGATTAAGACGGGTATTGTTTCTAAACGGTAAGTAAACTTTTTCTAAGTTTTTCTGCCTTTCGGCGGGGATTTGCTTTGTTCAGCCACTCCCTTTGAATTCTTGCATTCTGCCTGTGGCCTTTTTTTAGTGCCCTCACTTTTACTGGGCCAGAATATTTATAAATCATTTTGTTGCAAGATAATATGTGACCTTCCACGGGAAAACATACACTAACGCTTTAATGATTAACGACTCAAAACGTTTGTAAACCGTTAGATAACCGTTAAACCGGCTTGTGAAATCGTTAGAAACGTTAGAATAAACGTTAGAATGATTTGCCTTGCCGTTAGAAGCGTTAGGGAAATCGTTAAAAACGTTTATTCAAGTCGTTCGATCCGTTAAGAAAAGTCGTTCAAATTTCCCTTCTGCCCATATCTATCATTGGCCAGTACACGTAACTTAGGCAAGGCAAGGTTTGGGGGGTGGGGGTGGTAGGGGGTCACAATTTAAAGGGTGAAAGAGGAAAGACATAAAGATAAGTATAATTGTTCAAAATCTGTGAACAATCTGCTTAACTTGAGAGGCCTAGAGCTTGATACTACCTTTTTACACTGCTTTCTGCTTTCTAAAGTAGATTTCAAATTTTAATTTCCATCTTTACCTGAAACTTTACCTGAAATCCAGATTGGGTAAGTATTTGGTTAATTTTCGTGCTTTACTTTCCAAATTTACTTTTCAATGGAAAGCAGAAAAGTGTTAGCGTCAAGCCCAGCTTCAGCAAGCCCACCTTACCTATCCATTTTACTAGATTTTGTATGTCCACCATCCCTGCTGCTCCAAGAGCTGCCAGTGCATCGTACCGCTTCACAGCACTAAGATACCAAAGAATAGCATAGAGTTCAATGAAAATATGATTTAGCTTCGTGTTTTATCACAGCATCGTGTCAATATCACAGTACCGGCCTTTGATTATTCATGTTTGATTTAAAGTGATCTGCCATGGAACTTTAAATTAGCAATGTGGAAGGAAAAGAGGCTTTTGAACAGAGTTTATATACGTCCAAATCCTCCATCAAGCTGATTAGATAGAAATAAATCAATAAATTGATTGTTAAGCCAGTCAGTAAATATCTGATTACAACTGTTTTATAATTGCCAAAGCAGTTATCTATTGTTTGCAAAATCAATGCTAATCATAATTTGAAAAGACCGGGTTGTCAGTAGGGTTTTGAGTTGCAGGTTCCATACAAAAAGCAGGGGGCTATTTTCATAAAATTGTTGCTCGTGGATTAGCAGAACAACCTTGCCCTGGAACAAATCCCAACTCACCTTATGCTTGACGCTGGGTTCCCAGTAAGTAGGGGCGGGGCCATAGCCTTCCCGTCATTCCCTACAGCCCAACTGACACTGGCCAGGATGGTGCCAGATGTCAGTAGGTAGATAGGGGGCTGGGGCTCAGCCGCATTGTTGGAGGCAAAGTCTAGTGGCTGGCCTGTCAAAACAAAGCAAATCCAGTTTCAAATAATTAGTAAAGGAGTGTAATCTAGTTGATGTGGTTGGCATATGCGACTGTGATTCAAAAACTAGAAACAGTCTCGGTATGCCCTTGTGGCATTATTTTTTATTGCAGAGGAAAATGAATAAATACAGTCGCACCTTGCTTAATGAATAGAATAGACCCATTTATAATGAACACTTCGTCACAGGCACACAGTTGGAGTAGATACTTGAGTTAGTTGTCCCTACACATGGTGTCTGTGTAACATGAGAATATTCCTTTTTTTTTCTGTTAGCAAACTATGACATGCACATCACTTTGATAAGAAATAGAAATAACCTTTGGAACTGCATAACAAACTAAAATGAACGAGCTAAAAGCTCTTGTGAGGCCTCACTTGCAAAATAAAACTGGGATTTAACTTTCATTAAGCTAAAATTCCGTTTAAAGAAGGTAACCAGGTTTCCCACCAAACAACTTAACTCTGCATGACCCTGTTCTGTGGAGTACTTTTCGTTTATGTAAGAAGACACTCACCACTTCCTACGCCTTCGTGTTTGTAGAAAACCTGATGATCACTACTGAACTCAAAACACTCAAGCTCCACCCTGCCAGACATGTGACTTGGTTCAGGAATGGGAAGAAACAACTCTGCAACAAGCTTGTTTTGCATACCAGATTCCATCAGCTGGAAGCCAAAAGCAACGCACGATTAAAGGGCCAATGTCATGATAATGCGGATGTGAAGGCTTCACTGGCACAGAAAGTGCCAGTAACTGCCATGGCCTTTTGCAATTGCTTTGGGGTTTGTGTGCCCTCACAAATCTCTGTCTAGCTCCACCCCTTTGTATTAGCTTTTCTCCTGAGCTGCTTTGTGTATCACGCCTCAAAAATACAAATAGTAATACAAGTATTATATACAAGCAATATCTTAATCTGTTTATAACTTCCACAAGTAACCAAAGAATCCTTCCCCGCAATTTTTCCAAAGCTTTTGCCAGCCTTGTGAGGTTGATGGAAAAGGATTTTAATTGAAAAATTAACTTTTATTTCTGGTCCAACAGACCAAAAAATCAAATCCCAACACATGCGCAGAAAAATGTGAAAGGCCCTTTAAATGGTGATGTTTAACAACACCATGATCATTATTACATTTCGATAACAATTTCAGTGAGTTTATTCTCAGACAGCATCAGCAACAAAAAGGATATAAACCACTTGGTACATTTAGTTACCATATCAGCCTACATGTATCCCTCATAACTGAGGATAGTGTTGATTGGAATGGCCCAAGAAGTACCACAGTAATACAACAAAACAGGGAACTTCATTTTGTCAATCACAACTTGTCTATAGAAAGGTGCTTGTCTAGCAGTTTCTTTCTTTCGCTACAAGGTAACCAACAGCCTTGTCCCCAGGTATCACTCCCAGGGATGTAGCTAAGGGCCGGCTGCCAGCTAAATTCACCGGCTGAAAGAGAGCTTATCACCGGCTTAAATTTCACTAGAAAACAAAGACTCAAAGAAATTTTGCAGGTAGAATGGTCAGAAAAGCTGGATGAGCTTGTTTGTGAGCCAGCTTTGTAATTTGACTCCTTGGTCAAACGTGGTGCACGTTGTGTTTTGGGATTGATTTTATGCAGTTTGTGTTCCCTGTTTTCTCGCCTTACAACATTGACTGACCGGAGCTAGGAGGCGAAGCAGGCGACCCAACAAACGAGATCTCACTGAAACGGGTCAAAGCAACTGACATGAAACTGGCTGGACATCAAATTAAACTGAAACATACATTTATAAGTAGTCTAACCACTCTATACAAAGCATGCAGTACTTGCAGATATCAAATGCAGCGTACTGTAAATAACAAATCAAGCCATCCAATTTATAACCTGGAGTGTGATGTTCTCTGGCCATTGGACAATCTGAATATTGTGTATCTCACCAAAGTGAATCGTAAAGTCAGCTGCCAGTCTCCTAAACAAGATGACATAACAAGGAAACAACACTCACAACACGCAGTTCAAATAAGAATTATTTCATATACCGGTACTTCACATCATTTCACTCCTCACAGTAAAACATATGAACTCAATAAATTGACCTCACTCCCAATGGGTGGCTTCATAGTTCTGTTGGTAGAGCATCGCACTGGTATTCACGGGGGTCACGGGTTCGAATCCCATTGAAGCCCTGATTTTTTCAGGCTTCTTCTTTCCAATTGCTTAAATCGGAAATTCACTGTGATGATTATTCTTCACTTTCACTCTTAATCAAAATAATAACAATAATCATTATTATAATAACAAACAGGTTGCTGCTTCAACCGTGAAATGCAAATCTGTGATTGATTGACTTTCCAAATAATAATTTATATGGTCAACTGCCAAAAGTTAAAGCAGTCTCCAATAGAACCAGCATGGCAAAAAACTAAACCCAGGATGAAAGCAACGTCATCTATAGCAACTGTTTTGTAGTTAGGGTTCTCCCCTCTTCATAACTGAAAGACACAGTTTCTGTCACAGTTTTAGCTTGGAGGATTTGTGGTACATCAAAACAATATCCTGCTGTTGATTACTTTCTTCATTCTCCTTACCTGTCTGCTTGAAAATGCATTGATAATGTAGGGAGAAAGTAGTTACTGATACTAGCTTAATAAGAAAGGGCGACTTACTTGACATTTGTTCTTGACACTTCTTTACCATTAAACAAAACTTTAATGAATGCTGACCAATTCTGCATTTCTGTACGCCTCTGTTTTTCAGGCCTGAATGGCCAAAAGAAGAAAGCAATAGTCACAAGTAATGTGACTGTCAGCATTGTGCGACAAGTGGGTGGGGGTATCATGGAGTATTGAATGAATACAAGAAAGCAAATCTTTACCACGGAACTGTTAGTCTATAACAGTCGGTTGAAATCCTCATTATTAAAAGAAGCCGATAACTCAAAGTGCTGTGCTTATTCAAGTTTCTATATCATAAACTGGGTTATGAGCAACGATATTCCAGATCAATGGATTCCATAGTAAAGTCATGTAGGTTACAAATGTACCATTTCAAAAACAGAATATTCAAACAAGAATATTTCCAAAAGTACCTTGTGACCTGATCAATAGGAGTAACATTAGCATTCATCTGAAGTTCAGAAATAAGGATAGGCTCTCCTGAAAAGACAAAACAATCAATGCCTTCACCACAAACCACATAAAATGAACATGCTTGATAAAAAAGCTACCTTATTATAGGAAATTAACGCTTGTGTTAATGAAGGTGTTGGAAATTAACGCCACTTAAATTAATGTGAAGTGAAGGAAAAATGATTTTCTAATAAAAGAAATTAACACGACCACACAAAGCCAAGAAGCAGATTTGTATGATACTGACAGTGACAGTGACAAAGAAGCACAAATATTGTAAACAATTTACTGTTTAATGTCTTCGTCGCAAATGGAGGTTGGGTGCCCAGGAATCCGGGGCTGGAGCTACCAACCCCAAACCCAGATACACTCCAAAAGCCCGCCCTACCCACAACCCAGCCACGAGCCCCCACCAGCAGCCTAACCAGCCCTAGCACCAGTCACCCTGAACTTCAACTGGAAGATCAGTGGAAGAAAACTAAGAAGAACAATAATAAACGCCAACGGCCACTAAAAATTGCAAGCTACAAAACGCTCTGAACGCTGAGTAAAGCCACAAGCACATGCTATGGTGCATGCATAAAACGTGACAGAATACCGCTGACCCTGCGAATGCCAGAAACGCCCTGACAACAGCCCAGAACTGCAGCATGACGGTAGCAATGCCACAAACCCTAAGGCCCCCGAGCCTGGCCAACAAAAGCTGCCACACCAACCACTGAGCAAACTTGCTCCTTGTCGTTAAGTAAGTTAAATTATCATTTAACTACATTATTTTAAAGAAGAAGCGTTAATTTCCTATAATAAGGTATAGAGAGCACCCAATGACCACAATAATGAATTACCTGGTGCCCGCCTTTTTAGTGCAGCGTTTTCCTTTAATTTCTCATACTCAGCAATTTCATCAAACTTTGGGGGACATGTGGGCCGAGGAGGAACTGACGAACACAACAACAGCAAAACACAGTTAATGACATTAATTTTCCAGATTTCCATTTTTCTCCACTTGGAAGAGATATTCCCTTTAGCTTACAATGGCCTAATTGGAGGCCAGAGAAAAACCGTCAGAGCATGGATGAAAATCACCAACATACTCAATCAACACATTTGATGCCAAGGAGACAAGCACTTTAGCCACTGCTTTTCCCGTTGTTTGTCCAAATTTTGATAATAAAGTTACAAAATATTATCACAGTAGTAGATAATACAGCAACCAGTTTAGTGTCCTACTTTGGGGTACCAATATGGTGGCCAGGGTCGTCAAAATAAGCCACAACCGGCGCATTTCACTTGCTATTCCGAATACTGCGCTGGCTACTCCGAATGTTAGTAGGACAGTTCTAAGAAATAAAATGAAAATAGCCACCTGCTTTTTGGATGGAACCTGCTACTCAAAAATCTACTGACAACCCTGGGTGGCCACAAAATTGAACATGCACCCTTCAGTGAAGACACTTAACTCTTACTACACATTAGCTCTTATTTTAAAAAAATGTAATGAATTTATTTACGTCCATCTGCTCCGTCTTCTTCACTAATAAGGCTTGACTCTTGTCCTTCTTGGCGTGCTCTTTTCTGTTTAACAAAAGACAAAATCAGTGCGATGCTCTACCGACTGAGCTACAAAGCCACATGTTGGGAGCAACATCAATTGTGAGTTATTGCACTGAGGAGACCTCGGGTTCAAATACCACTGAGGCCCTGAACTTTAATTTCCAATTGCTTAAATTAAAAAAATTCAATGCGATGATGACAGATCATTTCTCAGTTGCCATCCGCAGTTCACATGTCACAAGAGTTATTTCATATACTCTACTTTCAAGATAAATTCTTATAAGGAAGGTGAAATAATAAATAAATAATGGTGTTATATAATGCTGTACTGTATACCCTTCTCTTGGCCTCTTTTTTCCATTCTTTTAATTCCTCTTCATACTCAGCTTGTTTGTCTTTGAATTCTGCCTCAAATTCCTCCCTGAACAAAGCAACAGTTCAAATAGTATTTAGTCTATTTAGTCAACTATCAAACGTTCTATACAGAAACAAGTATAACTACCAATAAGGAGATGTTTCGCATCTGCATCATGTAACCATCTCATGCATCAACTGGGTTTTCAAAATATCGACTGAAACACAATGTCTTTGCCAAGAAAACACATCTCCTCACAATCTGTTGTAACGCAATAGCAGTTTATTACAGTCATATATATGTGTATCTTTTTGACGGCTTTTAGATAATATTTTGAGTCCCTTAGGGGCATGGAACAATGTGCGAAATGAGCACAATGCCCATGAAACCACCAAGAAGGGATCAACTGTTCAGTTACATATAGTTTCAAAATGGAATGCACACATGTAAAATGTAATTCCACAGTGTAACATTGTGTCTTATAATATTGCAAGGTAGTCTTGAGGTAAATCTGAGCATTGGGATGTGTTCTTTGTCAGGATTTTACCGTAGACGGATTGTTTCCATGTCATAAGCTGTGCACTTTTTATTTGCCATATTATAAGCTGCTTACTAACTTCCCTTGCTCAAGCCGTAACGGTCCATATTGGCCCTCGGTGCTTGTTCGATATTTCTTACCTCCTTTCTTCTAGCTCTTCAACCAGCTCTTCCTCCAACAAAGCTTCATCGTCTTCTTTGTTTGTCTCTTCTCTACAATGTAAAACGAAAATCAAAGAAAATAAATGTAACTCAATCAGAAACAACCCAACTAAGAGTAGAAAAGAAGGAACTGAGCACTATAATGTAACCTTGCAATCAGTTAAACTGTGTCACACTGGTGTTCACAACCTGACTAAGGCTTGGATGCTTTGTCAAGTGGTGGGATTCACTTTTCAACCCAATCGATTTTAGGCATTTGTACCCAGTCCTCTGCTTGTTTAGAAAATGGCGAATTAGGAGTCCACTGCTATAAAAATTATGTACAATAATAAAATCCCTATAAAACAGAAAAAGCTTTATAGAAAGCCTTGAAGCAAAACATAGTTAGCCAAATAATTAACATCTCCATGGATGGTGCAAAAAATGAAGCATTAATCATACCTTCTAATGGTAAGCTTCAATTGTGTGTTTACATATCCCTGAGATTCTCTTAGGGTTTTCATTTCACGCCAGCACCTACAAACAAAAAAGTATGTATTACTCATCTAAGCCACATGCGATAGAGGAAGTCAGTAAACATATCAGCTGCTGGAATGGTTAATTGAAATAAAACACTACATGCAAAATGGTTAGAGCACACTTAAACTGTACTTCAACATGTTCTTGAGTAAAACCCTGTCACTGAAATCTTCTGCATCTCGCAGCTTTCTTGTTTGCCTATAAAACAGTAAAGAGTGAGATGTGAGGTTTTAGCAGTTTTCAGCACAGCTCTGGTCAATTGATTGGCTTCTTATCATCCCTCACCACTTGCACTTTCCCTTCTCCATTGTTAACCCAGCATGACAAGTACCTGGAGGACTGCATGTATGGGGGCTCATGGCTGGGTTTTGGAGATTGCCAGCCATGGGAGCATTATACTGTTTAGAGGGGGTAAGTTTCTAAAGAAACTGTGGTCCTGCGTCGGTGGGAAGTATAACAATATAATTTGGTTTTATCAACTGGGTTGATAATGTGAATTGGCCACCGTAAAGAGATTCGAGAGCAGATGTTTCGAGCGTTAGCCCTTCGTCGGAGTGAACCAAGGAATTGTGGGTCGTGTGTTGTTTATATACAGAAAGACAACCCACACATTACACACGACCCAAAATTCCTTGATTCGTTCCGACGAAGGGCTAACCCTTGAAACGTCAGCTCTCGAATCTCTTTACGGTGGCCAATTCACACTATCAACCCAGTTGATAAAACCAAATTATATTGTTACACTGTTTAGGGCTGGCTGCTACCCGTACAAAACTTTTGCCAAGATTTTGGTGAGATCTCGGCGACCAAAAGCTCACCAAGATCCGCAGTAATTGGCTTTAGCTGCTGCGGTGTCCCTGCCCAAGTATTTTAAGTTTATTAGTGTATTGTTACGTTCTTATTCTAGTGTTTGTATATCTTCAGTTTTTTGTTGTTGTTGTTGTTGTTGCTCTCTGTATTCTTTAGGGCAAAGCTAATAAAATAAAAATAAATAAAATA
>OX393563.1:14510617-14523117 GCA_947652115.1 Blastomussa wellsi | reverse complement strand
TTAACGAATGGAAATACGTTTTACCAAATAGAAATATATTTTAACGAGTGTGTGGTTCCAGAAAATATCTATATCTTCGCTGCGGAGGGCTTTTTGGTTTCCATTCCAAGGGGTCATTTAGGGACCCACCACCTACCCACCTCCCCCAAGAAATTTCCATAATATTTAAACATGGTCCCCTCTACCTCTATCAAAATCCAAATGTTTTTCTTTAAGTATATGTAATGAAGACTACAACTCATTTATGTGAACGCTATAACAGTTTATTGTATATTATAACCTCTACCATATGTACACAATGCTTTTCCGGCGCTTCCTTAGCTAAACAGTTTTTTTTTAATTGAAATTAAAAAAGCTGGACTCCGTCGCATCGCGTGAAGTGTACAGTGGCTCACATCACAAACAACCGTTCTTGCAGACGATAAAAGTAAATAAAAATCGCAACTTACATAGCTCCTTTCTGTTTAAACCATTTCTTTACAAATTTTGTTATGCAGTCTACTGATGTTTTTCTTTTCAAGAAACCGGCAACTTTGTAAACTGTTCGAAGCGTTCGAAAGTGAAAATTTCACTTGCTGGGCAGCCAAGCTTTGTGAAGGTTGATGGGGGCCTGGGACTGCAAGGCCGCCATTTTGACTCAGTTGTAGCGCAAGCAAACTCCAATTATTTTCAGACAACGTAAGTATGCTCCGTCAATCGTGCTTTGGACGGATTGTGCATTGCTTTCAATTTTTCTCGTGTTTCTTCACATCTGGAAAAAAGCCTCCATTGAACTCCCCCCCCCCCCTCCTCCCCTCAGAAATTGAACATGCTTCTTTATGCTTTTGTAAGAATATTTCATTGGTTTTCTTGAATAGTTTTCAACAACACTCTTCTCTTGTCATGGACAAACCGTTTATCAGTAAATGATTCTTCTTGACGTTGTGATTACAGATTAGTAGGGGTCTAGCCTGCGAGCAGGCTCCGGCCGGCTGGACAGGGTGGGTCCGACCGTCCGACTGTCCCCGATCCACCCCCGAAGCCTGTTCACTGGTTAGAAAAGAGTAAATGAATTATACTTTTCCGACAATCACTGGCGGATCTAGGGATTTCTTAGGGCGTGAATTGAAATAAAAATACAATAAAAAGCAGTTAAATAGAAATACTCTGTCACAAAAGTAGAAAATAATTTGATTTCTTCGTTCCTTTTATGAGTCGAGGAGCCAAAATGGGGGGTGGCCAGCCACCCTATTCAACCCCCACCCCCGTTTTTTAAACGTTTTGGTCGTTGAAGATCTTATAATGCCAAATAAGGAAAGGGACGCAACGATGCTGTAGACGGCGTGCTGCCGTGCACGCAGGCGACGAGACTGTTGACACAGGAAAATTTTCTTACCTTTATACTTGCGGTTTCCTGTTGAAACAATGAAACAGGAAATTCTTTAGGTCTGATCGACGACGCAACATCCTTCCAATTGTTCCTTTGTTATCGTGTCATCTGAGTGCTTAAAAACGCGCTTCCTGCACCGTATGTTTACATTTGTCGGTTAACCTGACACCAATAAACATGGCACTGGAGGTTCTTCCAAGCGATGTTGCAAGTGAACTGAAATCCTTTGTCGAGAAAGCCAGCTTACACTGTGCCAAAGTGCGTTTTGGCACAAAAGGGGACGCAGACGCCGCCAAGATCGAAGCGGGCCAGCACTACAATAATTTCAAAGAAAAATCGGAGGGGCTCCTATCCGAAATCTCCAGTGAAAGTATCAATTGGATGCTTTGGAGGGCCACATCCTACGGCGCCAACACTAGAGCTGGTTATGAAGACGAAGCCAACAAGGACAAAAAGGGAGTCGAAGAACACTACCAGGAGGTAGTCAAAGAAGGCGAGGTTTCCCAAACGTTACTGACAAATGTAACAAAAATGGGATGGGACGCCGGCTGGTTTGCTACCAACACCATTGTTGGCCACCATGATGACGCAGTGCGCGATAAAGCAAACGTTAATGCATGGTTTGCCAAAATACAAGGAGAGGTCAATTTGGTCGCTATGAATTTCAACATGGACGAGGCCGAAATCCTGTCAGAAAAGCAAAAAACTGTTGCTGAAGAAACCTTGGTTAACAATGGAGATATACAGCAGACGATGGCGTTCAAGTTCTCAGTTCCTGAGGGAAAGACGAGTGCTACATACACCTCGCATAAGATCGCTTTCAGTTATGGTGTAAAGACAAGCTTTAGCGCGGGCTTCTCGGGTTTTTCCGACACCGGGTACGAGATTTCATTCGATTTCTCACACGACCGTACTTTTTCAGAGTCCACCAATACTGGTACCACCAAGTTGTATGAATTCCCACTGTCCGTTCCTGCACATAACACATATGTAGCCAAAGGGATGGTGCACGAGGCCCAGATGGAAGTACCTTACGAGCTTGTGTTTGACTTCGGTGGGGCAAAAAGATCGGTCAAAGGGATTTGGAAAGGAATCGCAGTCAGCAGGCCTACTTATCAAGTTGATAAAAAACAATGGGAGATGGTTATTACAAAGCTGGACTACAGTGTGATGTAGTTAATAAATCAAGTTAACCACCGTATCGAATTTGGAAAAGGGGGCGGTTTCCAGCGTTTGGTCCCGGAGTAAACAATATGTATACCTTGCACCAACAGTTAAGTGGGATATCTGAAACCAACATTAAGGCCTAAGTTTATTAGTGTGATTTCTAAGTCGATAAATATAACACCTGCATCAATTGTTTGCAACTATACCATAAAGTGTGATATTTAAGGCCATAACACTATATGGCCTCAGTTTATTACCTTTTGCAACATTAAGAGTGTGAGCCGGTATATTAAGGCCTGTAATATTTCGAAACAGTATAGCACGGGAATACCAAATGTGACACCTGAATGCCGGAATAGGCTAACATGTATGTAGCCAGACTCAAGGCTCAGTGATCGTATGATAACGAAGCAATAAAACATCTGTAAGTGGTTGTGACTATCAGTTTTCGGTACTCGGGAGTATTTTGATATGAGTTGAATAAAATTTAACATACTTTGTTCCGGCGTTATGCAAACTTGTTTTCTTCCGCTCTCATTCAAGCGTTTGGTCTACTTACGTAGACAGAATCTGTCTGGGCATGTAGAGTGAGATTAACAAATGAGGCCATTAGGGAAATTTTGGCACATTACTACCAATGGGACCTCGGAATATGAAATTACTGGCATGACTAATGGTCTATCTAAAGGTTTCACTGTGCTGCACCATGCCTTTCATAAAAAAAAATAATTTTGCTTGGCGGTCAAGCCTCCAAACCCTGTTCTAAGCTCTGTATGTCTATAACGTGGAATAAAATGTCATTAAGAACTAATAGCGAGGAACACAACCGAGCAATTGTGAAGGAGATCTGGGAAGAGTGTTCGCTTAAAACTTCCTGTTTATGTTCCTTATCAAACTACCGGTATTTGAAGCGCTCTTGATATTTCCTTGACGTAGATGCTTTTTAAATTTGTTAAAAACAAACCACTCATTTACCACATCATGCAGAACTGAGTACATTTTTTCTGTAGCACGAATATGCCAGTTTCCTACTGGGTATTTTTCTGCCACTAAAAACTTGTCACCTAATGTTCAAAGTAAGCATTCTCAGGTTTTGCTCAGACACTTTCCTTCTTAATAAGAAACTACTGAGTTTCAGAGTTTTACTATCCCGGTGCATGTCATGCACTGTTCATGAGCTTGTTCCACCCCCAAAACGAGTTACCGTAACTTTCTTTCTTTGTGGGCGTTAGAGCATAAAAAGAATTGTCCGCTGGAGGAAAAATATAATTCATTTGCTTCTGTCTCGTGGTCGACAGAGGAGTAAGTATCAACCGTACTAATCAAAAAGCTTGGAAAGTAATTGGCATTCAAACTCTTTTTCCATGTCAACAGAGGCTACGTCTACATTAATCCGGATCAATTTAAAAACGCAACTTTTTTTCTCCGGATTGGCCTTCCGTCCACACTAAAACGGCGTTTTCGGTCACTGAAAACGGAACTTATTGAAAACGCTCTCCAAAGTGGATACATTTGAAAACGCTGGCTAGGTGTGTTATTGTGGACGGCAAAAACGGAACTTTTTGAAAACGCTGACATCAAAACAGTCGAACAACGTGGCTCGGGTAATGTGTGCATGTTCTAGCATGTATTTAAGCGTTTCTTGCAATAAAGCATTTCAAAATAGATGGGGAAACAATTTGTATACTGTGGACAAAAAACATTTTATCCGCTTTCGAGGCAAAAACACTATTTTCAAATTTATCCGGCTTAGTGTGGACGTAGCCAAAAAGAGCGTTGAAAACAAGTTTCAGCTTGCTTGTGGTGGCAAGCAATATCTGTAAAAAAATAATGCGCAATAAAAGTTAGGTTGAGTTTTTGAGTTTGAGTTCTGAAGCAGACAATCGATAACCTTTTGAGAGATAACCACAGTGTTATAACGTGTAGCCCAAGGATACAAAATTGCTGCGGTTATAATATTTTGGTGTATTTTGTCTGCCTGTTAACTTTGTATTATTTAATAGTGATAAAGGCACGACAAAATAGATGTAATTATTTCCTGACGCTATTAGAGCCAAATTAAAACTACGCCTATTGAATATATCTTCCATAAATTTGTATTACTTTGATAAATCTGATGCCAGTACAGTGTGACATTAATTTTTGTCGGGCGGCCAATATACCTAAAATTTATATCAGATCAGTTGTTGATCAAGTTACAAAATGTATAGTGCTAGTGCTTTTCAGCTTTAGCCACTACAGCACAACTGTATGATTTCCATCCATGTTACACCGTACACATACCTTTATCCACTCTGTTTGCAGCAAAGGATCAAGCTCCTCCAAGTTTACAACAGGGGGACGTGTTGGCTTCTCTTTCAGTGGAGATGAAAGTCGCTTTAGCTGGCCATCTTCGCCAAACCACTGAGTTCCCTGATGATATTAAACAATTATCGGACTACAAAATCACGTGGAATATCACCTGATACTAAAATCAGACAATATTCTACAGGACTGAGCAGGATTTAACAAACTGTCAACGAAGTGTATTTTCCAGCGACATTGAGCATGATTCAACAAATTGTCAACGAAGAGTATTTTCCAGCGTCATTGTACAAAGCTGTGGTTAAGCGGCACTTTACAAGACTTTGGACAAATCATCACAACTTACATTATATATCATAGGATATCTGTCATGTATGGATAGCAGTTAACATTGGCTTCATGAGCATACACAATATGGGCACCGTGAAAATTTGTTGAATAATAAAAGTAGATATCAGCATTGGTGAGAAGAGTGAAAGGATTACTTAGATAATGGTACACTGAGCCATCTTTGACAACAGTGCACACACTTGTTTTCATGCATAATGCATAGTGCAGCTTCGTCAGCCATCTTGTGCTGCGCATTTCAGCTGTCTTCTTCCCTACCTCCCTTCCCTATCTCCACTGCTTGGTAGTGTGACAGGTGCCTGGATGCCTGGCGTGGGGGCTCATGGCTGGGTGGCGGGGATTTGCCAGCCATGGGTGCGGTACTTGGTCTAGGGGCTTGCTGCCAACAGTGGAAACCCCTGGATACCCCAGGCACCCAACCTCCACTTAGTGATGCAGTTGTTAAAATATCATGACGGTACCCAGAAAATAGACCTTTAACATGCCATATGGGGATTGGACACATGAGGTAAATTTCCACCACCTTGCAGAAAAAGGTGACAGGTACAGCTCTGGAATTACATGGTTAACCATTGGTGAACATGTACATGTACAGCCACAGAAATTTAAATCCGACCGCGAAATCTTGGTTTTTTGTGATGAGCATATGCAGCTATATGTATTGTGTTTGTTTCTGTCTCTCTGTCTAAAATCCTCAGTACAGTAATAGCCCGCGTATAGAGTGGTAAAGTGTGACGTCACAAATATTTAAATTTTTGAAATTATGGGATTCAATAAGATCTTCGGAAAGTACATGATGAAGAATGCCCAGTTGCCAAAAATCAGCATCTTATTTCAATTTGGGGGCGAGATATTGGCCCTTTCATGCTTCAGCGACTCCATACAAATCCTTGTAATTTTGTCTCTGTTCTAAACGGTTTAGAACCAAGACAAAATTACAAGGATTTGTATGGAGTCACTGAAGCATGAAAGGGCCAATATCTCACCCCCAAATTGAAATAAGATGCTCATTTTTGGCAAGTAAGCATTCTTTATTGTGTACTTTCAGAATATCTCGGCAAATCCCATAATTTCATAAATTGGGTTTTTGTGACGTCATCACTTTACCACTCTTAGAACCTGAATTTTTCAATTTAGCCTAAATAGGTTCTTATATAAATGGTACTTAAAGCAAATTTTGGCTACCAAGGTTCTTAAAATAGGTTCTTATATTTTCATATGAATTTCATCTGAATATGCTATATATATATTATAAATATCATCTCATAATACAGTATAAATCATTTATTTGTACCATAGAGCAATACCTATACGCAGGGCTTCTGATAATTCGCGGGGAAAAAGTCAAATTTCGCGGGATTTGCAGAGCCAAATTCGCGGAGAAAATGGCCGATTTCGCGGGAGTTTTTGGGGCAAATTTCGCTAAAAAGCAAACAAGAAACATGCCAGAAAAAATACTGCAGGATGTCAAATTCAGGGCAAGAAAGAAAACATGAAAGTTCATCCAATACAGTTCTGAAGGAACCTGTTCTTGTTTCGAGCGGCAAAAGCCTCCTTTTTCCTTGGCCAAGTTACTTTTAAATAGATCATGATCTTAATTCAGTTGTTTTTACCTGTACACTTTTACAGCAACCCCACTGATAAGAACCTAACTCAAAATTTTAGCCTTAATAGGTTCTTAGGTGGAGGGGGCTTAAAATCAAAATTTTAGCCTAACAGGTTCTTAAAACCCAGGTTCTTATATGTGGGCTATAACTGTATCAGACTTTCAGAATATGGTTTCATCATCTCTCTCAGTTGCACAAGTACCTGATTTGCATCTTTAATTCGGTTTTCCATGATGTTCAAGTTAGCAGGTGAAACTTGTGGTGGTTTCCCGACATAAAAACCTTCTTCTTCCCAGAAACGAGGCTGCACACCCTCAGGAACTTTTTCATCTAACGGAACTGGAAAAACATAATGCACACATAACAATTGGAACAGCTGGTACTGTAAAACATGCCGGCAAACTGTATGCACACGTTTCCCAATACAAGCATTACGACCAGAAAGACAGAACGCCAATAATGCTGACAGTGGAACTTACCAGGCCTCATACTGGGAATCTTGTAAAGTATGTCTTCATCTTCTAGTTGCTTTGCTAATGGTTTATAGGGAGGTTTGCCCCAGAATGTTAAGAGCTCGTTTTCTCTCAGTGGCTGCTCTGTTGGTTCCTAAAACACACAAGTTTAAGATAAGGATTTCATAATTATTATTTTTTTTAACCAATGGGTAACCTGCGTAGCAGGCAGGATTTTGTGTGTGTGCTCTTTAGTCGGTGGAGCTTCCCCATTCAAGCAGTGAAGCCACAAGAGAATTGGCAAGGGGTTGAATTGAAATTCCACTCGGGGCTTTGCCCACAAATGTAGAGTCCATTACACCCACTTATCCCACCGGTTACACAGGCTAGCCACTGGGTAGTTTCTCTATCTGGTATGTGTATGCACAATGTGCATGTTTTTAGCCCAGATCATCAGCAAAATGAAAGTGAGATCAACAAAAGTTAACCAGCGTTCAAACTTTTATTCTCCTTTGATGGCAAGCAACTCTTGCATGCACTTTCAATGAGTGCCTAAGGTTGGGAAACAGAATAAATTCTGTGGGAGGCGCAGTGGCCTAATGGTTAGTGCACTGTACTCCGGAACGGGCCGTCCGGGTTCGAGCCTCTAGCCGGGGCACAGCGTTGTGTTCCTGGGCAAGACACTTTAAACTCACAGTGCCTCTCTTCACCCAGGCGTATAAATGGGTTCCGGCGAATTTACTACTGGGGGTAACCCTGCGATGGACTAGCATCCAATCCAGGGGGAGTAAAAATACCCTCTGTCACTTCATGCTACAGAAACCGGGATAAGCTCCGGCCTGATGGGCCACTAGGCCCGACTGCAGAGTCACCTGAGTTTTTACTTATTTGTCTTGATACTGGATGATGATAGCTCTAGATCACAGGATCTCAACCCATAACTACATTCTCCAGATGGTTTGATCTACACCTCTCCCAAGTGGACACCTCAGCCTCCAAAGGTAACCTCCCAAGGCCCCCATAATTTATTATAAATACACACCTTTTCTAAGCTACAGTAATTAAAACATGCAACAATTTATAATGAGAGAGTTAAAGAGTAGAATGTCTTGTATGGTTGACAAGATATAAAAGCAAATGAATATGCAAACTGCTTCACTGAAAATAACTGTTCACATTAAAATGTTGTTTCATTGTATTTCCAAAAGTATTTCAAAGTAGAAATGCAAGCAATGGGTCATCAATTACCTCGGCTTCTTGTTCAGTCTTTTCTGTTTCGCTTTTGTCTTCTATATCCTTTGTTTCTTTTCCAACAAAGAAATTATAGGCTTCTTCTTCTGAAGGAATACCCTAGATAAGATTACAAATATATTTTTAGGGAAGTACAAGATGACAGGTGGGAGGCGCAGTGGCCTAATGGTTAGTGCGCTGGACTCCAGATCGGACGGTCCGGGTTCGAGTCTTTAGCCGAGGCACTGCATTGTGTTCTTGGGCAAGACAAATTACTCTCACAGTGCCTCTCTTCACCCAGGTGTATAAATGGGTACCCATCCAGGGGGGAGTAGAAATACTCTCTGTCGCTTCATGCTACAGAAACTGGGATAAGCTCCGGCCTGATGGGCCACTAGGACCACCTTTACAAAATGACAGATATCAGGCGCTTCATGACCATATATGGGCAAATTGCTCAAATAATAATGTAGGATACAGGTTTCTTGAAATTTTGAGGCTAATAATGAGGCCCTGTTAGGTGTGGGGGGGGGCCCTTTATGTCCCCCGTTTGAATTTCAAACCTTTCCACGTCACAATTTCGGAAGGTTCACATGTCCCTGTCGTAATTTTGCGTGAGCAGCTTGTCATTCGTCGTCATTTCAGCTCCTTCATGTCACCATTTCAGAGCCGTGTCGCCTGTCAGAATGTACCCTAACAGGGCCTCAATAATATTGCCAGGCTCCAAAATGACTCCTGTAGTGTTCCTCAGCAGTAGAGTGTCCAACTGGTATACTGGACCTAAGGTCAAGGAGTTATCTGATTCACGGTGGGAGAATTGAAATTCTTTTAGAGCTACATGCAGCTTTTGCTACCAAGAAAAACTTTGATAAGTCAGTACTACTACCCCATTCGTTGTCATTGGTCAATTGATGAACACTACACTGTACATTAGCATTACAGTGTGGACACTCAAACCATGAACACTTGACATTTATTTTTACATTTTTTGGCATGATTATCCAATGAGAGCTCTTGATATAGACCAAAGGATTAGTGTTTCCAGCACCTTCGAAAGCCAATTTGGTTCTGTTTATATGAATGGCTAACATTGGATAAAAATGTCCAAAAAAGGTGAAGTGTTTCTGGTTTGAGTGTCCTCACTGAAAGCTAAAGTACTACTTTTAGATTTAAGTGAACCATCAAACATGTTTTAAAAACAGAGCCAACGCGTTTTAAGCACGTTGACAACATGGAGTAAAGGCATTTTTTCATCACCTAATATAAATGATCATGTGTAATATAACTTTTTGCAAGGTTTAAAATAATAAACAATTTTCCCAAAAGCATTTTTAGCCCCTCAAAGTTTTGACAATTTAAGTTAGTACTGTAAACCATCCAGAGAACTGTTTAAACTTTTATGCTGATTGCAATTCCATATGAAAAACTATGGTCATGTGGTGCATTGAGTTACATGACTGTATAAGCATACATGTAAAATGATGCACTTTCCAAAAAATGTTCATACCTCTGCAGCTCTCTGTTTAGTAAGTGCAGCTACCTTTCTCCATCTATTGGCACTTGCAATGCTGGCTTGAAGTTCAGCATCTTCAGGGTCTTCCTCTTCTGGTACATCACCAAGCAACTAAAAGTTTAAGACGTGATAACATTATCATTAACAACAATTAGCCCTAAGTTACAAAACAAGTCAGAATCTGGCAGAATATGGGACTATAGACACTGGGTGCTCCCCAGATAACAATGACAGTGGGTGGTATCGACACGCCCTTTATGGATAATTGGGTGGTTAGCTGACAAACCCTGCAAACTAAATGTGGCAGTTGGTGGACTGAAATCCCAAAGCCCAAACACTAAGTGGGTTGGTTAGTGGACACAAACCCCAAAGCAGAAACTTGGGTGGTTGGCGGACACACCCAGAGATAATGAATGGGAACAGAAAAACCTTTGGATGGTTACCGGACACACCCAGTGAATGGATTGGGGTGAGAGTGAACTCACCCAGAGAATGAAGCCTTCTCATCGATTGGTCAATGTCTTGCGGATAAAATTTCTAATGTAGCTGCTACTTTGTTTTCTCCCAAGTCGTTTGAAAATTTATCATCATTCTCATTACGCGAAGTTGATGAGGAAACAGTTCTTAAGCTTCTGCTTACATTAAAAACAAATAAAGCTATTGGACTGGACAATATCAGTGCTAGGTTGTTAAAGCATGGAGCAAAAGTGATTTGTTCCTCCATCACTAAGTTACTAAATCTATCAATTCGCTCTGGAAAATTTCCTGAAATATGGAAATGCTCAAAAGTGTCGGCGCTTTTTAAATCTGGAGATCGTAGGAATGTATCCAATTATCGCCCCATTTCAGTCCTCCCGACCTTGAGCAAGATCTTAGAGAAAGTCGTCCACACGCAATTTTACGAGTATCTTGATTCTAATAACATCATTTCGAGTAAGCAGTACGGCTTTCGTCCCAGGCTCTCTACTACAGCTGCACTATCAGCATTTGCGGACGAAGTTCTCCTAAAAATGGAGGTAGGTGAACTTTGCGGGGCAGTATTCCTAGACCTGACAAAAGCATTTGATACCGTGGACCACGCTATTCTGATATCCAAATTGTCGCAGATTGGTGTCTCTGCTAGTACTCTACTTTGGTTCAAGTCCTACCTGAGCAACCGAAAACAGCGCACGTCATGTGATAATGCTATGTCTGACCCTCTACATGTGCCCCTTGGGGTGCCTCAGGGGAGCATTTTGGGCCCCCTGTTTTTTCTAATTTATATAAACGATCTGCCTCTGGTAGTGAAGAATTCCCAAGTGACACTCTATGCTGACGATACAGTCCTCTACTGTTTTTCAAAGGAGCCACGTATGCTGGAGGAAGCTCTCAATGAAGATCTCCTGGAAGTTGCTAAATGGCTAAATAGAAACAAACTGACGCTAAATCTCAGTAAAACAAAGTCTATGATTATAGGCAGTAGTAGAAAAACTATTGGTATTCCATCTCTTTCTTTGCATATTTTTGAGTCTTACATAGATTCCGTCTCAAGTTTTAAATATCTAGGAATAATGTTGTCATCTGATTTTACTTGGGCTGATCATGTAGAGTACATCTCAGCTAAGATTAATAAGAACCTTAGTCTTCTTCGTAGAATCAAGTATTATTTGCCTCTTCAGGCTCGCTTACTATTTTACAATAGTTTAGTGTTACCTATCCTAGATTATGCAGATATCGTCTGGGGAGATAAGAACAATGCAACACTTATGAAAGAACTCCAGCTTTTACAGAACAAAGCAGCGAAATTGATTTTAGATAACCCACCTTTATCTTCGGCAACTGAAGCATTAAAAACCTTAAAATGGTTGAACCTAGTAGACCGCAGAAAATATCATAGATGTGTTTACATTTATAAATGTACCACTGGTCAAATTAATCATTCTTTAGTTATGTCTAGGCAAACGGATATGCATTCGCATAATACGCGAAACAAAGATCTCATAAGGCTCCCTAGAGTTAACGAAATTGGGGAAAACAACGCTTAGCATATCATGCTGTAAATGATTTTAACAGTCTTGACACGTTCATTAGAAAGTCATCTAGCTTGGTAATTTTTAAGAGAAATTTGTTGTCTTCCTTTTAGCTTTTTAAATTTTTAACCTTTTATTTTTCTTCTATTTTTATTAATTCTTGTGATTTCTAAATTGTTATGAAATATGTATTATATTTTATTTGTACACATTTATTTTTTAGTCATAGGACCTCTATGAAAACCACATTTGTGATAGAGTTTCCTGATTAAATATTGTGATCAACTAAATATTGTGATCAAGCCCTTTCACCCCCCCTCCCCCTTGAGCTATCTGCAGTAGTTGTAGGTAGCTAAAGATAAGGGACCCACCCAGCCTGACACAGGTAACAGCTTAAGTGGAAGGTGAACACCCAGGCCAGTAGTCCAAGTTTGTTAAAGGGTGGGTGAACGAGAGAAAGCATATACACTTGCAAGGATAAAGCATGCAACTAGTACAAAG
>OX393563.1:14501318-14503818 GCA_947652115.1 Blastomussa wellsi | reverse complement strand
TAGCCCTTAAAGGACTCAGGTTTCTTAGATTCATTGTGCAATCACTTGTGTTTGCATTTTCGAAGCCTTCATGCTGTTCTGACCCACCCTTCCCCTCCCCTTAAGGTTTATCTCCACTGAATTTCTATTCAGTGTGACGGTGCTGGATCGTGGTTGCCGCTTACAGGGTTACCATGTCTACCTTTGCATTTGGCCCCTGTGCTCTCAGTCCCACCACCCTTATAGGCACCAACCCCCAACCTCATTTGTTGTCGATCAGTTTATTAGCAATGGTCAGGGAGCAATCTGATTGGCCGACTTAATTATTGACTAGTTATTGACCCTCTGATTAACCCTGTCATGTAACAAAATAAATTATTGCAATACTAACCTCAACAATGCTGTCTCCTCCAGGACTCAGAGTTTCTATCTCTGTCCTGGTTGCTAGTCTCGAAGACTGATGGTTACAAAAAAAGACAATTGGCATTAACATACATGTACCTGTAGCTGTCTAAAAACTATTAGCTTTACAATATATTGAAAATTTCCTGCAGTAAAATGAAGACATGTGATTTAAACTAACCATGTCTGCACGTGCTGGAGTTACTGTTCTCTGCAAGGTATCTTCATTGTCAGATTTGTAGGAGCCTGTATCTGACATTATGGTGGCCTGTTTATGTTAAATAAAAACAAGAAAAAGAACAAGGCATACATTATGCTGTGGTTCAGTTTGACCTTTCAACTGGTAGGTCCTTTGTTTTCCAGTCATTATCTTATATTACTGTACCATACACAACAACAAAGTAAGATACTAAATTGTACCAAGAATAACTTCACTTGAACCACAACACATACATCTACAGGGGCAAACTACATAAGCACATAATTTTTGTAGTAATAATTACGGTAATATATATTCCGGCACCAACATCTAAGGGTTGTTTGTTGCATCTAAAGCTACATCTTCACTCCTTGCCAAATAGCAAAGAACAACTCTGCCTTTCTAAAAGGAGAATGTCAAGAATACTGTACTGCACTGTAGATCTACCTCCATTGCAGCTCTTCTCTTCTTCATCTTTTCCTTCAAAGCTCTATATTTAAATGAAAAAAATGGCAAATTGAAAGCAACATTTTGCTATTTACTTTAGGATTAATTAATGCCCATCAGGTTTCCTCCATTTACATGTAGTTTAGTGCACTGGTCACTAGACCTGGCAGTGTAGGTTCAACCCCTGGTTGGTCAAGACACTGCATTGTGTTCTTGCTAAAATCTAGAGTAATTCCACCTTCTCTTACACTATTCCCAAAAATGTCTGACTGTTCTCAAGAATTTCTGATTAGAAAATTTCTAAGGGGAGTGCGAGGTTTATAGTTTTCTCTTCTTTGGCTCAAGATGATGATACTGGTAATAATCTGAGAGTTGACAATACTCACATCTATGCATCATTCATCATTTTTGCGATGATTAAAACCAACCCTCCAAGTTTATTCTTCTCCTTAGTGGCCACTTGGCCATTGACTGTTTAAATTTGGTCGCCAGTGCAAAATTTTAGTCAGTAAAGTTAGCTCAAGCGCTCAACCCTTCTTCTCAATTTTAGTCGCCAGCTGGCAGGTTCTGTTGCAATTAAGTTGCCAGCTCCAAAATTTTGGTCGCCATGACGACTAAAATGGTCCCAACTTGGAGGGTTGATCAAAACGACTGATCACATGCATACCCTTTCAAATGAGCTTACGACTGACTAATTAATGAAGAGGGCATTCAGATAAAATTTAGTGACGTCACATGAGCGGCACATGATTAGAAAGAATCATTTTGCTGAGTTGGATATTTGGTTGCTATGGAAACCATAAACACACCACAAATGGCTCCAATTTTTGCTTGACGTTTGTTAGATGGTCAAAAATCAGGTTAAAAGTAAATGTGCCATCAGACTGTTAAAAAGGTACTTCTACAACTCGTTTTGTATTTTGACTTGCCCGGCCCTGTATGCCCTTCAAAACACAGCACAAAAATTTAATATTCAAGCAGTCAAACATAGGACAAAACACCTGTAACTCATTTTACTGCCCAACACAAGATTTACAAGCTACTGTAGCTTATTTACTTACAAGCAACTTCATCTGTACAATCTTTTGTACATATAGATGTTAGTAAACAAGGTATAAGGTACATGTACATCTGCATAATTATGCATTAACTGTAAATGTGCTATATCAAAGGATATAATTATAGTAACGATCTTTTTACTTGTAAAGGTCTAAGCGCAAGCTTACCTGTTTGTGCTGTCCATGTTGCTCTCTAGACGGTTATTTCATGGACTGGAAATATTTATTGATACTTGAATTGAATTAAAGTTTAGTCGCAATAAAACTCGGAAGTAATCAACCAGCCCCTGAGAATTTCACACAGTATGTGCAGTAAAAACAGCTGTCTTTAAGGCCAAACTCGCAGGCATGTTGCTTTCCTAAAGTTCCAAAAAACCATGAAGAAAGTCTGTGTTCATTCCACATCCTGTCCTCT
>OX393563.1:14441318-14496318 GCA_947652115.1 Blastomussa wellsi | reverse complement strand
TTGAGTTTTTGGATTGCAAGATTGAGAGTGTTCGGAGACCCAAAAACAACATTGAGATTGTGAGACATTAGTGCCACTCCCAAACTGCATGGTTTTCAAAATAAGGCATTTTTAACCCTTAGCAACAAATTCATGACAAATTTGTAGTTAAGAAAGACCTACCATAAGCTTTCTGGCTGTATGCAACATTAAATAAATAAATAAATAAAGTGTCTTTATTGTTCAAAAGATAAAAATTACATATCTTATGTTACATTTAAATATAACAATATTAATGGGCTAAAATCTGTTTCTAAATAAGATTAATATATACATAGAAACAAATACAAAATTCGAATACTGAGAGTACATTTTTTTACAAGACAATAACAAGACAATATTTACAAGACATAACAATACAGCCTGGCCACTTTCATTCTTGTTGACGGTTCCCAGAGCCCACAATCCTTCTGGTTTTCACTAGGGATCGAGACTTCTTGCCAGTCCCAATTTTTGAGCATGCGTAGAGTGCACTTGTTGTGTCATTTTCAGCCAATCAGATTTATCAGATTTGACACTGAGTCTGTGCATCACTGAGTTTGGTCTTGGAAGCAGCCAGAGGTCTTGATCCCTGGCTCAGACCAGAAGGATTATGGGCTCCGGGGGCAAAAATGGGCCACTTTCATCTACATACAGTACCGCTAAAAAGTAAGTTGACAGCCCCTCGACCGTCAATCCTCAATCCTCGATCTTGGACCAGATCTGGATCACTGATGACAAGGTGAACCATGTAAATGAGCCAGATGATCCAACATTTTATTTCTAGTTCTTCGAGCCAATATTCATGTAACTTTCTTCAATAGTGGCCCTGCACTCGTTTTGCTCCAAATTTCCTTACAATACTTTTTTTCTCTTGCAGGTCTGAAAAATGGCTTCACTACTTCTGGCAAGAATTTTTCAGTGCAGTTCGCATTATCACTGACTTTGCCTTCATCTTTATTTTGGAGCTCTTGAGGTTTATTTTCCACTATGTTTTACTTCGTCTGCTTGGAGGAATTATCATCGTGATCGGGGATCATTTCTTAAAGCCATACTTGGCATTGGTCTTTAACAGTGTCATTCAGCCATCTTTTATTTTCACACGGAACGTTTTAACTGGTGTTAGAAATCTCTTGCAGCCTCTGATGGACATAAGCAATGCCTTTATTGCTCAGTTTAGTTCATTACTAAGGGCATTTAGGTTGTTTGAACTGAATTGGAAGCCTGTATATGAAAGAGGGCAAAAGCATGACGTCCACGTTCTCTAGTTGCAAGGGAGCCCAGCATTTTTAAAACTGTAAAGGACTCTCCCTTCGATGGCAGGGAGCCTCGCTTTGCCATTCTCAATTCCAGGCTCTCTCTGGAGGCAAAGGAGAGAGAGTCTGGGGTCAAGGATGTCACTGTGCAGTGACCCATGAATTTGTTGTTTTATACGACCTTTTATAGACGTTGGATGTACATCATTATTGATACTTGTAACTTTTCCTGCAGTAAATCGTAATTAACCATTCTCGTCCCCAGAGCCTCTTGTCCCTCTTAATCCAGCTGGGCCTGTGCACGAGGAACAGGTGACTCTGTGGACACATGATTTGGCTAGAATCTAGCAAAGGGATTCCAGTCAAATCAACCATTTAAAACGTTCTTACGACAAAGGATTTTAATTATCAATTTAAATAAATATCTATCTCACTTATGACTGTTTGATTTACAAGTGCTTACAAGGTTAGGGAGGATTGGGGTAATTTCTTTACGTTTAATTGCTGCTTGTAGGTCCATAAACTGGCTTTTGGAAACCGAAATTTGGTTGGAAGACACGGAGCCATCATTTTTTTTAATTCCCATATTTCATCGTACAATGTTTGTTTTTAGCAAAAAGTGGCATACCCTGCGAGCAGTCTTCGATTTTTCTAGAAAAGTCTTCTTCTTCCCGACTTTCGTAGGAACATCGAAGAGACTGCTCCCGGGTAAAAGCGGCAGAAAAGCAAGGCATTGATAAATAGGGTTTGATAACCGGCGACTTCTATTAGGACCGAGTGAAATCCAGATTGGATAATGCGTAATTCGTAAAATATCCTACTTGGGCTAAAATCGGGCCTGCCGATGATTAATCTGATTGGAGAAGTTTGTTGTTTTCGTAAACCCCCTTAGTATCTTGTCTAAGTTTGGTAAGAGCGCGCGAGTCCTGGCGTGAACAAAATATAAACCGCTGGGGACTGAACGATTGCAAACGCAAGGGGGTTAAGGGTGGGTAACCAGACAATATATTTTTTCGCCAACTTTATTGCGCTCGATCGTTATCTCTGATCTGATCTGAAGCCTTTACTATTCCATCTCGGAACTTAGGCCACAGACAGAGCGCCTTCATTCTCCTCTGTCCTTGGGCAGACGTTCCAGCTGGTTTCAGACTAATTTTGGTGGTGGTTGTTATTTCCCTGATTGATTTCCAGATGCTTATCAAGGTGTTAAATGCGCTACGTGCTTTCTTTAGTCCTTACGAATTCGTCTTTGTCACTGTTTTGTCTGTTCCTCTTGTGATGTTAATGACATTACCTAAGTATGTGAAGGATGCTACCTCGTCTATGCCAAGATTATCGATGGTGATATGTTCACTCACTCTGCTGTTAATCCGTATTGATTTTAAACCCTAGTTTAGATGAGATAGATTCAAACTTGGTGGTTTTCGCTTGCATGTGAGGATGAGTATGAGACAGAAATACCAAATCTGTCAGTGAAGACCAGGCCTTCGAGTTCTTCTACAAGGGTCCACCGCATTCCGTTCCTTGAGCCAGTTGTCGTGTCTTTCATAGCCCATTCTCAAACTCATTAATAATTCATCGAGTTAAAACGAAGAAAATCATAACCGTGAACGCGTGAAGGTGGTTTGGATACCTGATCTTAATTAGCATATATTTTGCCGATTTTATTTCTCCGTTTACTCCTTAGTTTTCGTTTCGATTGAGAAGATATATCAAACACTCGAGACAGTGTTTCATCGGCTATCCAAACACCGAGAAGAGAGTTGAAAATACGACACGCAGCGGAGTATTTTTAACCAACTTCGAAACAAAAACTAAGGAGTAAACGGAGAAATGAAATGGTAATTAAGAAATGAGTTTGAGAAATTTTACATCAATAACAAGAAGGAAAAGGAATGGTGATAGGAGACACCCCTCCCTTCCTTACGCCCGTATTGATACTGGAGATTTCAGTTAAGCCACTCTCACGAAGAATGCAACAGCGCGTACCCACATGTGCTCTTAACTGGTGATATGATCTTACTGGGGATTCCATAGTTGGCCATCAGCTGCGAGATAGCCTGGACAATCAAGTTTATAGAGTGCGGTTTTCATGGACAAGTCAGTCCAAGAAGGAAAGGTGCAGTGAGGTTATGTTATCCCTATGTTAATTACCAACCCGTGAGACGAGGCCAGACCACAACACCGGCAACCTCGTTACCTACTCTGCGAGAAGTGCGTGGGTTTTTTAACGTCCCCTGCTTACCCTACCACTGAAGATGCAAGAGACGGGATCTATGGTATTTCGTCACTATCCGAGAAGACTAGAACGTCTAACTATTTGCAGATGTCATTGCAAATGCAGCACATTCTCCTCAGTTATTTTAAGACCCCGAGTGTTGGTCCGGTCTGGGGGCTCGACTGACCCGATACCTTCCGCACAGTAGTCCGGCGCTCTACCAACTGAGCTAACCAGGCGACTACTGTGCAGTTATGCACAGGGTAGTTCGCTCGTTGTACGTAAGTGGACAGACTAACTCGAAAATTGAGTTTCATATCGCAGTACGTATAAACTGCCCAACTGGTAATATTAATGAGGCGAAGTGAAAGCGGGAAGAAGGGGAAAGGGGCGAATAAAATGAAACTTAAACAGCGTCGCCAAAGTTCTGATCTAAAAGCAAATCTATATTATCATTCCTTTTCTCTGGTCAACAAAAACTAACATTTCTAACATATCCAGCGGCATACTCGATTTTTACTCCTTTTATTGATTTTATTGATTTCGTTGTTCACTACAAAATGTCAATTTTCACCCTTATTGGGTTTATATTTATTAATATCGACAGCAGATTCCGTGTCACATGCAACTATGTGAAACCTTTACAACAGCTTCGTATATTGTTATAAAATAATTAACAACGTTTACGTTTACTCATCTAAGCTAATTGCCTCGGTATATACATTGGGTGGGATGAACATTACTTAACAGGAGTAATATCAACTAAGAGACTTTGTCCTTATGTGCAGCTAATTTTAATTAGTTTAAAAACTCTCAGAAATAGCAGTTAAATGAAATATTGGTGACAAGTAAGGTAGCTATGTTGGTAAAGTTTGTACTAGCCCAGTGGAGACTGTAGCTTATCTCGGTTTCTTTCGCACGAAGCTACTGAGAATATTTCTGATGGGTTCCCCAGCATTAAATTCACCTGTACCCATTTATATTAAAGTCACAACAATATAACATCGAGCTATTGGAGATAGACACCTGGTGATGAATTATACCACATAGTATACCATTAATTGTTTAGTTCTTGGTTTAGAGCTCGACTAGCCTTGGTGGCACTCCGGCTAAATAGCACTCCGGTTAGCCTGATAAGCACTTCGGTGCGTTGCAACCCAGTGAAACCCAGATGTCACATTGCTTGAACCCGGATCGTTCGCTCCTGAAGCCACTAAGCCAACGCCTCTCCCCCTTTTCAAAAAAGATCAGTGGGGTAATCAAGTATTTTACATGAAAAAGGCTTGCATGCAGTACAGAAATTTCTCCAGACATTCGAACACGTTCGACACTGAACTACTGTCATCCTAGGCATACTGATTTCTAAAAATGAGTTTCACAAGAAGACGCAGATGTCACTATGGTAACTGAGAGCAAATTGCCATACATAACAATTATTCCATGAGCCCGCGTTGGATATGAAGTGATAAAATAACCAACGAGCGCGTAGCGCGAGTTGGTTATAATCATTTCATATCCAACAAGGGCGAATGGAATAATTGTTTTAGTAAATTCTCAAACCATATCCGTCTTGAATTTTTGTGGGAGACAGCTCCCGAAACCTGCCAGTGTCGGCCATTATAGAGGGCTGAAGATAAAAACTTGGCGCACTATTTTCCATATGACGTAAAACTCCGACTATTGGCTCATAGTCGGAGTTTTTTAGCCAATCAAAAACCTAGAAATGCAATAGTCGGAGCTGAGAATATACTAAATCTTCTTAACTCTGGCTGTAAACACAAACCCAAACGCGATGTAAACACCTTGAAGCGAGGTGAAGACGACGAATGCATATTCAAAATAACTAGAAACGAGAATCATAAGATAGCCAAAAATCCACGTGAAACCCATCAAAACAGCGAGCTTTAAAAATAACACCATGCTTCTTCGACTGTTTGCTGCGTTCCCCACTTTTTGAGTTTGCTTTTTTATCTTCCGAATAGAAATAACCGTCAGCACGAAAAACAGCCCGTTGAGCAAAATAGAGAAAGCCACTGGAATTACGAACACAAACGTGTTAGATTTGGGATTGTTGATCCAACAGTGGCTCCTGCCACCGTATTCAATTACAACCAGCCCTGACTGGTCGAGAGAAAAACAAATGACAACAAACACAAGAGCAGGAAGCCAACCAACTGCAAGGAAGCGAACCTTCAACTTTCCTGTTCTCTGGCGAGTGTGGCAGGTTCTGGAAAATGTGCGGAAGGTGTCAAATGCGATTACTGACATCCAGACAAAAGACGATAAGAAAAAATAATGCAATAGAACAGCAACCGATGTGCAAATGAGGCGAATGTGAGTCACACCGGCCGCGGCCATGAACAAAGAATGTGAAAGGAGTAAGGCGAGGCAAAGGTTCATAAGGTTGAGGCCTGGTAAAGTGCGGAGTTCCTTGAACAAGGAATAGGTAATCAGTGCCGCTAAAAGACACACAACAGAAAGACCTAGTCCAACATAAGAGATAACTTCAAGAATCGCATCAGTCCTGTTGCTGTCACTAGTAGGGTTTATGCAGATTACAGGCTTCCCATCTACCATCACAAAATCGTGGATCATATTGGAACCATGCCTGTGCAAAGATCCATTCGCTAGAATGACATACTCGGTTTCTTCCAGTTGAATAAATTCACCGGGACAGTTAAACCCGAGTGTGTTTCGACAGACATGGACATTACCTAATGGAACCAACGAGGAGTTATTGGTTCCAGTTTGATTAGACCAGTAGTGCATTTTATGAATCAGCTCTCCAGTTTTGTTAATATATACAGCTGAGGCAGCATCTGCTACAGCAACATACTCACCCGGTTTGTAAATGTCAATTTTGGCACACAGCATGGATTCCCAGTTCCCTTTGATTACAAGGAATGACGTATTCCTTATGGTTAAATTACAATTTATCGAACGAATGGCTTGAGTTTCATTCCATTCTGGAAAGGCAACGATCATGTCTGCATGATAGACTGAATCACCACTGCAGCGCACATCTACTTTAAATACCTCTAAAGAGCATATTTTTAACGCGGACTCTAGAGCTTTCCGTATATTTATTTTTGAACGATTTCTATCCGCGCATCCAGTTGGCGATCTAAACTGAACTGTAGTCGCATACCTGTTAAGGAAAGGCACCGAAGGTTTGGCGTTTCTAAGGGCCTTTCTGCACTTCTTGGAAACAGGATCCCAAACATAAACAGCTTGACAGGACTTAATGTTTGTAACTTTTGGGCTAAGTGTACGGGAAATGGACCACGTCGTCCCAGGAAAAGATGGACCTAAACTGACTGGCGCACATGCAATGTTATCAAGAGCAACACCAGCGCAGAGTGCACAATATCTGTTAAAATACAGTTTGGAGTTGGCTCTCTTGTCCTTGACAATTCCTGGTGGTCTTGATAAACAGTCTTCGCGATCTTTGAATCTTGATGACTTGTTTAAGCACGACTCGTTTTTTGCCAACTCGAGACAGTATCGCCTGGGAGCACGGAAGGGCGGCTTCCATTTTACTTGAGCACAGTTATTCGAATTTTGAACCAGCTGTACATCATAGAATCGACTTGCATTAGCTTGCACGCCGTGGCATAGCGCACAGAATCGATTCTTGTAAGTGTTCCCTCTTTCGTCTGTCACTGGCGCAAAGTTTTGGCAATCGTCAGACAGATGTTGCACATTTTCAGTGCAGTTTATGGAAATTCCATACTGGGTCCAGTTTGCAGGACATGCTGAGATCATCCACACGCCATCTGCACCCTTAAGACTAGCAATATGTTTGTTACACTGCCATAGCTCAACATTCAGGGACGGTGAGGAGTTATGATGCACGACTGGGAGACAAGCCTGCTCGAAGTCTGCACAGCAGTCTTGGAACACTGTGCAGTGGTCATCGCAGAAACATTTGATTTCCTCAGCGGTTGGTCCAGGGTCTCTTTTGTTGTTGCATTTACCCATACAAGAGGAATCACTATGACAGGTCATATTACTCAACTCACTACCAGCCAAACTCGTGTCTCGTGGAGTTCTTTGTCGATAAGAAATTGTCTTCCTTAAGTCGATCTTCGAGTTCGAATCTGATAAAAAAAAAATGGTCATGGTTATTGAAATGTTTTATAAGGCGTAAAACTAGCTTAACCCTTTAAGCCCCAAGGGGTCTCCCTTTGACGAGTAAAATCGTCTGGCGTTAGACAGAGTAAAATCTATAAGTCACTCTTGGGGAGTAAAGGGTTAAAACGGTATATAAATGTCGATACTCTCCCACTCTTCAACTACAGAATCGTTTAGTCGATTATGGCAACTTATAGCAGACTTATACTTGCTCATTTTGACCCAAGAATGCAGCTACAGCTACAAATTGTAGCTACAACATCTCGATATAAACCGATTATAGAAAGGCCAAGCATAGGTTTGGCTACGCCACGTATGACATGCAGTGCGTAGTAAATTTAATCAACCGATTAAAACATGACGCTGTTCATAATACCGTTTGGCTTGTGGAAACCAGTTTCTTAAAAATTAAAGCTTAACTTTCTATGGCACTAGAAGTCATATAGTAAATTACTTTTACAGCACTTTGAAATTAATAATGTACGATAGAAGCACCTGCTTTGTCGTTATCAAGAAATGGAATTCCCTTGTTAGGATTGTTGAGGTCTTCTGGTTGTTTGTACTCCTCGTGGGATGTTAGAGTTTCTGAGAATGGAGGCGATGGGCCTTTGAGAAGCATTTTGTTTTCTTCAAATGTCGAATTGTTAAAAAGATCCTCTCTTTGCTCAGGTCGGTTTTTTCCATCGTAGAAGCTCGAAATTATTGTTGGACATAACGAAAATAAGAAAAATATCAGTTGAAATCTTAGTCGTAAAGAGGACATTTCATGAAACAAATCCTGATATCAGGACTAATATTGGTTCGAATCCGATTCTTAAAAATGCTGCTTGTTTAGTTAGTAACAAGATGCTCTAATTTGAGTTGACGCAAAGACGATGAAATGTTTGAGTTGTTTTAATTTAAAGACCTGATTGAGAAAGTCCAACGGAAAGGATATTGTTACTGTATTTATACAGCCACATTCTTTTGTTTAGCTTTATAATTAGCATCGCGCAATAAGAAAAGCTTGGGAATTGCTTAAGCTGTGGATCTCAATAAAAAAGGCTTCACTTAAATGAAATTTAAAAAAAAAAACAGATGATGGGAATTTATCCAGAATTCGAAATCCAACTGCATTAAAGAACTAACTTCAGTTAAGGAGAAGTAAGTAATCGAAGCGATTAAATTAAAAGAAATTGTCTGCAACGAAACGAGGGCTTAAACGTTTTTCAATTCAGTTTAATATGGTGTATACAATATGATAAATACTGCATGATGTCTTCTATGAGTTTTAAAAATAATCAGTTTCATTCAGCCAACAGTTGCGAAGTAGTTGTAGACAGTGTCGGATGCAACAGTTGTATTTATACATTGCAAAAGATCGAATCAGTGTTTCTTCGAATTTTTTGCCAAACAAAAGTGTTTTCTAGCTATTTCTTCGCAACAGAACTCAATCTATATACTGTTTATATTATAAGCGAAGCAGAAACCAAACTAAATTAAACTCAACTTAAATATTTCTGAAAATACAACAAAATTAATATACTGCATGAGGTCTCTGCTTATAACGTAAACACATGTCGACAACTGTGTTGCTTTATATTAGTTTCGCTGTTTATGATTTCATTCACACACGCATTTTGTCTATGGTGTTTTGGTCGTTCTGCTAACAAGGGGAGGGAAACTGTTACAACTCACTTCTCGGTGTTCGAGTTTGATACATTGCATGTTCTTCGCTTTCCATAGTACGAGGATTTCGTAAAATTCACAGATGGCTGGCGTGTATATTTTTATGTGAAATGGGCCTAAATATTTAATAACGTATTTTACTAAAAAGAAATAAAGCAATAGAAAGAACAAAACAGTGGCTGATTTTTTTTACTGTTCGTTCTCTTTGAAAAAGATTCGTATTAAAAGTCTAATGTACATAAAAACACAGAATTACCAAAAACATCATTTATTACAAACTTGCAATCATTTACAGTCTAAGCGGTGCCTTCAGTAGTCTTCCCAACTGCCCGCGCAGAAAATATACAAATCAATTTTTCTTTAATTTATTGTTAAATAACTAGCAAAACATTCACGTACGTAGTTCACCCAACCCCACACGTCACTCCTAATTTCTCCATACCATATCAATAACGTTAAACTGAAATTCTCCCAACTATAGTACTATAAGAAACGAATGGAGACAAGCAAGGAGAATTTGTACACGAAGACCAATGACTAAACGGATATAAAAAACTTATGCCCCGGCTTTACGATCCCATAAGACAACTTTGAGAGGACCAGAGTCCTACTAATTATCTTTGTAATAGGTCTATGCATGCATGGTTCTCCAATTTCTGTTGTTATGGGGCTCCGCCTGCGGCCGGAGCTCCGCCATAAAAATATAATGTCGACCAGGAAGAAAAATGTGCACACTATAAATATTAGGGTTTACAGGGTCAATAGCCTTAATGCTTCAATAACGTGCTAGAAATTGGATTACAGAATACAAAATCCTAAATACAGACCAATATCGCTAAAGATTGGGATGACACCATCGACAATTCGTCTAGGAGAGAGACAAAGCGGGCTACGCTCTAGGTCACGGTATTAATTTTAGATAATTTCCGAAGATTGCAGAAGATTCTCCGAATGTTGTCCGAAGGTCACACCGACGTTTTCGAACATTTTCCGAAAATTTCCGAAGATTTCCAAGGTTTGCCGAAAACGTTCGAGAAAGACCCGGGGATGTTTCGACTGTACACAAATAAATTGAAGTACAGTAAGAGTCAAACATGGTATCAAACGTACATTACACGTAAAATTATCGTAATTTTACGTGTGTTTTGGGGCGGAAATCCTTATAAAACGCTGCAGTTTGTATAATAGTGATATATCAGTCTCTTCAATGAGCAGCTTGTCAGTGCTGAAATTGCTAAAATTGAGCGACCTAGCCCTCTTTGAATAGTGCGAGGCTCGACTGCACTTCAAAAACACAATACTGGAAGTATACCAACTTCGATTGCATCCAAGCAGTGTCTGTCGATGCAACGTCATCTGAATGTCAAATCTTCAAATAAGTAACTGTTATACAAATATTGTAAACTTCACGGTTTCTATGCTAAAGTCATCGAAGAAAGGTCCAACAAACTCCAACCACGCGTATTCCTCGTCATCGCTTCAAATTATTCATTTTCAGTGTTGTGATTTGATCAGCGATTGTTTGTTTCCTGTTTATTTCTTTCGCGAATTTCTTATTCCAATATTCTAAAGAAAGAGAAAAAATTTGCTTTAAAGCCCTTAGCTGAAGCGTCAAGTATTAAAATAGGCCATTTCCGAGTTTCCAAAGCGAGTCTAAGTTCGAAACCATTCTTATGAAAATGTCTTAACCAGCATGTTCATTATCATGCAAAGCGAACTCATTTTCATATGAATAGTTCGCACTTGACTCGTTTTGAAACGCAGTTAAAAAGGGAACTCGGAAATGGCCTATTCAAATTGCCATCAAAGTTTAGAGGACTGCGGCGAACTGCCATTGAACAAATAAACTAAAAAGCTCGATGTGGAATTAAGCAGTTTCCTTTTACAATAAAGCATCCTGCAAAAAAAGTACTTTGAATTCATGGTATTTCTTTACAATTTCTTCACCACGGTTCCTATTTTTTTCTGCTGCCAAAAATTTATTCATATTAGAAATTATCAATTTCTTAATTTCCTTAAGAGTACTCGAGTTCCCCAGTAGAGGGATCTCATGGCAGCCATAATGTTACGATGTTGCTTCCAAACAAAGGTATTTTCCCCTAAGAAAACAACTTATTTTTCAGTGAAGAGAAATTTCACTACTAAGAAACATTAACATGAGGCTTTCAATTGCGCAAGCGTCCGAGAACACCATTAACCGCCCCCAAGTAATCGTCCACATTGGTTTGGTATCATAATGTCACACATCACGCAACATCTCGCCACATTAAAACACGCTACGTTTAACAACACACTTGTCACTTCGCACACCACTCGACACACTGACTTTCAAGATTGTAGCACCCCACTTAAGAATTGACAGCTTGCTACATGGGAGGCTACCTCACAAGAGAGAGAGCCAGAGAGGTTTAAGTGGGTGGAACACACCTTCTAGAAAATATACATTTGTATGAGATTTCTACGTTTACTGACACTTTTAGTTCAAGCTAAAAGCGACCCGAAAGATTTAACTTGTTACAGCCTTGTTTCAGGGTATCCATTTTTTGTCAAGTTCTCTTGAATTCGTTCCGGTGGTCTTTCAGGTTTTCAAAGCGGACTTACTGGACATCAAACTGGCTCTCAGATATTCCCAGCCCGGTGCAGAGGTGGTGCTTGTTCTATGGTGCACTGTCGGGTCTGAGCAGGCCCATGCGTCTTCGCAGATGTGTGTCATCCGACTGTAAAACGAAAAAGATCAAGATATAAGAAGGGAAACTCCTCGAGGCCTTAGGCCCATTTCATTAAATATGGTAAAGTCAGCGCAAGAGCCTAGTGGCTCACCAGGCTGGTGCTTATCCGCGAGTCTGTACCAGATGGGATGCTAGTCCATCGCATGGTTACCCCCAACATTAAATTCGCCGGTACTCGTTTATACACCTGCGAGGAGAGAGTTGCCATGACAATGAAGTGCCTTGTATGTGAGTGGCATGCTGTGACGTATGATATGGGGAACACTGAGAAATATTCGACCATCAAGTAGCACAACAGTACACCATGGTAGAGCAAAGGAAAAGATCGATAAGGACATCATGTGTGCTGTAAGCAGGATTGATTAGTTTTATTTATTTGGCGTGATTTCAAATATCTTCCCATATCATACGTCACAAAAGACCGCTGACTCACCCATTCTGAGCCGCAATGCTAATGGCGTAAAATCACGCTAAAAACGGGTCTTTTGAGGTCGAATAGACAGAAATACCGAAAAATACTTTAAAATATTTTTGTACATGGTCAGAACTATAAGAAAAAAAATAGTCAATTTTTGCCTTCAGTTCTCCTTTAAAAAACAGAAAAAGGTGACAAATTTTAGAAAAAATATTATTTTGAGGTTTGTTACGAATTAAAGATAAACTTGCAATCTCGTCGCACGCAATCTTAATTCAGTATAATCTTCTAAGCCCCGATTCAGTTAGGTGAAACAATACTGTGCGTGGACAAACCTCCACTTTGAGGGAATTTAAGAAATGTCGCAGAATACCATAGCTACATCAAAATTTATAACTGAAAGACAAGACCTAACAAGCATGCTTACGTCATATCCGGTTTCTGTGCGTTGAACTACCGCCTGTGCCTGCGCTTTGAGGGCCAGTAAATCTTCGTGCTCGGAGAGAGAACCTGTTCTTGGTCTAACTCGAACCAGACTCACTTCTTCTTCGTCTTCGTCATCTTCCTCTGAGGCCGAATACACGTGGCGACCATCTGGGAGACTGGAACCTAACAGTTCATCCGAGGAGGAGTATGGTAACCAGTCGTGTGGATAAGGAGGTTCAATCCGGGATATTTGTTCTGCCAAGTTGGTGAAGGTTGTGCTGCTGCTCAACTTTGAAATAAAGAAAATAAACGCCTTTAAGCTACGTCATACAAGAGCGTTTCTGTCACCCGAGGATCTTTAAAAACTTCATTTTTGTTGCTACTTATGGAAACAGGTACTAACAAGAGTTCTACCGCAATGATTCAAAAGTAATTTAACTTCGTTTCAGGGAAACAGAACAGTCTTAACTTTAGTATCGAAAGTAATTCGTATTTTCGTTTTTTTTTTGTATTCCTTAACGACTCGTTCAATAAACTACCACCACTTTATCTATCAATCACAAATTAAATAAAAACCAATCGCGACTCGATTACACACGTCTATCCACGCTTCACGCCAGCTGCAGGGGCGGATCCAGGATTTTTCTTATGAGGGGTGCACCACTAAGGAATTACGTAACTGATGGGTGATGTAAGCAGAATGCTAGTTATATTAGAAAGTCGCAGGTTATCCCAGGGGGGAGGGGTGTGCGCACGCCCTGCACCCTCCCCCTAGATCCGCCCCTGAGCTATACGTACTTGCTCTGAGCGTTGATCGGTTTACTGGATTGTTTGCATCCCTTGCGATTGGCCAGAGTGATTACTTTGGTTCTAACACAAGAGGATACGCATACAACCAACCAATTTCCCTTCGACAAGCTGAACGTAAAAGCAACTCACACTGTGTCAAGTAATATATCAACCACTAGAGACAGTGTTTCATTGGGATATCAAAACACCGAGAAGAACTAAAATCGGCAAAATATATGCTAAGTAAGACAGGGTATCCAAAACCCACTTCACGGTTATGATTTTCTTTGTTTTAACTAGAGGGACGCCTGTCCCTCCAAACCATACAAATTTAAAGCTCTCTTAAATTTCAACTTTTCAAACGTGTACTGCATATGTGCGTTTTAGCCAGTAACGATGAAATTTACTAAACTTACATTATTTTGGATGACCTTTCGCGAGCCAGCCTCAATTTTTCGTTTCAATCGATTTTAAATATTTGTAACCAGTCCCCTGCTCGTTTAGAAAATGGCTAATTATGACGCGAGCGTGGGGCAAAGAAAAACATCTACGTCCCCGACAGGATTTGGGCGCACTGACCAACTGAGCCATTTACTTTTATGTCTGTTACCTTCCCAACAGGCTGTCCTGTGGCGTACGCATGGGTCATGTGACCCCTGGACGGGTGCTCTCTGAAGATGTCGGGTAATTTGTTTCCTCTTAACCAGCCTTTGAAAACAGTCTTGCCGTGATGGTAGCCCACGTCCTGAAAGAAAATAGCAGTACTGGATAGGAACTGAAATTGAGAATAGTCATCTCGAGGGGACGAACTTCCTCGCTTCATGTCAGTGCATACTCATCAAGCAGAGGTCGTGAGAATTAACAAAACTAGCGAGTCTTGAAGAGAGACCTTTTAACTTAGAAAATGATTTAATTTAATTTCAGATCTTCTTGATAGTCTGGATGCCAGCCTGTAGGCTACATGACAGTGATATAATTTGGTTTTATCAACTGGGTTGATAATGTCAATTGGCCACCGTAAAGAGATTCAATGGCTGACGTTTCGAGCGTTAGCCCTTCGTCGGGGCGAATCGGCACTTTGAGAACCAACTGTAATTGCTGAAACAAATGCGCAGCACTTTTTTTGGTGCTCTTTCATGATATATGATTGTTTGATGAGAGGCAAAATATACGCGTGAAATCGCACTGCACTTACCACTATCTCATCAAAGCGGCCGAACTCTAATGTCTTGAACCTGTTGATGCAGAAACCAATTGGCTAATCAATCGAATGCAGTTATAAATGATATCATTATTTAACTCTTGAACGCGAATGTCGTTTGCTGTCGCCTAAAGCAATAACAGATAAGGTAAAGGCAAAAGTAGTCCGTAAAATGAGTGGAATTGAGCTAATAATAACACTGCGAAAAAGTCCTTTATCAGGAGGGACAGGATTGATGATTTCAGCGCTTTGTATCTCAGGCTCACATTTGGCGCTTAAGCTGCCATTATGATCTTTAATGGACGCATTTTGATTCGTTACAATATAAAACAGATAGATTCCATGTTGCCGTGCGTCTGTTCAGCAATAGATCACAGAAGACGTCAAAATGTGGTAGGAGCATCAGTGACACACTCTGCTATCGCCTCGTGTGCAACTTTTTTGTTCTCACCACATTTTGACGTCATCAGTGGTCTACAACTGAACAGACGCACGGCAACATGGAATCTATTTGTTAAATAGATGACGATGATGACGATGATGATGTTGACGATGATGATGATGACGATGATGGTGATGATGATGATGATGACGACGACGACATACCTGTCGATAGGCGGTCTGAGGTACTCGCAGTAACTGCTCTCCTTTACTTCAGCCAGTTGTCTTACACACGACACATACGCCAAACGAGACTGAATTTCAGCCATGTCAGGAATCTTTAAATGTAAAAGGATATCTTTCAGATTTCTTAGTTGAGGCCAGCAGGAAGAAGCTGTCCTTCTAATCAGTCTTTTTTCAGGCCGACTGCTGGCCATTGAAATGTAAACTTTCAAGAACTACGACCTGATTTGGGTAGGATGGCACCTCTCCCAAGGTCTAACTAACATGAATGACTCGCTACTCTTCGAGACAAAAATAGAACAAACAACAGGAACAATGTTCCTAGCTGCGAAAACAATAGCAACTACAACACTAGAAGAACAGTAGAATAACAAGCTGACGAAAACTGTTATACAACTGTCATACCATAAACTCCCGAATATTTAGCCATAGACGTACACAACAATACATGGGGCTTTTGAGAGGGTTTATCACCAGGGGTCTTCCGTCAAGAGGAGGGGCTTGTTTCTTTATAGGTGTTTTAAGATTTGAATAATATAAGCAAGGCTAAAAATGTGAACGTTAAAAAAGTAAAAAAATCCGAACGTTTTCGACACTAGGTTTGCCACAGGTGGGTTAAACGAGCGAAATTATCTGATAAAACCACCTCTTACCTTGACAGTTTCAGCGAAAGGATTCCACTTGTTCCACAGCAGCCACCAGCCCGACAATTGGTCGCCATAATTCGTGAGGTCGTCGGGATCTTCCGAGCCCACATCGATTGCTATGATCGTCTGAGCACCCATCGTCTTCATCACATCCGCTAGAAATAAACACGCACGTGACTTTGAAAACTGTGAACGAATGAAGCATTTAACTACAACTTACATAATGACGGCCAAGCTGAGTACGCGATCGATTATGGACTATCAGCCAACCCGAGCACAAATGATACGCTCACCAGGTAAATTATTGACGTATCCACCGTCTAATAACAGATGTCCATCCTTGGGGTCACAGAGTGGAGGTAGATAACCTGACAAAGACATACTAGCACGGATATAACGCCATAAGCAACCTGCAAATGAAAACATAATACACTGTTGTTAGATTCTCCATGGAGAAATTTTTTAATGTATAAGGTGCAGGGGTCCTTTCGACTTTTATAAGCCAGCTTTTAGATGCTATGGAAGACGTTCGGGTGTTTGATCTCAGAAACGAAAGGAAAAGGGTTGTGAGAACTGTTATGTAGATGGAGAAAATACAATTTCCGCATAGAGTTCTCCACATTCTCAAGCACTATAGTGCCTGCCTCTTCCCATTGAGGGCTAATACAGGTACAAAATATTTAAAACACTGTTTGATTTGGGACATAGGCACTGATGAAGATGCGATAGCTCCCCAAACAGGACTGAATTCAGTACGAGGTGCGCGCTATGATTTCAATGACTAAAGACATAACTTACCGTCAGTATGCACTCTCATTCTTGATGACGTAATGTCAGTTGTGATGCAAAAGTAAGGCAACAAGAGATCCTGTATGAGAAAAAAACGCGCCCTCTCAATGGTTGATAGGTGTGTTTAGATGAGAGTATGTAAACACGGTTGGGAAGTTTTAGTTTCGTGCGTATTTTTAATATATATTTTATAAAAGCATGCAATAGAAAACTTTTTCTTTATTTACATAGCCTCATCTAAACACTCGGGAATTTGGGAGAATTCTCGAGCGTTATGCAAACCCTCGACTGCGACTTTCTCTCTCCTAAACCTCTTCGTGTTTAGATGAGGCTATGTAAACAAGGAAAACGTCCTTCTATTGCTCAAGTATAGCATGGAATTGCATATCATAGCACAGCATAGCATAGCTAGTACAGCAACAAAGAAGTTTACTCTTGCAGATAATATAAGTACTTTTTAATCGCAGCTATTAATAAAGTTAGCATCGAGTTTAGTTAGTCACCAAAGTTTCAGCATCTAAAGTGCACGCTTTCTTGATGAACTTCAAAGAAGCCCAAAATTCGACGTATCGGAGCCGTCATTTTGAAACAACACTCAGCAGCCACGCCGCCTTTACGTGACTCGCCTATCACTTGGGTGAGTAGATAAACCCAGGGTAAAATTTTTATTTGTGGTGAAAAATAAAGATGCGCTCTTTAGAGTGACCTTCTCCAAGGAGAGATTATTTTTCATTGAAGCCCGCGCTTGTTGAAATATATACGCAATCATTCTTTCACGTTGCTTATTTAGACGAAAAAACCGATGACGGAATAAAGGGACACCCATAATATACCTCTATCTGTCGTTCTCCAAACGTGCTTCTTATACTTGCATTAAAGCCACTTCCTGAAAAGAAGAGACGGGGAAATAGCTTACCTCTGAGCAATAGCAGTTACGCATTACAATACAGTGGCGCATCTACGGGAGGGGCCGGGGGGGGGCAGACCCCCTTATTGGGGAAAATTTTAAGACCCGAAGAGCCGGAAAATCTCCCCCCTCTAGAAAGAAGTACGGATCCGCCACTGCAATAGTCTACAACAAGCACTCTACAGTTAGTTGCAAGGCTAATTTACACCCTGTGATTTGTCGGCCACGATAGATCGGAAAGTGAATGTATTGTTTTTAGGTGAAACGTTTTCATAAAACACTTTGGAAAACAAAATGACAAGTGATAGTTTGTTTTCATTTAAAATACCGCAAATGCAATTTCGTTCTTACAATCAGGCCCAACAAACGAAAATCAGTGAAACAGTCATATTTTTCTGAATCGGCCGACTGGTAGGATTGTAGTCACACCCGCCGATGCAATCCTCGATTTCTCGTGGTCGATAATTGGCCCGACAAGTCGCAGCGTATAAATTAGCCTTAAGAAAGAAATAAATTGCAGAAGCAGTCTCACCGGAAAACATGGAGGTGAATGGATAAGTCAGATCGAGGATCTTCTTGAAGATTGACGTCATGTCCTACAAACGGCAAAAAACGAATTAACTCCTTTTGAAAGAAGTTTGGTTTACGGAAATCAAATCCTTACTATCAATCAGAAACTTACGAAACTACCGTCGAGGAAATTGATATTTTATGATCTTTTAAGCCAATGATACACGTTCATGATGAACGTTGAAATATGCCATTCAACATGTTGAACTTTGTTGAACGAAAATAGAGCTTGGCTCTATTCTGTTCAACAAGTTGCCGTTTGTTGAACGACTTGGGAAAACAAAAAACGTTTCAACAAGTAGCAACGATGTTCAACACTTGTTGATCAACAAAAGTTGAAAGATGTTGAACCGAGTATCATTTGCTTTATCACAATACTTTACGAACCAAACGTAGCCAATAGGGTACATAAAAAGCCATGTATTTGCACAAGTCGCTCCATTAACAACACTTTTTTCTACATGCTAGCCTGACGTTTTTAATCTTTTCTGTGGGTTTCTATGAGCATCTTTAGGAATTTAACACCAATACGAAAACTACCCCCGGATACAAAACGTAACTTGCATGACAAAATCTTACCAGTGACCACTCGCGGACCTTCTGACACATTTTGTTGACGTCACCAGACTCAGCGTATGCTGCGCCAACAAACGATCCCATGCTGGTACCGCCAACCATGTCCACGGGAATACCTGTAATGATCAACAACACGTCACGGTATTTTGGCGTCATTTTAAAATGCTGAAATATGTTCCCGCATCAATGGAAATCCCAAAATAATGGTGTAGTTTTGTAACCTAGGAAAATATCACTACACTGAAACCATTTATTGCCGCCTAACACTTAGGGTGGCAAGGATGGAAGTGGATTGAAATTTGAAAAAAAACTAGCCAGTTGTTTCAAATTCTAGAGCCATTCCTTAAAAATATGGCCAGAAATTCATTATGGTTCGCTCTCTGAGCCACAATTCGTTTGATATCTTCCTGTTGGTCCATCAGGAGCAGTTTGAGCACGAGTAAAGGTACCAGGTAATGATTTTAGAAACGAATGAAGCTGAAAACAGCAAAACCCCTGTGACAGTGCTCCTTTAAAACAGTACTCTTCAAGTGAATACTGTTCAAAAATGCTTTTGTTAATAGTTTTATTATTGTTCTAGTTCTTTACTGAAATACACGCAAACGCACAGAAGAGAATTCGAAAAAAATGGGTAGAAAGAAAAATAAGACAATATAAACCGCCTTGAATGACGCCTGGTTTCACGCGTACGTTACGTTTAGCGCTACCGGTGTTGTTGTGACCTAAGTTATTAGTTTCGAAAGAAACTGTTGCGTTGCGTCGGGGGGGGGGGGGGGGGGGCAAGCGCAAACCTTTGTCGGAGCATAAGGGCTCCGACGAAGGGCTAACGATGGAAACGTTAGTGCCAAGGTAGAGGACCCGAAAGAGGGACCGTAAGACAATTCGGTAATGAACCAGATATATGACCTGATTTCTGTTTTGACTTGTTTCCCCTTGCAAAAACAAGGGATGAAAAAAGGTCAGATAAACACTTTTCCTTAGTGGGATAAAACTGAACTGCTATCTCGATGGTAAGAACCACTACATTAAACCAGGCCTGGCAAAAACTAAGCACATCTCACCTGCCTCTTCCAGCGCCTTGATGACTCCAACATGAGATAATCCCCTAAGAAATAAGAAAACCATTAAGAATACTGGCCACGCGAGGGAGCGACCATGCGTGCCATGGGATAGTCGCGCAGTCATCAGGACCAAGCACGTCGTAAGTGTCAAATAAAACCTGTTTACCTGGCTCCACCTCCGCCGAGAATCAATCCAATAGACGTTCCCGTAAGTCTTCGGGCGAGACGTAAAAAGTCGGATTTTCTGAAAGAATAAACCTTGTTAAGAGCAACTTTCAACTAAATTCCCGATAAGTGAAAGTTGCTTTATTGGTGATGCGAGAAATAGCGGTAAGTGATTTATTCACCGTGCTCATTGGGGCGTATTGCAGTAACAACAGTCTTGCATCTCACATGGGCAAGGTCCTTTACAAGGAATTGCGTTGTTTTTCCGAAATACCCCAAAACAGGTCTACAAATGTAATATCAAAGACTTCACTCACCTGTCTGGTGGAGGATAAGCTGCAGGATTTTGTGCGTACTAAGAAAAGGAATGACGGGTTATTCGCAATACACAGACAAATCCACAACAAAACTACAACAAACAAAAAACTGACTCATTCAATTCCAAATAAATATTGACTGAATGGGTAGTTGTGACACCAATATTTCACAATTCCTACCTTTTCAGACAAAGGACGTCTTCCAAAAATCTTCTTAGAGCATCGAACCTTAAGTAAAAATGACAATAACAAGATTAAACAATCATGTTGAGCCAGATTCAGAAGATATTGAGTCAAATTTCGTACCAACACTGGACGCCATCTGTGCACCAAAAGACGATTTGCATCAAATGTGATACATTACGCGCAAGAGGCGATTCTGATTGGTTTTTGGCACTGCCTTTAGGTGGTTTTCACTGTCACGCCATCAAAATATAAACTCGAAACCATGCAATTAAAAAATCTGATAAATTCAAATGTTATAAAATATTAATAGGTTAAAAACATCTCCAAGTCTCAGGTCTGTGCGGTACACCATTCGTGAGTTATTTGCCGAAGCATTTCTCGCAAATTTATAGAGCTCAGTATAGAAACGCCATGTTGGTGCCCAGCTTGATGGGCACCAACATGGCGGCCGGAAATCAAAGAAAACATCTGGCGCTGGCTTTTGCCATAAACGCGACTGCTCATTCCTCGCGATCTAGTGTATATGCACATACACATCTTTCCTGATACTTGAACTGTTTAAACTGCAAAACTGTTGCGAAAAGACCTTTTCTTAGAGCACAACTTTGCCACGGTGCCATCGTGAGGTCACGTACAGCGGAAATCTCGAAAATTCAACATGCTGAATTTCAAACACAAAGGACACTATCTAGCTGTAAACCTGTGAATATGTGTATTCTTAGGATTTCTTTCACGTGGTGACAATGAAAAGTACGCAGGCCCAGCCAATTTTGTTTTTAAAATTTTATGACGTCACGTGAAAACCAAGAATCCTTCACCGCATTGAAGCGCTAACAGCTTAAGTGTCCCGGCAATAACAAGGTGTCTCAAATGACGAGGTTTGTGTGCTACACGTGCGCGCGCTCTTTATTTGGTTTCTTGTTGCAAGTGAATTCTCTTTGATATACCTAAAACCTTTAGTTTCAAAAATGGCTGCCATAGCGACGATGAATCGTCAACAGACTTCACCTTGTCTAAATATTCCAACAATTTTTGTTACAAATATGATTAACTGGTAACAGGACTTCGTGTCGTCCAGTTCTGCCTGTAATGATACTCGTGGAACTCCTGAAAAATCTAAATCTTACATGATGATGCGCGCAGATCCAGTCCCGCGCGTTCAGCCAATCGACAGTGTGTGAAATTCGGAAGCCTTTGGCGGCGTCTTCACGGTGCAAGAGAATGAGCTCTTTCTGAGAGCGAACTCCAATGTTCTCAAGCTGTTTCTCCAACTGAAAATAAATTAAAAAATTGAAGTGTGTACACGACACTAGTATAACCCAAACAATACACCAATATTTAAAAAGTCTGTCATATTAATTGTTTGCCCGAATGAGCTACGTCACACCAAGGGTGAGGGCCGCGAGGCAAGACCGAAGCTTTGCCCCTGATGCGGCTCACAGGGTGTGAAGGGGTGGGTTAAAGGACCACAGCTTCATTCATTGCTAAAATCATTACTTGGTACCTTTACTCGTGCTCAAAATGCTCTTGATGGACTAACAGGAAGATATCAAACAAATTGTGGCTCAGAGAGCAAACCATAATGAATTTCTGGCGATATTTTCAAGGAATGGCACTGGCAAGTTTCTTCAAATTTCAATCCACTTCCATCCTTGCCATCCTAAGTGATAGGCGGCGATAAACGGTTTCAGTGTAGTGATATAGTCCTAGTTAACAAAACTACACCATTATTTTTGGGTTGCCATTGATTACAGCAGTATAAATAGCAAGTTCGAATTCTTTCCTATCAAAAATACAAAAAAACTCCCCAAGAAATACATCATTATACCTGGCCAACCGCAGGACTTCCGTCTGCTACGCCAACAATGACAATGCTGTCCGCCTGGAAGGGAGAAAGAAGACATAAGAATCCTGGTTTATTTAATGGGATGGAACCGAAATTCAATTGAATGTAAAGAAAGTCACAAAACATTTGGGTAATTAAACTCCACGAACACATTAATGTTCCACTTCTAACAACACAGTGTAACCCCGCCTTTCGGTCACCACGTTATTACAGTCCTTTTTTTTTCGTCCGGGCAAAACGCCCATACAATTTCTAATAAAATGCGGCCACACCGTTAATACGGACAATGACCAAATTTTGTAATCCCAACCTGTATAATCCTTTCAGTATAATTTTATTTTGGCTAATTATAATTGTCAAAAAAAGTTTGTTGGGTGGCCACACTAAGGCGCGTCGCGCTGTAATACAGCCAACTTTTTATGGCCTGTTGGTGACTGTAGTAACGGGGTTTCACTGTAGTTGCAAGCTTAACTTACGTAGATCTTCGGTCAAGAGGCAAAGCGCGCTTTACTTGCAATTGTTAACTTGGTTAAGTTTATGATAAACTCGCGAAAAGCGTGAGAAGGCGAAACATGAGGTTTAAAGCAATGCCACTGCAGCATAATGAAACTAGTTAACGAGCTCCACCAACAACAAAACAAGGACACAACAAATTACGATACTACATTGTAAAGGCTTAAACATAATGTTAATATTCCTACCTGTCTGATACACCGTTTAGTCCAGGCAGACATGAAAGCATCAGCTTGATACAACACAATACGGTGAAGGTCTTCCTGTTGACCCAGCCAGCTGGACAAACGGTACTCATTCATACTATAAACAGAAAAACAGCCCAGTTATCCACTTAAACAAAACTGAACAAAACAAAGGTTATGTGGGTAAGTTAGAATATAACTCATGCAAGAAAAACAACCTTTCATTATAAGAGTTTTTAAAACTCAAAGAACCGAAAGTATCAACTGAAAAGGCACGAAATACCTGAACAAGCTGGATCAGTAATTGCTACAACAACAATATCAACAACCAGATACCTGTCCATTGCAGAGCTACCAAGCTTACTTCGCACTAATGGGCTGGTCAGCAAAAGGGTGGGACCTGGGAATCAATCGTCAACAACTTGGTAAAATCCGATATGGACATGTCACCAACTATTTACAAATTAGAGTTAAAATAATAATAATATTAACAATGATAAATTAACAATTCAAATTATTGCTAAAAAAATCGAGTTTGGTGAAATTTAAGACTATCGACGGAGACCGAACTAACGTTAACCATTTCACCTAGGTGGGGGAGGGGGGGGGAAATTCCAGTCTCTAATTGTCCCAGTGTGTTGTTAGACAAGCAGGCTAAATAATTTTTAGAAAGCACAATTTTATTTTGCACAAAGCACACAGAAAGCAAGCTGGTTTGTACGCAGGCCATTTCAGCGCTAAGAAAATTCAATTCAAAACCACGTTCAATTTTAACAGACAGTTTTAGCTGCCGCCTTGCGCTGGCCTCGCAGCTGGTTGGGCGACTTGGTGCAAGTCTAGTTTTTTATCCTGAAATGTTTCGCATTCGTCATTTGCAATCTCATCCTTTGCCATCCTTGTTCCTTTTTGGTTTAGAATGATCTCTTTGGTGTTTTTCGTCCTTCGTAGATTATTATTTAGGTTCCCTTCATTTTAACGGCACTTGGATCGTCGCAAACAAATGACTCAAAATATCGGGAAGGAGCCTCGTTAACAATGGAACGGGGGTGGTGGGCATAAAAATTTCGATTCTCGTGGGTCTTAATTTTGCACCAACTAACCGAAACGTAAATATAAATGTAAAAATATAAATTGGGAAATGAATATTGTAGTTTGTCAGGAATGATTCCGTTTCGTGTCGGAAAGATGAAATTTAATGTTAAACCTGTCACGCGTTGTCGTTTCTTTTTAGACAAAAAACTGGGGGGAGGGGGGATACGGGCCCGCCCGACCCTTCCCATTGCATAAAAACGGGAGGAAAGAGTCAACACTGAGAAGTCATTAAACTGGCGTCTACAGGCAGGAACATCGTGGCGCTTACCGATAGTGTGCAGTGCCAGGCTCAGCTCAAATGAGAAGTTAGAGATTGGCACATCTTCTGATGCGGGGACTATAGCCACTGTACCGAGATTTGAACCTCCAAAGATCTGATTATCAACCGGTCGGTGGTTTTCTGCGTCGTTAAAAAAATAGACACACCTGAGAATTGAACGAGTTTTAACGGGAAGAAGAAGAAGAAGAAGAAGCAAGGAGAGCAAATCTTTTAGCATAATGTACAAGAAAACAACATAAGCAATGGCAGTAGCAGCAGCGACAATGATCGAACTAGCCAATAAAGGAGAGTTTGCCACAACAATTTTACATGCTGCTGATAGTGACAGTGTTACAAGAATGTGTGTAAGAACCCTTCCCAAATGTAAGCGTAAATGAAGGAAAGAGGCCTTCATCTTTATACCGAGTAATGTTTCGCTTCTTGTGTAACTTCTCCTGTACTGTCCCAGAAGTCTTTCACCGAGCAGATGAATCAGACGTGTAACAACCTGTTAAATAATAATAAAAAGCCGTTTTAGAGCGGTTTTGACTTGAGTGTTGAAAGCAATTCGCGTTCGTTTGGATTTTGCATCACTACGCTTAGTGACTGGTCTAAAAATCACGCGCCACTTCCTCAACCAATCAGAAGTAAAACCAAAACCAATCTTGACTCACTCGCGCACATTTTCCCGCGCTTGGCACCGGCTACAAGAACTTGCTTCGCTCTTTGATTGGTTCACTAGGCTGCCTGTGTCTTTCGTGATTGGCCAGAGTGACAACTTTGGCTTTACGACACTCAACTGAAAACTACTCCATTAGGGACGGACCATTTTATTTTTGAGCGGGGTTGGTTCAGGTTGTGCAATATTTTATTGGACTGTGAGCTTGTGCAAGATTTTCGTCAACATCGTCACGGGACCTGGACAGTAGAAAGTGTTTGCTAGATTTTTTTAGCATGGCTCCCTTTGCCCGATATTTTTTATTTTTTTTTTTGGGGGGGGGCGCTTTTTGTTGTGCAGGAATTTTTTTTTTGCAATTGTCCAAACCCCTCCTCCCCTCAAAAATAAAACGGTCCGTCCCTTTTAGAGCAAAACTTACTTCAGAAGCCCGGACTATCTAGTCATCATGCGATGCCAGTATCACAAACTGACTTCTAACCTCGTGCAGTAATCCAAAACATGTTTTACAAAGGTTTAAGGTTTTGAACATTCTTTCACAACATAATTACTATTTCTCAACAAATGATCATCCTGTTTCGTACAACAACAAAATCATCACACAAAAGCGTAGACTAAAAAAATTACCTGAGGAAAATGTCTCTTGATTGTGTTTAGTAGACCATCTGGAAGAACCGCCAGTTCGGTGTCACTGTGTGTGGTAAAAATGTTCTGCTTACAACACGTTGAGTTTTAAACAAAACCGAGAACAGTAGACAGCCCTTCCCTAATCTTCTTTCAAAGTATTAACAGGGTTTAAAGGACGTTCGCGCTAATTGTTTGTGCGCATCGTTACTGCGCACGGAATTCGTCACGCCACGTCATCCATCGAGCGCGCACGCTGAAGAAAAACAAAGGCCCAGAAGCCGTGTCGTAGCTTTGCTGGCAGTTTACTATCTTAAATGGTCAGTGACCCCTACTTTTTTCCATGAACTGATTTTATTTACAATTCTCGGCAGATTGTCAAAAAATGAACAAAAAATCAATGTGGGAAGTTTGAAAATTTTGAAGTTTTCTGCCCACAGGACATTGAAACCTGCCACCATGCGGCTGTTAGGCGAGTGGAAATGTGGTCGTAATGCGAATTTTTTTCTCTAAGGAACCACACCAATTGAATAAATTCACTTCATGGGTCCATTTATACAAAAACTGGCAGAGATACGTTCATTTCAAAGATTTATTTGCAATATTTTTGGGCTTGCAGACACTGTAGCCGTATCCGCTAACGAAGCGCGAGTTTTCAGATTTAGGGTGTTCTTCTGGCCATGTTATCTCCAAAACGAAGTCGGTGACCCCCAATTTTTTTTGCATTTCTGACATCAGTTACTCATTATCTTACAGTGGTGAGAGTTTCAGAAAAAAATAAATGGTAGAAAATTTTCGCGCGAACGTCCTTAAATTACATTATAAAGGTAAGGTAAGGTAAGTCTGCAGTCGGGCCTAGTGGCCCATCAGGCCGGAGCTTATCCCGGTTTCTGTAGCATGAAGCGACAGAGAGTATTTCTACTCCCCCCTGGATGGGATGCTAGTCCATCGCAGGGTTACCCCCCAGCAGTAAATTCGCCGGTACCCATTTATACACCTGGGTGAAGAGAGGCACTGTGAGAGTAAAGTGTCTTGCCCAAGAACACAACGCAGTGGCCCGGCCAGGACTCGAACCCGAACCGTCCGATCCAGAGTCCAGCGCACTAACCATTAGGTCACTGCGCCTCCATACGTGCTTCAAAATTTCTGACCATCCACAGCAGAGATTTTACTGATAGTCGAATGAGAGTTTGTTTACGTAACTTGTCCTGTACGGACTCACAAGGAGTACATCATTTTCTTCTTCTTGAATGTCTTGCCGGTTATAGAGTTTTTAGTCTAACTTCATTCATTTGTAAGTGGGTAGTCTTTCGCTCTGTTACACGTGACTTTCTAAAACTAAACTCTAAATATAGCAATACAAACAAACCGAATTGCGTGTACAGTTGTCGCCCTCGGGGCTTGCGTTAAGACTTCAACCTGAAAATAAAAAAAAAAATCAGACAGTCAGCACAAAGAAATATATAAAAAAACATACACAACAATGCAATGACAAGATTCTTTCCAATATGCACAGAGCTCAACTCTTAATTTAGAATACAAACCCTGTTTCATTATATAATTCGAAATGATCGAACAAGTCAGTTCCGACCCCAGGGGCTTGTTCAGCAAAAATGCTCACTGTTTGCTTTTATTTTATTTTTTTTCTGTTGGCTTGGAGCTTGGATACTTGGATCGTATGGAGCATGGGTTCTCCATGGACAAACAGAAACTCTTTTCGCTCCGCTTTAACTAAGTCTTATCCATTCTCGTCCCCAGAGCCGCCTGTCCCCGTTAGCCGGCGGACCGTTTGCATGAGGAACAGCTGTTAATTTTGCCCCAGGCCCCGCCGGCTAGTTAATACCAACGGGTGGTCCTGCGAACGAGAATGAACCTAATCTAACACTCACCACTCCAACCAGTTCTCCGCGGCCAGCCTCGCGGTCGAGTTCCTTCTTGCCATTACTGAGTGTAACAACTGAACGAAGGCGGCCATTAAGTACAATGTAAATACAATTGGACTGCTCGCCTTGTCTGAAGCACAATATGAGATAATAAAATAATTCAGAAGAGCGGCTGGGTTTTTCCCCTGTGGAATTACACTAAGTTTCGGGTTAGGTGATTGCGTTGTCAGCTGTTTTCGGTCGTCCACAAATCATTCACCACTTCAACGTGTAAAGAATTTTAGGACGGACACAGTTTCAAAAGAAAGCTGGTATTTATCTTACCTGTATACCGCTCTGCCGGCTTCCACGTGCATCCAATCCAGAGCATAGTCGATTTGTCTCAGGAAAGGAGACAGGTGACTTACGAGAGAATGGGCCACGTTCAGTATTACTCTGGGCTTATGACGAATTACACTGGAACAAAAAAGCAGTCGATCAATCAATCGATCAAACAATCAATCTGTAAATCAGTCACTCACTCAGTCAGTCATGCAGTCAGTCAGTCAGTCCACCAGTCAGTCAGTCAGTCCGTCCGTCCGTCCGTCCGTCGGTCGGTCCATCAGTCCGTCCATCCGTCAGTCAGTCGAAGAAACATTTTGGGATAGCTGGCATGGAACGCAAGTGCACAGTTTCACCCAAAGTGGAAACCGTAACACACTAGAAACAACGCGAGTTTTACATCGTTTTAGATGTTGTATTAAATTTCGTATCCCAGTAGGTTTTGAAGTATATTTCACATATCACAGAAATATAGAAAGTTGCTTCCCGTCCAAAGGAGTTGCGTTGTAAAAGGGACCTTTTACAACTAAAATCCTTGTCCAATTGTAACGATTTTAAGGTTTTTCCGTCATATATCGGAGATGCAAACAATGGGTGTTTGTATCGCAAAAACTGGACTAAATATTTACATTGTCAGGAACTCAAGATAAATCATTTTGGCGACCAAATTTCAGAGATTTGCCCGGCTAGAGAATGGTGCAGTCGCGATTTTGAAGTTTTCCATGTTACAGACGAACGTATGGAAAATCGTAAGAGCATGATTTTCTGGCATAGCTGACTCAAGTAAAGTCATTTGTGTGATAGCTACAATACATCAATTTGGGAAAATTACGTGGCAGGGAATTCCTTTTTTTTTTTTTTTTTTTATTTTGCACGCCACATTTGGACAATAGGGCGGAAAATACTTGAAGGGTCTAACCATGCCGGCTTACATGATCCTTTTACCCTTCCTTACACCTGGAGCCCTTAGACTGGTACCAGTAATACAAGAGCTTGGTAAATTTACTAAGGAATCCAACTTGGAGGTGTTTATAATGAATAGGACCTTGCCGCGCTTTTAATTATATTTATTTTTTTCAAGTTTGCATAGCTGTTAGCCTGCTCTTTAGGCGTTCGACACGACAGCTGTCGGGAGTCTGAAAGTTCAAACGACAATTTATTCAACTTGTCAACGCCAAGATGATAATCAGGCTCACTTGGTGATTTGAACAGTTCCTCTACCTCTAAGTTGAGAAGGTCTGCTTTTTGTCAATTTTTCAATTTGAGCTGCGTTCAAGGTAGTGAAAAGGGCCCATATACATTTCCGCCGTTTGAAGCGGCTTTACTTGTCGTGAGTTAATCAACGGAAACGAAAAGCGGTAATGCTCAGGCTCTCTCTCTCTCCCATGATCCTTTGGGGCACACGTACTGGAAGGCGACACCAGACAAACACTCGTCACCCGGTAGATGATTGATTAACAGTCAAGAGCCATGTTCGCTCAAACATGGCGAACAACTGCGGAGGAGAGTTGACGTTTCTTGCATCAGTTATTCTGGCTTTGCTGTACGGCATCATCGCTGTACCAGCCATCGTTGGAAATGCAGTTTTTCTCTGGGTTATTTACAAAGCTCGCACCGTCAGAACATTTTCCAACCAGCTGTTGAGCTCGTTAGCTTTGGCTGATCTTCTAGTGGGCTTAATCATCGATCCAATGTGGATTGCACGGTGCGTATTGAAACCTCGCCCGTACCATCACCCGTTTAAAATAGCCATCGATGCGCTGTGGATTCAAACGTGTGTGACCACGACATTTAGCTTGTGCGTTGTGACTTTGGATAGGTACATCGCTATAAGGTCCGCTTTGTTGTATAATCAGATAGTTACAGGAAAAAGGTGTTACACCGCAATGGCATTGGTGTGGATAGCATCCTTCTTGTTTGGATTCGCGCGGATCATGGTTACAAACCCCGCCAACCTGCCCAAACTCTGGATGAGTGTGACCGTAATAACAATACTTCTTCCCATGATCTTGATCATTTTTTGTTATTCTCGCATTACCGCGGTCGCGAGGGAACAATCCAAAACAATTGCACGGCAAAACATTCAGCGTAGCGCTAAGCTCATCAGCGAAGGAGTTCGAAACCGAAAATCTGCCAAGACTGTGGGTTTCATTGTAGCGCTGTTTCTTATCTCATGGTTTCCCAGCCTAGCAACATCGTTTATCCATTTAACAACGAACAGTCACTGCAGAAACATGCGTTTGGTTTGGCTTTGGGTCGAGCTGATAGCGTTCTCGTCATCTGGGATCAATCCGTGGTTATATGCACTGCGAAACAGATACTTCACACAAGAAATGAATCGTGTTTTTCCAATCAGACGTTTCGTAACTCGGCGAATATCTGTTAATCGCAGACCGAAAACCAAAATAGATGAAAGGTCGTTATAGAGGGCTTAAAAATTTCTTTTCTATTAACTCACAAAACATTGACTTCCCTTTAGTTGAATTTTAACAAAAGAAAATAAATTAGAAACGTTGAGTGAGCCAAAATTACCATTTATCACTTTATACAACCATCTCTATTTGTTGTTATTCAAATGAGTGTGCAGTTTTCAGTAAAATTGCTGAAAGCATTCTCAAATAATGCTAAACTAAGAAATTGCTTTTAAAAGGCGTCTTTGGTCGTTCGTTGACAAACTTCCAAGAAAAGTTGCTATCACATCCCTGAATCGGCTGACAATAAAAGAAATTCTAAACCTCGGGAAATTATCTTTTGGCACTAAAGAGCGGCAGTAATTTGACAACGTGATTTTCCGTGAAGTGGAACATCTGGTAGGAACATAATTTCTCTCAGAGCTAAATGCACTTCTTGAAATTCGGATTCATTTAGACGTAAAAAAGCAACATTTTTAATTTGACATACAGGTTTTATTAAAGTGTACATTGAAATAAGGCTGAAATTCTCCTTTTAAAGCCGAGGAACGCTTTTATTGCAGCTTCACACAGAAACGTGATGGCGAAAGAGCTCTAGGTGTTCTCAGTTGAAAGAACAATCTTTCAATGCTACCTTGAAATAATATAATTACACTTGAGTTCTCTTAAACACAAAGACGCACCGAAGGCATTCACATCTTTTAAAAAATTAAAGTGCATAAGAAATAAAACTCTTCTTGTTAAGGTACACGTCCCCCTTGTGTGGCCACTTAATAGAAACCAAATAATCTTCACCTGTCGGCTAACGTCAGTCAAAAGACGAATCTGATTAGGACTGAATTAATCAGCGAATCAACTTCGCCTGTTAAGGCGGGGGTACACATGAAAAAAGTGACTTTTTTTAAGTAACTGTAATTTTAAAAGTATATTTTAAAACCCTATAAAACTATATATCACAAGAAAGCTTATGACCTATAGATTTTGAAATTGGCAATACCCCGGACTTAAATCAATTTGTAACCTGATATTCAATTAAATTTGCAGCCACATGCTGTGCATAACCACACTATAGTTGAGAAAAGATATCTGGCTGTAGATTACATGGAATTATGTTATTTTGGTATCAATCTAGAGCACAGATATCACCCTCTTAAATGAGCATAGAACTTTTTGAGATGATAAAAACATTTGCCCCAGTGCCCCTCCAAAGTTTACTAAGATTTTTGAGGCTGAGTTTTTACAATAACTTTACTTTAAGTCATCATATGCAGAATCTGTATGCTCATTTAGCTTAACTCATTGAGGAGAATAAACACTGAAAATTTCAAATAAATCGGTTAAAAATATCCTGAGATATCTTTTCTCAAAGACCTAAACTACGGGTTTTAAGAAAATGAGGTTTAAAGTTAAGAAATGTTTTTTTAGGATAGCCACTTAAACTGTAGAGGTAAAAAGTCCATGTCTTCAGTTCTGAAAGTCCACAAATTAACTTTAGAAAGCCCCTGCTTCATAACTGTTTCCATCTATGTCACGAAGGGCTGCTTCTCGACGGGTTTTCCTCTCATCCTCTGCTTGCCGACGCTTCTTCTCCTTTGTAGTAGCCTGCAGGTCAGATTTAGAAACTCGTTTCTTGTCCCTTAGAAGGGAGGCCCTCTTGGTAAATTTTCCAGCTGGAATGGAGAGCCTGTTCATCACTCTCTCTCTGCTAGCAGCTCCACTGTGAAAGTGCAAGACTGCAGAAGCTACCCCACAGCGAATTACTTTTGCACCATGATGTTTGTGCTTTGGGCATCTAACCCAAACCAGAGAATTGATACACTCGTTTCGATTTTGTGTAGTGCCCAGCACACACCGTTCCAGAAGCTTTGTTTCACTTAATGCCATGAAAGTGGGGCGCAACAATTCAAGGAAAACCTCAGGCAGGCAGTCATCCCCTTTATAGGTTGACGTTTCTGTTGCTAGATCCTGTTGCCACTTACACCACGACTTCTCACCAGGAGGACAAAATCTATGTTGCTTAGCTGGATCTTTAGCTTTAACAGAGTGGTGTAAGATGGCAATAATGTTCTTTTTCATTGTGTAAACAGCTACATTTACCTCCTTTTCTGATGGATTTGGGTTTGACAGAGTGTTTTGTCTAATGGCCAGACCATAGTATCTCTGAATCCGCTTTATTTTGTCTTCTGTGAGGCGGCCACGCCCTCCAATTGGCTTTCCATCAGCTAGTTTGCCTTTCGTTCTGGCCTTTAAGTTTAGCAGGTGCTTGCCCATTCGTTTCTGGACATGTCCAACACAGTCTAGCTTGACAACCTTGCAATCTGGATAGGTGTCCTCTACAGTATTGAAGGCCTTGCTGTCTCCATCACAAACCATCCACTTGTATCTGATGTTGTGGCGCTCAACCGACCTGTTCCACAGAACTGCTGCACCCTCTGCTTCCATGGCAGGTGAACTTCCTCTAAAATTGACATCACAAACACCAGATGCTACGTGTTCCATTTGCCATTCTTCAAATTCCTGTTCAGATTTACACTGTGCTTCTTTTACTGAACAACTCTGGCAGGACTTTGAAAGCACATGGTAATCCAGCACTTCCCCAGTGTCCACTGAAATGACAAACACAACTCCCGTAAGAGAAGTGAAGCCTCTTTTGGCCCATGTTCCATCAAAGCTGACTGCTGCATCCACAACTTCATCACTATCTCCATCACCATTTTCTGCCAAAATGCATTGCCGAAGCCTTTGTCCTGCTTGTTTCATATCATTTTCTGCTTCAAGTTCAAGAGCATCAAGAATTGTTTCTACATGCTGATAGTAAGCTGTTTTTGTAATGCATGGCATGTTCATGATGCCGCAGAAGGATGCAAGTCCTTCGTAACCCCCACCAGTCTCAATTGAATGGTAAACAATACGTCTGTTAACATCAACAGATTTTCCCCGCTTGCTGATAAATGAGGAAGTTTCCAAAGGTGTCTCTTCAAGGCACAAGCTACACTGAGCAGAGAGATGAGCCATTAGCCCTCTTCGTTTGGACCCACTCTCCTGAATCAACAAATTCCCTAAAATAGTGGTAGATAATATACCACAGATAAATAAATGTGAAAAACATTTCAGTTCAGGGACATCACAGTAAATAAAAAACAGCGACCTTCACATACATGTATTTTCAAAGCAAATGAGTGAACATAGTCAGTCAGCAACTGTGTATTCAATGTCTTACAAAACTCAGTCAAAGAGAAACTGGATGGCATAGTTGAAACGTTTGGTACATAGCCTTAAATAACGAAAGAGGTCGACCACATGTAAACTTGTCTAAATTATGTAACTTTAATATCTCACCTTCCTCGCAGACATGTGCACTAGAGATAGTAGAAGAAAACTTGTTGAGGTCTATTAGTCTGTATCCTTGTCCTTGAAAATCGCTTTCCTTAGAGCCTTCTGATGAATCATCACTGTCTGGTAAGCTCATTTTCGATCTAGATGCACTGATCGGTTGATCAGTGTCAGATTCGAAGGATGAATGGCGCGATGAACCAGGTATTGCATCATCGATTTCACTCGTAGCAGCTGCTTTTTTGTACTTTTTGGCATGTCTCTGTATTCCTGAGAATGCTTTGCCTTTTCTCTTTTTCCTATATACGTTTTTGGTCTTTTTCCCGGTCATTCTAGAAGACAATCGCAACTACAAGAAGATAGATGTCACAATATTGTTGTCGAGTCGATCGAAGCACGCTGCAACTCGAGCCCACGAGCTCAAATCAAGATATTTATGTCATATAAGACCACATAGAGTTTCCACGGGGTTTTGCTTGTGATTTATGGGAAGTGAAAGAACTCCAGGGAATAAAACGACGCCGAAAACATAAAAACGCTCTTTGTGTTACCATGGAAACCGATTTGTTTATTTTACCCTAGCTATAAATAATCGCTCGTAAACAGCTTCACATTAAAAATTGGACCATAAAACACATTTCAGAGGTAACCTTAATGGCTAAAGCTACATATGCCTCAATAAAAAAAAATTCGCTTTTGGGAGCCAAATTCATGTGTACCCCCGCCTTAATCACTGGTCACTGAATAATAAGTGAATTTCTTGGATTCAGACAACATAAACTTAATTGGACCGACAGATACATGTACCTGTCTTGCATTTGGTGAGCTTGAAATCATATCAGTCATCTTCAACGACAATTTGAATAACGAGTCTGCATGTTGAAGAGAATAAATAGTCCACAAATCAATGCGCGACGCATAAGATGCATAAACCCCTTGAGTTTAAGATCGAAATCACCACTGAACGGCGAGTCTTTTTTAGTTTCTCTGGCGATTTTCGTTTTTACTTTTGAATAAACAAGCAGCGAATTAAATGTAGAAGAAATGTATTAGTCAAAGCAGTCATATTTAATTAATCACATTCGTCTGGTTCAAGCCGTTAACGAACTGCACTTGTTTATTTACTTCTTTTGTAAGTGTTAATTATCTTAGATATTAGATCATCGCCTTAGTATATCTTTGTATAAATCAAGCTTTTGTTAAGAATGTATTTTGCCATAAAGAAAAGAACAAACAAGGTGCGATTAGCATGCATTTTACCTCCTTTTGTGACTTTTCAGAGAGTTTTTCTGTTTACATTTTTCCTTCAGGTTTGACCTTAACTACTGGCAAACTTCATGAATATTTAGCGGCGAAAAACGCCTTCAAAGGAAGCGAAAAAATTAAATCTAGAGTCAGTTTTCTACACTAGCGCTCGAACCACCTGGCTAAAAAGTTTTTTCGGAGTGGGTTTTTTAATAATTTTGCCTGGTCTGTGCATCAGGAATTTATCTTGACATATTTGAGGGTCTCCACAGACCAGATATTTAATTACTGTCAAGTATTTTGTCATCGACAACTCCATGTTATCCAGGGCCTGCAAAACAGTCGGACATCGGACAAAGGCTGACCAAAATTTGCCAATTTCCGATGATAGTCCAGTTTCGAGTTAGCCAAGACCGCTGAAAAAAAGACGAAATACTCAGTTGTACAGGGTTAGCCTCAATCCGATGAAAAATGTTCACAAATGCCAGCAGAAAAGCACTGAAGCGAAAGATGAAACAATGCACAAAGTTGTTAATATTTCCTGCTCTCACTGGTATTTGCGAAATTTTATTTCAGGTCGAGACTAACCCTGTATAGACGCGTCTTTAGTCGTTTTATACAGCGGGCTTGGTTAACTCGAAACTGGACTATTGTGGTCTGTCAGAATATGCGGACAATTTTTTTGCCTTCCAATGCAAACGTAAATGCTTTGCCTTGACAGAACATTATTGTTACATGACGTCCGAGCTCACAGCAGGTTTGTCTGATCAGAAATGGCAAGTTAGACGGACACGTCCTTTCATGGGAAAAAAATTATTTACAGTCCTGTTATCAAAAACAAATTCTGTTCCATGCATCGGATTGCTAGTTGTCGATAATCAAGTTAGGAGAGCGAGAGAGCAATGGCGGCGTACTCAGCTGCGATAGTGGTGACAACTAAACTAAGCAGTTTTCCTTTAAAAAAATAACGTTTTTATGTTGTAGACAACTTTTAGTAGTGAATAACCACATCTAAATGCCTTGTCTGTAGACCTGAGGCCCTTACACGATTAATAAGTCTTTTATGCGGAGTTTAAAACTGAGATAAACACTGCCATATTAACCCTACTTGACCGAGCGTAGCCTGGTACCTACTTGTAAAAGCTGGCTTTGCTGATGATGACCACGTGACACTGCTTGGTTGCCTTGACGTTAAAGAAAGACGGTTCTCCGGTGACAACTGCTAATACACCAACAAACTCACCAGGGAGGGCTGTGTACAGGTGATACTGTGGAACAAACAAACATATCTTTGCATTACTACGTTTGACGATTGGTTTAAAAAAGTCACGCCACTTTCACGACCAATCAGACGTAAAACGAAAAAAACAATCGTGACTCCCTTGCACGCGTTTTCCCGCGCTTCCCGCCCGTGACATGTCCGTGCTTTGAGTTTTGATTGTTTCACTGGTTTGTCTGTGTCCTTTGGTCCATTAGCCAAAGAGTTTTCTTAGGTTTTGGTTCTGTGATAAAAATCAATAGTTTGATTGGAGCGATTTTTGTTGGTTGGTCTTGTGTGAGAGAAGTCGGATTCATCTCGTGTACTACAAGTGGATTTTAATCCAAATAAAATCAATTTTCTCAGTCTGGTCTTAGTTTAGTAAAAGTCTACTACTATAATAATGCAAATGCCGCAATCTGATTGGCTGAGCTGCTGCACACTATCAGCCATTGGAGTGCAGTTGAAGGTCGTCTTTAAAATGGCGACGTCTTCGCGCTTTAGTGAAGTTTCACCGACACATGATTCGTTTATTATGATTTTTACTAAAACAATTAGATTATTCGCTCTCGATTTCTATGGGGTGCTATGGTAGGCCATTTCCGAGTTCCCTTTTCCCTTGGTTTGAAAACGAGTCTAAGCGCGAAAATATTCATATGGAAATGAGCTCGTTTTGCATTAGAATAAAGATGCAGGTAAAACAAATTTTCATATGAATGTATAATTTGGTTTTATCAACTGGGTTGATAATGTCAATTGGCCACCGTAAAGAGATTCAAGAGCTGACGTTTCGAGCGTTAGCCCTTCGTCGATTCGCTCCGACGAAGGGCTAACGCTCGAAACGTCAGCACTTGAATCTCTTTACGGTGGCCAATTGACATTATCAACCCAGTTGATAAAACCAAATTATATTGTTATACTTCCCACCGACGCAGCACCACAGTTTTTTTAGAAACTTACCCCATCTTTTCATATGAATGGTTTCGCACTTAGACTCGTTTTTACACTGAGGCAAAAGAGAACAAGGAAATGGCCTATTGTTAATTAGCAATTATTGAATGAGGCTGAATAGGATATGAAGAATTCTGCAGGTCGAGGAGGGTGTTATCCACCGAGGCCGAAGGCCGAGGTGGCCGTGGATAACACCCTCCGAGATCTGCAGAATTCTTCATATCCTACGAAAGCCAAATTCAATATTTGCTTTATTATTCATTCAAAATATTAACCGGGTAACATTTTCTTCGCTTAGACTTGTAAACGTCAATGGCTCAATAATCTGCAGCGGGATGCACTTTTGACGTTATCGGTTGAATATGACAAAATTCTTTCCAAATTTGGTCAACAGCAGCTGGTTATGGTGAATTATGCGTGTGGTTTTAACCAATCAGAAACGGGGAAATATTTTGAATGAATAACAATAATTGTTGACAGTTGACCGCCGCTATGGCAAACACTTACGGGTACGAAGTGTTCAATGAGCCTGAAGTTAAAAAAATACTTATGGTGCCAGTTGACGAGAAAACGGTACGGTGTGGTCGTAAGTAAACAGGTAAAGTCTACATTGGAGCTGAGTGGCCCATCATCAAGAGTATTTCCATCCCTCCCTAGATGGGATGCTAGTCCATCACGAAGCTCAGTCAAGATTTTGATAGTAGATGAGGCAGTAGGACTCATCAACTATCACCTCATAGAAATCGAGAGCCAACTCAAATAATAAATTCCATGCGGTTATTAACCTACACAACGGCGTCACGCGTTAGCAAAATCGCACGGGGAATGATTTGCTATTTACAACTTGCAGCTGTGCACGCACTCATCAATTCCTTCTGAAAGAATTTTGAGCTTTTAAACTTGCGTGGCAGTGAAGGGCCTGATGTTTGGAGCCTTCTCGGGAATTGAGTTATCCAGTCATATTTCTAAAATTACTTCGAAAACTTTGTACAAACGAGAAAATGTCGCCAGTTTGCAGGCGACCTTCAGCCAATGCACACCAATGGCTGATGGTATAGAGTAGCTCAGCCAATCAAATCATAGCATTTGCATTAGTATACTAGTAGAATTCTACTAGAAATATAGGTTTGGGCAAAACCGTTATCATTATCTTGAACGTGACATATACCTCTTGGTCATCGCTAAGACTTTTCTGTGTCACTTCCAGACAGCTGGTCACAACAAAATACAAACTACAGTCCTGTAAATGTAATATCAAGGAAAATTTGTTGGTACATGAAGTGATAGTCGATATATATATATATATATATATATGTGACCAGAACACAATTAAAGTTCTTCACTAGTTCTATTTTAATGAGTCATGAAGACGCCATGTTGATTCCGAAACCAACATTAGCTCTATATCTGTTGTATCCTGATAGCTTCCTGTATCACTTTGGTTTTTACGGGATAGGGAGAGGAGAGTAGAATGCAGAAACGAGAGGGGAGGGGGAAGAGGCGAGTTGTTGACCCTTTTGCTAAATTCATTGCTTAACAAATATCATTTTGGACAAACTGATGGCAGTAAACTGGAACGTGAACTGTCAAAAACGGTCAGTCTGTAGGCTTTCACAATAACTTCAAGTCAGCCTCATGTAGTGTGTATTACACAGAATATAAAATGTCAAAAACTATTGTGTAGAGACGTAGATGTTGAGAACAAACTATAACAGGTCGACTTCCTTACCACATCGCCTTGCTTGATAAGAACAGTTCCTGAAGGGATACTTGCTATGGAAAGAATGCCTTCTAGCAACGAAGAATCCTGAAAACAAATAACACAAATACTAGTTATGAACAGAATTAATCAATTGATGCAGCCCAAACTTCCTTGTATGGTGTTAGAGGCCTGAACTGTGTAAACCGAGTTCAAGCATAGGCCCGGGCGGGGGGGTGGGGGGAGGGGAGACTTGACGCGTGTTTGGTAATAGGGGTGCCACTGGAGGGCTACGTACCCTATTTTGGGCAAAGGAAAACGTTATACTATAGCGCTAATATCTACATGTAGCCCTGTAAATAATGTAATGTTGGCTGATGACCGGCTAAATAAATACTGATAAACATTTCTGATTTGGGATACGCTTAAAAGTCTTGAACCCATACCCTGTCTAGGACAACTCCTTAATATTTATACCTTGTTTATGACAGACTAGTTTGAACTTTATACCCTGTTTAGGACTGAGGGGTCAAAATCCATGCCCTATCCAGCGGCACGTCCTCGTAAACCCCAGATAAGGAAGTACCAAGAACTCAGGAATTTTACTTTCGTGCATACTTGGATCACTGGCTGGAGAGAGCATCACAAAAAGCGAAAAACAAAGACAGACGACAAAAAAAAGAGCCTCGTGGAAACTGGAAGCCAGAAGGTCAAAACGTCCCTCTTGCACTGCTGTTAGTTTATCAGAAATGCTGCTGTTTCATTTTGCGTACGGTCAATAGGTTGTCTAACCTGCGATCAGGCGTTCTTATTTTTTGGCGGCGGGAGAAAGGAAAAATACCGTCTGATCGCCGTCTGCTTGAACGTAATCATTAGCCTGCTTCGCGCATACGACATGACTGAATCAAAATGAATGTGCTATACACTGTACTATATGTCTGTCATCTGCGTTCCTACCATGGTCGCATGTAGCATCAACTAAAAGCATTTCGCTGTCATTAGTACGCCGCAAAAAGCTAGCATTGGATACTTTTCAGTCGTACCGGTAAATCAAGACTCTTGGCAATCTCACTCGCCGCCGTCTTCATCATCATGTCCTCTTCTTCAGGGTCCATGGTAAGAAACTGTTTGGACAGGTCATCAGTCACAGGGGTACAGGGGAAGTCAAAGCGTCCCTCCCCCAGGGAGGTAGGGCTGCCTTCCGTGTCACTCCCCTCCAGGTCAAATGTAGCCATGCGACCAGGCGATTCTGGAAAGTTACCCACACGTGCCCGGCCCAGGGCCGCGTCAAAATCAGATAGATCTGCAAGCAAAATAAACCGGTTTAAATTGTTTGAAAAGAACCCTTCATTTTTCCTTTTAATCTGTTGCTAACTGAGGGCAAGACCTTGTCAAGCACCTGAAACGAAACACAAAATTTGCATTTTCATTTTCCACCGTAAAGCTAGGTTACGTTCTCAAACTCATTAATAATTCATCGAGTTATAACAAAGAAAATCAAAACCGTGAAGGATACCCGATCTTAATTAGCATAGATTTTGACGATTTTATTTCTCCGTTTACTCCTTAGTTTTTGATTCGATTGGGAAGATATATCAAACACTCGAGACAGCTATCCAAACACCTTGAAGTTCTTTAAATTTTCCACTCCCTTCTCGATGTTTGGATATTCCGATGAAACACTGTTTCTCGTGTTTGATATATTACTTCCAACTTTAGCGATCCACTGAGGTAGGCCAACGGGTAGCACCGTTTCCGCTAGCCCACATGCCTGAATTCACTGGGAGGTTTGCTACCCTTCAACGATGAGATGCTAGTCCATCAAAGGTCACCATAAACCATAACAGGGTTTTCAACAATTTTCCAAAATACCGGATTCGTACGTGAAAGTGCCGAACACGGCGCCCACTTGTTCCGCCTACGCGATGGCGTTTTCCTCCAGGGAGTTATCGCCCCCCCCCCCAGAAAAGGTTTGAAATGAAACTCTCATAAATGTGGACTCATAAATGTCGACTCGCGTTCGTCGCTTCGCGACGCTTTGCTCACTACGCTCGCCTATAAGTTTATCAGAAATGCTGTTTCCTGCGTTCCAGAGACCACGGAAACACTTCCCTAGGCAAGCACGGATTTGACTTCGATTGTCCTGAAAGAGTAAAATAAAACGTGCACTTGTGTGTGTGAGGGAGGGGAGGGGCTTAATTGCTCTTGATTGTCGTTCAGTCGACGACTTCATGGGATCACCCTGCAACTATATGGCGCTGCATCAAAATACCGGACATGACAAGCAATCGGATGAAACGTACGGCCTCCGGGGCTCAAACAAAACCCTGCCCAGTCATCCCCTCACCCCCTCGCCCTGGTTGTTACGTTTGCTTGGTTGACCAAGGAATTCACCAGTACAAATTCCAATACCAGTTTATATATCTATGGGAGGAGACAGACACGTGAGAGAATATATTTATATTATTTAGTTATTTTTATGTCGTTTTCCGGTTGATAAGAAAAATGATAATGGATTAATGTAAGACCCTATTTTTATACACCAAAAATTTATAATACGTTTAGAAATGTACAATTAACTACTTCTTAGAGAAAAAAACTTAGAATAGAACTTAAGATATAAAACTTTAAACTAACAACCACTGTAAATACATTTCTGAGTATTTACCTGATAGGCTTTCAGGGTCGTTTCCAATTCCCCACATGGTTTCAAGGGTCGCTGCTGACTTGCAGCGTCCAATTTCTTTGTCTATTTTCCGCTCGTGCTCAGGTTCCGAGAAGCTGACGCTCCGGTGCAAAGGGAGTTTCTTTACGGGGATTGGCTTACTGCTCTCCTTACCCAAGATTCCACGCGGCTCTCCTGCAGTCGAGCACAACACAAGCAATAAAGTTTTTAAGTGAAGGAGTCACTGCACGTGAAAGAAATTATACAAATTAAAACCTTAATTTTGAGTCTTGTGCGTGTAGCCGATTAGGTCGGAGCTTTTTCTGGTTTCCATAGCGACTGAGAGTATTTCTACTCCCCCCTAGATGGATGAAAATCCATCGCTAGGTTACCTTCTAGACCAAGTTTGCCGGTACCCACTGACTTATGCACCAGGGCGGAAAAAGGCACTACGAGAGGCAAATGCGTCTTAAACGTATAAACGGTACAGTAATTTCGGCGTTCAACCTTCAGAATTAAACTCAAAACGAATATGTGCGAATTCTCCCTTCTTATTGCTATACTTTTCTAATGATGCTTGTTCTGAGAATTTGGTGGTAAATCAAGACAAAAGCCTCTTGTTGATGACTTTCTTTATTCTCAATACATGTCTGCATGATAATTTATTGACGCTATTTGGAGAAATAACATGTTGATGTCGGTACCTTTATTCTCCCCCTCCTTGGGAATACTAATAACTGAATCAGGAGTTGTAGTTTTACTGCTGTCAGCGCTGTTAGTACCAGAGTCCACTTCCAAAGGACTCTTCTTTGTCGTCTTCTGACTCTCTGTATCAGCAGAGGCTTCTGTCTTCTTGCCTTTCAGTGGACTTGAAGTGATGCCATAGATTGACGGTCTTCGACGAGAGGCAGGACTCTAAAATATGTACATGTACAAGGCCCAAAAATTAGGGGGTAAGTTTCTAAAGAAACTGTGGTGCTGCGTTGGTGGAAAGTATAACAAGATAATTTGGTTTTATCAACTGGGTTAATAATGTGAATTCAAGAGCTGACGTTTCGAGCGTTAGCCCTTCCTCGGAGCAAATCCAACGAAGGGCTAACGCTCGAAACGTCAGCTCTCGAATCTCTTTACGGTGGCCAATTCACACTATCAACCCAGTTGATAAAACCAAATTATCTTGCTAAAAATTAATAGTTGATTATATTTTTTGAATGAGAAACTATTGAACACAATCGAGAGTCGAAAGGAATCATGCGTTTTGTTACTTTTGCTATTGCTGGTTTGCAACCAATCCCGAGAGATTCAAATGACAATAAGCGTGGCGGCCATGTTGGATGACCAAACAAAAGAGGCTAACCAGAAATCTTTTGTTCATGTCATCCAGCATGGCGTCATTGACGTCACTTGCAAACCAAGAATACTCTGTAAGCGGTTTTCAGTTGAGTGTCGAAAGTAATTGGCAAATTGCTTTGGTTTTGCATTATTACGCTCAACAATTGGCTTGAAAGTCTTGTGCCACTTTTTCAACCAATCAGAACTACACTGTAAAACCAAAACCAATCATGACTGCCGTGCGCACGTTTTCCCGCGCTTTGTGTCGGCTACATGTGATTACTTCTAGTCTTGATTGGTTCACTGGATTGTCTCCGTCCTTTGTGATTGGCCAAAGTAATTACTTTGGTTTCGGTTTTATGGCACTTAATTGAAACTCGGTCTAATCAACCAATCAAATGCAAACCATAACCAATCGTGACTTTCCCGTGTTTTCTCGAGCTTGGTGCTGGTTACGTACTGTATATTTGCTCCGTGTTTCATTGGTTCGTTCTCCTGATTTATGCTGTTGTGATTGACCACTGCAATTGCAATTAGTTCTGGTTTTAGTTGGCAACCGCTCTCAAAATTTAAAATGTATAGTTACCTGTACTAGTTGAATGCTATATTGTTTTCAGTAACAAGCTCCACTTACGCTCGCAATCAGCTCATAACTGAGACCCAAGAAGTTATGAAGCGCCATAAATGTTACTTGCTGAAGGCGAAGCATTATAATCTGCAAAATGAAATAGATTTACATGTTTACTGAGATTTCTGTGTTGAGATATTACAGGTGAAATAAATCTAGTTTAAAAATGTTCTTGCACGAATCTTTCACCACTAACATTGCACAAAACCTGATAACGTTATCCTCACACTTAACAAAAATATATTAAACTTTAATCATCATTGGACAGCCACAGCTGTAGCCGGACAAGTTTTTCTCAAACACATAAAATGAAATTGCGTCGTAAACTAGAATTAACACAATACGTTCTGCTCTTTCAAATGTTAGAAATGCAACAGGATTTTACCTGAACAACTCTTACTAAAGAATCTGGATGTTGTTCAAACACTGTCTGGAAGGCTTTACCTGGCAACCTGCAACCCAGAAAAGCCTTAAGGGGGGAGAACCCTAACTACAAAACGGTTACTATAGATGACTTCTAACCATCATATGTTGGGTTCCCTTTCAATCCTGGGATTATTTTTTTTTTGCCATGCTTGTTCTATTGGAGGCTGCATTCACTTTTGACAGCTTTGACCATATTTGGAAAGTCACGTGACCAAATGGCAAAAGTGCTAAAAACTCTCACAGCTTACATCTTTCTCAAATGAAACCAAAACCAATGTATAGAGTGCATTCAGATGCAAAATCTGTAGTATGGATTTGTTGAAATTCGCAATACTATAAAACCTATGACGTCACAAAAATTCATACTACAGATTTTGCATCTGAATGCACTTTATCCATTGGCTTTAGTTTCATCTGAGGAAGATGTAAGCTGTGCCATGCGACTTTCCAAACATGGCCAAAAGTGAAAGCAGCCTCCAATAGAACAAGCATGGCAAAAAGCAAATCCTAGGATTGAAAGGGAACCCAAGATATGATGATTAGGAGTCATCTATAGCAACCGTTTTATAGTTAGGGTTCTCCCTAAAAGATACAGTAAAGCACGTCTAGAATACATAAAAAAGAGCTTTGCAGAAACAGAAGGAGGGGTGTCAATTCTACATGTAAGGCCTTTTCGGATGAAAAACAAAATTCTTCTGGGAATCTGCAGATTTTGCTGGGGATCGGGAGACTTGGTATATTTTTGGAGAAACGGGAAGTTAAACAATTTTTGAGAATGTCTCCATCAAATTCGGAACAACAGGCAAAATTCGGGACATCTTCTATTTTATGGACTTTTATAGTACTGCTCAAACAGTGTTTTTAGAGTTATTTCCCCTCAGTGGAAGAGTATTTTAGATATTAGAATTACACCTATGATGGTGACAGCTAAAAAATATCAAATACTTGTACTTGCCTGTGGACGTGTGTATCCACAACTGCCCGACAACAGATTTGAGGCAGAGCCATTGGGTGACCCTGAGAGTAACATGGATGAAAGTACATAAAATTAAATTATGAAGGCTATTTTCCACAAAATTATATAACATTCCTTTGCTTGCTACACAATATACAAAGAAAGATGAAGGAATCGTAATGAACAAGAAAAGAAATGTTGTAGATTATAGCCTGTGTTATCCTTATCCAGTCTAACACAACCGTCGGCTCTAACTAGATTGGGAAACCAGGAATTCCTGGTTCTGGTTTGATAGTGTGCGTGCCTCTTAGGCTGTACACAAAATCACAAGGTTTTCACCAGGGCCTCTGGGAAAGAGATTGATCATACAGTAACCCCTGAATTTTTTCTCAGACAGTGGACAAGTGAGAGGGTCCCCTGTACCTCTTCTGAAAACGGTTTCACGCAAAAATAATTGGCCTTTTCACGCTTCACGAACAATTCGAGAAACAGTTCACGGAAAAAGGCAAGCAATCGCTTTTCACGTAAAAATGCAAAGACTAAAAAAACGTGTGTCACATAGAAATACAAATTCTTTTTACGTTTCGCAAATCATTACAAAAATGTATTGAAACATTTTACCTCACATTACTGAATGTGCCAACATCTTTTAGTAATTTCATATGGACAGGCCGTGCGCTTTTTAAACTGCTATTCCGGTGCAGTTTACGAGCTTTAATAGAAAACCAATGTCCCGAGGACGGGAAAATATAGATTCACGAATCACGGAAAAAATAAATCCTCGTTCACACTTCACGCAAAGCAAAAATGCCCATTCACGCATCACGAAAAAAGTATAGGGGATCCTCAAGTGAGCCACTCTGTCACATGCTACACTGCCTTGAGCTTTTCCCATTGGCAAGAAAAAGAGAAATAATAATATATTATATGGAGTAAAATGTTCTCTCATGACAAAAAGTACTATCACAGAAACTTACCGTGAGAAGTTCCAATATAGAAAGCACACTGTAAATACTCTCTCCTGTTGGAACTTCTTTCATACACACCTCGCTGCCGTCCTGTTTACACAAAAATACAATGCAAACAAACATTTAACAAGTGCAACTAAAAATGCAGGCTGAGATTTAGTGTGACAGTAAAGCCGCACATGCATGCTGACAATTATAAGTCTTGCTACAATAATTATATCTACAGAGTTTGAACCACAAGCGAGATATAAATGGAAAAACTTACAGTGATGGCAAATTTAAGATTATTCCTTTAGAATGGAGTGCATACACAGCTTTGACTAAAAATAACAGCACAAAGTTGTTGCTTTTTGGTGTAGTTTAACAGTGTTCAGAAAAGGATTTTGCCTTGGAGAGTTTCAGGGCCCCCTATGCTGAGAAATAGGGGCCCTGTAAGAACATTAGGGGGACAAAGTTAATCGCGGTCCACAACTGATGTAGAAATAATTATTTGTGATTTATCTTCTTCATTGCCATCTCCAACAGAAATTCCATCATCCTTTACTCTTTCTTCAAGTCTAGGGACTTACAGCTTGTGACACGCCTTAGTGTGGCCACCCAACAAACTTTTTTGACAGGTTAGCCAATCAGAGAGCACAAATTTGTCTCGAGAGTTGTCCCACCTCCTTGTTAAAAGCGCGACAGGTTTCGTGACAAATGCTTTGAACATTGCAAGAGGCGGGACAGCTCAAACAAATTCCCGTTCTCTGATTGGCTAATTATAACTTGTCAAAAAAGTTTGCTGTAGGCGCGTTGCGCTGTAAGAGCGAAAGAAACGATCTAATTTTTGCTGCGCCATTGTGTATCAGCTGTTTCTTCGCCAACAAAAACCACACGGTACGAATAACCTGAGCATGCACTCCAAATAGTCTGTTACATAAAGTAACTACCAGATCCAATATGGCAAAGGAGGCGTTTACAATTCAACATTAACGATGCAGACAATCTTCGCCAGGTAAGTGGGGCCAACGAAAGTAAAGGCAACAAAATGAAATACTTTGAATCTTTTGATATCATGTTTTTTATTCATTCAAACAAGCAAAATACTGGAGTGTTAGATTGACCATTAAAATGACTCAACCGTGCACGTACACTAAGGCCGGTTTGACTCATAGCTTGCCTTTGCGCCCTAATGGGTGCATCTTCTTGGCTTTTAATGCACCATATCAGTTTTTCTTGGTCCATGGCCGCAGCCTGGAGAGAACACGGGTTTAAAACACTTCTCACATACATTTTGGAGAATGATTTCACAAAGTTAGTTATTAATACAACAATACACTAACCTTTTCAACAACAGAGACACACAGTTTTCCACTCTGGACTACATAGATACTATCATCAACCTGAAATTTAAATTTATTATTATCTGAAATTTAAATTACTACAAAAAGAAAATTGTGCAGAATTTAAAACTAACACCAATTCAAACCACAACATGAAACAACGATTTGGCTCTATCAACAGGGTCACCATTATATTAAAAGAGGTTTTTAAAAAAATGAAAAATATTAATGACTGAGAAAGCTTCTTTGCAGCCTAACGCAGTGCGACACACTGCTTCACTGAAGTCATTATAATAATAGGAACAAAAGGTGAAGTGGCAGACGGCAAAAAAAAAAAACTACACCAAGTTGCAAGCGGTAACACTCACCTGGCCTGGTCTAAACAGAAGAGCATTCGCTGGAACAAACTTAGTCTGGATGTGTTTGCACAGCTCAAAGAAAAGAGGGTTCTCAAAATGTCCAAATACCCTACAGGACAAAATAATGAAAAGAGAAAGGGTTTGACACAAGACTGTGCCCTTTAGATTACTACTCAAAAGTCAAGACATCATGTTATATCATATTTACCAAGCAGGGGGGCTGTACTGGGGAATATCGGCCTGAGGTGTTGACCGTATGGAATGAGTGCAGCAAGGTCCATACAGGAAAGACCAATGGCTGAGCGAGCTTGGTTAATAAGTGATTTATTACACAACTGAAATTTTTTAATACAGACAGAAGTGTACAGTGAACAGGATTGAGAACGGGATTCTGACTGAGTACCCACTAGGTGTTTCGGTCAGAAAAAAATTCTCAATTTCATTAATGTTGTCATGTCAGTCAAGTTTATTTTCCTCTGTATACAATACATGAATCAGACGCAGGATCACACTTAGAGAATATTGGACCGGCAATGGAGCAACCTGATTGGTTGATTTTAGTTGTTGGCCTCTGATTTCCTTACACTGTAGTTGTGTGATGAAATGGAAAAAAATAATACATTCAAACATGCAGCAATTTTGATTGGACAAAACTGCAATCAGATTGGAAAGAATATGATAGTACTCCTCGGCAGCATGATGTCCATACAAAACAATGGTGTTTGCACTGTAAGGCCAAAAATTGTCAGGACATTCTGTCCAACCAGTTAGGGTTTCTTGCAATGCTGAATAAGGTACCATCATGATGATAGCACTCACCTTATACTCTTCAGCATATACACAACTTCAGCGGGGAGACGAGGCTCATTGACATCAACCTAAACAAGTAATTATTGTGTATGCACATAATTATTTTTTCTGTTTAGTCTGTGCTTTGTGGCCCAAAATCTGCTTAAGGTACTTTTGCAGAGAAGAATAAAATAATGACCACGCTGCCCCTGCCTAAAAAAAATATATTTCTTATTGGAAATGACCAGTGGCTGTAGTCCCCGTATTCATGTTGTTATTCAAAAGGATTGTACAGAATGTGAGCTCATGTCCTATCAAATAAGCCAGGACTTGTGGACTTTTTCAATTCGGTTAGTGAATTTTATCAAACATTAGCCTGATGGGAAAGTAACTGATTTTTAACAATTTTAGCTTTTTTGTTAGCAGGTGAAGGACTGGTCTTAGGCCTCTGAGAAAGTTCTTTGATATACCACACAATGGTATCAACTTACCTAGTTGGGCAACCTACAAATGTAGAAAATCCAAAAAGACCAGTAATGGTACAAAGGATATGGGGCGATGTACTAAAATGGAACTCTCCTAGCACAAATTGTAGACAGTGTGTGGAAAATAATAATGAGAATTTGAATGTCCATCTTACCTTGGCCAAGTCAGCTTCAAGGAATGCAGCTGGAGGCTGTTTGAGTTGCCTTCCTGGCTCATTGTTGTCAAATCTTAAAAGCCTTGAAAAGATAATATGAAATAGGTGCTACATGTATGTGGTACACATTTGCTATAATATTATGTGCACCTTGCTATTATCCATAAGCCTAGTTTTCATATGTCGGAAAAACCCCAGACGATCGGGAATTTCACTGTTTTCTGACTGTCCCAGATTTTTCCGACTAATAAAAATTGGAAATCTTTAATATCTCTGATCGCCAGGGATGGTCGCCTACAAATCGGGAAATACTGGAGTGTTTCTCTTTTCCTGACGTGTCCCAATTATACACTGTATCAAATCTGACTGTTTTCCATGAAATGGACTGGAAGCCTGATCTCTACAGGCATGTAACCACTTACTAAAGAGAAATCTGTTTTCTTAAACAAACTATAAGAGAAAGCAACATGTTTCTTCATCATAGAGAGATTTTATTAACACATTAGCATATGGTCAATTTTTGCCGGGGGGGGGGGGGGGGGAACCATTTACCCCAAAAAACCTCCCAAGTCGTCAAATCTGGGTTACCCCAAATCTGGGGTGAGCTGCAATCACCCCGGCCCGTACACCTATGTATTAACCTGTAGGACCGTAAAATGGTTATGCATACACAGAACATAGGCAAACAAAAATCATGACAACGTTATATATATGCCAGTTTTGGCTGGTCTATAAATTCAAATTCTAGCCAAACAAATGGAATGTTTTCTTAACATTGTAGAGATGCATTGTGTGACTTCATTGGTTTCACTGATCAATAGGCCATTTCCGAGTTCCCTTTTCCCTCTGTTTCAAAACGAGTCTAAGTGCGAAACTATTCATATGGAAATGAGCTTGTTTTGCATGACAATGAAGATGCAGGTAAAACACATTTTCATAAGAATGGGTTTGCACTTAGACTCATTTTGACACTGAGGCAAAAAAGAACTCAGAAATTCATGAAATGGGGAAGTAAACGAAAAATCGAACAAGAAATCAAACAAACATAGCTGAACTATTGGCAAGTTAAATAGAAGGTGAATTCAAATGAAATTGGATTTTCAAGGTCAAATAAATCTCTTATCATTACATATACATGTATACAAGACTTATCATTCTATACATTTCTACATTGTACAGGGAATAATACATAATAAAGGGAAGGAATAATACATGTCATCTGTTAAACTAAAATGATAAGGAAACTTTTAAAAAGGTGCATAGTCTTGACATTTTGATAATAATTATAATGTATGTGGCAGCTGAAGGGTTGTAAGAAAACTCTTAACTTTTCTGTACCAATAAAGGTCGGTCACTGAGTAACTGTTAGTCAACTTATTTTACTTAAAATTATTCATATAATATTTACTTTTATTTGTGAGTTCCCAAAAGACAGAACCTGGAAAATACTTAATACTTTAATGTATTAACAATGAACAATTCAGCAAATACATGTACATGCAGGAAGTAAAATTTGTATCAATAATAAAATTGTTTTTTTCAAAATTATTCCAAAATTTAATCTCTACCATTGCCACAAATTTATAATTATACAAGAATTTACACTAAATTTATTTAAGCAGCTCCTGCTTAAGGTATATGCATGTAAGCTTTTATGTACATATAGAAAACCACTGAGTCAAGTCTGAAAAGCAATTACTACAAAGAATCAATAATTATTTCTCACCTAAATGGCCAAGTAACGCAGTTTCCAAAAATATTAAAATCCAAGCAAGTACTGAAGAGGTCCCACGTGAAATCTGGAATTGATTCCATGGACTTACAGATGCAAGGCTTCCTGTCTATTTTACATGGCTAATAAATGCAGTACAACTGCTCATATCAATTGTAACAGATGATGACACTGTGTTGCTGTGGCAAGGATATCTTACAGTGCGTTCCTAATTTTAAGATTGACAAGAACTGAAGTGCAACACAATGAAGAAGACTGTTTCAAGACTATTGCAGCTCAATTTTTTCTGCATGCAGAGAAATCTGAGAAGCTTATGAGGTATTTGCAGACAGCTGATGGATAGATGATTAATAATTAATTGCATCCATCCTCCATGTTTTGCACATAGAGGCAAGTTTGTTACACAGTTTAGCAGGTGACACATTGTTTACAACTGGTGCATGAATGACAATAATTTGTAAAAACCCCTCCCTAAATCTGACTGCCAGTCAGCCTTATGCATATTGTGTGCTTTAGGAAAGACTTTCTATTTTGCCAAGCTGTGGCACTAAGAACATTACATAACAAATATTAACAACAGTGATGCAATTTTAAATAGCACACAATATTGACCATTTATGGCAAGGCATACATGTATATAAATTATTATTTTAATAAAATTATGATTATGTCTAACAAATTGAATGTAGCAGCTGTTATGTAGTACAGTGTAGTATAAACTCTGAGTAGTTCACACTCAACTTTACACAGTAAAACAAACATTGAATGCTCACGCAGCTGAAATTACGACACTACAACCCTGCATGCAGTGTATATTTGTAGCAATATAAAGTATGTGTCAGGCTCTTGGTGAATGAATTGTACTTGTAACATGGGCTTTTTGTTTAAAAATTTACTAGAGATAACCTCAATCTAATTTCACATTGTTCTAAGTTCAATGAACATGCAAACAAACAAGAAGTTTAATTGATGGTGTGAAAACCATTCACAGGAAATGATTCAGAGAGGTATGTGCAGCATAACATGATGTCAGTACAGTACATACAGGGATGTAAGAGAGCCAAAGTAGAATGGAGCATTACATGTCATTTCAAACAGGATTGCCAGTGATCTTACATCATAATTCAGAGAAATGAATTGACATTGAAGAATTATGAAACTGTATGGATTGATGTACAGTACTGCTCAAAAGTTAGTTAAAAACATGTCTCCACTGGATTCTTGAAACTCAGTTCTCATGTGTTAAAGTTTAATTTGAGATGTGAGAATCAAGGATCAAGTACCCAGTTTTAAGTACTGAGAAAAAAGGTTAAATTCTTCAATGACCTGCTTGTTGATGTGTGTAAAGATTAAGAGAAAAAAAATTACATGTATAAACTACTACGAGTGTTTCTTATAATCAACTTACTCTTTTCCAAAATTAAACATGACTTTCTGTCTTTTTCTGATACTTTTTCTATATCCCTCATCCTGTGGTTGAGAGAGCTGTTTCACCTGCAAAATTAATTAATCTGAATTATAAAAATGTGGCATGTTGGATAGACATGTTTCAAGATTTTATTCATCCTAATGTTAACTTCCCTAGTACTTTTCATTTTTACACTATAGCAATACAGTAATTTCATAAAAGAATATAGCTTAGAAAAACTGAAAAGGCTCACTAACAAGCTCAGCTGGCTTTTCTGGCCTGTGAACCTGTTAATTACAGTAAAATTTCAGCTCATATTTTATTCTTTATTAAATGTCTTCAAGTATATTAGTGAGATGTGTAGAAGTAAAGCCTTTTAAGCCAAAATGGTTCAGAGCGGTTGACTGCATACCTGGACTGTTTGAACTGGAGTCCAGCACGCTAACTGTTAGGCCAGCGTGCCTCCCACAGCGAGATGTTTACATGTACACAAGAAATGTTAACACATGACAAGTGCAATAGGAAGCACAAGGGACAGCAAATTGAACTTCTACAGTGTTCTAAAATTGTGCAACTTCTTTTATAGGTGTATATGTTGTAATTTTGTTGTAAATTTCAGGTCAAAATGATTTTTGTCCACTAGAATTCATTAAAAACTACATCAAATATATATAATGGCATTGATCAATATCTGGAGTCTATGGTAGCACAATAGACCTTTCTCATGCATTTGTTATTCTTTTGTGTTCATGCTAATCTGCTCGCCCAGTCTCGTCAGCGTGTACAAAGAACAAAAGAACTCGAGGTTGGGCGCACACGAAAGAATAACAAATGCATGAGAAAGGTCTATGGCAAGGAAAGTCATTGTCACACTATTAAGAGTCAAATAACACTATGGCAATGCTGTTGTTGTTGTTGAGGATGGTGATGATTATGGTGACACTGACAATGAGGATGATGATGATGATGATGATGATGACGAAGATGGTGATAAATGTAAATGTGCATACATGTAACTCATATGTAACTACCTCATCACAGCAGATGCAATGCTTTAACAATTGATAAACAATTGCTTTTGCTCTAAGATACCTTTTTCTAAGATACCTAGCGAGTCTCAGCTACCTGTTTGTTACGTTTTCTGATAACTGTTTTTATGTTGTACATGAATATTAATAAATAGCGATCAGGACTTTTTTAGTCCCAATGTGTAAAAACACCCTTTATAAGATTAGATCCTCCCTGCTGTGCTGTTTTAATATTAGATTTTGGCCCATGTCAGAAACTGGCAACAAATAATGTCACCTGTTGCATATTTACATGTATAATAAAAGAACTGTCACTGGTTTCCAGACCAAGTTAATTGGACTACACCCTGGCAAGGAACTGAATGGCTGGTTTGCATGCCAATGAGATGCTGTCGGAACTGTCAGGGATGAAAACTGAGCGAAACATGTGCTATGTTTTGTTTAACCATTTTGGTTTGTTTTGCTTTGTATATTTTATCAGCTTATGGAGACAATGCTATCAATCTTGGTTTCAGTTACATTGTACAGTGTCTCCAAGCTGACTATAATTAACATAACAGAATGCAGGGCTCCTTCTGCTTTAATCCAATCTGAACTCTTAACCCTTTTTTTTTTTACCACAAGAGAGAGGGAACAAGAAAGTGAAACCCTTCAGAGAAATAGAAATTTCTGGAATCGTCGATCCATAGTGATGGACGAAAGCTAAGCACTGTGTAATATTGCCAAATAATATTCTTCACCTCCACCACTGCAGGCAATTCATGCGAATACACGCTAATTCATCCAGGCATTCCCCAAGGATACAGATTAGCTCACAAACTGTGCTTAATATTAAAAGCCCAATTTTTGTTTGTTGAAACCGGATTAAAGGGACATGAGCATCAGAGCGAAGAAACAAAATATATACAAACAACAAAAAATAACTATACAAATCTTGCGTTCATTTGTGAACTGCCCTTATCAGGAAAGGAGGAAAATGTACGGGTCTCAGAGTTGAGCAGAAATATAACTTACGACGCCATAATAGCAATTTCTAAACTACTTTATATGTTAATGATATAAGATATAGTCGTCCTAACCTTTCGCATCAATTTTTTCCCGTAAAAGATCATCTTGTCGCGTTTGCGAAACCTTGGCTTTGGGGAAACTGGAGTTTCATCTGGAACCTCAACTACAGTCACAAGCAGAAAACATATAAAAAGCAAGTTAAATATGAAGCAAAGGTACATATCATCGGGAAAGAGCAGATATCGGATGTAAACGTACCTTTTCTTCGGAATTTCTTGACGAAATAGATGGACAGAATGACGGCAGTTATGAACACAATTCCAATGATTAAATTAATCTAAAATGGACAGTAAAAACACAGTCAGTAAATTTCTGGGTAATTATGGTATCCCTCTAATCTGATAACTTACCGAGACCTCCGAAAAAACTTGGATTTCACGTAACTTATCAACGATAAAGTCGGCCGCCATCTTTGCCGCATAAGGCCCAGTTGTTTACTGAGGTGAAGTTAGCTGCTGGCAAGCGACGTGCGCGGGCTCTGCCAGGGCTTGCTTGATTGCCACGTTGTATTTTGCGGGGGATTGTAATTTGAAAGCGCACGTGATAAATAAAAAAGAAATAGATTACCAAAGTAAATGAAACTTTTGAATCCTCTCTATGGTTCAAAACTGAAAATTTTAAATCGCAGTTCGTCAAGAAAGACATGACAGGGGCGGGTAGGGAAGTATTTAAAAACTACTTTTCAAGA
>OX393563.1:14408818-14438818 GCA_947652115.1 Blastomussa wellsi | reverse complement strand
AGTTTACTGGTACAATAAACCATAGCTGATTGACCAATCAGAGCGCGCGCATTGATTTGGTTGTTATATAAAATTAGTTAAATAGCGAGACAAACAAGCCTTAAAGCATAAAGACTGTCCGCATGACACCGTCGATACCCTTCTGCACTAAAGAATAATTAACTGCGGTAATCGGAAATCGTGTTTCGAAGAAAAATGAACTGAGAAAAAAATATTTTATGTCGTATGTATATTTATAAAATAAGTGAGATACTACGCGCTCGCTCATTGGTTGATAGGTGTGTTTAGATGACAGTATGTAAACACGGTTGTAACGTATTAGTTTCGTGCGTATTTAAAAAAAATTATAAAAGCAATAGAGGACCTTTTCTGTGTTTACATAGCCTCATCTTTACCGTGACTCGGGATTTGGGAGAATTCTCGAAAGGTATGCAGACCCGAGACGCAGTCGAGGGTTTGAATAACTTTCGAGAATTCTCCCAAAATCCCCTCGTGTTTAGATGAGGCTATTTAAACACGAAAACGTGATCTATTGTTTCACTATATTATTTTATACAATTTATGTTTTATAGCGTGATTAGCCTCAGGCAATTTGTTTATACTAGAATATTGAGAGCTATAGAAAATATTCATTTATCTATTAGAAACCAAAGCAGTGACGTTTAATTAACTATGACGGGATAATAAAATAACCTGTTGATTAATCCACACATATTGCTTGAATGATCTCGGCCTTTTTGTCGACATGTAGTTGAAAAGACAAGAAATCAATCCAGGACTCCATTCATCTCTAAAATGGTAGGAGCACTAGAAGTATATCGAAGGCGCTGCGTGGCTCAAGAACGTAAAAGGATTCACGAGTCTTCAGAATACATCTACCCTAAGCGAGAGAAAAATAATGGCAAGCCTCCTCCAAGGAGATCATCTTACTCGGTGGACTTTGCTAAAAAGGAAGGGAAGCCGGCAATACCCAGGCCCTGCTCTGTTACAAGACGCAATCGGCCACACCCATCCCAGGTATAGACTGTAACCATCTTTTTTGGAAAATGATATGTCAACTTTTATCTTGAAATTTATCTGAATTTAATTACAAGTTGATTTTATTAGCAATTCCCATATTTTGTCCTTCTCCTTAATCAGGAGTATAGGTTTGAAATGTATTTAGCTGGTCGTATTGTTAAATGCTAATTTTCATTTCTTTTTCAGAATTTTCTGAACTGGAGGATTCCTTCGAAACCGATGCCGGCCCAGAAAAGTAACGAAATGATTAAGGCGTTTTTGAATTTAACAGAATTAGAAACAAAAGAACGATTCTATGACGACTACGTTGGAAGATTTAGTAAGTATATGCCAGTTCCCTGAGTGTAGGGAATGATTACTCATTTAAAATGAAAGTGCCAGACAGTGTAATGTAATGATGTAACATTTGAATGTCAAACAGTCAACAAAGAATCCACGGGAGTGTTGCTATGATGCTCCATAAAACATTTAAAATTATGGAATGGACGAGAAACTAAAAAATAACATAATATTCATACAGCACGATTTCTGTCTGTGCTCATGTAGCAAAACAAAATTCTAGTTTCTTATAAGATAATATTGTTTATGTTGCGCGAGAGTGTGCTCTTTCATTTTCTGGTCAGTGATGAACACAAGCCCCATCCTGGGTTCTACAGGTCTTACGACATCATCATTAGTAACTTTTTCGTGAAGTGATTCAGTGAAATGAGAAAATTTTTACCACATGCAATATCACTGCATTGAAAATTCCACACCAAGAAAATTTCAAATGTTATGCATGGTAACGCTTCAAAGGATTCGCCGCAGCTGACACGTGCGGGTAGACCGGGCTTCCGCATTCAGTGGCCGTCCCAGGGGGAATCTGGGGGAGGGGGTCCGGTCCTGATCCCCTCTCTCTAACCGAATTTTTTGGTTTTACTACTTGTATGACACTGAAATTCTCGTATCGACAGGATCGCTTATTATTAAATATTCAACGGAGTAAAAGTTTGAACCCCCCCCCCCCCCCCCCCTATCAAAAATTCCTGGATCCGCCCATGGCATCGAAGGCCATTAACATGTTTGTGAATTCCCTGCCAGGTTCACTTTATTCCATTTGTTTTTCACACAGATGCACAGAAAAGCAACCATTATAGGGATACCAGTAATTCTGCACCTCATTACTCAACAAGTAAGAAAGTAAATGTTTCAATCGATGAAAATGATCGCTGTTAAATTGGGTTTATCTCAGCGTAAAAACCTGTGACTTTTAATTTTTCATTGTTTTTTTAGGTTTTTCTAGGTTCTTTGTTGTCTTGTTCGTTCTTTGGTTTACGTCACTCGTGAGTTAAATTCCACGGAGACATTTTAATTGGGAGCAGGGTGGAGTGGGGACAGGAGGGGAGCCAAATGGGGAAGCAAAGAGACAGAATTAAAAATCTTACTAAAGAATTCAAAAGCAAGGCTAGGAGATTGAATAAGCTAGTGCACATCAGTAAAGCAGGTTAAAATCTATGAATCTATTGGATGGTTTTAAATCAGTGTAAACATAACTTCCTTCTGCGATCCAGTGTTTTCTGTGTACATAGCATCAAGCTTAATCTAACAAAATATAGATAGCTTTTTCTATATGATTCAATTTCGTAGGACCCAGGTTTCCTAGACGAGTTGCATTTGAAGACAATACCAACGAAGAAGATACTCCTGGTGCTCTACCAACAGTAAGTAGCGTTAATTGTTACTGCACGAATAAAAGGTAGTTGCAAGTTCATAATCTCCCTAATCATTCTAAGCAACATATGGCAGTCTGTGGCCTTTCCCGCCATCAAGCTAAGGAAGCACGGAAAGCCGCAAAACTCTAGAACAAAAATTTATTTTTCAAATCGGCACTCTTACTCCTCACGGTATCAACGAACGCTTTTCATTCAACTAATTTATTCCGTTGTTTTTCACGTTACCAGGCACCAACCAATAAGCGAAGCTACATCTTTCTGTATATAAACCACACACGACTCACAATTCCTTGATTCGCTCCGACGAAGGGCTAACGCTCTCGAATCTCTTTACGGTGGCCAATTCACATTATCAACCCAGTTGATAAAACTAAATTATCTTCATAGCCATCATTACTTTTTTATTGTTCTAGCGGGAAACTTTGTAATCTTGCACCCAGACCTCTCTAGGCCAGACTGACTATCGTGGGATAGTGGGATATGGATACGAAATGAACAATTCATTGAGATAGTATGTAGATTGGTATTTGAAGCTAGTTTCTGATTTTCGCTCCATTTGAGTGAACGTGGTTCGGATTATATCACGTGGTCATTTCCTCTCGGCACACAAGAAACAGGTCCCTTTTCCTTGTTTTTATCTTTTTATTAGATTACCTATGTCTATGGAAACTGACAAAAAGATATTTTTTTCAGTGCATTATTCCACCGTTATGCATGTCAAAAGACGCAAGGCGGAAGTACGATACTTTAGTTGCCAAAAACTCCTCTAGAGGTACGTCGACAATACTGCTAATGGAATGTTCCATCTTAGATAATAAGAAATCTATACCAAGAAGAAGTTCTATTATATAAATTAAAATTAGTAAGCCTAATTATGGATTATTTTGATTGGTTCCTGCCTATGATCTATTAAAGGACACTCGCACTGATGACATGTGACGTTTATAGTTTGCTTCTTTATTCTTTATGCTGTGCGTCTGTTCAGTAATAGAGCACAGAAGACGTCAAAATGTGGTAAGAACATCAGTGACACACTGGGCTATCGCCTCGTGTGCCACTTTTTTGTTCTTGCCAAATTTTGACGTCACCAGTGATCTATAACTGAACAGACGCACGGCAACATGGAATCTCTTTGTTAAATATACGCATAATTTGATAATAACAGTCACATGAAAACTTCTTTAATAGCTTCACTGTAATTTTACACTGGAAATATTTTCCCATCCGTTTAGTTAAGGTATTAAGCATAAGAAACTTGATTTATTATGATTGATTTCTATCTTTTCTGCAGCTTCTCGTTCAATTAAGAAAATATTTCCAACAATTTAAATGCAATTTCGATGTTTATCTGTTTTCTTCAGAGAGGATGATCATTGAAAGTTGTTTAGACGCTGGGGACCGCGGATATTTAGGAAAGGTATATTAGACAATGATATGCTTATAGTCCTGATATTAATAGGGGTCGATATGAACCCGTGGGTTATAAATCCAATTTTCCAGCCTATTTTGGTCAAACCTCTGTTCCACATTGACGCAAATCCCATTTTTCAAAGAAAGATAAAAAAAAACATATTCCACCCTTCAGGCCCTTGTATAAATAACAACAATATAGTATTGAATGTTCTTAGAGTACCAACTATGCAATTAACAACTTACAGTTATTATTGAGAGATATAATTTGGTTTTATCAACTGGGTTGATAATGTGAATTGGCGACCGTAAAGAGATTCGAAATCTGACGTTTCGAGCGTTAGCCCATCGTCGGAGCGAATCGAGGAATTGAACAACACACGACCCACAATTCCTGGATTCGCTCCGACGAAGGGCTAACGCTCGAAACGTCAGCTCTAACACTATTTCATGTTCCTTGCTTTTTAGAGCTTGAAAAACGCAATTCAAGCTGAAGCAATTCCCGCCATTCACCAGTGGCTTAAATCTCAGAATGCATCAGGTAATTCTCGTTTTGTGGTTAGTTTCCACTACGTGCACACACACATCCTTGCAGTTCTTGCTATTAAAAAATCAAGCAAGACAATGAACCTATCAGGGCAACGCGGGAAAACGCGCGTACAAGTCACGTGACTGCAATGGTCTTGCTCCGATCTTGATGGGTTCAAGAAAGAGAATTATGAGTTTGGATATGAGCATTTGAGGTGTCAAGACGAAGACAGACAATAAACCAAATCAGTGAGCCTTTCGCTGATACTGATTAAGATCAATGCCATGCTATCATTAGTAACCACGCCTTTCGAAATAAACGATGGCACACCTGCTCATATTAAAAGAGATTTCTTGAAACATAAAATGGTAAAAGCGAAAGATAAAATCCAACGTTTCGGAGATGTTATCACTCCATTATCAAGGAAAGTGTATCAGATCATGCAAACTACAGCATTTCAGCGCGAAGAATTAACATACCAGATAGGTGCGAAGATTATGAAAATACTTTCTCACGATAATGGAGTCATGATTACTCCAAAACGTCGGATTTTATCGTCCGTTTTTACCGTTTTATACCTGCTCAGTGGCGGATTCAGCGGGAAGGTCCGGGGTGTCCGTATCCCCCTTCCCTAACAAAATTTTGTTTTACGCTGCCGGAAATTCTCTCGTCGAAAGGATCGCCTATTACTCCACTTTGGACCCCCCCTCCCCTACTGGAGTAACAGGACTAGATGAAAACAATAATTGTAACTTATTTCGTGATATGCATTCACCACACTGCGTTGCTTGCAGTTAGATCACAATTTATTGAAATCGCAATTTATGGGAAATAAATTCTAATTAATGAACAAATCTTGTCTGAGCCTTGAACTTTGTACAGTGATTCCCTCACATGACCTCACGTGAGAACCACGTGAGAACCTCCATCCAACTAACCAATCAAGTGGCACCGTGTCATCTTGTTATGTGCATGCTTTATACGTTCGTTGTCTTTTGCTTCAACTCAAGGAACGCGGCAAAATATTTCTTGAAGCAGTAGTTCTTGTTTTTCGTTAATACCGGGATTTTCCCAGCGGCCTAAAAAGTCAGCCCATGTACTCCTGGAGTATTTTGCTAAGAAAATCCTATTGCCCAGTGTGTGCACAGACCGAATGGAGAGGAGGGAGTTGGGCCTCCTCTCGAATTTGTTGGTTAGGACAATACGTTTATTAGTAATACGATTAAGAAAGTCACCTTTTATAATATCTGTCGGGGGTTTGGTGGATCAACATGGTTGAGTAGTTAGAGGTGTGCTGGCCAACCATCTGTTCCAGGTTCAGTATTGGGTGGTGAAGTACAAATTTTCTTTTTCTTTCAGTAGAAAAAATTTCGGTGTGGCTAAATTGGAATCGAACGTTTACGAAACGTACACGTGCCTCGCAGAGTATTAAAATTCAGAAGGTCTCTGGGATGGCAGAAGAAAAAGTCGCATATGCTCGTCTATGCCAATTTCTGATTGTCGTTTAGGATTTTACTTAATCGTGTTTGAAACGTGTACAGGCAATTCATGTTATTACCATTTGTACCTTTCCTTTTCAGATCGTAATGTTGCATTCGGGTTTTTAAACAATCTCAGCAAAAGCACAGCTTCAAATCGAGATCAATCACCCCTTAGTTTTGCCAAGAACACCTCGGCAGAGATTTCCAAGTAAGTTTAAAATAATCCGAATATAGATCAAATACGCTTTGTCATTGAAACCATAGCAATTAACTGAATGCTTTTTTTAAGATGAATATACACCTTATTCCAAACTGGCTACCATCTTAACGTTCTTTTGTTGGTTTTCAAATTAGCCCTTATTGCCTCGATTTTAAGCTCAAAAATCAAAAGAATATTTTATCTTGAAAGAGGCAGCAAGGGCCAATTTGCAGGTGCATCAACCAGCGGCCATTTTGTAATAAGGTGTATATATATATAGTCTTCATAGAAAAGAATTAAAAGGTTTTTCAGCATTTTCCAGCTATTATGAAACTACCACTCTTTATCGGCTGATGTTACAGCAATGATATCAAACAAATATCGTATCGTTGATCACGATGTAACAATTTTCTTGACATTTATAATTATTGACCATTGCAACAGTATAACCAGATCGAAACAGTCCAAATTTTAGAGCGGGTAAGTTTCTAAAGAAACTGTGGTGCTGCGTTGGTGGGAAGTATAACAATATAATTTGGTTTTATCAACTGGGTTGATAATGTAAATTGGCCACCGTAAAGAGATTCGAGAGCGTTAGCCCTTCGTCGGAGCGAATCAAGGAATTGTGGGTCGTGTTTGGTTTATAGCCTTTACTGCTGAAAAAGGATCGATTTCCGCCGCTCTCTCGAGTCCGGTCTTCGTTCCTCCCCTAGAAGAGACTGGCGGAAATCAACAATGACAATCTCACGCGTCCAGCCGTGTGTTCGGGGAGGAGCGCGGGCTCCGGTTCCCGAACAGCGGCTGGTAATCGAGCCTACTGCTGATAACGCGAAAACGAGATCGAAGAGCCCGGCCCCATATCACATGATCAGCATGTCATGATACCAATTTTTTCAAAATTAAAATTGAGCCACCTCAATTTTTTTAAACTTAAACGTGGCGCTGGACCCATCTGACAATTTCTTTAAAACTGGAAATTACTGGCTGTAATTTAACTCCATACACTGATTTACTTTGCCCAGCTCAATATGTTTCTCTATTGTGATTCTCCTGGCCAATAACCTTTTTCCGTTGGCAAAAAATAATGGCGGCAGCCATATTTTCACAGGGTCAATACTGAACCACATCATGGGAAGCCACTAAGCTGTTGACTTTTTCTTTTCCAGAGCTGCACGAGATACCATTATTGATGAAGTTCGCCAGGTGCTGCCAAAAGATGTCAGCGCCAAAGAACGACGGCAGCCACACTACACACTTCCGAGGAGTAAACAATTCCGGCTACCAAAGTGTCCTCCGAGAGGCTTCGTTATGAATAAGGGGGCGGTGTTCATGCAACCTCACCGCTGCCTTCCAGGGCATTTTGAAATTCATCCTGAGTTCCAAGTAGCTGTCAAGAAATAACTTATTCGTTACTTGCCCTCGTCACACCAGCACCAAAGAGGACTTGGTTTATATATGCTCAGATACATTTGAAGCATTTGAGATCCTACTTATAAATTTGGGCAGCGCATTTGCTGTAAGAATTTCACTCTGTTGTGAGTTTTTTTTGTAACTAGTATCATCGATTCATAAAAAGCACAGATTCACCCCTATATACGTTTTGAATGTGTGCATTAAATTGTATTAAATATACCTTTGATTATTTGACAATGTTAACGTGTTCCTCTTCCTCATTTACAAGATTTTATGCAATTTGAGTATCCTTATTTGAATACTTCGCATTCGGACATTGTGTAATATTTTTCGGGCAATAAGGCCACATGCCCGAATAAATTGCACTATATATGTCCGAATGCGGAGCATTCAAATAGGAATACAAGCGTACTCAAAATTGCATGAATCTTGCATACACAGAGTGATCTCCATCACTAGTCTATTCTATCTAGTGAAGTATCCTTTACGTTTCGTTGTCCGGAAATGTTTATTATTTAATTCGTCCATAATACTGCTCACAATACATAATGTTTTTACCATAACTGCAGAAATTCTCGCCCGCTCATTGGCTAATTCTTATGTTTAAAACATACACATAAAACATTAGTATGTTTATTAAATTTGCCTGTCATTGGGCAAACGCAGAGACGTAGCACACTTTCGAAAATCTTATATACTTTCAGGGATTTTTGAAGACCCACCAATGACTTCCCTTTACTCCACTCACGCTCACATTTCACAATCTGACCAAGGCTTTTTCGTGTGGTGTGATTCATTTTTCAACCCAATCTAACCCAATCGATTCACGATTCGATTCGATTCGTACTCAGTCCTCTGTTCGTTTACAAATTGGCTAATACAGACCATATCGACAACAATGAATGACAACAAAGCCATTCATTCTATTCTGTCCTATCTTTTATTAAAGGGACGGAGCTCGCTGAGCGAACGTTTACAATAAGATTCATGTCGTGGGGATCACTAGCGTCGAAGGGGGAGGGAAGGGGCACGGTAATGGTAATGGATTTGTATAGCGCATTTTCCATGTACATTTCCATACAGGGGTGAGATCGGACGTCAGCATGAAAAGGCGCCCATGGCAGCCGCTATCACTCCATTCATGATCTCACCCCACCCACCCAAAGGTAGGTAGGTAGAGGAACGCTAACGGGAACTCTGGGGTTATTTCATACAGTTTGTTTTTATTCAATGCTTCAATAACTTTTGCTGCTGTTTCTATTTCTACTGATTTCTAATGTATGCTGTCTTGAATGGACTGAGAAGTGTTGGTCCACCTGGAGTAGCCCCTTCATGGGTATAGTGCTGCATCAAAAAACACGTGTGAAGAACTAAACCAATCAGATTGCAGTATTTGGCCGAGCGCGCTGAATGAAAGAAAGCGGCGCGAAGTTTTCATGTATTCTTCTTTTGAACAACAAAATGTCGACCAGGGTTTTTCAGAATATTCAATGCGCCAAAAGACAAGTCTGAACTTTACAGAAGAGCTCAAGCAAAGAAATGTAGCTTGGAAATAACGTGGTAAGTGCGAGTACTAGTGCGGTGTTCGGTGTGAGTTTCAAAATCGAATATTAAATAGAATCGAGTAACTTCGGGCTTGCTCCTGTCCTGCTGCGAGCCAAATAACTGAATGAATACATATATTAAAGCTTAACATATCTTAATTACTTTGTCTGTTTCAGTTTCATTTTATTATTCACAGAAACCATACGTTCAATTTCACGGCAAGGCATGCTGAGGAACAGATTTCTATCGAATTCAACAATGATGCATGGCAAACTTTGTTCGATTCTCTTGTATCAGGAGTTCAGTGCAAGATAGGTTTGTTGATGAATGGTCGATTTATATGATAATTTTTATTAATCAACTTATCCTGTTCATTGCTGTTTAAGATATTAGGCTGATATTTCGCCGATTGTGGCTATCGAAATACACCGATTGCAAATATGGCGGCGGTCGCTCCAAAGCGAGGCTATTCGGTAGTAACCGTTGCTAAGGGCCCATTACGTTTGTTTTCAAATATTGCCTTCCCGTCTGTTAGAGCTTCCGAAGTCCGACTCCCAGTGTTTTCTCTTCTGAGTTGAGAAATTTGGAAAAAATCCGATCCAAGTAAGGCCATTCTTTACTTTCGAAGAGTTTTCAGTTTAGAAATTACGCACTGAATCCTTTTTTGTCGCGCTAGTGGCAAACGCCCGATTTCTTCGTATCGGTTGCGTACAGAATACGTTCAGTATATAAACACAAGCGTTGTTTTTCAATTCTTTGCATTTGACGCTCTATTTAAGCTGTAAATCTGAAAACCGCGTTCTTCAATATATAAAAGTTGGGCTGAATAAGTTTTAGTAAGTTATTTTCCAGCGTTAGAACATGCCTGATAACTGTTGCGTGCCAAAGTGTTGTAAGAGCGGATATCGAGTAGGGGCGGACGGAGAAAAGATCACATACCACAGCTTTCCAACGACAGAACCAGAAAGACTAAAGGTATTTTTTTGCGATCTCTATTAATTTAATACACTTGCTGTTACATAAATTGTGGTAATTTTGTTTCATTTGTCTTATTTCCTAGGCTTGGCTTGTAAAGATTAAACGAGATGTATCCACAACATTCCAAATCACCAAGCGAACTAAGATCTGCTCGTTGCATTTCAAGCCAGCTGATTTTCGGAAAGGTTTATTTTTTTTAGCAGGTCGCCGAAGTTTAAAACCTGATGCCGTTCCCTCAAATTTTCACTGGTCTGCACCATCTCCTAAGAGGAAATCACCACGTAAGCGGTCACAACCTCCATCTTCATCGGCCGAAATGCCATCCTTCAGTAGCGTGAGTGAAGCAGACAGCGATACTTCCGCTCCGGATGAAATCGACAATTTACTCGCGCGCATTGCCAAGATTCGAGCGAATTAGCATCCTGTTCACTGATTCTTAGAGAATCATAAAATTGCTGATGTTCCGAAGTGCACTGTGTGACAATAAACAGGGGAAGATATAAAGATACTGGGAATGAACGATAATTTGTGATAGGTACAGTGTTCCTGTCACATTGCTTGGACAAATCAACATTGCATGTAACTTTGAAATTTCCTTCAGTGGGTGCCATTTGATAGCTAAGATATCCTCCCAAGGGTGCAGGGCCAACTCTAGTGGGTACACTTTTACCCCCAGTATTCATGTACAAACTAAGCCCAAAGTTCTTGTTGATGTTTTGCAAATGGGCTTTGAAACTTTCAATCTCTATGTCACTTGGAGCTGCCTTAACTGCAGGATACAATGAGCAGGCAATACCAGGTGAGGACTGTACAGAAGTGCTTCCCCCAGCTGTTGTGCCTAGTTTGGGTTTTTTAAAGACCATATCCATCAATGGTTCTGATGAGATGCTCTTCCCTCTAGGCTTGTGCCACTGCTGGGGAAGGGAGGTGCACACCAAATCATCTGGGACTGATTTAGTTTTAGTCAAGTAATAGTGCGAAACAAGATACATTAGGCCTACCGCATGATTACAAAAACCAAGAGATCCAGCCACACAGGTGCAAGATGATGCCAGGACATCAAAAGGTTGTTCAGTAGAAATTGCTAATCTGATTTTATGTGGGGATTCACTTTTTCGAAGGCTTCTATAGCAGCGGGCCCTGAAGTAAAAGGTTTTGCTTTCTTTGTGGTGATTGACTAAAACATTATGGAGATACCCTTCAATAAAAAAATTGACGCCACGCTCAAACGGTTTCATGACCATGTAGTCAGGGGAATGCTGAATGTTCTTTCCAGAGTTTCTAATATACTTGACAATAGAATTGAAAGTGAAGGGGGGAAGGCCGTCCAGCATTTTGTCCATATCTTTCTCTTGGGGACAGAACCGAAATTTTTCTTCATTATCTCTAACAAGATCCGAATCACGCTTGCTGGTTTGAACAGGCGAAACACTTACAGCTTGCGCTTGATCGCCATTATCGTTTTCCCGATCGCCTGTTGCCACTGCTGGGGAATTTTTTAAGACTGCTTTTACTCTAAGAATGGAAGTGAATAAAGGACGCTTAATTAAACTAGTAGTCAGACGGACAGAGACAATGAAACAAACGTAAAATAAATGACTTGAAAATTTATTGATTACCATCAGTCTCAATAATGCTTACTTTGCGACTAGCTGTGCCTTCACTTTTAATCCTTTGAGACTCACATTTCTACTGCGAAGAAGCTGTTTAAGTTCGTTTACATGCCAGTTCTCCACTGGTCTCTCCATGCTTAGTTAGGAAACAAAAAACACACAGTAAAAGTCAATGAGGCATTTCAATAAACGTCGCCATTGTGTTGTCGCCGCGAGCTCAAATATGCATAACAATACAAATGCAAACGCTACTTTTATAATAGTACTGACCTTTACAACTCCTCGCAGACGTAATTTGGCAATATTTCTACGAATATCTCTTTCAGAATGTGATTTTCTTTCCGTGTAGAAGCTGTAAAAAGTTCTAAAACGTTTACAAATCGACTCGCCTTTGCAAAAGAAAACAGAAAGCGAAGCCGCCTTAGCAACGGTTACTACCGAAAAGCCTCGCTTTGGTGCGATCGCCGCCATATTTGCAATCGGAGTATTATCTGACCTGTTATACCAACGGAATTTAAAATTGCGAATTCTATTGCTGGCTTGCAAGTGACGTCATGGAGGCCATGTTGGTGGTCAAGAACAATAGCACTTCTCTCCCATGGGAACTAAATTCTATTTTTATGTAAATCCTTCGAAGAAAATGTCTATTGTTTGGACCCCCAACATGGCCGCCCTGTCACGTGGTTGAAACCCAAGAATTGAAATTCCAGGTGAAGTTTTTGTCAAACTTTCATATTCGAATTATTTTCGCTTTCAAGATAATGTTTTGCAAAATGCATATTCGAATTTTAAAGCCTAAAGGCTGCATGTTCTTTTTATAGGTCCATACAACACCACTACATGTGCAGATTCCCATTAATTAAAAAAACTTATTCGTCATAAACGTTTGTGACCTCATAACTTTTAAAGTATTGCGCATTTCAAAAAACAGATATGAAAGATTTTGCATATGAATGCACTCTATCCATTGGCTTTGTTTTCATTCGAGAAAGATTATTTAAGCTGTGAGTTTTTAGCGGTGTTGTGTTTTGGTCACATGACCTTCCAAATATGGTCAAAGCTGCCAAGAGTGAAAGCAGCCTCCAATAGAACAAGCATGGCAAACAAACCAATCCCAGGATTTAAAGGGAACCCAAGATGTGATGGTTAGAAGTCATCTATAGCAACCGTTTTGTAGTTAGAGTTCTCCCCCTTAAATACAAAACATACAATACTATACTTTCGTATGCTATGTATACATCAATTACATCAAAAAACCAGGGTAGTGTCAATTTATACATGGCTTCATGGCCTTTCTACGGTTTTATTACAGATACTACAGATATTACAGATGATAACAGTGCATTACCGGATTACATCTACATCACATAAAATCTACAAAAAAATAAAATCTGAATAAAGAATGAATGATATGCAAACGCCAAGAGCTTAAACAAGAATTGAAGTTCCGGTATAATAGGGGTCTAGCCTGGCCATTCTCATGCCAAGTTGTCGGTTCCGTCCTCGCGTTCCGGTTTACAATAGCCGATACGTACAAAAGACCGAACAATACACAACAGCTAACCAGTGACTCCTGAACAAAGAAAGAACAGTGGTTATTCCCTTGTGCACTGGTACTGTTACTACACGAGGACAGAACCAAGTTGTCAGTCAACCATCAAAGCGTAAACAACTGACAAACAAGCCGCGCTTTTGACGACAGTTACCGAGAAAATCCGCTTCATTTTTATTGTCAATTTTGAAGAAAACATTAGAAAGCTATATCTTATTTTAGTCCAGAATATCTATAGGTTTCATTCATAGAGGGCTGTCCTCTGGAACGCTGTAGGACGATCAAATGGATCGATACTAGAGTGCACCGGCGTGAAATATTTTTTGAAAAATGTTAATTTTCGCGCTTTTAAGGATTTTGGATAGGGGCTTCATATAAGGCAAATTTTAACGTCATGCTAACAGAGTTTCTCCGCGGTGTTTCCCTCATGACATTGCACATGACGTACTTTGTCTGCGTAATAGTAATCGATAATAACCCGAAATTTCTTCGTGATCCGAAGTGGTCGCCGTTAATAATCGGAACCAATCGAATGTGCGATCGTAAGGACAACAGACAACAATTGTGCCGAACGATGTGCTTTCAACGAAGCAGCACAGACTGTTTGAGCTTAAATGTATATCTTTAATGTGGTGAATAATCTTCGTCGAGTTTTAGGACCAAGCACTACCAAAATTACTTCGTTGGAATTTCAGATCATTAAGCCTATTCACACAGGCCTGTTTGTATATTGGATTTAGTTTGAACCAGAATTGTACATGCAATGCATTTTAACGCCGCGCATCTAACAATTGAGGCCCTTAGCTGACTTGTTTTGGATACATTGTGATTTATAAAAGGTGTCCCACTGAATGGGGCACATTTGCGGCCATGGTTATGCTGCATTTAGTATAGATAGCCTTATCAATAGCAACTGGCTTAACGTCATGACAAGCTAGGATATTACAATCTTTTTACACTGTTTGCTGTTCACTTACAAAAAAAGCATACTGTTCTTGGGTATATTTGCATTTTTCTGATCCCGACTACAACACTTAGAGCGAGAAATCCAGAAGGGGGAACCAACCAATCAGCTTAGATTGGATAATAACTTAACGAAAAAAATCCGAATGATAATTAAAAGTGGTCATACTTTTGGGATTCAGGCTGTAAATGTAATAATCTGTCATTCTTTTGAAAACACGTTTTCGCGGTCTGTTCACCGTCCTCAACATTATGAATAGTATGCCGGCATACCGGCATAAATTCCGAAATTGACCGAACACTTCAAGTGCTGGTCTAGATCTGTTCGAAAGGTATTAGAGGAGATTGCGAGGATGGAAAACGATTCAGAAACTGATTATTCAGGCAGTGGAGGTAATAATTCCCGTCCTGAAACTATTGTCGTCATAAACTGTGTTCTGAATGCTCTACTGATTATCGTATGCATCACTGGCAATGGTCTGGTGGTAACCGCCATAATAAGAACTCCTTCGCTTCGATCGCCATCCACAATTCTGCTCTGCAGTCTGGCTGTTTCACACCATATAGTTGGGATTATTGTACATCCACTTTACATTGTTTCTCAGCTAACCGAAATTTCCACGTGCGTTCCAGGCACTCACAATAATGACCTTTTCTGGAACTGGTGTGTCGCTATTATAATGACAGCTATAAGTGTGGATCGGTTATTGGCTCTTCATTATCACATGCGATATCCGAATTTAATGACTTCACTTCGCGCAATGTATATATCGGCTGTTCTTTGGCCCATAAGCTTCATGTCATCATTGCTGTCAACGTTTTGGAAACTGAATGTCTATTATTCTACTGCAGCCATTAGTATTGTTATTTGTTTGCTAGTTTCCACTGGTTGTTACATCCGTATATATCGGATTGTTCGACTTCACCAGTTACAAATTCACACTCAACAACAGGCAGTGGAAAATTACCAAATAATGCAGCAATCTGCAAACAGTGCAAGAACACTTTCATATATTACATCGTTATCAGATGCTGGGTTATACACCACTGTTTATAGCAATGTCAGTTTTATTTATTTCCCGTAATCAATGGACAACCATGTGGACCCTAACCGATACTATAGCATTTATGAACTCCTCCATCAATCCATTTTTGTATTGCCTTCGCGAGCTTCGAGTGGCAGTTATTAAGACGGCAAGGCAGATTTTATGCAAACAAACCTTGGAAAAGCCACTAAATTACTCTAGAGATTTTGGTTTTATAGCCACCAATTGGATGCTAAATTTGCTTTCATTTAAGTCCTTTAATAATATACTGACTCAAAACAGTCTCCAGGTCTTGCAGAAACTCATGAAATTCTACATTATGACGACGTTTATGACAATTGCGTCATTATGACATGATAACGGAAAGTTATTGCAGATGTACAACTAAGAAAAAGAAACAATAAATCAAAGTAAAAAAAGAAGAAGAATTTAATTTTACAACAGACAAAACTAACATAACAACGATTCGGTGTTGTCACGATGGCATTATGCATGGAAACAGTTTATAGATGCGTCATGATGATGTCACGCTAGACATGCTTATGACGTTTGGCAACAACATTACGATGACACCAAAACATCGATCACCCATTGACAGCACTACAAAAACAAAAACAAAAGATGAGACAAAAGTATGTTTGCAACAGATAAAATATAAAGAAAACTTGACATTAGTCAAACTGCGGTGACTTTAAAGTGCCAATGTGCGTCAATTGAACTTTAAACATCGACCATAAAGATTAAGTCTCCGGTTTATTATACCCACGCGTTGTTTTCGGCTGATACATAAATACGAAAACGAGTTGGAAAGAACTCAAGAAAGTTCCTGAGCCCTTGAAACAGGCAAGGGTTTACACAAGACTAAAAGTAATTTCCTAAACTTCACATACCACTAGTGTTTGAATCAGGTTGAATCAGGTCTTCAATTTCTTTTATAAAAGAAGTCGATAAAATTGCTTTACCATGACGTCAAAACCGTGCTAACATAGCCTTGGCGATGGCGAGTGCTTGTCGGTGACGTCACACGGCGATAGTGCCTAGACTCCTGTGAGCCAAAAAACGTTTTTATAGGGATTGGGATTGATTATATGGATTGGGATTGCGTTTTTATAGGGATTGTCATAGGGATTGGGCTGGAAATTTAATATACTACAGCTAAGACGGGTGCACTGAAGTTACACTGGTCAAGTTTGTATTGCGCCATTAAGACTATCAACGATTTAGTATATTCTCAGCTCCGACTATTGCATTTCTAGCTTTTTGATTGGCTAAAAAACTCCGACTATGAGCCAATAGTCGGAGTTTTACGTCATATGGAAAATAGTGCGCCAGGTTTTTAACTTCAGCCCTCTATAATGGCCGACACTGGCAGGTTTCAGGAGCTGTCTCCTACAAAAATTCAAGAGATATGGTTTGAGAATTCCATTCGCCCTTGTTGGATATGAAGTGATTATAACCAACTCGCGCTACGCGCTCGTTGGTTATTTTATCACTTCATATCCAACGGGGGAATAATTGCTCATGGAATAATTGTTATTTAATCAACAAATAAGTGCTGTATTTTGATATATAAATCAAGTTCCGTGTTTATGTTAGCACAATATTCTTGATGACGAAACGTAAACCCTTGTTCATTCACTGGCAAGACAGCTATTATTACTCCAGTGATGCGGAGCTCTTTGCGTTTTCTGCATTTTATTAATCCAGCTCGTTGACTTACGTCAAAGTTGTGTAATGGTTTCCACTGTGTAAACAATGGAATAAATGATCCGAAAAACTGTTAAAATATAAACAGTCTGAGAATTATTCCACTTTAACGAAAAAAACATTTTTAACCTTCAAACAACTTGTTTTGATGGTATTTTTCTGTGCAGGTGTTTAGAGTCATGATCATATTACAGAACTCATTTTTACGGTTTATGTGATTTATCTGAGTCCAGTCTCTCTGAAAATTACTTCATGTTGACGTTTAGCGCGCTTCCTTTTGGTGCGTGACGGATTCTCTTTACTCCTCTTTCACAATTGAAAGTAACTTAACGATGCAGCAGAAAAACCTCCCTCGTTATTCTATAGTTTAAACGAAACCGTTGGTAGCTTTTTTATCGTCGTAATTTGTATTTTAGCTCCTTTAAACACTTTTACAAATTTACTCTCAATTCAAAACGTAAAGCAGCTTCCAACTTACAATCATACCTCCTTTGTAATTAAGCCTTCCATCCGCAGCTTGCCGGATAAATCAATAGTTCTACTATTTGCATCACTTTTTGCTGGCACGCTGGACAAGTCCAATTTGCCTGTGCCCATTTCATTTTCGCTTTCGTTTTCTTCATTGTTTGCGACGAATCGAAACCAGTGATTCAAATCGAGAATGACATGTTTTTGTATTTTGTAACAGAGGAAGTAAAGGTTGCTTGTTAGTTCGTTGAAGGCCACCATCACACCACCAACTCACGCCACAAAGGGGGGTTTTTCAGGGAAGACATTCAATCAACCTATCCTAACCAGTTGTATTAATCCTCAGTTTCTTTATTTGGAACTGTGCAGGTTGATCGCTGTTCAGCCGTGAAGCCAACAACTCACGCCACAATGCCGGTGTATTTTAGATAAGAAGTTCAAGGCCAAAGATTACTTGTTTTCTTCCTGTTTTCAGCGATTCAAGTGTGCGTGGGATGTTTTGTTTACTCTTGCAGTTGTTGCAGCGAAATTCAGGTTCAGTTCAACACAGCCTTGTCTTAAAAGGTCTTCTAAAATCGCAAAATTGATGATTTCGTACTCGCTTCGAACACTTCAGTTTATGGTACGGGCAATAACCTAATATAACGGGACTTGGCAATAAAAATTAGAAAGGGTGCGTAGGTGCTTATTGAAGACGTAACATGATTAAAGTTATTTCCAAGGACTCATTAGAATGGCTATTTGGTTTATAAATGTGGCGTTTCATTTAACCGCCGGGGAAACCCCTAAAAGTCTTTATTAGATCACTTGGTTCGTCTGAGTCCGCCAGTGCTTAGATGCGTACTTCCGCTTAGAATACCCGACGTTGCTACTTGTACAATTACAACTAAAAAAATTTTCATGAACTTGAACTTCCCAGTCATAGAGAGGTATTGTGATCTTCTTTCGTTTTGCCAAAGGCTCCAGCTTTTTTAAAATAATTTTAGAGAAATTTGGAAGCAATTGCAAATTGCGCGAGTGTTGATGGTTTCAATGTAAGGGACCTGAGCAATTTGTGTAATCCAGTGCGGAGTTTTTTCGTGGTCTCTATAGTTACAGGACAGTAAAAAAAACGTGCTGACATAGTAAATAATAGTAAAGCAATGATTCGAAAATAATGAAAATATATATAAAAGGGAATCGAAACATAAAGGTCTACACCAATATCAGATGGACGCTATAAATTGGCCCGATGATGTGGTTTGTGCTGTTAACAGTTAGGCCGAGCAGCAACATCGATTGAAAGGGATCAATCTACAAGGAGCAGACTGAAACAGTCGTCAAGTTTAATGATGTTCAAGGCTTTTCAGTTGGTTAGTTATCTTGTTCCCGATGTGGCTTACTCAATCATCTTATGCAAACGCACATAGAATTCTTCCTTTTTTGGTCGGAAGAACGAAACATACGAGTTGATACGAAACGGGAAATTTATATTTGTCTAAAACGGTAAATTAAACTTGTTTATGTCGAGCTTTTTATTCACGTGAAGCAAAACAAACTTGAATAAGATCTCCTTCTTTTGGTACTAAGGGTAAACCGTTGTTGATGTATTAATTATATTCCTAATTTACTAGCGTTCTTTTTTATTCACACTTATAGAAAATGAGATAAAAATAAATGAAGTAACAGCTTTCAGGCAATTTTTGATACACAGGAATGCCAATTTCTTGTTGTTGCAAAATAGACTGAAAAAGTAGGACAGCACACTAAGTTTTGAGTTTTGCGTTTCTCTGGACACAAGACGTTGAGTATGCACTTTCTGTAAACAAATTAAGTAAGACCTAAGTGCCCGTAAAATAATTTTCAATATCACGTCATTCAAATTTCCCAGGTTGCTTGGGGGCTCTATCTCATCTCCGCCAGTATGTCTTTGAAAAGAGAGCGTCGAATTCGAAATTGGAGAGGTTTAGCAACCTGTCTTCAGATTGGTGTGCCACAACAAACAAACATTTCATCCAACGCCGTTCTCCGCTTCATTCACCGCCATCAATACATGATCGTGCCTCAGTCGAATCCGCCGACGTCACATCACATCCTACCAACGTTAAAAGCAGCAAACAGGAACATAAGAGACGTCGATGCGTCAACCACGCGGCGTACGTACAGACCCAGATGCCCATACAAGTATCAGGTCATCGACTACGTGGAAACTGTTCCAAGGTATTTGAGCAAGGCAATCTGTGAAGATTGTGGCAGTCATTGCAAGCCAGTGTTGTACACGCACAAGCTGTTGTTTAGGAAATGCAAGAACTTTTGGATGTGGACGCATAAAACATTAGCAGTGGCCTTTGTATCCGTAGTGGATAACTAATCATTGAGGCGTCATTTATTGTACCAAGAGGGACTGTTTTTGTTTTGTTATATTATTGGCTTTTTAGTATAACTTTGCAAGATTTGAGATTTTGCAGTGCCTTCCAGGTTTTTCGCGATTTCAGGTCGGAACTCCCTTGCATGTACTTCACTCTGTTGAACACTTCAATTTGACCCCCGATTTCTGGAACTCATCGATTTTTCAAACCAGCTTTCATTTCCGACGGCAATAATAAATAAATCTGGATTCTACTGTATTTTAGATATAACGTCTATAAGAAAAGCATTTTTAAATTTGATCAAATTTTGTTATAATACCAATAGTTTCAAAATGTTCAAGTTGCGTTTTCAATCTATAAGTTTTCTCCAAAAAGTTTCGATGACAAAGCTGCAACATTGAAGACAACACTTGCTTTATTAGTATTGGTAATCAAATGGTGACGAGTGAAATTAGGAAATAATTTTACGCGCGTTTTGTCACAATTCTTATAATTTCCCGAGCCCAAGTGAAATTATTTCCTAATTTCCCGAGTATAGGATTTGACTACTTTTAATATCATAGGTGACAAATTACGCTCACAATCGTGGGTTTTTTACTTGTTTGTTGTATCGAGAAATTTCGCGCCAAACGTTGCAATTTACAATGTTTTTATACATGTGAAATTACAAATTAACGCTGAAATTTCGCCCCAAAATTAAAGAGTAATTTGTCACCCATGATATTACTCTTATAATTGTAACGCAACCTAAGTGGTGTAAAAATCCGGACACTAACATAGTAGACACATGCCGTCTTCTAACGCTCTGAAAAACTCAAGAGGCAATCGTGTAAGAAAGATTTGAATGTTGTAATTTTCTTGCATGTAATCATTTTCTAACAAAATGTTTTGTTGTGGAGTGAATGTCTAATTTTGGGAAACATGGGGATAACCTCCAGTTTTCCCTTTTCAAGAATAATTAGATGCTTTTGTAATTGTTATTTCTACATCTTGAATAAATGTTATGTTATGTTATGTTAGCTTACAAAATGAATTTGGTTGTCTATGCATATTCAATTATGCAGTTAGTGATTATTATCATCCAACGTTGATCACTGATACTAAAATACAATAATCTTAATATAATTATTTCAGTAAACACAGATGTTGCATGTATGTAAATGTTATTGTGTACGACACACAATGATAAAAGTAGAGCAAGAACTCTATCCCTCTCTGTTGATCGAATGAGGTAGAGCGATCATCAAAATAATCCATTTAAATCGGCACAATAATAGTGATAGTAATAGTAATGGTAATGGTAAATTATTTAGTATAGTCAGTATGCTTGTGTTCAAAAGCGCTTTACAATAATTAAAATAATTCACTTTAAAACACTAAAATATAAAATAGTTGAAAAGATGGTAAAACACTGAGTTATAAAAGTTCATTTTGTAATGACACTGAGGAACTGATTTGATATGGCAAAGCATTCCGCAATAAAAGACGGACCATTAGAAAAGTGAGGGGGGGGGGGCATTTTCGGATTTACTTAAACTTTTTTTCGGAGAGTTTCAGTCGCATGAATTTTTTTACAGCGCAAGTGCTCGCAGGAATTTTTTTTCGCGGGTTTTTGAAAATCTCAAAACAAGGAATTAACTGCAGTACTAGTCAAAGGATATTGCCGTCCGTATAGTACTCTATTTTTCCACTGATCCAAACATTTAATAGATGTGGGGGATGTGACACCTCATCAGGGCCACGATTCTCCGTGTCAACGTAGATTTTAATAGTGCTTTTAAAAATCAACCATAACACAACAAGCAATTTAGGTGCTTCTTAACAAGTACTTTACAATTACTGTATAATAAAAACCTAACTTTGAAATCCACGTTCCATTGACTACTGTTCTTTCAAAATGTCACTACGACATTGCTACTTTATGATTGCCATTTTCTGAGAACACTCAAAACTGTGAGACCAAGGTTTTGACGACTTTGTGGAAAGATGGGGCTTTTCATCGTCACTAACAGATATCCTATTGCCGTATGGCGGACGATTACCTTTTCTGTTGCAAGTAAACTATTTCACTGCACTTGAAGCAAGTTCTTAAAGCACGAACCAAACATTTAAATGACTGTCTATTAACACCAGAGTGTCCGAGTCGAAGAAATTATTGGTTTTGACATGAGAAAATGAAACTCATAATCTTAAAGCAGGGAGGGGAATATATTTTTATTTGTTTAAATTTGGAAATAATTATAGTTCGTTTTTGTTATATAGTTCATGTTTGGAGGAAGATTCTATTTACATAGAGAAAGATTTTGTTGTATTTTTATATATTATACACCTTGTATGCTCAATGGACAGGATTTTGAAATACACATGTATTTGAAAAATGTGTCTTGAAAAATATATGTAATGTATTGTTTCAAATTGGAAGGTGGCACTATGGCAAAATGAAGTGCCCTCATTTGAAACCTGATGAAGGCTGTCTTTCCACTCCTATTTGCACAATGAAAGCTTGGGAAAGGCTTGCAAGAATTTTTTTCGGAAGGTATAGGGCCTATTTATTTTCCTTGCATGAATTTTTTTTGCTTTTTTCCCACCCCCTCCCCCATCACTTTTCTAATGGTCCGCCCCTAAAGGCGTCTGTCTTATTTACCGTTTTTATACTAGACGTTAAAGTCGTCTCGAGACAGCTTTAACGTCTCAGAAGGCTTTAATGTCTCTAGCATAAAAACGGCCAATTCCTGCCAGATACTTCTTTCTAGAAGCTGTGATACCGAGTATTAAACTGAGGTAACTTTGAGAGAAATGTGCGTTGAACATCAAAGACAAATTTCTTTTCTTTTAACTGAACCACCAGACGTTTGTGTATCAGTGACTGTTAAAAGCCTTTTATTATACTGTATTGCTATAGCTGGAATTTATCATTTTTCTTAAAACTCATCAAAAAGTAGTGGCATTCTGTTTTTATACATTAGTTTATTTATAATCTCAAAATATATACGATATACGATATATATCGATCTGTTTTATGGAAAGGGTAAGCAGGAAAAGAACGGTCACGTTCATAATTTATTGCTCTAAAACGTAGGCAACTCGCACATCTTGTTCTTCCCACAACCAATAATCCTCGCACTTTTTACGAAGCAACCTCATGGTGTATGTAACGGGCTTGCAACGGACATCACAACCAACGCAGGTGGCACTGCTTAAAAACCTCGGCACTCTGTCGATATAATCTTTCACTTCCATCTTAAATGGGCATTTTCCACTGTAAGTCGACCTTTTATTCTTCGTCTTTGGTTTTCCTATTTCAGTTGGCGGGTTTGACTGAGGAACGATCATGTAACCATGGCGGCGAACGAACTGAAGAACGTCATCAGATGACGTTTTATTGGAACCCATCTCGAGGCAGCGTGCCAAACTTGTCCAACCTGGACGGTAAGGCAAACTCAATGCAGCGAAGCAGGAGATCAGCAAAGTAAAGACCTGTTAGTTTGAAAGTTCACAGGGGTGTCAGTATACGTTAACTGTTTTTACTAAATTATACTACAGAGCGTGCTTGAATTGAGTGTCTTAAAACTAAAACAGAAAATGGCGGAAATGCCGTGTCGCATTTGTGCCATTTTCTGTAACACTCGTTCCAAAAAAATGACAGCGAAATGCGCAGTGGTGACTGAGCGCTCGCCTTCCACCAATGATCGATCCCCGGACCCGGCGACATATGTGGGTCGAGTTTATTGTTGGTTCTAGTCCTTTCTCAGAGCAGGTGCTCCGGTTTTCCTCCCTCCAACACTTCCAAATTCCAATTCGATCGGGGATCCGAGGGCCACAGGTTTGTTAGTTGAAAGACTGTTACGTGCTACCCTTATTAAACAAGTCAACTAATTAATTTTTATCGCATTTTTTCTAATTTCTAACATCGTGAATTGAGGGTCAGAAAAATTTGACCATTTGAAACACAAACATATATACATATATAACTAACTGTATTTATAAAAGAAACTCCTTTATAGTGGCAGCTACAAAGACTGTGTGGGCACATACAATATTTGCAACTATAACACGATGAATTACCTAACTGAATATATTCGGAGCTGAAACAGAAACAACATCAAAACAAAAACAAAACAGAACATTTAAAGTTGTTTCTTTCCTGTTCCAAAAAAGCAATGTTTATGTTCATGTTGTAAAAACGAATACAAAAGCGAAACATTCTTTTCCCCTCATATACTTTCGTATTCGGTGCTACCCAATGAAAATATTCCTTCGCGAGAAAGAAATATCTGCTCAGTGGACATGAAACACTAGGAATTTAAACTTAAAGGTATTTACAGATAGAATAACGAGCTTTTCCCTTCTTTCGTTGAGACAAAATAAAAAAACGAAACAAAATAGGCAAGGAGAAAAAATCCGTGAAAACATTAGTCCACTGTACCTCTATTGATTTTCAGGGTTAGAGACATTGTTGTTCTGTTTCAGAACCAATGACATGGGCGACCGACATTAGGGGAAGAGTTGCGAAAAATAAGAGACAAACCTTTGTGAAGCCAATTAGACAACTAGAATTACATCTAATATGGTAGAAATATAAAAATGAACTCCCTAACCGTTAACTCCAGCTTGTACATTTTCGTCCCGCGTTCCACTCAAGGAAAATCTGTTATCTTGCCACTGGTTTCGTTACCTGGCACTTGTGGAAAAAATTGTCGTGGACATAGCGTTTTATATTTTAGCGCTACGTCATCCATTGCTGACAAATCAAAAATAAAGTTAGTATTGGTTTAGTTATCTTTAGTATTAATGCTGCTAGCAGTGGATGGATGTCGATACTTAAAGGGGGATGGAACGGAATGATAAAGAACTTGCATTTGCATGACAAGAGGATTCCAGCGTCGTTTTTTGTTGTTTTGAGAGATTTCGTATAACTCCGAAAATAACAATCCAATCAATTTAAGTTCCCAAATTATGACCAATTTTTTCCGAAAATTTAATAACCCCATGGATTGCAGAAGCTGGGAAGCAGTGATGCATCAGCGAATATAAAGGCTTATTTTCATAAATGGAAGAGTACTATACGTTTCATTTGTTCGTGTGACTCATGTTCACTGGCCTTGAAAAGAGCGACACTCTGCTAAACTAGATATAGCTAACTTGCTATCGAACCTGTGATAATTAATGAGGCGCGGACTCATGATCACTGAGGTGTGGAAAAATAAAACTTTGAAAAGATTCTCCTTGTTGTCTGAAACAGTTCTTGTAAACTTGTGTTTAGATTAAAAAGTTGATTCAATTCCGTATAAAAGCTGCTGACCCTGCGTTTCAGGTTTTGAAGCTCGTTTCACACTTTGTTTTGGTTCGGCTGATTAATTTGCATTAAAATGTTTCTTCCGTGTTGTAGTCTCAAAGCAACGTGCAATATCAGTATATTCTAAAGTTTATTTTCGGTTTTCTCTTGTTCTTTAGAGGGGACACATATAATGACCAATTTACATGATCTGATATGTTCATATTTATAAACGTTTCGACACTAACCAGCAGCAGGAGCAGACTCAAATATTAGTGGGATTTTAGTGTTGTATTGAGACAAAATCCTGGTTAAATGGCTTTATTTTAAGTCCTCTCTACCTAACAATATATGAATTTTATCTTGAAACCAAAGTACTGTTTATTAAGCTGCCGTGATATCTCAACAATAAATATAAGCACCTAATTGGTAAACTGAGGCTAAAACGGGTTAAAGGGAACCTCGGCTCTTGAAACAAGTTGAAAATGGTGTCAAAATTACAAATTTTACCGGACAAGGGAGACGTAACTTTTCATAATGGAAAAGACTGTCAGTCATTATTGCTTTTAAAATTCCTGTGGGCCGCCATAAAACTCGCCATGTTGGATTTTATGACGTTATCTCCCTCATACGGAAAAAAATTGAAATTTAGACACTATTTTAGACAACTTAACGTCAACCTGTTTAAAGAGAGGAGGTTCCCTTTAACATTTCGTATTTAGCAAATGAAAAACAACGCTAGCACTAATACAAAATCTCTTCGTGATGTCTTATTAATTTTGATTAATTACCATTTTAGTTTAATTCAATGGTTTCTTTCAATCACGTGATTGACAGGACACTTTGCTAAAGTATTAAAATTACAAGTACTAGAAAAGAAGACAATTTAGACGGTTTAGTCAGTACAACACCATAGAAACTGCAGGTATAAAATGTAATACGTTTATTTTTTAATTAGCTCAATTTTATTGCTGCTGTATACTTGTCAGTTTCACGATTATTATAAATTACGGCGGTTACTAATCTACTATCGTTGCGCGCACCCGTTCACAAAAGAGCATACTAAATTCGGTTTGCAATCTTCCATATCCATTGATGTCGTTATCTGTATACAACCCTCTTTACAAACATGATAACTAAAGGGTACATTACAGAGAGTAACAGTTCTGACGCTTTCGATACACCCGCTGCACGTAACATTAAAAGGCTGTTGTGTGAGGATTTGTGCATGCAAGGAACTGCAGGTAACACCTCCTTGTGGTGAAGAGCTCCAAGTACCTTGAGGTCTGGCACCAACGCATCCAGTGGAAGCGAACGAAAGAGCCAACAGCGCAGTGACCGAAGGAATAACGGCGACCTTAAAACGAGGGAAAAAGCAGTGAAATTAATTGTACAGTTTAACTAAGTCACTTTCTGATATTCTTTTAACTAATTCTCTTTGTTTCACTGTACATCAATTCGGCCTTTCAATTTCTTACTTTCATAGATGATGACACTCGACGGTTCTTGTATTCATAAGCTAAGTGCAGTTCTTTTAGTTAAGTAGTTACGAGAATGTTTTTTTCCAAACTCAAACAACTTCCTGCGAAATCATATCGCGAGAAATACATAGTATTATTTTTAAACATATAATTGCTTTCGTTTTAGCCTGTAAAAATTAATAACAACATTTGCTATCCTTGGAGAAATTGTAAAATTGTTTCTGAGGATTTTTTTTTATTTTTGGTCTGTAACAGTGTTTTTCTATTTCAACGGACAGAAGATTTTGTTCGATCATTTGAAAGTGACCGTTGTATCTACAAAAACGAAGGTCTGACGACATTTCCTAAGAATGGTAGATTGTGGGTACGCGCAAATGTTTTCCAGTAGCGCTGGAAATGGTGTCGGCGAGTATAACCAACATAATCTGCATCACACAGGGCACATTTGGATTTTTAAACAACGCGTTGTTGATTTTATTAACGATGGTTTGACCTCTGATATTTTGATTTCATCCACACTAGACCATTTTACAGTTCTGTGAAATGTAACCAGGCCTCTGTATGAAAGCGAGGTTTGGGGTGACCTTGCCATGATAAAGACCAGAAACTAGTTAGAATAAGAACACAAGGGTTTACATATGAAAGGCAAGAGGGTTTGTGTCACAACAAGGTCATCTTCAGCCTCACTTCCACTCAGCGGCTTGGTAACTCAGCACAGAACTGCAAAATGGCTTATTTTCTTGCTTGTGAAGACTGGGCGCAGATAACTGTTTATTTTCTTTCCAAGATCGCGTTCTTGGTCTTCACGTGACGTCTGAAAAAACTAAAATTAAAAAATTTGAGTTTTCAACTTCATCAGGTAGAAGTCATTTTAAACATATATCTGCTGGCCTGTTTTCAGCTCCGTAGACGGCTTTGTTTTGAAAATAGAACAGTTTGAATTTCAGATTTTTCACAATGCGTGACATCGGCATTGTTTCTGGGTAACATGTTACGTGCGCGAAAATATCGATTCGCCTTATGTTTCGAGTTCTGAGTAACCGATATGGTTGAATTAATGAGTTTCTCTGGGTGCTTCAGTTTCAAGAAGATCCCGTTTCACGTCGTCACATTCTTGGTCATTCTTCAGCAAATGCAGCCTGCGTAGCCGGGATTTGAGTGTGCGAGCTACTCACTCAGCATTCGCGGGCGAAGCCCACGAGGACCAACCTCTCGACAGCTTTGCCGCTCAGACGACGGCCTCCCAAAAGCAAAAGCACTTCGCCGCAAATCCCGCCAGCTACGCAGGCTACAGCAAATGGATCAGGTGAAGATGAGAGTGGGAACGGTTCAGCACAGACATTAGAAGGGATCGCTTGTATCGCCCAATAAGTATGGGCAATCAAATGGTGACGAGTGAAATTATAAATCTATTCATGCTTAAAGTTGCCCGAATTCCGTGAACAATTCCTTGATTCGCTCCGACGAAGGGCTAACGCTCGAAACGTCAGCTCTTGAATCTCTTTACGGTGGCCAATTCACATTATCAACCAAGTTGATAAAACCAAATTATATTATTACAAACTGATAAAGCGAGGGAAATTAATGAATCCATTTTCACCACGAGCGGAAGACTTCAAAGTAAGTTGAAACTGACATCCTTTACCGATTCCTGAACCTACTGCATGGAAAGGCAGCTCCAAATCGTTACTTGCCTTTTGCGATTTTGGCGTATTGATGTCTAACAGTCATCCGACTGTAAAGTCAAATCCCATTTATGCAGGAATCAAAGGAATGCCACGATTAACGTTTGAGTTTGCGGCCCCGGTAAATTAAAATTGCTCGACTAAATCTTCGAACTTTTGTTGAATAACCAGTGAAAACACTCTCGAGAAATTTTATCTTTTTTACAAGATAATTTTTCCCGTAATTTATGCCCAAATTTCCGTTTCATTGAGTCTCTCGTGATCATAGTTTGTAGTTTTACAACATTGATAGTTACTGTTAAGAGGCATCCGTTATATCAACAGTGAAATGTTGATCTTACAATGTTAATAGCTGACAAAAAATGCTTGTTTTTATAGTTTTATTAAAGAGTTTTTTTCTGTACTGTCCTTTGCAGAATGTTGATACTTGGGGGGCCGTTCAAATTTTTATGGAAGACGGGTGGTATAAGATGGGGATCTTGAGAGTAAATGTGCCTTACGCTTCAAATGTGACTTCGAATTAGCATAGTTGTAAGAATGGAATCTCACATCTCTTCATCTGTTCATTGTTCCAAGCAGACAAGATAGAACAGTTCATAAAGTTACTGCTAGCACAGTTATTTCGTCCTCCCCTTTGGCAGCATTTTTACCATTTAGGTATACTAGTTCGGTCTTCCGACCTATTTTGCTTCACATTAGTTTCTAAAGGACACTATATACTGTAGGCTCGATTACCAGCCGCTGTTTGGGAATCGGAGACCGGACTCGAGAGAGCGGCGGAAATCGAGCCTATATATACTTTATTGAAAAAAGTTGTTGTTGTTCATCGTGGTATAAAGTATAGTAATTAAGGAGTTATCGTTTGTCTCACCATGTAGTCGCTTGTGATGTGGGCCGCGACGCTTCGGCTGCATACTGCTAGCCTTCATCAGGCGATAAGGTCGACTGGCTACGTGTAGCTTTATAAAGCATGGTGCTCCGCTGTAATTGGTTGGTTTTCAACAGCTGTGATTGGTGTGTTTCGATCCTCGCTGATCCTAGACCAGTTAGTTGTTCCCTCGGCGATTCGCCGTTGTGCAGTTCTCTCGTTCTTGTGTTTCTTGATCGTGGGCATCCAAGCTTCAGGAATCTCGATTCCATTATCCCTGTTGATGTTGTTAGGATGAAGTCTTATGTGAATAGCCTCTTTGACCCTGCGAGTGTACCAATGTTGATCACGATCAATAAACTTAACCTCGTCCCAAAGTGGGCAGTGTCCGGTGGTGTGGGCATGCTCTGAAACGGCGGAGGTCTGGGTACCGGCGAGCCGGATGTCTCGGTCGTGTTCTTTAATCCTGTCCTGCATGGGTCTCCCCGTCTCGTCGATGTAGACTTTTCCGCATTCGCAGGGAATCTTGTTAACAACGCCGTCTTGTTTAATCGGTTGAACAGCGTCTTTGGGTCGTACTAATTGTGATCGCAACGTAGTATCCGACTTGAAAACAGCGCGCACTCCTTGTTGTTGTAGGCAGCGGCGAAGCTGTTCGGACAGGCCACTGACATAAGGCAAAACCGTGGTAGTTTTGAACTCGGTTG
>OX393563.1:14241103-14408618 GCA_947652115.1 Blastomussa wellsi | reverse complement strand
TTTGTCTTCTATTCTTGGTGACCTTCTGCACAAAAGAATTAGGATAGCCATTAGAAACAAGAACAAAGGACAGGTGTTTCTTCTCCTCGGAGATAACAGCGGGTTTTGTTACAAGGCGCTTAGCGCGATCGTACAAACACTTAACAATACCGCGTTTTACTGACTGGGGGTTGTGTGAGTCATACGCTAAGTACTGATCAGTGTGCGTGGGCTTCCTGTATACGCTGGTGGCGAGGCGGCCGACTGGTTCTCTTGAAACTGCGGTGTCAAGGAAGGCGATCTTGCTGTCACTTTCTGTTTCCATGGTGAAGCGGATGGAAGGCTGTTGGCTGTTTAGATGCTGTAGGAAGACATCAACGTTTCCGCGATCGAGGATAGTGAATGTGTCGTCTACGTAGCGTCTCCAGATTCGAGGCTTGTACGATGATGTGGATATCGCCTGTTCTTCAAAACTCTCCATGTAGAGGTTTGCAATAACAGCAGAAACCGGACTTCCCATGGCTGCGCCTTCTTGTTGTTCGTATATTGATCCATTATACTGGAAGTATGTGGATCTCAATACGAAATTCAAGAGGTCAGCAATCTGAGCAGGTGTTAATTTTGTGCGGTCTGTCCGAACAACTTCGCCGCTGCCTACAACAACAAGGAGTGCGCGCTGTTTTCAAGTCGGATACTACGTTGCGATCACAATTAGTACGGCTCAAAGACGCTGTTCAGCCGACTAAACAAGACGGCGTTGTTTACAAGATTCCCTGCGAATGCGGAAAAGTCTACATCGGCGAGACGGGGAGACCCATGCAGGACAGGATTAAGGAACACGACCGAGACATCCGGCTCGCCGGTACCCAGACCTCCGCCGTTTCAGAGCATGCCCACACCACCGGACACTGCCCACTCTGGGACGAGGTTAAGTTTATTGATCGTGATCAACATTGGTACACTCGCAGGGTCAAGAGGCTATTCACATAAGACTTCATCCTAACAACATCAACAGGGATATTGGAATCGAGATTCCTGAAGCTTGGATGCCCACGATCAAGAAACACAAGAACGAGAGAACTGCACAACGGCGAATCGCCGAGGAAACAACTAATTAATATAACTGGTCTAAGATCAGCGAGGATCGAAACACACCAATCACAGCTGTTGAAAACCAACCAATCACAGCGGAGCACCATGCTTTATAAACCTACACGTAGCCAGTCGACCTTACCGCCTGATGAAGGCTAGCAGTATGCAGCCAAAACGTCGCGTGAGAAACGTGAGACAAACGATAACTCCTTAATTAATATACTGTATTATTTGGAGGCTTTTTTTACAATAGAGAGATTAAGCATGGCGTTTATACGGCAAACGTGAGACTGTCTTTCATTTTGTAACCTTTATATATGATTTTTATATAAATCTCTCCGAAAAATGGGGAAAAATCACTCATTCACAACAACCGCAAACCGATCTATATCCGCGTACAAGCGCCAAACGGCAAACAGCAGAAGTTGAATTTTTGCCATTCGCGGTAAAAACGAACGCCATGTTTAATCTCTCTAATGTGATGACGAATTTCGTGGTCGATTACAGGACGTACCACAACAAGCTCACGTCTATTTGTTAAATGTCCAACTTCTCTTCCTCTGGGAAGCCTGTTAAACGGCCAATTGAAAATGTTTGATATGGTCAAGAAAAAAGGTCAAAAAACTGCATTAGGACACCTTAGAGGTGAAGATTTTTTATTTGTCGTGAATGATTTGGTTGGATCTTGATAACGTGATAATGAACGTTGCTCATTGTTAGGATTTAAAGTACCCTTGGTTCCAGAGGCTTTTCATGCGCGGATTCCGGTTTCGGTTTTTGTCTTGTTTTGACCCGCCGAAGCGAAGTTTCCCCGTGCCGCGAGAAAACCTCTGGTACCCAAAAACTGTTCCAACCAGTTAGATGCTTTTCAGTTGCACCATTGGACTAACTGCAATAAAATGTCAAAGACAGGGAGCCTTGAGGCAATTTTAGACCGGGGAGAATAAGCTGCAGCGGTTTTATAAGATTTTCTCGCTGAGATGACTTTCATAACTTTGAACATCACACTTATGCAAGCGGATGTAATACTTCCTTTTAATAGGCCCTTTGCACGACCCAGTCATATGATGCAAAATAACACCCTGCTGGTGAGCAAGCTACGCTTTGGATGTCCCAGCGCATAGCCAAAATATAGAGTACCGAAGTGTGACGTCACAAATATTCAAATTTTTGAAATTATGGTATTCATTAAGATCTTCCGAAGGTACATGATGAAAAATGCCCACTTGCCAAAAATCGGCATCTCTATCGGTGAGATATTGGCCCTTTCATGTTTCAGCGACCCCATACAAATCCATGTAATTTTAATTTTGTCGTTTAGAACCAAGACAAAATAATTACAAGGATTTGTATGGAGTCACTGAAGCATGAAAGGGTCAATATCTCTTCCCCAAATTGAAATAAGATACTGATTTCTGGCATGTCGCTCAGAAAATCCCATAATTTCGTAAATTTAGTTTTTGTGACGTCATCACTTCGGTACTCCATTGCGCCACTGAAAAGATATTTTTCTCATTTTGCTAATCTTAATGGAAAAAACTTTATTTTTCTCAAGTGCATTACCTTGTCTATACAAATGAAATCTACATTGTTATACTTTTTCCAATAAATATTAATTTCATTGCTGTTTCTTTTGGCATTTTTGCAGTTGTTATAAATTAAGCTAGATGCTAATCTACTATCTATATTTAGTATATTCTCAGCTCCGACTATTGCATTTCTAGCTTTTTGATTGGCTAAAAAACTCCGACTATGAGCCAATAGTCGGAGTTTTACGTCATATGGAAAATAGTGCGCCAGGTTTTTAACTTCAGCCCTCTATAATGGCCGACACTGGCAGGTTTCAGGAGCTGTCACCCATGACATGAAGTGATTATAACGAACTCGCGCTATGCGCTCGTTGGTTATTTTATCACTTCATATCCAACGCGGGCACATGGAGTAATTGTTATATATTTTGACAACCAGTAGGAAAGGCGCAAGTCAAATTCAATTTACAATCTGACATATCTAAACTTTTCTTTATCGGAATACAACCTTCTGTACAAACATGATAAATGAAGGGTTCATTACACACAGTAACAGGTCTGACGCTTTCGGTACAATTGCTGCACGTCATATCAAAAGGCTTTGTATATTGTGTGAGGATTTGTTGCTCTAAGGAACTACAAGTGATACTTTCTTGTGCAGTGCCAGAGGAGGAAGTAGCCTGAGGTCTTGCGCCAACGTATTCTATGGAGCCAAACGATTGAACCAACAATATAGTGACCGTAAAAACGTCGACAGCCTAAAGCAAATCAGAAGGGAAAATAATCTAATCAGTTCAAAAGGAGTTCAACCTTACTCATATTTTGATATCCTATATTAACCAATTCTCATTGTTTCCTGAGCTTCAACATTGTAGTGTCAATTTGCTTTTCTTCTGATATCACTTGGTAAGCATCTCTTGACTCAATTTCCTGAACTTTTATCGAACAGTGGTTGGACAAGTACAGAGCATGATCCTAATACAGTACCTTATTAGAAAAATAATTTCTAATAGTTGAAGATTTTACCGTTCATAGAAAAGGGAATGTTTTAGTGAAACCTAATATCGCAAAATTATTTACCGATACAATGAGCCCAATAAGAAAACTCATCCTGAAAAGTAATATTTGAAGTCTAGTAAAGTCTGCGTACGAGCTTAGTGGGGCATCAGGCCAGAGCTTATCCCGGTTTCCTTAGCATAAAGCGATTAGCAGTATTTCTCCCCCCCCCCCCCCCCTGGACATGATGCTAGTATATGACCGGGTTAGCCCACAGAATAATAAACTCGCCGGTACTTATTTCTGCGCCAGGGTGAAGAGAGGAACTATGAGCCCAAGAAGACAATTCAGTGGCCGCTTCTCCCTGAGTTCTAGTATAGCAATAAACAATCGAAAGTCTCACCCATTGTAGAAGGTAGGCCATTTTTTCAGTTCTTTTCTTCTTTTAAAACAAATATCTTCTTTTGCTTGACTGGTGGTTACTGATTAAACTTTCTTCAGAGTCAACCTTTATATACCCATTATAGTGCTAAAAATAACTGTTATTAGTATTCTTCATAGGCTGTGAGCAATCGTTTCATGCGGTTATATGTGGCAAAAGTCCCAACATATACTGAGCCAGCCATACGTAATATGTCTATTTAATTGTTTAAGCTGCGTATGCTAGAATGTATTTTCGAAACGGAACGATGTGATCAAGTGGCCTGATGTTCCTTTGAGGTATTTTGCATTGTTCTGCAAGCGAAGAAGTATCTTCTCCATTGTTATCTTGTTTACGATAACGGAAACTCTTCGCTGACAAATGTTTTCGTCTTTAAAGCAGTTGAATTTTATAAAAGGGATGTTTTTACACATATATTGTGCAATCAGTCGAAGCTACCTTTCAGTTACTGGGTGGTGAAAATGACGTGGGCCAAAGAGTTGTTGTTTAAGAAAATAACTAATAATAAATAATCAGTAAATTTCAACGCTGAACCAAATAAAGACTCCCAGTTTCAAGTTAAGAATATGTGTGAATTCCTTTTAAATTAACGGCTTCATTTTTACTAGACCAAAAAAGCTATCAATCCAGGTGATCACCGGAACCTATACTTTCTTTGTGCCATATAAATATAATTTCCACATTGTTTTGCCTATAGTACTTGTATATTATAATGAGCCCATAAGTGTCTTTAAGACCTCATGCATAACACCCCAAACAATCGATTCTCGAGTTTTGAACGTTTTGCATTTATTATTATCCCACATTTAATGGCAAGTTTAAAGTAGTTGGAAGATTTCATAGTGGGAAGTGTTAATAATTAACTAAATAGTTGTCTCACAGCAAATTCAAGAACCGTTTTCTTCACGATTACAGGTATAAGGAGCCGATTAACGCGGGATATGAGCGCCTAATGAAACACAACTAATTAATACCAAACGAAAACAAAATACTCTAAAAACAAAACAGAAATTCTATGATTGAGGCTGAGTACCTCGAAAAAATAGTGACACCGGATTAAGAAAAGTGTAAGTCCTTTTTAGCCGGATATTTTTCTTTTTCAGATTTTTAAAAGGAAACCATGTCAGTTTATTTAATGGTGCGTCTGTGGGTGGTGTGACTTGTTTCAGCGTTTAAAAGCTATTAAAAGTCTTCCGTTACGACACCAAAACTCACACTGTTCTAATTTCATTGTTCAATAATTTAATAATAAATCGTTGTTATTCATTATGCAAAGTTCAGCACTTGCGTATTCTCTCCTTGCACAAATCCCATAATACACCTCTTTTACCCCCCAAAATTTTGCATAATCATTGTTTGCAATTTCTCCTGGGACATGAAGATGTCCCAAGGGAAATCTAAAACAATGCCTATGCAAATTTTTTTGGGGGGGTAGAAGCGGTGTATTATGGTATTGTGCAAGTAGAGAATATAGGAATATCTTCCTGGCGGGCCCCTTGCAGGACAGAAATATTTTCATTAGTGAGCCGAAGATACTTTTTTAAAAAACGTCCTTGTAAGATAGGAAGTTAGATCGTAGTAGCGCAGTACCATGGTTCACCTCCAATTTTTCCGCTTGCACAAATATATGGAAGAATAGTAAAGTTAATAAGATCTTTTCTGATGTTAACGCAGTTAATGAAAATTTAGAATGATACTCGTTGCAATTTAAAGAAAACTAGCTATATTGAGATCCGCAGTAACTCCGGAGTGAAAAAAGATTTTGGATTTCTGTTTTTTTTTGTAAAAGAAATAAAAATACACACAGCTTATGCACACAAAAATCACAATTTTGAACAAATTTGACTTGCGAACGTGTTCAGTACCCTTAAGTATTATAAAGCATTATCTTACACCAGAAGAGCGTGCGAGTTACAAACTTGCGTTAATTTCGCTTAATCCATGTTTCACCGGGTAGGGCAAAACTGTTCTTTTCAAGATGGAAACTTGCATTTTTTTGTTGATATAACTTCAAAATTAGCTTTCATTTATCTGTTCGGTTTCATCAAAAATAGCATAATTCAGTTACATTTCGAGTTCCAAACATTTTTCAGTATATTTGTTTACTAAAAAGAAGCTCACGGTACTTACATTGTCTACCGCTTACAATACAAGTTTCATCCTATTTACAGAGAAATAATTGTTGGCGCTTCTTTATGAGCTACTTACGTAAACTACAAAGCCAAAAGGAAAGCATCATTTACACTCACAAAAGCACATGTACAGACTATCAGGAAATTAAAAGAAAAAAAATTGCCGGAAAGTGAAATAGATAGGGGATGCATAATATAGAGATTGAACTTCATGCTCAAAAGAGAAAATTAAAGTTCTTTTTTCTTGCCTAACCACTAGGGGGCATTAATGCATATAGAATGAGAATTGAAGCGAGGGCATAAGAAAAGGAATGCCTGGCCATGGTAAAGAGGAAAATGCAAAAAAAAAGAGACGTCAGACTACTAAAATGCTACAAAATTAAAGAGAGAAAGGTTCACTTTCTTTCATATATTGTTTTGAGTAAACTTAAAACTTTCAAATGTAGGAATTTTCTCATCGCTTCTTCAATACTAGATGTAGAAAATTGCAAGAAACAAAATATGATTGATTGTAGTTTGTTTTTGGAAATATCTGCAGTCCTCAGACGCAATTACAAGACAACAAGATTGTCAAGGATGTAGGCGTTCCAAACAAAGTGATGATGCTTTGGAGAAGTAATAAAGTGTTCCCAGAAAAGTTCACTGTAGAACAAGAAAAGATGCATAAAGCTTTCAGGTTCGTCAGTTGCAATAATTTCACTAGTCTTGATGTCATCTCAGTATCCCTCTTGGACTAAAGGGTCATAAAGTTTTATGATGAAGGAATCTTAATTGAAATTCAGTCAGTTAAGAGCTTTTGGTGCCTTGAAAAGTCGTTATGTATGAATTATGCCAGTTTAATTCGAGAGGCTCTGGGTGAACGTTACTCTATCTCTCCTGACTAGAGGTTTCATGGCTTCAACCATTTTTTATAGGCTTGTCTGAGTTGAAAATTGAACTTGAGGCCAAATTAGTCTTTATCTACATACGTGATAGCTTTTCTTCTAAAATAGTAGAACCTGAAATAGACGCTCTAGAGTCAGTGGCACTTCCCTGAATGGAAAAAAGTATCAAACATTGACCACTGTGTGGATCTAGAAACAGAATTTGGTTTTATGTGGTAGCATTTTTCATCGAAAAGGACAAAAGTGTACATTAAGAGTTCAAAACTTGCGTTTCGGTGTCTTAATGTTCGTGGTGGCTTTCACTGGAAAGGGGAAATGTGTTCTTTTCGAATAGGCTTTTCACGGACAAGACAAAATATTTTGGCTTTATGATTTATCTGTGTTGGCTTTACACCTGAAACTGCAAAACTGTACATTTTGAGTTCGAAAGATGAGATTTTTGTGGATCTAGAGTGAATTAGGCTTGATCGACTTTGTGGCGCCCGTTTCACCGCAAAGGGAAAAAGTGCACATTTCGAGTCGCAAGCTTACATTTTTCGTAGATCTAGTATAACAATTAAGGCTTTATCTGCCTGTTGGCTTTTCACCGAAATGCAGGGCAAAAGTGTTCATTTTGTTCATGTGGGTGTACTGAGAGTGCATGGAAGATATGAGTTACCTACGTGGCCAGTTTAGATGACGATAACAATCCCTTCATAACCATATATGGGCAACGTGACAATTTGTTGAATATAAATTTATGTAATTAGCATAACGACCAGTTTTTCAAATTCTTCAAACTATTTGTTGGTATTGTTCAGATGTTAAGAAAATTAGCGAAATGAAGGGTATCTCTTCCTCTCATGTTGCCACGCCTATAAATAACGAAATTTAGGTTGGACTCTCTTTAGAGATAAAAACTGTACAGGGTTGCATAAAATGTTTTTCAGTTGTACCAGCTATTGACTAGCTGCAATAACATGCCAAAGACAGGGAGCCTTGAGCCATTTTAGACCAAGGACACAAAGCAGTAGTAGGTTTTAAGAGATCTAGAAGTATAATATGTAAGGTAAATTACGCGGTTTTAACAGTAAATTAAAGCACCAAAACTATCGGAATTAAATGGATGAAACTTTATTTTCCCAACTCATTGGCTTGTTTGGTACATATCTACATTATTTCAATTTTTACAATAAATATCAATTTCATTGCTGTTCCTTTTGGCATTTTCGAAAATCGTTATAAATTAAACTGGTTGCTAAACTACACTTGTTCATCTACTTGACAGCTTATAGGAAAGGAGCAAGTCAAATTCAATTTACAATCTGACATATCCAAACTTGTCCTGTTCTGTATACAACCCTCTTTACAAACATGATAAATGAAGGGAACATTACAGACTGTAACAGCTCTGACGCTTTCGGTACAATCGCTGCACGTCATATCAAAAGCCTTTGTATATTGTGTGAGGATTTGTTGCTCTAAGGAACTACAAGTGATACTTTCTTGTGCTGTGCCAGAGGAGGAAGAAACTTGAGGTCTTGCGCCAACGTATTCTATGGAACCAAACGATTGAACCAACAATATAGTGACCGTAAAAACGTCGACAGCCTAAAGCAAATCAGAAGAGAAAATAATGGAATATTCCTGAACTTTTATCCAACAGTGTTTGGACAAAAATATTCAACTACAGAGCATGATCCTAATACTAGTTACAAGACTTTTGTTATAATGGTAGATAAACAGTGCCTTATTAGAAAAATAATTTCTAGTAGCTGAAGATTTTACCGTTCATCGAAAAGGGAATGTTTTAGCGAAACCTAATATCGCAAAATTATTTACCGATACAATGAGCCCAATAAGAAAACTCATCCTGAAAAGTAACTTTTTGAATTCTAGTAAAGTCTGCGTAAGAGCTTAGTGGGGCATCAGGCCAGAGCTTATCCTTGTTTCCTTAACATAAATCGCCGGTACTTATCTCTGCACCTGGGTGAAGAGAGACACTATGAGGGTAAAGTGGCTTGCCCAAGAAGACAATTCAGTGGCCTGGCTCGGGCTGCAACCCAAACCTACCACGGCTCCGGAGTCTAACCATTATGCCAACACGTCTCCCTGAGTTCTAGTATAGCAATATACAATCGAAAGTCTCACCCATTGTAGAAGGTAGGCCATTTTTGCAGTTCTTTTCTTCTTTTAAAAAAAATATCTTCTTTTGCTTGACTGGTGGTTACTGATTAAACTTTCTTCAGAGTCAACCTTTATATACCCATTATAGTGCTAAAAATAACTGTTATTAGTATTCTTCATAGGCTGTGAGCAATCGTTTCATGCGGTTATATGTGGCAAAAGTCCCAACATATACTGAGCCAGCCATACGTAATATGTCTATTTAATTGTTTAAGCTGCGTATGCTAGAATGTATTTTCGAAACGGAACGATGTGATCAAGTGGCCTGATGTTCCTTTGAGGTATTTTGCATTGTTCTGCAAGCGAAGAAGTATCCTTTAACGAGTTTCTTCTCTATTGTTATCTTGCTTACGATAACGGAAACTCTTGGGTGACAAATTTTTTTTGTCTTGAAAGCAGTTGAATTTTATAAAAGGGATGTTTTTACACATATATTGTGCAATCAGTCGAAGCTACCTTTCAGTTACTGGGTGGTGAAAATGACGTGGGGCAAAGAGTTGTTGTTTAAGAAAATAACTAATAATAAATAATCAGTAAATTTCAACGCTGAACCAAATAAAGACTCTCAGTTTCAAGTTAAGAATATGTTTGAATTCCTTTTAAATTAACGGCTTCCTTTTTACTAGACCAAAAAAGCTATCAATCCAGGTGATCACCGGAACCTATACTTTCTTTGTGCCATATAAATATAATTTCCACATTGTTTTGCCTATAGTACTTATATATTATAATGAGCCCTTAATTGTCTACAAGACCTCATGCATAACACCCCAAACAAATGATTGTCGAGTTTTGAACTAATTAACTTAAGTTAATATTTGACACTTCCCGTTGCGATTCTGATCTTTTTTTTAACAAAGGCCGAGCTATTGACGTCACATATATAGTCTTATAACGAACTGGTTATAAAAGTTGTAATTTAGAGAACCAAACACAATGCATTTATTATTATCCCACATTTAATGGCAAGTTTAAAGTAGTTTGAAGATTTCACAGTGGGAAGTGTTAATAATTAACTAAATAGTTGTCTCACAGCAAATTCAAGAACCGTTTTCTTCACGATTATAGGTATAAGGAGCCGATTAACGCGGGATATGAGCGCCTAATGAAACGCAACTAATTAATACCAAACGAAAACAGAATACTCTAAAAACAAAGCAGAAATTCTATGATTGAGGCTGAGTACCTCGAAAAAATAGTGACACCGGATTAAGAAAAGTGTAAGTCCTTTTTAGCCGGATATTTTTCTTTTTCAGATTTTTAAAAGGAAACCATGTCAGTTTATTTAATGGTTCGTCTGTGGGTGGTGTGACTTGTTTCAGCGTTGAAAAGCTATTAAAAGCCTTCCGTTACGACACCAAAACTCACACTGTTCTAATTTCATTGTTCAATAATTTAATAATAAATCGTTGTTATTCATTATGCAAAGTTCAGCACTTGCGTATTCTCTACTTGCACAAATCCCATAATACACCTCTTTTACCCCCCAAAATGTTGCATAATCATTGTTTGCAATTTCTCCTGGGACATGAAGATGTCCCAAGGGAAATCTAAAACAATGCCTATGCAAATTTTTTTTGGGGGTAGAAGCGGTGTATTATGGTATTGTGCAAGTAGAGAATATAGGAATATCTTCCTGGCGGGCCCCTTGCACGACAGAAATATTTTCATTAGTGAGCCGAAGATACTTTTTTAAAAAACGTCCTTGTAAGATAGGAAGTTAGATCGTAGTGGCGCAGTACCATGGTTCACCTCCAATTTTTCCGCTTGCACAAATATATGGAAGAATAGTAAAGTTAATAAGATCTTTTCTGATGTTAACGCAGTTAACAAAAATTTAGAATGATACTTTTGTCAAAGAAATAAAAATACACACAGCTTATGCACACAAAAATCACAATTTTGAACAAATTTGACTTGCGAACGTGTTCAGTACCCTTGAGTATTATAAAGCATTATCTTACACCACAAGAGCGTGCGAGTTACAAACTTGCGTTAATTTCGCTTAATGCATGTTTCACCGGGTAGGGCAAAACTGTTCTTTTCAAGATGGAAACTTGCATTTTTTTGTGGATATAACTTCAAAATTAGCTTTCATTTCCATAGCATAATTCAGTTACATTTCGAGTTCCAAACATTTTTCAGTATATTTGTTTACTAAAAAGAAGCTCACGGTACTTACATTGTCTACCCCTTACAATACAAGTTTCATCCTATTTACAGAGAAATAATTGTTGGCGCTTCTTTATGAGCTACTTACTTCAACTACAAAGCCAAAAGGAAAGCATCATTTACACTCACAAAAGCACATGTACAGGCTATCAGGAAATTAAAAGGAAAAAAATTGCCGGAAAGTGAAATAGATAGGGGATGCATAATATAGAGATTGAACTTCATGCTCAAAAAAGAGAAAATTAAAGTTCTTTTTTCTTGCCTAACCACTAGGGGGCATTAATTTATATAGAATGAGAATTGAAGCGAGGATATAAGAAAAGGAATGCCTCGCCATGGTAAAGAGGAAAATGCAAAAAAAAAAGAGACGTCAGACTACTAAAATGCTACAAAATTAAAGAGAGAAAGGTTCACTTTCTTTCATATATTGTTTTGAGTAAACTTAAAACTTTCAAATGTAGGAATTTTCTCATCGCTTCTTCAATACTAGATGTAGAAAATTGCAAGAAACAAAATATAATTGATTGTAGTTTGTTTTTGGAAATATCTGCAGCCCTCAGACGCAATTGCTAGACAACAAGATTGTCAAATATGTAGTCGTTCCAAACAAAGTGATGATGCTTCAGAGAGGTAATAAAGTGTTCCCAGAAAAGTTCACTGCAGAGCCAAAAAAGATGCATAAAGCTTTCAGGTTCGTCAGTTGCAGTAATTACACTAGTCTTGATGCCATCTAAGTATCCCTCTTGGACTAAAGGGTCATAAAATTTTATGGCGAAGGAATCTTAATTGAAATTCAGGCAGTTAGTGAGCCTTGAGCCATTTTAGACCAAGGACACAAAGCAGCAGTAGGTTTTAAGAGATCTAGAAGTATAATATGTAAGGTAAATTACGCGGTTTTAACAGTAAATTAAAGGACCAAAACTATCGGAATTAAATGGATGAAACTTTATTTCTCATAACTCATTGGCTTGTTTGGTACAAATCTACATTATTTCAATTTTTACAATAAATATCAATTTCATTGCTGTTCCTTTTGGCATTTTCGAAAATCGTTATAAATTAAACTGGTTGCTAAACTACACTTGCTCATCTACTTGACAGCTTATAGGAAAGGAGCAAGTCAAATTCAATTTACAATCTGACATATCCAAACTTGTCCTGTTCTGTATACAACCCTCTTTACAAACATGATAAATGAAGGGAACATTACAGACTGTAACAGCTCTGACGCTTTCGGTACAATCGCTGCACGTCATATCAAAAGCCTTTGTATATTGTGTGAGGATTTGTTGCTCTAAGGAACTACAAGTGATACTTTCTTGTGCTGTGTCAGAGGAGGAAGTAGCTTGAGGTCTTGCGCCAACGTATTCTATGGAACCAAACGATTGAACCAACAATATAGTGACCGTAAAAACGTCGACAGCCTAAAGCAAATCAGAAGAGAAAATAATGGAATATTCCTGAACTTTTATCCAACAGTGTTTGGACAAAAATATTCAACTACAGAGCATGATCCTAATACTAGTTACAAGACTTTTGTTATAATGGTAGATAAACAGTGCCTATTTAGAAAAATAATTTCTAGTAGCTGAAGATTTTACCTTTCATCGGAAAGGGAATGTTTTAGCGAAACCTAATATCGCAAAATTATTTACCGATACAATGAGCCCAATAAGAAAACTCATCCTGAAAAGTAACTTTCTGAATTCTAGTAAAGTCTGCGGACGAGCTTAGTGGGGCATCAGGCCAGAGCTTATCCCGGTTTCCTTAGCATAAATCGCCGGTACTTATCTCTGCACCTGGCTGGGTGAAGAGAGACACTATGAGGGTAAAGTGGCTTGCCCAAGAAGACAATTCAGTGGCCTGGCTTGGGCTGCAACCCAAACCTACCACGGCTCCGGAGTCTAACCATTATGCCAACACGTCTCCCTGAGTTCTAGTATAGCAATATACAATCGAAAGTCTCACCCACTGTAGAAGGTAGGCCATTTTTTCAGTTCTTTTCTTCTTTTAAAAAAAATATCTTCTTTTGCTTGACTGGTGGTTACTGATTAAACTTTCTTCAGAGTCAACCTTTATATACCCATTATAGTGCTAAAAATAACTGTTATTAGTATTCTTCATAGGCTGTGAGCAATCGTTTCATGCGGTTATATGTGGCAAAAGTCCCAACATATACTGAGCCAGCCATACGTAATATGTCTATTTAATTGTTTAAGCTGCGTATGCTAGAATGTATTTTCGAAACGGAACGATGTGATCAAGTGGCCTGATGTTCCTTTGAGGTATTTTGCATTGTTCTGCAAGCGAAGAGGTATCCTTTAATGAGTTTCTTCTCTATTGTTATCTTGCTTACGATAACGGAAACTCTTGGGTGACAAATTTTTTTTGTCTTGAAAGCAGTTGAATTTTATAAAAGGGATGTTTTTACACATATATTGTGCAATCAGTCGAAGCTACCTTTCAGTTACTGGGTGGTGAAAATGACGTGGGCCAAAGAGTTGTTGTTTAAGAAAATAACTAATAATAAATAATCAGTAAATTTCAACGCTGAACCAAATAAAGACTCCCAGTTTTAAGTTAAGAATATGTGTGTATTCCTTTTAAATTAACGGCTTCATTTTTACTAGACCAAAAAAGCTATCAATCCAGGTGATCACCGGAACCTATACTTTCTTTGTGCCATATAAGTATAATTTCCACATTGTTTTGCCTATAGTACTTGTATATTATAATGAGCCCATAAGTGTCTTTAAGACCTCGTGCATAACACCCCAAACAATCGATTCTCGAGTTTTGAACTAATTAACTTAAGTTAATATTTGACACTTTCCGTTGCGATTCTGATCTTTTTTTAACAAAGGCCGAGCTATTGACGTCACATATATTGTCTTATAACGAAATGGCTATAAAAGTTCTAATTTAGGGAACCAAACACAATGCATTTATTATTATCCCACATTTAATGGCAAGTTTAAAGTAGTTGGAAGATTTCACAGTGGGAAGTGTTAATAATTAACTGAATAGTTGTCTCACAGCAAATTCAAGAACCGTTTTCTTCACGATTACAGGTATAAGGAGCCGATTAACGCGGGATATGAGCGCCTAATGAAACACAACTAATTAGTACCAAACGAAAACAAAATACTCTAAAAACAAAACAGAACTTTTATGATTGAGGCTGAGTACCTCGCGAAAATAGTGACACCGGATTGAGAAAAGTGTCAGTCCTTTTTAGTCGGATAATTTTTTTTTTCAGATTTTTAAAAGGAAACCATGTCAGTTTATTTAATGGTTTGTCTGTGGGTGGTGTGACTTGTTTCAGCGTTTAAAAGCTATTAAACGTCTTCCGTTACGACACCAAAACTCACATTGTTCTAAATTTCATGGTTCAATTATTAATTAATAACTTGTTGATAGCAATCGTATTCAATATGCAAAGTTCAGGACAAGTTTATATAGGAATATCTTACTCGTGTGCCCTTTGTGCAAAAGAAATATTTTCTTTAGTGAGCCGAATATTTTGCATCCTACAGTTCAAGAATGTAGTTTGCAATCAGAACAATAATGCCCAGACACTTTTTAACGTCCTTTTAAAAAAGGAAGTTAGATCGTAGTAGCGCTGTACCATGGTTCACCTCCAAGTCAACTTTTCCGCTTCCACAAATATATGGAATAATAGTTGCACAATTAAATCTTTTGTTGTGTTAACCTAAATTAAAATTTATAAAGATACCCGTAGCAGTTTGAGGCAGGCCTACTATATTAAGATTTCAATTACGTCGAACTCACCACTAAAATAATATGAAACGGTATCTTACACCTCAAGGAAAAGGAAGCGCTTATCTTGTTTCATGGAAAGTATTTCAAGGTGAGTTTGGTGAGACAGCTTTCGGTTAAATAAACAGTTAAGATTGAGAACACTCCAGGAGATACCTGTTTTCAAGGGCTTGAAGAAGAACAACATGGTCAGCTTTCTAAAACTGGTAAGATTTTTATTGAAATATTGAAATTGGTTTTCCATTGACTAACTTGAAAAATCAGGCTAAACTTTTTAAGTTGTGGAATGACACTCATTATAGATTAGTGAAAGTTCAAGTACTTGAAGGGTATTTCTTCAAATAGCTATGCAAGAGTTTGTGATTCTTAAGCTTTAATTAACCTGAAGACGAACCCGTTTATAGGGAATAAATTGTGTTGTTAAAAAACTTTTAAACTTGAAAATATTGCATCTTACGCTATTTTATTTTCATCATTCTCGTCCCCAAGCCACTTGTCCCTCTTAGCCGGCTTGGCCTGGGGCCCGAAGAACAAGTGGCTCTGGGGACACGATTTGATTCGCTGAAATCAAACAAAGGAAGTCCAATCATATCAGCCGTTTTAAATGTGCTAACGATAAAGGATTTTAAAACGGCTGATGTGATTGGACTCCCTTTGTTTGATTTCAGCGAATCAAATCGTGTGTCCCCATAGCCACTTGTTCCTCGTGCCCCAGGCCCAGCTGGCTAAGAGGGTCAAGTTGCTCTGGGGACGAGAATGCGTTTTGTTGTGTTTATTTTCAGGTCGTGGACATTTTTGCAGCCGCTACTGTGATGCTGGCTTTGTCGTTTGGTTTGATTGGATACGTTGACGCCAGACCGCAGGGTACTTCGACTTCTTCCAGCGCGCATAGAAATATCGACTGCAGTACCATACAGAGACAAATCCAACAACAAACTCCTTTGCGTGTGTGCCACTCATGTACTGATAAAATCTGGGCTACTGTTTTCTGTAATACACCCATTATTTTTCATGAATGTAAAAGCACCTGTGCAATCCGCAATACGACATCATACGATTTTTCAACGTGCTATGAAAAGGCTTTAACTTGTCATTTTCCTACCGCTTGTCATTAAGTCGCAAATGCAAATTGATGTCCTCGGTGATGGAATTGAAATGAAATAAGTATATAAAATGTGTACATCTGTCCAGCACGATCTCATAAATAAATCTTGTTACATTGCCTTAATCAATGTTTTTTTATTTTATTTTTTCAGCCCTTTATTACTCTTTAGAATTCAGGTTACCATCATTTCCCTTGGGTTAGCCTAATAAACGCTTTTATTTCCGAGCTGTAATGAAGTCTATTAACAATTAGACTACGAGCCCGAGTTTTCTATGAGCGAATAGTCAACAAGGCGCAGCCGAGTCGACTATCACTCATAGAAAACGAGGGCGAGTAGTCTAATTGTTTTAGTAGAAACTCTAAAACTCTTCAGTATTTTAAAGCGAAAAATAGAGAAAAATCTTGCCTTTAAGCAACGCGCGCGCGATCGTTTTCTATCGGCGAATGGAAAACAGTGGGAGAACCAATCAGATTCAAGCATTTTAAATAGAACACAGCTGAGTTTCTTCGCGGCCAACTGTTTTTCGGACACTCTTTCAGCCTCGGGCATTATCCTCTAATATACCAGTCACCTGAGGGAGTTTATTTACTAAATACGTTTTTAAAATGCAATTTAAGATATGAAACCAAAAGAAATGACCGATCGGTTCTCACACGAAGTGCCTCCTAAACTGAAACCGATTATATAGACTTTTGGGTAATTACTGAACCAATATTTACTCGCACCGATATGCGGTGATAGAAATGCAATAGTTTCATTACATCTTTGCGGAACTATTCGGTAGTCTTTGAAGCGAGGAATTTATTGGCATTACTATATATGTGGTAATATAACTACGGTTGCACACCCAGAACTTTTGGATAATCAATGAACTAAAATTAAGACGTTCCTATGATCACGCCATGATCAGATGATGGAAGATGTCACCATTGTATTCGACTAATAGAACACTTTAATTATTGGATATAGCTATTATTAAGGCTGCTTAAGTTTTGTAAGTTAAACGGTGACCGGGCAAAGGTATGTCATGCAGTGCATGTGCAGTTCTCACCAAAACTGCCACTGCAAAAATCCAAAATGGTTAAAAATCCTTTATCTTCATTTAGTACCAACTTTTTACAACGTTTCATGTGTGCAACATGTACGAAGAACATATCAACATTTCTTTTGCTGCTGATATTAAATTTTTTTCTGGCAAACTTTTTGTGCTTAAAGAAGCACTGTCACAGGGGTTTTGCTATTTTCAGCTTCATTCGTTGGTAAAATCATTACCTGGTACCTTTACTCGTGCTCAAACTGCTCCTGATGGACTAACAAGAAGATATCAAACGAACCGTGCTTGGCTCGGAGAGCAAACCATAATGAATTTCTGGTGATATTTTCAAGGAACGGCTCTAGAATTTGAAAAAAAAGCAAGTTTTTTTTCAAATTTCAATCCTCTACAATCAATGCTATCCTGAGTTATAGGCGGCAATAAACGGTTTCAGTGTAGTGATATAGTCCTAGGTAACAAAAATACACCATTATTTGGGTTTCCATTGATGCAAGAACATAATTCAGCATTTTCAAGACCGACGTCGTCTCTTACACGGTGAAACCGGAATTGACTTGGATCCTTTTATGCATGAACGCGGATGTATATGACCGGAAGGAATAAGAAGCGCTGGTTCGGAAAGATTATTTTGCGCTGACTCTGCCGAACTTTTTGCAGGGTTTTCACCATTTTTCATTTCAGTAGGTAAAACACAATTATCCAAAATACCAAAACTGTAATACTAGGGCCTCATACTTGCCTGGTCAGGGTTGAAATGATTTTTGTGGGCCGGACTGAACACAGCTGGGATTCTTATTCGCTCGGTAGACCTCCCAACCGTCGTGGTCAACCAAGGACAATTACAAAAAAACTAATCTCCGTTATATGGGGACACTCTTTTCGTAAAGCATTTATTGCACAAATAATTATGAACTTGTTATTACGGCCATCCCTGTACGAATCTTAACGGAAACAGCACTCTCAGTTATTCAGCGGCATCATGCCTGCTGCCGTCACAGTGCCAGTATTACAAAATAAATAAACTATTAAATTTAAGGTGGCTGAACACAGTTTTCGCGCGCGCCTTGCAGTCGTTGGTGCTGATGCGAGGCAGCGCGCGCACAAGGATAACACAACAAATATGGAGCCGAAAGAGTGATGAGTTTTTGTTCCAAGGTGGTTTTTTATGAAGCCTTTTTTTCTTAAATGATAGTATGTTCTAAACTTAGGTCTTGTTGGAATGGTATGTCGGAAAAAGTCAAATTTGGCAGGTTTTTAGTGTTACCGTGAGTACCGTAAGAACCCAGTTGAATGCAGCGCATGCGTAGTTAGTCAAAAAATTGAGAGGTCCAATCTTTCCGAAATACGCGTATTTCTCGAAAACCGCTCGTTAGAATTTCACCAAATTTGGCAGGAAAATACTTCAGGAAACAAGAAAGAAAGTTGTTGCAAAAATTCTGAAATTTGACAGAGGAAATTGTAAATAATGGAGTTATCATTCAAGGACGGATAGCTAAAAATCGGTCTGTTAAATTAACATTAGAATAGTGTCCGCATGTGAGTATTGTGACAAGTTTGTTTCAGGCAAATGATAGAGAAAATCTAACGACTGAATTTTCCGCAAATAGGCAAAATCCGAATTCAAACTGATGTTTATATCCAGTCAAGTTACCATGGCAACAGCGCACACGTCAGCGTAACTATCAAAATTCGAAAGTCTATCCTTTTAACTTATCTCCTGCCAATTTTGGGGACCTAGAGTTCAACAGTTTTAGAATAAAAGGCAAATACAACACAGGTTTTAAAAACTGTGTTCGGCCACCTTTAAAGCGGGCTTTTGTTTGAGAACGCAATTCATCATTTGTAACAATCGTAAGTTATTGATAAAGTCTTGCCGTTTGCAAAATTCACTGTCATCAGCCTTTCTTTGCAGCCTCGGCGTTTGTTACAAATTGGAATTTCGAAGTAATAATCATAAATTATGGTGGAAACAATTTTTTTTATACAAGTGTTCTTTTTCACACTGCTGCTCCCAACTTCGCTGCCGGCATTCTCTTCCTGGTAGAGTGGTGGGGCATCGCTAACTAGCCTCTTCTCTGCTTTTGCACCACGGACTAATTGCCGTTGCATGGTCGTGTTCTCCGAAGTATCTTAACTCTCAGAAAATAAAAAAGGCACAGTAACTTCTTTGGGTCTTGCGTCCGCTTGTTCATTGCAGCACAAGGACAGGACACAGAGTAAAGTGAAGATATGATGTTCAAAACCCTATTACAAAACAGACAGAATGAGGACAAACTGATGAGCAACTTGCCAGAGAGAAATACTGCTGTGATTGATTGTTTTTACAACTTCAATTAATATTAGAAGGTTATGAGGTTCAAAATCTTGAACGTCTCAGAAATAACGATGTCTCGACTTTACATGGGCCACATTCTTTAACTGCAAAATGCTATGGTAGTGAATTTATAGTGAGAATAACATAAACAACATACAGCGGCAATGTTTTCGCAATAAGCAATACCATCTGTAGTTAAATAGCTGGGAATTATCTGCGCAAGAAAGCCACAACGAAATAAAATTAAACTGGACCAGTTTCCTTTCTAGAAGTGGCACTTCTGAATTAAGTTAACATATAGCTAAACAAAATAAAAATATCAATTGAATCTTTACCAGATTTAACAAGTTGGACATTGTTGCTTGCTATTTCAGTCCGTGTTGAATTTTTGGCAACAGTTATGAAACTCCGTCGCTGTTCTTTAAAGATACTTCATGTAGATTTGCGTTATATATATATACATACATTTTTTTATGTCGTCATACAACTAATAATAAAAAATAAGTTCATGTTTGTACTCTCGAATCAGTTACGTCTCATTAATTTCAAAAGATTTTATGCTAATAAGTAAAAACACGCGATATACAAAAGAAAATATAAACAAGGATCAAAACTGATATTTTTAGCTATCATATTCCCTATTAGTCCTATTACACTTTGAATTTAATTTCTTAAAATAGACCTTTTAGTATTAACTCGGAGTTTGTAACTTTCTTTGCAGAGAATACATCACTTACTTTGATTTGTTACTGATATATCAGGTAAGCATATATTTGTAAAAACACTTTGCACGCAAAAAAGACAGGCTGTGCTCGGTTTCGTCACTAATTTTCTGCTGTAGACTGTCTCATGACCCAGTCAACCACCATCAGAAAGATCGTCGGCGAGAGTAAACAACCTTGACGGACGCCGGTTTGTACAGTGAAGGGTTCCATTAGCTTCCCGTCGTGGATGACTTGACAGGTGGAATCTTCATACAGTTGTTGAATGATGTAGACGAACATTGGTGGAAAGCAGTAGTGATACATCAGTCTCCAGATGACCTCTCTGTCGACACTGTCGAAAGCCTTTGCAAAGTCGACGAAGACTGTGTACAGGGGGTCTGCCACTCCAGAGACTGCTGGATGATGATCCGCAGTGTCGCGATGTGGTCTATGCATGATCTCTCTTGGCGAAAGCCTGCCTGCTCATCCCTCAGTGTCTTGTCGAGGGCGGTCTTCAGTCTCTCCAGGATGATTCTGGGCAATACTTTCTCCGGGATGGACAGCAGCATGATTCCCCTCCAGTTGTTGCAGGATAACAGGTCCCCTTTCTTTGGCAGCTTCACGAGATGCAGGGACGTAGCCAGGATTTCTAGGAGGGGGGTTCCAAATTGGTTCCAACAATAACGGTTCGTCTAAAATCCTTACATTACGTACGTACAAGACTTTGGCGTTTACGTTACGCAAACAGAAGACGCCTTGGTTGCCTTTGAGCGAGCGTGTTTATCACTTCCACGATATTTTTGTCTCGGTGGTAGATGTTCATCAACACCCGCCCAGACTCTCGCTCGCTTGACATGGTCGACCTCAGGTATGTTTTTAACCTTCTTAGTGTACTGAATGAGCGCTCACATTCAGCTGACGTTATCGGCAACGTGCGCAAAATGAGGATCAAGGTGTGGATATTAGGAAAGAACTCTCGATCGCATGCTGCGAGTGTCTGAACTGCACTGGTGGGAAGGACAGTGCTGCACCACTTTCTCTTCCATCGCAGGAGCTCAACCACATGAAGAGAAGGCATAAAACTCCAGCGCTGCTTCAATTTCAGATTTCTGTCTCCGACGGCTACCAGCTCAGGAAGAACATTAAAGAGGCTGGACAAGACATCATCAGTAGGATTGAAGTATGTTTTCATCTCTGATTGTAGATGGTCTAGAAGGGGAATAGCAACTGCCCTCTTATAGTAATTAGATGGTGTCTGGGCTGGTACATTGTCCCGATGCTGCTGCTGATTGGTCCGGCGCGGGATGGAAGGTACAACACCTACATTTGCCGCGGTAGTGACCACCAGATCGAGAGAGGGGGTGTTCCGGAACCCCTGGAACCCTCCCCTGGATACGCCCCTGTTCCCCAGGAATGTTTTTTATGTGTTCGTCCAGACCTCTCGCAGACTGTCCCATTGCTCTTCTACTGTTTCCTCTAGTAGTAAGGAAAGGACGTTGAACTTGTTTCTCAGCTCGACCTTGAATTCTTCCGCTTTTGCTTTCTCTTCCAGGCTATGAAAGTTAAACTTGTGAGGTGGTCTTCCTGCCTTATCGTGGTAGGCTTTTGAACTTGGTCTTGAGAACTGCCACAACCAGGTGGTGATCCTCGCTTTACCTTGACGTCATGCACGGGCTTCGTCTCCACTTTCTGCCGATAGTGATGTGGTCGATCTGGCTCTCGGTCTTGTCATCAGGGGAAATCCATGTGGTCTCGTGGAATGTCTTGTGGGGAAATAGAGTGCCTCCAATCACAAGGTCATTGAAGGTACAAAACTCTGTGAAGAGTTCACCATTCTCATTTTTCTCTCCAGTATCATGTCTGCCCTTGATAAGTTCTCTGTCTGTGTTGTCTGATCCCACTTTGGCATTCAGGTCTCCCATGAGGATCTTCAGGTCGCTCTTTGGTGCTTTGCTTCCTTGGGAAGAATATATATAGAGGGCAAGCAGAAGAACTGAAGACCCTCTAAATCGCTATAATTCGGCCCAGAAACCTCACAGGAGACAAAGAAAGGCACGAAGGAAGCGAGGTCAGTTTTTTTCATTTAAATCATTGATTTTATTATTATTATTTTTGAATCTAACCGTTTTCACCAAGCAAACCCTTACATTTCTAGTGTTACGCATTGCACTGAACAATCACATATCGAGCTTGGGCTACCTGTGGCCGTATATTTTCGAATACGTATTGAGAGGAAATGCAACCCAACGTCCATGGCACTTGCGTTTTCTGCAATATGCTTACGTCATTGTTAAAGCAAAACAATTCATCAGGGCCACTAAAGCTGCAACGCAACACATGAGCTGACAGGAAATCGAAACTAAATTAATTGGGGAAAAAGTCTTTTCTTTGAAGTATCATGCGAGCTAACATGCCATCTTTAATACCTCATATATTAGTTCACCCCAGGCTCACGCTCGACAGCTTATGATCATAAATATAGTACATTTACTATTTGGCAGTAATCAGGGCGATTGGAATACGTGCCTGAGAACATTGCATCAGTCCCCCATCAGTCCGCGGTCATCTGTTAAACACTTAGTTAAAGCCAAACAATGGATTCAAAGCCACAGCTGAGTCAAAATCAAAACTTAACTTCAAACGGGGACAAATGTCATTCAGTCTTTTATATTAGGTCTGTGATAAACAACGAAACTTTCAATTTTTTTTGGTAGAAAATGCTCGATCCAAGGAAATACGTTATGTTATGGTATTGTCAGTAAGTGAAATTGTAAATCAGCGAGCCTTAGTAACGTAATGACTAACGAAAAAAATTAACTTCTTAAACCTGTTATGCCAAAATGCTCCTAATGTATACGGCACCGCCCACCCTTTCCAACACTGACAAACTGAAAGTTGTCAGTTTTCTTTGACCAGGCAATCATTGCCTTGTCAGCAGACGTCATAAATCGTCCTACGTCATCGCCATTCCCTATCACATCCTCGGTATAGGAGTCTTTGATAACTTTATGCAACGGCTGCCGAAAATTTGAAAACGAATGCCAAAACGACACCGAAATCATTTTGCAGGAATAGCTAGCGCTTGAATTATTATAATTTATATCAAGGCATGCGCCTTAGAAAGACAAGGCCATCTCTCATATTAGCGCGAGCTTCGGTCACTTTACCTTGCCTTTCTGGATAAATCTGGCCACGGTTTTTGCAGAGTCAATGAAATCAAAGCTAACAGCACCGCAACACGGCGATTTACGTAAAATGATTATTTGCTCGTGAACTGCCCGTATAGGCCATTTCCGAGTTCGCTTGAGCCTCTATTTCAAGGCGAGTCTAAGTGCAAAGTCTTTGTAATGAAAATGAGTTGTTATTCATATGGAAAGCAAAACTCATTACCATGACAAAACTTTCGCACTTAGACTCGCTTTGAAATAGAGGCTGAAGGGAACTCGGAAATGGCCTATTGATGGCGAGGGAGAGAAGGAAGAATTGATAGAGGGTACAGGGACGGCAGAACCGGGGGGACTTTTTACGACGATGTTTTAGTATAATGTTCATATGAAGAAATAATGAAAAAAGGAAAACGTAAACGGAAAAAGTCCGATTAAACACAAATTATCCCCCGAGATGAGGTTATTGGCAAACAAACTACTTCCGTTAAGGGTAAGTCAATTCATGCTCAGCAGTTAATTGAGAAAAGACGTAAAATACATAGGGCACTAACCAGATGAAACAAGTGCTTGAATCCTACTTGCTTCATTTAGTGACGAGAATTTACAAAGCTATAACCTTGTTCAAAACATGTCGGAAACTTCGTTATGCGCATCCTTTCCACACACGGGAGCTTGTATAAACAACCATGTTAGTGTACTAAAGCCGGGATATATCGTAGAAAGCTGAAAAATATGTATCAAGCAAAATATTGCTGTAGCACAAAAAGTACCTGTCATTTTACACTTATCCAGGTTGTCTTTTTTTTAAGAAATATCTCATGGAGGACGTTGAAAATGCGATTTCCGAGCCTCTAAATTTCTGGGGGAAGATGCCCCCAGACCCCCCTACAAACTCGCGCCTCGCGCTCGTTTTCAAGCTCCCCAACTTTCAAATACGGTCCGCTGTCCCTTGGGTAATTGTGTTTTATTGAGAATCCTTAAAAACGTCTACTTTAGGGCGGAATATCGTTTCCAGTATGTGGGTAACATTATTTGTTTTCATCGCAACAAGCTAACCCATTAGTTAACGTACATACTAAATGTTTTTATATTTTAAGAGTGTTTCTTTTACTTGCACTAATTGTAATTGCTTAAGTTAAAGCCACATGACGGTTGTTACTGGAAAAACCGAGCGAAGGACACACCGAAGGACATGCACTCACAATGCACTTACAGTGTTCCAGGTTACTTAATATCGTTATAAAAATCTCTTACAAGACCTTAACTCAGTTGCTTAATATTAGCTGGACTTGATAGCAGTCAAAGGAAATATTTCACTTGCCGCAGATGACTAGTCTGTCTAGAGTCTATTCACATTTAAAAGTTTCCTTTTTTTTTAATAGTTCTATGGCACCCTTCTCTCAGGACAAGATACTTTCTTCCTTGTTGCTCTAATATACATTTTCCCGTTTTTGTTCCACTCCATTGCTGTCGAAAAGTTGTCCAAATACAGCACACGTTTCCTTTTGTCCTCCTTACCCAGGATTACGTACACTCTATTGGCCTTCAAGTTGCTGCAGCTGCATGTGATTTCTTGGCCTCTCTTTTCCATTAGTTGGTTTTTGTTGTTGATCTTCACCTTTCCCTGCTTGTATGTGCGCAATATGCGAACTCGTAAACGAGGCAAGCCGTTTCTCATAATCTCAGACTCCATCCGGGCTTTAATCACTTGAAAGCAAATGGAAGAAAGAGAATCCGTTATAAATTTGATCCAGCGTGGCGTTTTAAAATATGTTGGTGTTTATATCAATGATGTCTTTGGTGTGAAAGTGGAACTCGTTTACGAATAATCAAACAGGACAGTTAGATGGTATTGTAAACCATACAAACACGACAAGTCATGGTATTTTACACCATTCTGTTTTAGATCATTGTCTACACTTCACATTGGCAGAGTCACATAAGAGTTATTTTCCGAGCGTTGCAAATAAAATTTTCATCCAAAATGAGATAAACTGGAAATAGCCGGGACGATTTTTATAAATTTACCCAAATGCAATCCTTCATAATCTTCTCATCCATAACAACAGACATCAGTAAATGGCTTCAATGCAGTAATATTGTCTTTATAGATAACTAAACTAAATGATCATTTTTGGTTTACGTTAGGGCGAAGGCAAGTTTTAAATATTTAAAGTTTTGCTAAAATGGCGTGAAAACGCCCCTTTAAGGAACTAGGTTGTACAAAAACCGCCACTGATCTTGATTTCTTCAGGGCTTCCTAATTCTCTGATGGGTGGTATTGTAAGGAAATATGACGCTCTGACAGCACTCACCAAAATCACTCAAACAAAACCGTCTCGTGACATGTCTCTTGCTGCATCTTTTATTGCAAATTTGAGGCGGGGGAAGCGGAGAAACTCCCCCAGATTTTGTCGAATTTCCTTTTCCCTTGTTGATCCAATCCTCGTTTTCTATATCGGACAATAAGTAACCAATAATATTGTTTACTTTATATTGGGTTACTTATTACATTTATTACATTACATTACCTTACAGTACATTATATAGTATACTGCGCCATACTGTACTATACTGTTGTGAAATACGCGCCTCGTTGGCTATCTACCATCAATTATAATCATTTCTTCGGGCATTGTGGCGTATTTTACGGGCTAAAATGGAGAATTCAGCGGGCTAAAACGCCGCCGCGGGGACCAATCAAAAACAAGAACGTGAAGACGCCAGCCAATCAGAATTGAAAACCATTCAACTGTTCGCGCCATTTGCTTGCTCGCAAGCAACTCTTCAAGCTTCGTCTGACTCAGTTGAGGATTTTCTATCTGCTGTTCTCTAACTCTATAAGGCCAAAACGACTTAAATGCCTAACAATTAAGCACATTCTCACTCCTCTCAGCTAGATGTAGAGGAATTTATGTATGGAAACTCAAAGAAGAATCCAGGCAGCCAAACTGAAGTGAACGTAAGTTTGTTTTCATCGAGCGAAACTCATTCAATGCCAAACTGCCAGTTCAGTTTATTTTGCTGCACAATTCATTTTAACAACGCTAAATAGATATTTATTTGCTGTCTATAGAATTATGTATGTTTAATTTCAAGAAAACGTAGACCAAATTTTGTTCTAAGCGTTAAATATGATTGAATTTTGAGGTTTTCTGGCAAGGTTCGTAAATATCTTTAGCCTTAGTTTTCGATCAAAAATAAACGCCGACTAACTGCCGGCAGTGTTCAAGATATCACTTACTGTCTTTGAATTGCTGTTCTCAATGCCCTCTGAAATGATTATAATAGTAATAGAGTTGATGTTCTTCGGCGTAAATATGTTTTTGGCCCTCCTCAGAGCTCATTTTAGCCCTCGCCGTAAAATGAGTCTGAGTCGGGCCAAAAACATATTTACTCCCGCGAACATCAACTCTATTGTTATATTATATAATAACCAAATCAATGCGCGCGCTCTGATTGGTCAATCAGCTATGGTTTATTGTGCCGGTAAACTCATGGAAAAATCGCGCGTCTTCTGAATTATTATATAAAAGCAATAGACCGAATTCTTCTCGTGTTCTGCCAACATCCCGCGTGGTTTATCAGCTTATAAACCATAGAAACTTGTGGTCTATTGCTTAATTATCCAACAAGCGCGAGTGGAATAATTGTTAAATATATTACTGGGAAATCAAAGATAAATCATTCGCTGATGTATGTTCATTCGACAGTTCCTTCACCCCTTCATCCCTTCGTTCACTTTAAGGAGGAAGCTCCCGTCACTATGAGTGGTTTTCAGGAAGGTCCTCAAATAAATGTTCCTAAAAAGTTAAAAATGCTAAAAACAGATCACAGTTATGATCTCTAAAATTTAAAAGGTCTAAAATTGATAAAAGCACTAAGAATATACAGATAGCAGAAACTTATTTATACTGCGCTTAAAAATGTTAGGGATGACCAGTCACCTATGCGTTGGGCAGCCTGGGAATATCTCCTTTGATAGCATTTTGAACAGCTTTGCAGCGGTGTCCGAAGCGTCGCCCGGCTAAGGGGACCCATTTAAGATAAGCGAGGGCTTCCCGCCAACTTACCAGAAACACAGTGGCGCTTCAGAGTGAGGCTAAGCGGACCCCATATTTCACTTCCGACCACGTCAAAGAAGCTGATGTTGATCGTCAGCAGGGCCAATCCGGTTACCTTGCCGGTGCATGGGAATTTCACGCGGAAAACTGGAGAAAAATAAAAGATGTAACAGAATTTAATCATATAGATGTAATTGCAAAACTTACAGGAATACCTACTGTCTAATGCAGGAGGTAACTGGATGAGAAAACTTCCTTGGCCTAACAAATTGGACCAGGCCTTGACTGACCTCAATTTGGCCACTCAGAGGCAATTTTGAATCCAATTATTTCCCGAAATTAAACGGTTCGCAGTCGTATCACGTGTAAATACGTGTTAATTATACTGTTTAAAGTACTATTTGGGGAATAATTGGATAGTTGCCTTTATGTACAGTGGTGTTCTAACCACTGTTGTTAAAAAGAAACGCAGAGATTACCTTTGATTGGCTCTTGTAAGCGCCCTTTCGTGCCCATATACAATTTCTTTACCCATTGTTTTGCCAAAGATTTGCGTCCACAAAAAGCATAATAAGCCATCAGAACTCAAGATAAAAACTCTGTTGGCACTCTGGTACACGCAAGGGCTGTAAACTCGACTATGCCAAATAAATGTTTGTTTTAGTTTTAACTTCAGCACTCGCATCATCACTGTTGGAACAAATGAACACAATGATTTTGAGCCAATTATGATATTCAACCGCCGCAAAACTCACTGCAGCTACTACCCCAAAGTTATTAAAAAAGTCCTTTACAAATTCAGTTTTTTACAAGCTTGGTTCGTGGCATAACAAATGTACCGGGAGGAAGGAGTCTTTTCCGGCTAGGAGCCATTTTACAGCTTTTGTTTTAAAGACGATTGGCCCAAAACCAATATTTAAACGAATACTTCAACGATTTTATCTTGGCGATGGTTCTTAAAAAACAAGATTAGCATTAAGTTCTAGATTAAATGGGTAACATCCATTTCCTCCCCACCTCCCTTAAAGTTTAATAGGGTCGTTAATCTTTGTCCCATCTTTGCAATGATTGTTAAGCAGAAAACAGATTAACATTTATCCAGGTATGGATAACAACGTGCAAATCCTCTCTTCTTAAATACGCTTTCCGTCCCCAATTCAAAATCAAAGCTTCACTGACTTTGGCCTCCCCAGGAAAGGGTTGAAAGCCACAATCATAAGCATCATTAACATTGCATAGATGTGGATTATAAACCCTTTGCGTTAACCGAGTAGCCACCTACGCAATCTCATTGGCTGTGCTGACGTATTTATCGATAAATGGCAATATATATCTTGGACGAGTGCGCATTTTAAGTAAATAACCTGGATTATTTTTATTCCTTCAGTATTTTTTTCCAGCCATGGAGGTTGTACTCGTAAAATAAATGAAAAAGGTCTCACTTTTAGCCTTTGGGTTTCGTCCCTTGAGCTAATGGAAAGCCATTTCATGTAACTAGAACTCATGACCTGGATGGCGTTTATTCAGTTAGTGCCATAGCCTGTTTCAGGCGTTCTGTTAGTGGGGAACGCTGCGAAGGCTAGTTGGGGGAGGGCAATGCGATGCATTTGAAAAACTGATCGATAAATCTTGACCTTTTTCTCTCAAGGAAGAGAAATTTAATATTTCCACGAAGACTCTTATTTGTTTACATAAGATTAAAGATTAACTTGGCGGAGGCGTGAAGCAAGCTAGTTTTACAATGTTAAGCTTTTTATTATAATAAGCTTAACGCCTTTGCGCCAGGAGAGCCAGAATCACAGATTTGTCAAAGAGTTTTTCCCAGTAACTCCAAGACTTTCGAAGATTGTGGATTAAACCCTAGTGTGTGAGCATTCAGTTGACAGCTATGTATCAGCTCTCTCGCGTGGTAGTTGAATTTTGCTGTGCAGGTGCATTATGCATTATACTGTGGTGCTGTTTTTGGATTCATTCTAGTTTATGGCTATTTAAATAAAAGCTATTGAGCACATGTGATACGGTTTATTCTTATCTAAAGCGTGCTTGTAGCTTTTATCTCTATGGATTAAACCTTAGGTCGTGTTCTATTGGGGTCAACCGTTTTCGATTGGTTGGGCTTTTTCGGTTTCGGTTAGTTTGGTTGATCAACTTTTCCAACTTGACCGGAGTCAAACCAGGTTGAAACTGTTGAAAAAGCATTGGTAGCTACTACTGTCGTGTTCGCGGGCTCCAAAAGCTGCTACATGATTTCAACCTCGTTCCCAGGGTCTCTCATCTTCCCGCCCAAGCGAGAGAGTATGAGAACGAGGTTGGCGTGATTTCAGCTCGTGTCGCTCGCTGAAAACAACAACAAAAAACATGACGGCTTTTGAGAGTTTCTCCCACAGTTTCTCCTATGAAACACTCAATATATAGGATGTGTAAGAATTGATAGCTATCCAATTCTGAGAAAATGCAGCGGTGCCAAGCTGTTCGACAGTATTAAAGCAGATGGTCCGGGTCGTTTCATGCCGGTTGGACGGACAAAAGCGCACAGTAAATTGTTTATCTCATTGTACCATTTCTAAAAATAATGCAGCTAGCTCATCACTTTTCACAACATCCTCCAAAACTTCTGAAAGCATAAATGCCGCTATAGCACCGAGATCACGACCACTGGCCGCCATGTTCTCGACTGACGACGAAGAGACGACGGTCTGAATGACTATTTACGGCAGTTGCTGCGTTTCAACCGAAAGCGGTTGGGTAAGTGTTCTATTGGGAAACATCAACCGTATCAACCTAAACTGGTTGCGGTTGAAATGGCTGATCGCACTGAAACACGACAGTGTGCGACTATCCAAGCGAAAGATATAGAGAAAAACGCTGGCCTGGCGTTCGTGTGATGTTCTTCGTTCGCTCTCTCAGTTCGAGAAACTATATATGAAGATAGACTTTCAGATGTACTAAGCTGGGGGTATTTCTGACATTGACTGCAGAGAGTGTTCACATGACTTCAAGACAGTCATGTTGGTGTCCCAAAGAAATGGCGGCCATGTTGGTGGCCAAAAGTAATCCTCCGATAATTGAACTCTGTTTTTATGCAAACATCGTTTTTTGTCAGCAATCCAATATGGTCGCTTGTCACGTCTGTGAAAACGATCAAAAAGACGAAAGGATTCATAAACTCTGGCATGTGTCCTTTTCAATGAATCACTTCAGCATTACTCGCAGAAGTGACTTGGAAACTCACGGACTCACGCGGACTTACAAAACTTGAATTTTAACTTAACCTACCTCGTCTCCAGAGAAAGCTATCATTCTGTCTTAGACCAAAAATGATGTTACATGGACGACCGGCAGTTGCTATACTTTTTTGATGCCAATCAAAAGTGAAGAAAAAAAAAATGCGACACTGAGGCCTTTTGTTGTCTCGCCAAATACTGCTCGCCAGCTGACCAAGAGACCCCAAATTCTTTCTGTTTTCGCCGCAAATGTAATGCATGGATATAAAATTAAGAATTGGAACCCTTCGTGTGGCTTGTTTTGAATGCACTATTTGGTTAAATGGAAGCTGATCCAAGCGCTTTGATGAGCAAAAACTCTGCTCTGAGGAGTGAGGAGCTAAACTCTATCTTATCACGCCAGACGAGTTAAAAATCGAGAAATGAAAGAAAATATGACAATAAAAAAGAATATCATGTTAGTATAGCCGCTTGTTTCACAGCCAATGAATGTCAATGGTTAGCTTTCTCAGTTTTATTTCTTTTAACCACATGGGTCTTTTTCTTTGTCTCGTACCAAGGCAGAATTTCTATCATAGTCTGCATAGTTAGTCATTCAACTTCTGTAATTAACGATCCCGGAGGCACTGCCCAAAATGACCTTACTTATATGCCAGCGCACCGTAACCAATTAAATGCGTAATTATAGAGTATTTTCAGAAAAGTAATTACTGAACCATATGGAATAGATTTATTCTGAATAAAACAAGATATGCAATAAAATTGCCTTCTTTGAACTGACATTGAACAATTTACTAAATTGCCTGCTTTAATGTTTCCTACCAGGGGCTCTTCCTTTGGACACATTTGTTCATTGTGTCGCGTCTTTGTGATTGAATTGATGACTGAATTGAGAGTAAAATAGCAATAATAATAATAATAATAATAATAATAATAATAATAATAATAATAATAATAATAATAATAATAATAATAATAATATAAATTTAATTATAGTGCGCAAATTCCATAAAATGTTCAAATGCTTACGTTTAACAATACACAATTAAATAAGAAGATAAATAGACAACATATTACAAACAGGAAAATAAATGACAAAAACTAACTAATATAAGGTGGTGCACGAAAGTACAGTTACATAAAAAGTTATGGTAAAAATACACGTTTCAAAGGTGAGCCTTTACTTTAGCACTCCTTGTTTCCGGTGGGAGTAAATTCACACACTGGATTGAAAGTCTGTTCTTTTGCACGAACTGCACTCGTACAGTGTATAATGAATTGCTGCTTTAAACTAAAATCCCAGTCAGAAGTATGTGCTGGCACGGTTTCCAAATCTATTCTTTCTCTCCCCCTTCCCCCCCCCCCCCCCCGTTTCAACGTTTTGCGTCCCAACACATTCTACAGACAGTCCTTATCCGTGAAGGGTTCAACATTGAAAGGGGAAAGGAACACTGTAAGGAAAAAGGGAAACCACTAAATATGTTTGAAAGTGACAGTAATAAAGTTCAAGCACAAAGTATTCGCATTTTTATTATCATGATGTACCAGTGAATGTAGCTATACTATTCAATTCAAATTTTGGCAACCGAAAATCACGGTTTTCTTTAGTGAGAGAGGAACCAATCAGGCGAAGAACATACATAATCCAGTATGTGTAAAGCTTAGCCTATGAGTACAGTCGTCTTTGTTCGCTCCCGGCCGGTTTGGGGAAGCGACGAAAGACTCGCTGTATTCGCAGGCTATGTAAACCTGAGCATGTGACAGTTCAGTGATACGGAAAAACACTGTCTGCTACTGTCGAACATTGCGCCTTAAGCGTGAAATGTAGATTAATTGACTTTGTATTTCTCTTGGCGATGATTTTTATGCATTTTGTCGATAAATCTTCAGGGCAAGTGCTAGCGTTATAACAGCTTGAATTCCCAAGAAACTCGTCAACAAGGGATATTGTTTCAAACGGTTAAATAAATCGCCAAGTTCAGAAGAACTATCATTACTTTAAAAGACATTTATCTGTTTATTAGCACTTAGGAAGGAGAATTAAGTAACCAACTTAACAGTAAGTTATGAATCGTTTGGAGACGACTACACCTTTATTAGTCATTTCCTTGGATTTCCCATGACCGGGATTCCAGTGACAACCCAAAAGGTCAATTCACGAATGCACTGCAACAACAAGCCACGTCATTTTGAGCCAAACAGTTCCATCGAAGATGGCATGGAATTATGTGAATTTTCGGGCGAAAATAACTAATATAAGCTAATTGGAAGATGATTGTATATCAATGTATGTACTTGCTAATTAGCAATGGATATTATTTTGCTTTACGACTTTCTAATGGGCCTGTGAGCTCAGTTTTGGTGGCTCTAATGATGAAATAACTCTGTTTCATGAGGTTTTAAGAAATGTGCTTGTTAAGCTGGATCCATACTATGCCAATTTCCTTTTGATATAGCCCTCCATGCCTCCCCTTCCTTCTTCGACAGCGAAGTTTCCTTGATTTTAGTGGTTTAACCTGTACTGATCACACAAACCCTCTCCAGAGTCCTTCTCTGTCAGTGGACAACTCGTCGAGTACAATATGTTCTGTATGGCCGATCCGATTTTCGAATTTTCGATTTCCTCGCGATCATCCGAAAAGCACGCTAGACTGGGTTAACGCCCAGTTGGAATTTCTGAGAATTACTGATTAACACCCATTCAGCATTTGATGTTTACCAATGTGTTATTTCTTGTCGCATAATGAAAATCCATTTTATCTATGTCAGGGTTGATTTACATCAAATAAAAAATAGTTTTTAGGGGCCCTCCCAGCGCGTAATTGTTTCCACTTGTCAATCATTCCAGTAAGCCTGAGAATTTCTTTTCGATGCATCCTTAGCCCACACAGAAGGGAAGTAACTGAAAGGAACGCCTAAAGAATAAACCAAACGACGGACGATATGGCTGGATTATACATGCCTCACGTTTTCAAGTCTGTCCACTTTATAACCTATTTATTTCAGCCCGTTAGTTTTTGGTGTGTCGTCCATGCCAGTATTCAGATTCGTGTTGGTCAAAAATACATGTTGCTGCCTTTTACGAATGTTAATCCTGATGTATGAACCCTCCCGTTCAGTTCATATTTAGCATAATTGCAAAATAAACTTTATTGCACTAAACTGGCCACAGCTATTTTATTGATTTTAGAGGATTGAAAAGCAAGCAGAAAGAGCAAACAGTTCTTATATATGGGTTTGTGCAATCTTACCTTTGGTCTTTTTGGGCACCAAGCCACTTAGTCGAATGCTGGCTGTAGGGTGTCTCATAATGGTTTCATTGCTCGATTGGAAGCTCAAGGAGTATTGAACCTGGAAAAATGGTGTATAAGGTCAGACGAAATTCATCAATAGTGCAGTTTAGGAAAAACTAGTATGACAGACACAGAAGAAATGTAAGTCAGAGTCTATTTGACAAGGCTACTGATCGCTTGCAAATCCAGACACCATAATTGCTTTTTTGAAGCAACTGCGAAATAAAAATCTAACCCCACAATTAATTTAATTCAGTTACTCTCTTTTGTAATATATTATGGCATAAATGTTATTTTGCCAAGTTTTCAGGCTTGGATTTAGCACTAAAACCATAGGAGTGAAACGTTGTGGAGAGATTGATTGCCTTTGAGATTACCTTTGGGCGGATCACTTGGCCTGTGCACAACAGTGATCTTATCTAGATGTTTGTGTTCTGATGGGATGAAGAAAGGCCATCAGTCTTAATTTGTATGCAATTGCTTATACAGCGTTTGGAATTGTCAACATCCGTTGATGTTAACCATTTTTACCATGCTCCATTCCTTTCAAGTTTCTGTGCAGGTCTTGTATAAAAATAAAAATAAAGGCTGTATGTATTGTATCAAGGATTTTTATTACCCATTACTAATTGAATTCCAGATATTTGAAACCAAAGACGTCCTGTTAATTTATTGTTGATATTATTTTATGGAATCTGCCTTCTTGGACTCCTTCGACTGAGATGTTTATATTTTCAGCATGAGATATTTATGTTTTCAGTCTGTTTTGGAAGCCACATATTTTTTTTTTGTCGAGGCGGCTTGCCAAGAACATTTCAACACAGTTCACCACATTTCAAAATCTAGAAGATCAATAATCTCGTTTATCGATAAATGTTTGTCAGTGATCAGCTTTCCATGTTATTCAGTTGATTACAGCCACATTATGTAACACTGAATTTTTAGGAATATGTGGCGAGTTTACGTTTTGCCCAAACGTGTTCGTATGGTCGTTGTCTTTCCAAGAGGGCGTCAGACTAAAATAGCTGTTGACCAACCGGGCAGTGCCAAATTTATCGTAATAACTGAGATACAATCTCGACATCTCCTGGACTGCAGATGTTTGTTCGTTTACAAAGCAGAATTTACTACGATAGAAAGTTGCTTTCGAAGTCAAGACTATTGATTTCTTTAATATCAGTAAAAACACTTCGCCATCTCCTCTGTGAAAGATTCACTCTTTTTGCCACAAACACGGATAGGTCATCGAGGCGCTATGTAAACTACCGACTTCACAAGAGAGATCACAAAACAGTGTCGATACTTGATTGCAAAACACAGTGCAACGACAGAAGGCAAATGCAGGAAAATCAATGTCGGTGGGTTTTGGCTTTCTGAGCCATCACTTAAATTCACACAACTAGCGGAATTAATACAACAAATGGAAACATTCATTCCATATAAAATAAGCCATTTAATGACGCTACTCCTGACGGATGCCTGATTGAATGAGTTAAATATTCTTTTTGGCTAATCCTCACAGCAGTATTTAGGCACCGGATTTATTTCCTAGCTCGTTCTTACCATTCCAGTGGCGTTGAACTTAAACTTCAGGTCTTTGATGTACGGCTCGATCGGTGGAATCATGCTTGACAAAATCGGTGTCTTCAGTATGGGGGCCACAATTCCATCTTGAACGAGGTACAAGTTCGTGTTTAGATCTGATGGAACGAACAGTGATACATGTGAGTCATTGCTGGGCTACTAGTGTTCTCCTTTGTTAAACATATCTAGAGTTAGTCCATCAATGGCTCGTAAAATGTTGAAAGTTGGAATGATAACCTCAATCACTTGAGCTTTCCGAGCCAGACATTACGGTCGTGACACGGTCTGGTTGTTATCAAAACAGAAAGGAGGGCCTATAGTGGCAGAAAGTTTTAATATTTCCGAGAGCTGCAAAGTCAACCGCAAAGAAAGTCTCATAGCAAATTCTACAGTTGATGAGCTTTAAAGTAATACGATAACAAGACGAAAGGTAAAGATTATATCGAATATCCAGTTAGCTTTGGTTCGCTCATGCGTAAATACGTGATCTCAAACAGCCTGTTTTCTTTAAAATTAAGTGCTTGGATTCAATATATAAAACAAATCAATTCTTTTGTACATGTCAAAAAGGGTATCTCGATGGTCTGTTGATCACAAACCAATAACAGTTCAAATCTGACATTGACGAAACTTGTTTGATTTTTAGATCGAGAACTGAAATGTTTTTATTGCCAGCCAAATTTTCCATACTAACGGTTGTAAATACCATAGATATGACAGATGGTAAATTAACAGAACGGTGAATAAATGATAAAGATGAAATGATCAAGATATGACACGAGCGTGAGATAAAGATTGAGTCCCCAATAGGACTCAGGGATCTTTTTTTAATACCGTTTTCTAAAAACGATGGTAAATGGATCTGTGGGCCATTCGGAGGGTGGGCTGATAGCGAATTCTTAGTCCTTAACGAAAATAGCCTCCTTTGCTGTTTAAAAGGGAAAGGGCAAAACAACGTCTTTTTTTTCGATGTTTATCGATAAAGACCTCCCAAAATATGACCGTATTAACCTCCCCCATGCGTGCTTCAGACACAAAGAAAGAGCCAGATGACTTTGAGTTCACCAACGGGTCAGCACATGTGATTGATGTTTAGACTCTTACACAGCATGCAAGGAAGAAGAAATGTTTGTGGTCTCGTTGCATAATCAGAGTCACTTTAAAAATGAATCAAGTCTTAATAGAGAGCTATTTGGCACAGTCAGTGAAAATCGTCAGAGCAGGTGGTTTTCTTGAAAGTGTCACGAGGAAAGAGGAAGGCTCGTGGGAATCGTTTATTGGGATGGATTATGTAAACCTGTCTTTACCACAGCCTCGCCCGGATGTCTCCGACCGTATCATAAAGTCAGCGTGGAAAGATAACAACTCTAAGTCATCAAAAGGCGATAACAGACCTCATGTTGTTCTGAAGAGCTGGCGAAAGCAATGAATTGTCGAGAAATTGATTGCTTTTCATCTGAACCAATCAACCCAACGGTGGAGGACTCAGGCGATCCTGGCTTCTACGACGAGCGTTCCAGAGTTCATTAAACAACTAAAATATCAGCCTCCTTGAGGACGTGTTCACACAAATATAGAAATTCCTTGTCAATTTTTTCTCTTCATTCATTTAATTCAATAAGTATACTACATTTTCCTTGTAAAAGCGATACACCACGCGGTGTTTATAGACTGGATGGAATGGGTAGTATTTACTCTTACAAGTCGATCTAGTAATTTATTTACTTACCGTACAGAAAACGTGAGACTTCTCTGGCGTCAAGGAAAACGTTCAGTTTAGCAGAACACTTATCAAGAAAGAAGACGGAGAGCGTGATGAAAACTTTAACAAAGTTTCGTGCTTTGAGGCTGGCCATGACTCCTGGGAGGCTTTTACGGTACTCGGAGTTCTTTCGTGATCTAGATTGTCGAACTGTTTCAAATCAGTGCTGTCACAGGTTGGGTTTATAAAGACAACATCATTATTAATTACAGTAATTAAAATCCGAAAATGAAACCTAGTGACAGATTGGTTAAACCTGTCATCTGATTTGGCTCCAAAGTAAACAGTTGTTAAAGTAATACCATTAACAGTGAATGCAACTGACAAGTCTGCAAGATACGTGCACAATGAGCCGTTAAGACCTATGACGTCTAAATTTTCACCGCGACGTTAGCATAGGGCGAATTCATTTTGGTAAAAATTAAACCCTGATGCTGGTATAGGCAAAACGTTTTTGTTTTGTGTTTGGAAAATACGAATGGTTGGAAGATGACAGATGGACGGAATAAACTGAAACAGGTGAAGGATAGCCACAGCTGTGAAAGTCAGAAAAACAGTTTTAGAAACTAAACGTGAATTCCTTTTTGGGATCACTGTCGTTAAGTTTGATTCACTGGAAGAGAATTTCCGGACATTCTACATTCCTGTTGATCCTGGTTTTAATTCATGCTGTTGCTCTCCAGGACGAGTTCTCTAGAAAGGAGATACTGCTTCACTTTTAATACCTCCTCAAAATGGAAGAGGCCAATATTTCCAATATACTTTTTAATTTGTTTAAATATTTTTTATTCTTAATTAAAATGCATAGTTGAAACCCTTGTGCTGATACACACAATTGAGTGTATTTTGCAGTTGATAGACGCCGTCTTACAACACCGCACTTTTAGCATAGGAAACGGGCGAACAGCCGTCGTATACAGACTTGGTGCCGCTCAAATGTATTTCAATCGCAGTGCAATAAAGGGTGCTTAAGTCTTTTGTGCGCGGAAGGAAATTGAGAAACGGCGCAATTAACGTTGAATACAGTTGATTAGACGGTACTACCAACAAAAAAAGATAAAAGGAAAAACTCTCCGACGTTTCAATGCAGTTTTGGGAATAAGAGCAATCCATCCACAGGATTGAATGGACACGACGTTTTATGTTGGGGTCAGTTGCTTAGCAACGTGACATATTCTGATCAAAATGTTAACAAAGCAAGATACTCTTCCACAGCAGACAAGGAAAGGCCGAAGCCAGAAATAATGTGATAAGTAAGACCTTAGCGTTAATATTTTCGAGCAGCCAAACCTCGGTAATGATACAGCCTAGAAAGCTCGAAGTTCGAAGCGTTGTCATAATTTCATTTCAATTCATGGTTTCTTTACAAATTAACCATTTATGGTTCATCTCAGTTTGGGACTTTGGGTTTTGAGCGGATCTGGTTCTAGCAAAAGAAAGTACATTTTACGCACACTTTTGTTCAGACCAGAGATTCGCGCATATAAAATTCATGCTAAATTTTATATTTTCGTAAAAACTGAATCGTGATGAAGGACTGATTAATAGATGTAAACGTCACCGCGTTTTCCCAGTCTTCCGGATTAGGAGCCGTTGTCTAAATAAGCTTATAAAAAGCCTCTTTATAAACATACCATGCACGATAATTGATGAAATGATAAATCGTTATTTGGTTTTCAAGCAGCTTTCGCTAGCAAACTTTGATGCTATTTGATGAGAACATCTAAGCGCTGAGCAGGAAATAAAGGATTAAAAAACGGAATCAATGACGCACTCAAGTTGACAGTGATTGTACTTTAAAATGTTCAACTCTTAGACCAACTGTTAAGTACATATAGTATATGATGGTTTTAAGATTTAAGTTTTCGTTTAAAAGCACTGATAGGTTCATCTGCTTTCCTTTATAAATAGTTCAAGTACCGTTGTGACGTAATTACCCTGCGCATGCGACCTCGGTTTAACTCTTTTCGGAGCGCAAGTCGCGACAAAGGATTCAGCCTTAAGACCTGCTAAGTTTGTGGTCGGACGCGTTTTTGTGCTCGAGTAGCGGCTTCCCTTTCCCTGTCAGCAAAAGTTTATCTACGGTAGTCGCAAATGGAATTAACCAATCAAAATTACAAAGACAGACGAGGGCAAATTTTTCGGCGAAGAAAGGTTGGGTGTAATGCGGGAAGTAGTGGATTAGGTACTAAGTCGTTTGATGACAGTTATCAATGTGACGAGTAGCTGATGTTAAACAGCTAGCAACGAACCAAAGACGGCAACAATGCAGTAAGAAAGTTTGCAGGTAGAGCAATCATTAGATATTGGATCTATTAGCTGTTTCCATGTCTATAACTACGCCGGTTGGTTTAGATTTGCCTTCTTGTGACCGTGCCATCGTCATGCTTAAGTAGTCGCCGAAAGGAATTAACTTATAACAACAACAAACTAACTAGACACTGAAAGCACGCCGAAAGGACGTTCTCGGCAAAACGCCAAGCTAGGCTATTATGTGGATAACTCGTATTGGAAGGACTGGATTCAAAAGTAATGGCTGTCTTATGAGACTTTTTTGTCACAACGAAGCAATAGTAATGTAAACACTTAGGTATAAATGAAGAGGCTTTTAGGGTAAAACCATCATTGCATTCTAAGTGCATGGATGTATTCAAGGCTCTTACTGAAAAGCACTTGTTATAAGAACCAATGATCTTGAATACAGAAATTTAACTACTGCGTGTTCGTCGCAAAAGCAAGTTGAAAACAATGGACAAATCAATGAGATATGAGCCTGATGTCGGGCGGCAGCCTTGATCATTTAAAAAGATCTCGCCCCTTGACGCGCAAGTCTACCGATTGCGAAGCGCGATTCGTGACTATAAAATGATAATTATGTCCTAAGTAAATTAAGTTAATTTTAGGCATTCCTCAGTCTGTTTATTTCGAGAGGGATACTAAAAATGCAGGCTGACAGAAAATAAACCTTTTCAAGCTGATCCCTTTCCCTTCTCCTTCTGAGAAAAATGGTGAACATTTTCTGCGTTTCTATCGAATTATAGAAACACAGGTGGAAGTTTAGGAGAAAGAGAAAAGCTATGATAACAGTCCTAGGTGAGTGTTACAACAGCGTTTACGAGTTCCCCCAAACGTTCGTAAACACTCTAGGATCTTAAAAAGTAACATCATTTGGATTATCGTGGAAAATCTCTTTGCTAATGCCATCACGTATAATGTGTTGAAACAGCTTTAATAAATCATTGATTTATTTCGATTATTAATTCCCTTTCCTCGCGCCATCTTTACGTCAACAGCTTATGCTAGCCCAAATCTACTGGCGTTCTATCACAAATGCTGTTCTCTGATTGGCTACGCTACTCATTATCTTTTCTGTGATAGAATGCGAGTTGCGGTTGTCAACAAAATGGCGGCCGCTTCTTCGGGTTTTAGAAGTGTTTTCAGTGTCTGTAAACAAGATTTGGATAATCTTGTTGTTAAAAAGTTTTGAAGTAGTAGATTTATACTAAAAAAATCAGATTATTTGCTCTCGATTTCTATTGGGTGATAGTTGATGATGGCGAAGCCCGAATCAACCAGATAGAAATTGAGAGCCAATAATCTAATTGTTTTAGTATAAATCTAATAGCGGCCGCCACTTCGATCAACTGCAAGCTATATACTCACGTTCTATCACAGATTAGTAGAAACTCATGCAGTCGTGTTCTATTGGAAAGCCGTGAATCTGATTGGTTCTCTCACTGTTTTCTATTCGCTGTTATAGTTCGGCAAAACTAAATTTTCTCCGATTCTCATTGGTCTAAGTTAAACACGTGACGCAATAGTGTCTATCCGCGGACGGCACTATTTGGTAAATAAACCCCTTCAGGCGGTTGGTATATTGGAGGATAATGCCCGAGGCTGAAAGATTGTCCGAAAAATGAACAGTTGGCCGAGTAGCGAGGCTTCGAGGGCAACTGTGAAATTTTGAGGACAATCATTCAGCCGAGGGCATTATCCCCCATTATAACCACCCGGTTAATTTTTACGCGCGCCCATTGGACAAAACACATCACGTGGTACAAATCGGACGACGGGTGTCAGCCAAGCTGAAAGATTGTCCTCAAAATTTCACAGTTGCCCTCGAAGCTTCGCTTCTCGGCCAACTGCTCATTTTTCAAACAATCTTTCATCCTCGGGCATTATCCTCCGATATACCAGCCGCCTGAAGGGGTTTATTTACTAAATATATCAGTAAGCCAGAAAGAGGCTTATTTATTTTGTAACCCTTCGTTTAATTCCCACAACGTGATTTTTCGCAGTGAAAAAGGAAAAACAGTGAAGTGATAATCACGGCGTAATTGCGGTTATATCAAAATTGATTGATTTACGTATTTTTTCGAAAGCATGACTTGGTTAAAAAGTTAGACCTGAAAAGGTGACAGTCTGTTTTTCTGCGCTCCTCCATAAAATCGCACGACGGATATCAAATCGGACGGGGTGTATTTAACAATTATCCTGCGAAATCGCGCGGAATATCGCCTGGTACTTAGCCGACGCGGTCGTAGGCCGAGTTGGCTAAAATCAGGCGATATTCCGCAAGATTGAGCAGGATAATTGCTTAAGTACTCAAAGGCCCAGGGTACGCCATCGAAACACGAGGGAAAGGGAAGAGACTTATAATTGATTAATCTTTACTTTAATAACGATGAATATTTGAACTTGGTTAAAAAACTTACTGGAAGTTGTCAGGTTGTTGTATGTGATCAGCAGTGACTTTGTTCCGAAGAAGCAATCAGAATCAGTGTGTTCAGAATCTTTGTTAAATATAGAAAAGGAAGTGATTTTTCCTGTTGATTTTTATATTGTGTACTTTTGAAAAGCGCAGCCTGAGACGAGAATGATCCCATGCGCTATCGATCGTCACTGAGGTGAGTAATTGTTAATTATCACGTACGATTTTCAGAGTTCGTCAATTTTGTACTGAGTAGTTCCTAATAAAATACTCATCTATCCAAGACATCAACCTTCTTCTCCGCTCCGGAATCCTTTAAGGTCATTCCCCTGAAATAGAACTGACAATAGGTTTTCGTTCAAACTTTGCCCATTTGTTGTTCATCGTAAGGGAATTTTAATTTTGTAATGAAAAAGAGGGGTCCCCATATTCGTTTAGGAGCAGGAGCACCTTGAAAATACCCCATAATTCGTTAAAAATATCAGCTTCAGAAATGTTTTCATTTGACTAGCTCATGCCACGTCTTATGGGAGAAGAAAAAAATAGGGAGAAAGCAAAACAAGGGAAAAAACTATAAATATACTGTATCGCCTTCAAGGAACAATTTAATATATGTTTCATTATGAAAGCACGCATTTCCAGTCGACCTTGATTCAACTTGTTACTAGTATGCAGTGATCTCGAGACCACAATATCTGTTCAATAAGTTCACGTTTCCGTCGATTATTTATTTTTCTGCAATGGGAATTTGTTTATATTCCTGTTATAGGAAGAAGGTGATTGCTAGTCTCAGAAAAAGGGTAAAAAAAATATAGGTCACCATACTCGTTTACGAGAAAACGACGATTTATCTCCTTCACGAGCAAAGCCGTAAATAAAACGCCGCAGTTTTCTTTAGGTGCGCGCGCTGATGACGCAATAAATCGTACGCAGTAAGGATGCGCAATGCAATACAGGGGAATGACCTTAAGGTATCCTATGAAAATAAAGCCTTTAATTATTAGCAAAGAAAAGGGAAGGAAAAAAAAAAGAACAGATGAACGAAGAACGAGGGAAAACATGATTACCACCCATAGCTTATGTTCGTTAACCAGAAATCCGATGTCTTCAGGAAGATCGTGAGGGACGAACAGCGCGGCTGGTAAGGCAGGATTAATACATAGACTGCTATTTACATTTTTTGGTTATATATATTAAATATCCAAAGGTTCGTGCTATTTTACTCCTTCTATAGAAGACCAGCCAGCTCATAATCAAGGGAAAAACCTCTTGCCTAGTCCAAGGAAGGTTTTATCTGAGCCAAATGTGGTCCTGCCCTCTGAAATGAGACAAAGAATTCATCAATTGTTAGTAACAAAAATGTTTATTATCTGCACAAATATTGAATGAACAATTTTGTCAACACACACAAAACGTATGTTCCAACATCGGTGTAAGGTGGGTGGAATCTGTTCCACCTGTCATACAGAATTCAGGCTACGTTTATCAGGCAGTGCATACAACAAAACATGATATGGAAGCGAAGGGGTAGACACGAAGAGAACTACAGTTATGGTAAAGGTAGGTAAAGTCTGCATACGGGCCTAGTGGCCCATGAAGCCAGAGCTTGTCCCGGTTTCCTTAACATGACGAGACTAGCCGGGAGTATTTCTACTCGCCCTGAATGGCATGCTATTCCATCACAGGGTTACCCCTTCGCATTAAAATTGGCGGTACCCATGTGTACACCTGGGTGAAGAGAGGCACTGTGTGAGTAAAGTGTCTTGCCTAAGAACACAACGCCTAAGAACACAGAGTCCAGCGCGTTATCCATTGGGCCACCTTACCTCCCACAAACAGTTATACCAAGAACACATCAGGAGGTAAAATAAAACATACTTTTTGGTGGAGGTTTTTCCATATACCAATACATGTACCCTTCTCTAGCTCTGGCATTCACTGATGTCCTCAGCAGTTTAGGCGGTAGGGGGCGTGGCTTAGTATAATCTCCAGGCAAGTTACCATGCAGCTCTTTGACAAGAATGTCGCTAAAATTCGGCCCACCTATCCGAGTCAACGTCCCGTCGATTTCGTGTCGGAATTTGAGCAGTTTTTGTTCCGTTTTTTTGTCTGAAATGGAAAAAACAAACCAAGTCTTAATATTACTAGCCTGGGCGGTAAACAGAAAATACGTTAATTATGGGGAAATGTTTGAGGAATGGCACCTGAAAGATCCAAAAAGTACCCGAACACTTCGAACGTTTTCGCGTTAGCCGAGCTCGTTCCCATCAGCACGCCAGGTTACTCAACTACATTGCGGCGAAGACCTCAGGTTCATTCAACCCTTGATTCGCCCAACTGACCAGCCTGTATACCCCTGTTTAAATTAAACTCACGAAACTCGATTAACTTGAACGTCAGGGAAGATTTTTTAGGTTTTCCGTTTTTTTTTTCAGAGTGATATCATCCTCCTTATTCATTTTTTATTACATGGGCGTTACTTTGTTGTTGTTTTTTGTAAGTGACGCATTAATTACCTGGATGTTGTTCGTGCCGCATTCGATCACCATGAAATGTTTTCACTTGTCCTGTTGTGTCTCGAATGGAAAACGTGGCAACCTTAGTAGAGAAGAAGTAAGGTTTGAGAGTGTACGTAGAGTTCGTTGGAACTAAAAAGGGTACTTGAAAGAGAGTTTAATGTTACGATTAAAATAAATTCTACTCTGTCTTAAACTTGTTCCCCGTTTACACTTTCCACAAGTGTTCTGAGGAGAATCCGCGTACTTATTTCAGTTCGAAACGGAGCTCAAGACGTCGTGCGCCTTGTCACCAGTCCCTCGGTGGCCAGTCTTCCTCAGACTTTCAGTTTCACTTCTCGCATGTCAAATACAGTAAAACGTATATTTAATTTGCAGGGGAAAGACACAGACATATGGCCTCATCATAGTCTCTCTGGGATCGAGACGCGTGCTGACGATGGAGTTAGAATAAAACCAAAGCGAAAACTTTATTACACAGCAGAGGAAGCTTGAAGAGAATCGTGTTTCCTTGGACTAAGGAGTTTAACACTGATGGTGGATCGTGTGCAAGATAATACCTTAGAAAACCTTAGAACAGGTAGCATTCGATTTCTATGCAGTATTGATCTTTATTTCATAATATCAACGGACGCCAGTTATAGTTGACCTTTGTGGGAAATTTTAAAATAAGAGTGGAACGCAGTAATTAGAGGTCTCTCTTTCGACATATTTTTTTTGTATCTGTGAACAAGCACTAGCTGGCGAGAAACAGCTGCTGGGTTTTAACGTCACTGGCATCTTGCGTGACATGAGCGAGAGTCAAATTCCATCCCGATCTGTACCATCTGAACAAAAAGAACCTCTAAAATTGCTCTGAAACACCACTCTCTTTTAGAGTCAAGGCTTCCGTTCATTTGAAACTCTTAATTTTTTAAGAAAATCTTCGTACTTGGCCGTCGGAAAAATTTACTTAGCAAAGAAAATCCGCGCATGGAAACCACTCCAATATATAAAAAGCCATCTGCCTGACAACCGCTCATACACAATGTTGATTGCTTTCAGCTCACACTTCATGAAAAAAGAAAAATAGTAATAGTCTACAGTTCAACTCTTGGACCTACCTTATGTTTCATCTTTGCCCAGTGGTCCGTGTTGCCTGCCATAAATCTGTGCTTTGCGGGTTCCTTTGCTGCCCAGTGAGACAAACTGTAAACAAACAGTGAGGATAAGTGTTGAAACCTTTTTTTTTGTTACCCCGATCGATCGATTTCATGCTTCTTACTACGGCAAGCTTCCAGTGCTATCGCGGTAGAGCTGTATATCTGCCATGTTCGACTTTCTTGATCACTAGGCTAAGCCGAGCACATTATAATTTTAAAGACTTCTTCCCAAAGAATACTCCTGGCTCTCCGTGTATTGTGTTACTTGGTTAATTATATGCTAATAAGAACTGTCGCAAAGCACACAAAAGGCTGTCGGATTCTAGTAACCACGTGACTTGGATAAAAAATAATTCCTCTTTTGAAAAGGAAGAATGTATGCGAGCCAGCGTCCTCTGTGGTTGCTTGCAAGCACTAATATTGCCATGTGTCAGCCGGTTCACTCTTTCAATTAATTGTTCAAACAATGTGCTCACGCGAAAACGTTTCAAGACGGTGTGATACTTCAGTGACGAAAATTTAATGTCACGCAACGGCTTTGAAAGTGCAAGGTGGATAAAACTTTAAAAACCGAACTTTGACGAGTTGGTATCGAACGTCTTTAGATCCTTTTGGTCGTTTTCTTCATTTGTGAACTTTCCATGGTTGACGACTTTTTAAATTTCTGTGTAATTTAATTTTTTATTTGCGTTCTAATCCGGGAAGTCACACGTATTGTTTATCCGGGTTAATTAATGCGAAAACGAGGCTAATTAGTTGCCATAGTGACACTGTGGGCTTCCGCGCGTTTCACACAACAGAAGGTCGAGCCGCATTTTGCACTGACAGTGAAAGAATTTTGTTGAAGAAATGGAAATTACACGGGCCACTATCGGCTCCGATGCTTGGAAAAATGCAAGTATAAGAAACATCAGGCTTTCTCAAACAGTCCTCAACCGAAGCGATAAAGCATGTGAGTTAGGACAACAGTTAGATCCTCTTCCATCTCTAAGGGATACGAGTATTCAACAGAGCAACGCCAGAATTCATGCTTATGTTCGGGCGACAAGGGCCGTCTTAGTGAAGCTAAGAGAGAGCTTATTAGACACGAACGAAGAGATTAAATCTCTTTTAAGAGGAAAGGAGGATTTGGAGAAGACTTTGGAGCATATAAGAAAAGACATCATCTTGAACACAAAATCTACAATGCAAAGACAGACAAGGCCGCCAAGAGAAAAGGTAACTCGATCTTCTTGTACGCTGGCGCTTTTCGATATGTGTTATTTTTCCTTTGAAAATAATATACAGTAGTTTGAAAATTTCGGTTTTAAGGAACTTAGGAATGTCAAACACTTAAGAAGAAATTAATTTGAGCTGCATTGTAATGTGCCCAAGATGAATATAATTATTATAAATTAATGCCTTTGAAAAACGCTTGACTCTATTTTGCCATTATAAGCAATCCGTGTTTGTGGTAATTCTAGTTGATAAACCCTTAATATATTGAAAAAAAGTGGTATCGCTTTCTTGATGAAATTTCCAAATATGCAAACAATTCTTTTGCAGTTAGCTGCTAATGAAATCCGTGTAAAGGCAGAAAATACAAAGAAAGAACACTGACAATTATCTCAATTAAGTTAAAAAGTTAGTTAATTTTTCTTGCGGACTATGTGTTTTCGTTGAACTGCAGAACGGAGTAGAATTTAAAGAATTAGTATAATGCTTTAAAGTGACTGCAAAAAACGCAAGACGATGGCACACATACACGTTTGTATGCATTCTTTCTTTTATTGTTCCAATCTCAGCATGGGGGTATAATATACAATGGTTTATATTTTTTAAAAAAATCCTGAGTTGCAGCTTTACTGGTTTCACAGTATTTATTGTTGAAACGGATGAAAGATATCAAAAATAAAAATAAAAATATTTCCAATTTGGGAAAATAACAAAATACATGTAAACACTTAATATGTACAAACAAATGTTATGGGTTAAATATGATAGCACAGTATCCTCACAGCATGCTCATTACCTCATCGCATAAGGTGAAGTTATGGAAACAGTTCGCGACTGCTGAGGCAATACGCATGCAACGAGGAGAAAATGTATAATGCTGTCAACCGGCACCAGGGGAGGTGGGTGGGTCCCTAAAGTTGGCCGGTGTACTGGAGTACGGTTAAAATGACCTGATTCAAGCGGAGTGATGAAATTTATACTCCCAGACTGCAAAGCGAGATGATGATGATGATGATGATGATAACAATAATAACAATTGAAACCCTGACCCTGTGTAAGAAAAAAATAATGACGTTCTAGATGACTACCTTGTTTAGGACAACGTTTTTTATACTATAGCACTGTATAGTCCTGAAAATGATCTAACTTATATTGACTGATGATCACCAGCTAAATAAATTTTGATGAATGGTTTTTATTTTGGATTGCTTAAAACTTGCTATACACGTACCCTTTCTAGGACAGGTCCAGACACTGGTAAGGACAGGATATGGTTTTAAATTTTCCTATTCAAAACCTTTCCATTGATATAAATGGTACATGTATAGTTATAGTTTGTGGTAGTTTCCTAACAAACAATTTAAGTAAGTACAATTGTCTTTAGAAGGACACCGGTGAAAGTATTGTGTAAACTTAAAAACTTCATATGCAGATAATTGATACAAAAAGGCCTCATCGGTAAACTATGTTGCAACAAAAAATTTTACATTTTTTCATGCAAAACTAGCTTTTCTGGCTCAGGGGGAGCTCTCGTGTTGTTACGGGGAGCTACATGTAACTATAAAACCTACCGGTTCATTTAGCTTCCCGGCTCGCATCTTTACTAACATACAACTACAATATCTTTGACTGCCTTAACAAGAGTGTAAAACGTGAGTGTACACATCTGTACGTGTTCAATAAAATATTATTATTATTATTGTTAAAACCCGTATCATCTACAGTATAAAATATGACAATTTTGTTTGACCTTCAGGATCCTGATGGTGCAGATGATCTTCTTGCTGCCGAACGTCAGCATTTATTAAAGCTCAAGCGCATTTTAGAAGCACAGCTACGTTCTGTTCAGAAACAGCTTCAAGTGCTTGATGGTGCCAGGAAAAGGCTAACTGCTTCCTTGCAAGAGAGGTCAAGGGTGCTTGACCTCATATGCCATGCGGTGTCTTCAGTGCGTGGTGCTGGAATCAAGGACCAGGCAGAGAAACCCATCACACCACCTGTAGAACCACTGGGACCGTACACACCTGAGTGTGCAAGGGTGATTTCTACAGCAGCAGAAGCCAGACAAAGGTCTACTAATCTGCGCAAAGAAGTTGCTGAAGCCATCGAGCAGACAGTCAAGCTGCAAAAGGCAGCACATCAGTCTGTGAATGATGGATTAACACAGAAAGTTGCTGAAACAGTTACCATGAAGGTGAGTTTGGATGGCCTGCTGAATTACGGTAGATAAAACAATTTACATGTGCATCTAGTTAATTATAATACAAAAAGAAAAGTAGGGAAAATTAAAAAAAGCTGTGCATACTCATAAATTTAAAATGGTGCTTCAGCAACACATACATGTATTTACAATGCAGATGGGACGGATTTCACATTCCTTTGATTGTCACTGAGATTTACACTACATGTACTGTATGTACTGTATGGGTGCTTTCCATTTTGCATTTGTACATGTACATGTACACCCCCCCCCCCCCCAAAAAAAAAAAATGGAAATTTTAGTCTTAATTCAAATGAAAAGGTATGTTTCAGTTCATTTTCTTCAGAATATTTACATGCATGGAGGACCACCTCTGGAATTGATCCATTTTGACTGGTTGGACTGAAATTTACTATTGTTAATCCCATTTTCACAATCTGGTTACATGCATAGTTGATAGGGGGGTGGGGGGGGGGGGGGGGTTGCTAGGGAAAAGAAAAGGAAATGGAAAGTGCCATTCCACTCGGCTTGCCCAATTTAAAATGAAAATGCCATTCTATTTACATGTACAGCAATTGGTCCAAGTTGACTGGTGAAGCTATGAAATCTCCAATAATTATGTGTATGTGCATTGTATCAGAGTTACAAATCTGCTCAGATCTCTTCTGATCCCTCAATGTGGTATACTTGCATTGGATAACCACTTATTTTGTTTTTGAATTATTAACAACATGTAACTTGGAATAATATTTTTTGTTTGCTTTGTTGTAAAATATTTTTAATTATTTTGTCAGCAACACCTTTTGGTTGGGGCTGGTGAAACTCGCATGGCCATTCACCGCAGCAAGCGCTGGTATGATGCAACAGAGATGGCACTGGGATACACACTGGTAAGTCATGTATCATTATTATTGTTTATACCTTATTTACATTGTGCACATGATAATGAACAATTATTATTACATGAGTGCGCATTAGATATGAGATGGTCAATAGCCAACAAGGCGTATACATGTACATGTAGTGGGCACCGAGTGGGCTATAATCATCTCATATCCAGCAAGCACAAGTAGAATAATAATTGTTTCAAAAGATCATACTAAATCTTCAAAATTTAAGCTCTTTTTTAATTTTGAGCTGGCCTGTATGCTTACCCTGTTTGTAGACAATGATCGATGGCTGGGGCAATGAATGTATACGAGTTCAATGCATAATGTTTGGTTCCCGAAGATTTTCATACAACTCACCCCATGGAATTCCATAGGAAATTCTGAAGGGGTCCACAGGGGCTCTGAAAAGCCAAAATTTTTAAACAACAGTTTGAAGCTTAACTAATTTTTTTGTTGTTTTTTTTTTCGTTTCAGTTTAACAGATTGTGTTACATGCATATAAATAAGTTTGTTAATTAATGCTTTGCATAAGACAAAGAAATGGTTACCATAACTTTTGTTACTCAAAGGATTATTTGAGTTTCCGTTCACGGCCTTATTCCCCAGTTCTGTCTAACTCAAATTTTACAATGAATTTTTCTTTCAATAGGGACCCGTTGCTTATTCTGATCTAACCACACGTGAGCGTCTGGACCGCCCAGCTGTACAGGTCCACCAGCGTCACCCTGGAAACCAGCTACCTGAAGCCCGTGAGATCGTTAGGGGAGGGGAGGGTCTACAAGAATCCTTGAATGCCACAGCAAGAAATATTGGTCTTTTGAAGCTTACTAAAAAGAGGGTTGATGAAGATGCCAGAGATAAGCACCATGGAGCTTTAATTGATGCTAGTGTTACACGCATGCGTAGGCGTCAAGGAAATCATCGCTGGGTGATAAATGGCATTGGATGTTAACTCCAGATTCAAATTTCTTTTCCACATTTTAAGAATAAAAATCCTTTAAAACCTTTTTTTTACCGAAAGGTGAAGTCTAAATGTGGGTTCTAAAAGTGCCCATTACAACCTGAAAAACTGTTTTTGATTCAATTGTACTGCACAGGTTTCATTTTAAATCAATTGTGATGAATATTATTAATATATACAATTAAAAAGAAATGATAATTTATCTTGGAATTCTCTATTTCACAGTAAATTGTTGCACTGCAAAATCATTCACTAAGTGCTCTAGATTTGTGTTTCTATCATGATGGAAATGAAACTTCAAAGACTTGGTTTGTAAATAAAATAATTGTGTCTTTTATAGTACTTTATTTATAAAAAAAGAGTGAAAGATTCTGCACAGCATATTTTAATTTTAATATTAAGTTAAAATGAGAATCGTACTTCATTTTGGTTTTACATTAGATGGAGGGTTGTAACCAAAAGTACTTATATTTTTAAAAAATATTGTTCAATAACAATAATTATTGAAAATAAGCTTTAACTACAAAGATTTAATTTTTTCCTATTCTGCTTTAGTTGGTTGCTCTGAACAGCTTAGTTTCCTATTTGATGTGTGGTGAAAAAAGATAGATCAGAGTGTAAAGTGTAATTGTGTCAATAAAAATCTTCGAAGATTAACGTGATTTGTATATTGCCAGAACAATCATGAATGTTAGTGTTTGCATTTGTAAATTTCCTACCCCTTGGTGGGTACTGCCTTAGAATTAGCTAAGGTCTTGGGTAAGGATTCCCATTTAAAGAGATGGAATTTGAATTTGAGATGGAATTAAATCCCTCAAGAAGACCACCCTGGGTGTGACTTAAGCTTCTTAGACCCCTGAGAGAAACCATCTCAACACAGACAGTCGCGTCGTATTTTGGTTGAGAGAAAAGTTTTTATGACTCAATGAGTCATGAACCAATGAGTCAAAGTACTGCCATTACAAGCAAACCGTTGACGGCTGCATGTAAATAAAATTGACTGTTTCCTGGACGCTCTATGTGAGACCAGATTAAAATCAATGGACATTGGGTATCCCCGTTTCTTTCATACGGCAGTTTGAAACTTTCGTGACTACGAATGCTTGAACTAAACCAAACTACGAAGTGCTTTTTCAACAAAACTATCCCCGGCCTATCCCACTAAAACGGTAAATAGGGTCTATTCTTCATTTCATTTGTGTTCCCTTTTATAGCCATAATCTGCACCAGCTGCTAAATTTGGTTTCCATATGAAGACGAAGCTACACCTCAACACCTCTATTCACCTTGTTTTGGACTGAAACTCTCGAAAGCCACATACTCTCGGCGTCTAACAGGAACAATAGAGACCCCTGCGTGTGGTAGTAAAGCCTTGTAAGCCATGTCGGTGCTTAAGCAGCAAGGAGTATTTCAACCCCCCCCCCCCCCCCGGATGAGATGCTAGTCCATCGCAGGTTATTCTCCAGTATCCTGTTAGGTTTCCCCAACTATTCACTGGTACCCATTTACACTCCTGGGTGGAGAGTGACACTGAGAGTAGTGTCTTCTCCAATGCGAACCGGAGTCCAGTTTTGCCACTGCGCCCCCATTGGAGGCAAAAGTTGGTAAAATTGAAAGTTATACAAAGGAATATATGGCAAAAATAGGTAAAGGTGGAATAGGAAGCAACAGGGAGGCAGCCGTCTTGCGGCATAAGCATTTTAGAATAATCCATTTGCTGGTAAACTCTCGAGGACAATGTCTGAACAAAACTACTGATTCAGATTGTGTTCCAACAAATTTTATTTCTGAAGAAATCATTCCTTTGCATACCATAAACCTGTTCACCGTTCGTGTTTGGTTAGATTTGGTTTGATAACTGAGGCCTTCCAAGGGGGTAGCTGTGTCGTGATGTCGCTTGCTTTTGCGGGAGACCGATGTCGCCTAACCTACAGCTGCAAATGTCGCTGTCGTTTTTTGAAGTGTACGTAACTGTACCCGTCATTTTTGTTTTGCGAGAAACTGTTTCGCCCGAGGGCTATAACCGGGCTTTCATGGTGCTCAGTTGGCAAAAATTTGTGAGCGGCGAAGGCTGAACGATGCGGGGCTTTGGGGGTAGGCTCCCGCGGGAAAATTTTAAAAATATGAACCCTCAGAAATGCAATTTCCTGTATTCTGAGTCACTTTTATTGTCGCTGTCGCATTTTAGCAGCGTAATCATGTCACTTGTCGCTTTTTAAAAATCCCCATGTCGCCAGTTTTCAGGGCCGTGTCGCATGTCGCTTTTACCCCTTGGAAGGCCTCATAACTCCTAATGAATATCAAAATACCAATTTCAACTTTCACTCTGGTTATGTCTACAAACTTGCATATACCGGTGGCAAAAATGTGGACAAAAATTGTTAATGTAATAAACCGTTTTATTGTAAAACCCTTTAGCATATAAAAAACAGTTAACGGTATTTGAATGACTATAGTCACTGACAAATTGGACAAGGATATCTTTATCATAACATGCCTAACTAGTTGCTATACAATGGAACAGGTTTCTGCCTTGATAAAAAAAAACACAACATGTAAAATCCTTATAAACACAACATGTAAAAACTCCACCATTTTATTTCAGTGTTAAAAAGTTCTAATTCCCTTTTTCAGCCCAAAACAGAAACATTTCGAGATGACAAATATGTACGAAAAATCCTCAAAAAAATTGATCTGCAGGAGTTCCAACAATTGCGATGGTGATACGAAATCACTTATTTAGAAGCAAGTTACCAGCAAACGGCAGTCACCTCCTTTTCCTCCTTATAAAAAGGTTGGCGGATCTAGGGGGAGGGTGCAGGGGGTGCGCACCCCCTCCTGAGATGACCTCCTTAGTGGTGCATCCCCTCCTGAGAAAAATTCTAGATCTGCCCCTGGAATGTTAAATAAAATAGCTCCAAATTTTAATTAAACGCGAGTTCTTATTTACATTAGTTACATCGCGATTCACTAGAGTCTCAGGAATAGTCTTTAAAAAATACTCGTAGATCAAGGCGGGCTGGGCGGTTTATGCGTTCGCGAGCACACGTTCAGTTGACGTTGGCGCAGATTCAAAAGGATTGTTGATAGCTCACAAGGAAACATCTTTATCGAGTTCCAGTACCAGGAAGGACTGCTTCAGAGCATCCTTTTCTATGTGGCCACTGAGTTTATCCACTAGTTTCTGTAGAAGCATCTTTTTGCGTTGAAGCTTGTCCTGTGAACGCGACGCCGACTTCAGTTTTCCCTCCAGGTGAAAGTTTTCTTTGGTAAGATCCGCGTTTTCGCCGTACAGCCGGTGGATTATTTTCTCGCACGTTTTGAGCTGATTGTCTGCAGTTTCCATCTGAAACATAAAAGTTTCAAAACACTGATTAAAATTAAATCCAACCGCCGTAACATAACTGATAAGCGCGGATGCACCTTGAAGATTCAAATTATGAAAGGCTGAAGTTTATTTTCTTGACTAGAAAAATGCAGGAAAAGTGTGGGGTAGATTTGTTTCGCTTAGTGAGAAATCCTGAAACATGTCTGTAGCAGAGAAATACTGAAAATTCTACCATCATCGTTGTTCTTGGTGGCTAATGGTCCCGGGCTTCACCAGCAGAAAACGCCAGTATTTTTAACCTAGGAGGTCTCGTTTAGGATCGCCCCGGTGAAGAATAATAAAATAGTCATCATAATATATTAATGTATTGGCGGTCGAGACCTCTATACGGCCTGCAAAATGTTATCCTTTTGGCGTGAAAAAACCTTTAGCCCCGTTCAGTTTGGGCTTGTTTAACATGTTTAATGAAAATCCTCACCTGTGCTCTCAACTGACTCGAGTACTCCCGAGATACTTTTGCTTCACTTTCTGAAGAACATTTCTCCTTTTCCAACTTCACTGTGGGAGATGTCACAAATTCTTTGGTGTTCTTATAATCAAAGTCTGCCTGGGAGAAACGAAAAATTGAAAGAAGCACGAAAGTTTCAAATTTCAAGTAGTTCTTTTCAGAATATTGAGTTCTAATGACATATTTACACTGTTTTACATGTAACTATCACGATGGAAAGCGCGATGTAGAAAAACATGCCACAGGCAAATCATGCAACAACCCACGCATGTTGCGCGAGCGAGCGAGCGTGATTCGTGTGCGACGAATCCGCGTGAGAGTTACACGCGTGAGTTTTTTTTACTGGTACCAGGATTTCTCGGTCGCCCTTTACCCGGGAAGTTTAGAAATGTCAGCGGCAGAAACAACATGTCGGCTTGTATGCATGTAATGCACGTTTTCTCATTTTGTTTCACCCGTGTTACACTTAGCGAAATCTTAGATCCAAATGGAACAACGCGAAAGAAAGCAAACAAGAAGTACGAATGCAACTGGAGCACGTTTTCCACCATCATTGGAATATTTTACATTGTGACTACTCTAACTGGGCCATATCTGACTTTGAGATGACTAATCAAACTGTTAGTTGACTTGAGAGCCCGGGGGGGGGGGGGGGTACTCCCATATATGGGCTATATAGGTATGTGCCGCCCGATAGGGTATGGTTTTCGAGGTTCTCGATCCTTAAATAGGGTATCATTTTTGCTCCTTTTGGCAATGCGTTCCTGGCCTAGTCCTTAGATAGGGTATCTAAATTGTATTATCTAATACTAGAGTTTGCAAACGCCCGCCTAAAGGAATGTTTTTTCAATTTTTGTGTTAACTTGACAGTACTGTAACCATTTTGCAACAGAGGTTTAATCGGTTTCATGATAGCCGAAAAAAGTCTTCCTTTTATGCTATTAATAATTTTGTTTTTTCCTTAAATAGGGTATCATTTTTCGGGTTCGGTCCTTAAATAGGGTATCAGTTTTCGCTTCCCCCACCCTTAAATAGGGTAAGGGTTCAGGACCCTGGGCGGCACACCCCTATCCAAAATTTCCAGGAGTACCCCCCCTGGGCTTGAGAGCAAGGGACCCTTTTCGTAAACAAACGAACAATGCTTAAGAATACAGGTACATGTAATAGAAGGTTGTGGGCCGCAGAAGGAAAGATTTTCATTTTGTTTTTGATTGGTTACTTTCAATCCTAAATTTTGATTGTGTTTTGTGGAATGCTAATCGACCACATTGGTATGATTACACAATTTTCTTCCATCCAAGGGGATATGGCTAGAATCTATTTTCACCACAGAGAGGCACTCTTCATAAAACAAACCATTAGGATCCTTTTAATTTAGATTTCAACACCTTTATTAGTAACAATCCATGGATTCTTGAAACTAAAAAGATATGAAGGTCACTTTCGTCTCTAGCCTTTTTATGGGAGCTCTAAATGGGGGACCATGAAAAATTGAACTCAATATTAATTATTGTCTTGCATCAGACAGCCTTTGACATTCCCTAACGGTACCAAATTAAGCCACTGCATCGTGACCTACTTATGTTGTTTAATGTATTATCTGCTTTTCATTCCCCATTTCTCATCAGAAGTTGGACAATTAACACTTGGATCTTGATGCGTGTACATCTCAGATGTTATGGCAGAAGAGTTTGTGCAGTTGTTTTTCCCTGGTTTGTTTTTCAGTTCTTTGGAGGTAATGGTTCTCTGAGAGTTTATGAATTATCTGTGGACTTTTTGGTTTTTATCCCTCCACCGAAGAAAAGAAATTGTCAGTATATTAAAATTCAGTGTGCTGATGGCCACAATTGAGTTAGTTGTTTATAGATCATTGGTTCTATGATGATTTCTCATGATCAATTGGAAATTGTATACTTAGACCCATGCATAAGTTGCATTGAATATTTTTTGTCAAAAATCAGTTATTTACAAATCTGAGAGAAACTTGGGTGTCTAATATTACAACTAATGGTAATTTCTTACCTTCTGTTTTAGATCTGAAATTTGTTTTTCGATTTCTTCCATGATTTCCTTGTTGCTATGTTCTCCCGTCATAAGAAAATACGAGAGCCTCTGATAAAAAGCTTGGAGGGTATCATCCTGTCTGTCACTATGGTAACCATAGAATGACTGATTCTGTGGCAAGATGGACATTTTTGCAAGGTGAGAATCTGTTATTACTCAGGAATGTGGAATGTAATGAGCTATATATAATAATATGATAATCATGAATTCAATTGCCAAGAAATTTTTGTCTCTCACAAGTTTACTTATTTAACAGTTTTTTTTTTATCTTTTTTTATTCTACCCTCTGATTCCCTGTGTCATGTTCATCAACTGATAATTGATGATTCACCATTATTAACCAGTTGGTTTGTAGTAATAATTATATCAAACACTAGAGACTGTTTCATCACATTTCCAAACACTGAGAGGAGAGTTGAAAATTATGTGATGTACAGAGGAGTATTATTGACAAACAGCAAGGTGTTTTGAAATGTGATGAAATACTTTAAGTGTTTGATATATCTTCTCAATGGAAACTAAAACTGTGGAGAAAATGATGAAATAAAGCTTAATCATAAAAATCATGCTCATTTAAAAGATCAGATTTCCAAATTGGTCTTATTTGCATTGTTTTAATTAACATGATCAATTATTGAATTAATGAGTTTGAGAAAATGTATTGAATTAGATTTTGATCACTCTTACTCTCTCATTTAATGTGCTGATTTCCCGTCTGTGGCTTATTTCCTGAAGCTCCAACTTCTGCTTCATATTTTCAAGCTGCCACTCCAGGAGACTCACTTTCTGCTCCAATTCAAGTTTTTGCAGCCTCAGTTCTCGAATTTGATTTTCATATTCTTGAATTAGAATGTCTTTCTTGTCCTAAAATTCGAAAAAGGGGAAGTTAATTTAAAAACTGGTTTCACCAAATTTATCTGAGATTAAAAAATAAAAAGATAAGAATGTACAGTATTTACAACCACATTAGCAACTTGTGGGCTAAAACTAAAATTCTTCGCGGAGTTACACACAAAGGTGGTGGCAAACGAGGACACATTGTTACGGACACTTTGTTGCTCATGACGATTTGTTGCGCGCATAAACACGGAAACATTTGTTGCAGACACAAACAATTTTTGTGTCTCGGACACAAAGTTTGTCTCGCAAAAATGTTGGACACGCGGCAAACAGGAAAACATTTGTGTCCGCAACAATGTGTCCTCGTTTGCCACCGCCTTAATCAGAAGATATTTTGCCCCCACACGTAATCAATTCACGCTGGCAATTTATCTACCGGTATATATATTTTGCAGGAAGAAATGTTAATGGTCAGTTCAATTCAATAGCTTACCATTCCCACCGTTTAAAGACAAAATGATGATTTACTATTATGAAGCTTCTCTGGCGAGGTCTAACCACAAAGGAAAAGTCACCATTTTCTAATACGCGGGCTTATCACGCGTGAAATACTGCACCGCTAGGCAGTTACTACTGTTAGGATGCGCAATGCAATACTCAGAAATGACCTTAAATTCAGGCGGGATTTTGTTAACTAGGAAATTAAAATTGCATTGTTACCTCCGTGATGTCCCTTGTGATGTCATAATCCAGATTAGAGTCGACACCAATACCATGTCCATTCATCAGCCCTGTTGTCAAATCGTCTGCAGCGTGGTTCCGATGCAAGGTCTCTAGAATGGTTTTTCTGTTCTCCAGACTCGTCACGTCTGTCTGCAGCCTTGTCAGCTGGATCCTCATGTCACTGATTTGGCTTTCGATCTCGCTTCTCTCTCTTCTCAAGGAGACCACGTTATTGTCCACCTTGATGCAATCATCGTAAAATGAAGGACTGTTCAGCGGATTTGTTGAAAGAGTTTCAGAGGAAGTAGCCTGCTGAGGATGCAAAGTGTGGAAGTGCGAATTATCGATTGAAGTTTCAGAGTTGTAAGAAGTGACATGATAACTGTTTGACAAAGGATGGGAAGTTTGAGGAGATAGTTGTGAGGAATTATAGTTTTGCCGAGTGTCAATATCCCCTCTTCTGTCATAGTCCACTGAAACTCTCAAGCCCTTCGACTTTTGATGATCGTCCGCTATTGGCATGTGATGTCTCTCATTTCCAAGTTCATGTGGTTCTGGTTTAGCATGCTGTAGTTCAAGACGCACTCTTTTACTTTGCAAGTCATAAATGTAGATCTCCATTTCTGATTTCTGCTGTCGAATTTTCTGTAGCTCGTCTTCTTCGTTATTCCTTAACATTTGAATCCTTGATATCTCAGATTGTAGATTTTGTTTCTGTTTCTGCAATTCTTCCAGCTCTTCCTGGAAATGATAAACAAAGATACAATAAAATAAATCCCTGGACTTTGGACCATCGGCACTTCAGAAAGAAACCCCGCTCTTTCCATATGTTGCCTCACTACAGCTGACCCTCTCAACATCATTTCGGACATTTACACATGCGCATGAAAAAGTTGTAAATTTTCTTACGGTTAACCTTTGTTATTACTTTTTTATAAATTGTTCACAAGGGAAGAGCCATTTTATTACTTGATGGGTCGAAAATGCAGTCTGAGATTGTCTTCTTCAGGAGTAGGGATTTTTTATGTAATATATCCAACACGATAGACAGTGTCTAAACACATTTCCATGAAAATGCGTATTATTGACAAACTTCAAGGTGTTTGTAAATGTGATGAAACACTCTCTCGAGTGTTTGATGAATCTTCTCAATCGAAACTAAAACATGCGGTGAAAACGAAGAAATTATATCGTAAAAATTTATGATAACTGAGATCACATTTCCAAACCACGGTCGCGGTTTTGACGTCCTTTGTTTAACTTGATGAAGTACTAACGTGTTTGGGAACATCAAATTCTGGATTCAGATTGACTAATAGCAAGGTTATATGTGCGCTTACCTCAGACTCAGGTTTTCTCACCTGTGCGTGGCGCGATGCATCAGCAGTAAAGTGCCAACCCTCTTGGCCATCTACTGTTGTGGTCTCCAGTTTCCGATCCACGCTCTTTTCTTTACATTCCATCCTTAATTTGGACAGTTGAATCTTAATTTTGGACTTTTCTTGCCGGAGCTCTTCGATTTCTCTCTCGTCGCGGTCCTTGTTCATTTGGATTCTCGTTATCTCGGACTGTAAATTCTCTTTCTGCTCCGCCAAGGTTTCCAGCTTTGTTGTCAAGTGCTCCAAATCGGCCTGAAGTCCAGTCGTTGCACTTGTTTTCCTGCTCCATGCATCGTCCCCCACTGAAATATCCATCTCAAGCTTGCGCTTCTGGCTTTGCAAAGCAAATACGTCTTTCTCTAAATCAGCTTTTTCTCTTCTTAATCTGTCAACTTCCCTCTCATCTCTATGTCGCTCGTCTTTCAACACACACCCTTCAGCTTCCAGTCTGGTGTGTTGACTTTGCAGGGCAGTAATCTGCAATTCAAGATCCAGTTTTTCTTTTCGAAGCTTGTCGAGATCGTCCCCTTCCTGTCGTGCAACTTCCTGCACAACAGTGATCTCGGCTCCCAATTCTGTTTTGCTTCTTCTAAGAACCGTTATCCCTTTCTCGAGCTCCTTGGAAATCGTTTTCAGTTCGGAAATCTCCTTCTCGTTGATGTGGACGTCGTCTTTGGAGAGGTGAACGTTTGTTGTAAAGTTTTCCGTTTGAAGTTGCATGAGTTGCTTCTTTAACGCGTCTCTTTCATGTTGCAAATTAGCAATTTGCTGATCCGCGCTGTCATCTGCATGAAGTTTGTCATTCCTCCGTCGAGGAATACCCGATTGCTTCTTTGTGGTGTCATCTCTTTTGTCGTTCTTGACATTTTGGATCGTTTTTTCAATACTTTGTCTTTCGTACTGCAGGGACCTGATCTCCTTTTCTAAGCTAGCCCTTTCATCGTTTAACTCGTGCAGTCTCTCTTCCATACTTGTCACTTCTCCGTGATACCGGGTCACCTCGTTCTCTAGATGAATCTGCTCTTCCTTTAAAGAAGCTATTCTCCTCTCTAAGTCATCTGTTCGTCTCTGGAGCACCCAGTTGTCATCATCTTCTACTCTGCCTTGAAACACGCTTTCTTTCTCCTGGCACAGTACTTTGCGTCGATATTCCATCTGCAGGCGTAAATCTTTCTCCAGGTCTGATTTTTCTTCGTTTAATCTTTCGATTGCGCTCTCCAAGTCATTTCGTTGCCTTGTAAACTCTGATACCATCTTTTGCAATTCACTGGCGTCCTTGCTTTGGTCAGAACCACGTTGCACATCATTGAAACCATCTTGCGATTGATAGGTCTCCTTCGCGACGTGTGGGGTAAGGTTCTCGTGCGTCACGCGTGAAGTCATGCTGTCGTGTGTTTCATGAATGGTCCGGGATTTCTCTTGTTGATCGTCGAACTGCCTGTGTACCTCAATCTCCATTGTTGAATTTTGCCTTTTTAGGATGGAAATCTCGTGTTCAAGTTCAGCTTTATCTCTTTTTATAACAGCCACGACGTCTTCTAAATTAGCTTGCTTTCTCTTTAAATTAGCAATAAGTTCTTCGAGTTCCACTTTTTCCCTTTTCAAGGACGCTACTTGGTTATCAGAATCAGTTTTGTCTCGTTTCAAGGCGGATATTTCATCCTCAACTTCAAGCTTTTTGCGTCTCAATGTTGCCAGTTCATCTTCCAACTCGTCATTTTTGCGCTGTATGGACGCCAGTCGACTCACAAGATCGTGCTTGTCCCGCTGCAGAGAACTGACCTCACCTTCCTTTCGCCTCATACTCTCTTGCATGGATGCCAATTCACTGCCATTACTTCCGAATTTAACCCCAAATTGCTCCGTTGAATTGGACAATCGTCGCCTTAAACTCGCTATCTCGTCTTCCATGTCGCCCTTCTCGCGCCTCATCGCTGATAGACTAAGCTCATGTTGCTGATTTTCGAATTTAACAGCTACAAGCTCGTTATCTTTTTCCTGGATGATTTCCTTGAGTTTAGCGCTTGAGTCCTGCCCTGCTGCGGAAGGTGTCCTTCCCTCGTTCATCTCCATTAAACGCGGCTCCTTGCTCCGTATATTCTCTTCTAGCTTTGCCTGCTCTCTGATCATCTTATCTCGCTCCTGAGTCACTACAGACAACCGACGTTCAAGATCGTCGCATTTCGTCTTAAAAATCAACGCGTCTCTTTCGTAGTGTCGAAATTCGTCGTCTTGGGTCCTCTCGAGAATGAACTTTTGTGCCAATTCGTTTTCAATTCGAATGCGGATTTCCTCTCTTTCGCTAACAATTTTTCTTCTCGTGTCGTCTCGCTCGACTTCCAGTTGCCTCTGAAACTCTTCCCTCCTTTCAGCAAACGTTATTTCCATCTGAGCGTTTTCTTGTTTTAAAAGCGTTATTTCTTCGCTTAGTTCTTGAATCGTCTCCTCTAATCCACCCTTTTCTCGCACGAGTCCGAGCTGATATCTCTCTTCAAGCTTCAGTTTCAAAGCTCGTTTCTCTTCCGACTGCCTCTGTTCCAATTCCGATATCTCTTCTTCAAATCTCTCTTCTAACTTTCGTCTTTCTTCCTTGCCTCTTTTCTCCACGTCTTTCTTTTCCTTTTCCATAGTTTCCAAGTCTTCCTTCAGCTTCATGTTCAGAGTTTTCAGGAGTGAAGTTTCATTTTCAAGACGCATCATGAACTCCGCTTCAAAGTTCGCTTTCAACGAGTTTCTCTGCTCTAAGAACGCCTGCTCCATCTCCTTAATCTCCCTCTCGAACTTGGTCATTATTATCTCTTTCTCTTGATTTAAATTCTCATTAAGCTCCTTCAACTGCATTGTTAACTTTGATATATCCGTCTGCAGATCAGAAATGTTCTCTTCGTATCTCTCTCTTTGTTTTTCCAACTCGCTGTTGTGCCTTTCTTCTAACTTTCGTCTCGTGTCGTGAAGTAACTGCAAGTGCGTTTTCTCCGTGTCATTCTTATCCCTTTCAGAATTCATCTCCCATTTCTCCTTTTCATGTCTCAATCGGTTTTCCGCTTCACGCTTCTGCCACTGCAGCTCGGAAATCGTTGTCTTCATCTCCGCCATGTTTCCTTCGTACTTAATTCTTTCTTGTTCCAGTCTTCGATGGCAATCCTCCTCGAGCTTGCGTTTCAACTCGCGCTTTTCCAACTGGAACGACCTCTCAAGCGCTTCCCTTTCTCTCTCGTATTTATCGTCCAGGTCTAGTTCCGGCCGCAATTGACTCGTCAAAGCACCGTTGTTTATTCGTAAATACACCTCGGCAATTTCTCGAATCAAGTTTGAATCGACTTCATCGATATCATGGCCGCCGTTTGACCTTCGGTGAAAGCTACTTAACCGCTGAGCATCTGCAAAACTCTCGGAAAATGAGTGAATTCGACCGGCATCTGAAACAAATGTATCGGAGACAGCGAAATCTACCTCATTCGCTTCAGACTCGCCTGTTCTCAAAGTTTCCATCATTTGCCCTTTGTCCATTTCGAGTTGTCTCAGCAACTGTTTCCTTTCCAAATCAAATCGTTTTTTCATGCGGTGAATTTCCTCCTCGTGACTCTGAGCCAAAATGTCTTTCTCAATAATAAATCCCCTTACTATGTCCTCAATTTCTTGCCGATAATTTTCCTCCGTGTGCTCATGTTCCTGGCCTTCAGCTTTCCCATCTAACCGCGTTTCCACATTTTCCACGCTGTGACTTGAAGTCTCCATTCTATGCGTCTTTTATCCCATCAGAGCACCTTCAAGAAATACAGTAATTAATTTGGAATATTTTGAGTAAACTAGCTTAAAACCGCAATATTGAATCTTTCGTATTCTGTGCATGGATGCAGATCTGCAGCGATACGATCTAATTAGTCAGCTGTTTAAACTATGAAACACCATATTTGGGGGAAATGATATTGTTTTTGTCGACGCTTGTTTATCCCTTACCACACTTCTCAAGAACTGACCCAACTCGAGCGCCATGGAAATTTTTATCAAGTTTTTATCGTTTACATATCGTAGCTAAGAGGCTATACGGTCACTGTGGAAACGAAAAGATCTATGTTAATACAATATATTAAAATAACTTTTTATTCCATTGAGCCAAAATGAAAAATATTGGTCTCGTTTTTGTTTATAATTTTTTTTCTCTGTTGGTTTTAGAAACTTTGTGTTACAACTTTTCTGGCGAGATGTTAATAATAACATGTCATATTTCTCAATATGCCGGGATTTGTATGACGTTGTTCTGACATGTTTAGTTCGCAAATTATCGTATCCTTAATTTTGTATCTTCCAATACAAAGCTTTCCCGTCGTTGAATTTTCGTACATATATTTTGACGACAAATTAGTATTTTTTTTACATGAAGCGATATTCAGACAGTTGTACTTGCCAAGTACCTGTCCGCAAGTTTCATCTTTCAATTCCGCGAAATTTGAATGTTTAATTATAATTGTTTCTCAAAATTTGACGAAAATTGAACAATCAATGAGAACTTGTATTACAAATAGAGTGGGCAGCGAAAAGAGAACCAAATAGCTGGCCGAGTGCCACAATAGACAATTATACCAGCGTGTCATTGTGCAGATGGTGTTTTAGTAAGAAAATTGTTTTGCTTTACATTTGCGCTTGCAGTGTTGATGATTCAAAGTCGGATTGTAATCATATTTTGTGTCGGTGATGAGAAATTTAGGGATCGCTATTCTTCCTATATTTAATAAAAAGAATAGAAAATTGTGATTTTTAATTTTCATCTTTGATACGAAACTGCTTTTCATTAAACGATTGTCTTTGTTCTGCACTGATCGGGAGCCCGCTGTTTTTGTTTCGCAAACGAAATGAAAAGTAATCGTGAGAAACTACGCAGGTGAATGACGCTTGAAAATCTAGTCGCGCTTCAGACATGATGTGTTGCTCAGCAAAAACGCATCTGTAACGCCGGTAAGAACCCACGGAACAATCGAAAGGAACAACAGAAAGGTGATAATGTTTCTATTTCAATAGCAAATTACAGTTTTTACTTTAACATTCGATTCATTGCCTTTGCTCTTGGCCGTTTCGTGCTGTTGATCTCTGGGCGAGGAAACGAAAGAGTTTTAAATAACACCCTGCTTCAATCCCAAGAATGGGAGTGTTTCGGTCCTTCACTCTATTGCAATGAAATAATTGCAAACAAGGTTCAAAAGAACACTCAGTGGTTAAGCTTTCTACGATCAAACAATGTAACCAAACCAGCAAGCCTCATTTTTTGCGTTTTTCCTTTTACGCTTTAATTTTTCGCAATGAGTTTTATGATCTTTAACGCCAAGATTCTCCCTTCATGTTTCTCGTAATTTGATTTTTGGGGAATTTTCTTTGTTAAATGTTGACTGTCCAGTTTCTTAGCATTATCAAATCTTCTACTCTCGCCAGTTAACAGCTAACAGAGAAATTAAGAATGATCGCTAAAAGGGGATAGACCATAAGGAGTTTGTTTTCTCGTTATTTTGAAATGTCGTAAAACTTTCGTCAAATACAGTACTGTAATCAAATAATGTTGTCAAATAATTGCCTCAAAAATTTGTCACGGTAAATTGAATTTCCTGTGAGAAAATACCTGATGCATTAGGCCATTACCGGTCCTGCGTAACAAATATTATAAAATAATGCTTGTCCCGGTTGTGTTTTTAATACCATAAATGAAAAACCGAGTCAAAGTGCGCGGGAAAACCAACAGCCGGAAAAATTATTTTGCATAGACTATAATCTAACTGAGCGCTTCACGGCAACTTCACATGCCTCAAATTTAATCAATAGTACCTGTGCTAGGAATGAACATGTTTTTTCACTGAAATTATTTGGCATCTGCACTTCAATTTGTTTACATCATGGCCTGATGCACCATTGCAGTAAAACCTCGAACTGATCAACTCATTGACGCTCGCTAAAATAATGCTGGTTCTTCCTAACTTGCGAATAGCGTCCAATTGTTCGAGATCGTGGTTTTGCATGAAGCGGGAAAACTATGAGGAGGTCAAACTTGCCATGGCCCTCAAAACAGATCCAAATTATCACGGACACTTTGTGCTTTGTGATTGCGTTACCTTGGTAACAGTTATTTGCAACCCTGACTGAATTCCTCTAATTTTAGGACACTCTGCATTAGTGCCGTAAAAGGTTTCTCTTCCAAAGGCAACATTCCTATTATTTAGAAAATATTTCGGGTTTGTCTTTAATACGCTGTTCTTCAGATAATGCATGGGCTATCGCTTGAAGTAACTCTGTTTGCCTGCCATACACGGGATGCTTCGTGTAATTACTACATCATCTTCACAGAAAGCCAACTCGAGTGTCTGACCTTGCTCCAGAAATCTTAAGTTACGAGAATGCTTGTCCTTTGGCATACAAGTCGGAAACGTATAAGCAAAGGTTTTGTAATTGGGCTGCCTGTGCGGTTTGGTGTAAAGCAAATTAAAGTACCTTAAGCATTGGCGTCTCAGGCGACCGCAGCGTCTGTTTATAGTTTAGCGGGCAGCATGCTATTAAAAACAAAATGGTGTCAAGATTTTCCTGCTCGAAAAGTATTCTTCGACAGAGAAAGTTAAAGTTAATTTGAGTTGTCTAGAGTGCGTTTGCCAATTTTTGCTCAGTTTAAAAAGGTAAGATTACGGCCAGGCCAAAAGACGGTGAACCAAGGAGATATGCAAGTGCTTTTTATGTCATCCGGACAATGTAGTGCAGTGTGCCGGGCCATTATTCTGTTCAGGTGTCTAAAACTGGATGCGTTCTTAGGGACGAGAAGCTATGATAAATTCGTCCTTAGAGACGAGTAGCTATATCAAATGAAAGCTCTGTATTCATAAATCTCTTTCGCTTATCTTTTTTGCATACGCTTTGGCACAGCTCATAGTTAAGGTACCGAAATCTTCAGGCATAAATATCTTACAATAATAAAGCGTAGTAGATTGAATTTTTTTAAAAGATCTAAGTCACTATCGTATGGAAGGGAAATTTCGACTTTTCGCTATCTTCATTCGCCGCAATAAACCGCATAGCATAGCCGCATAGCAGCGGCCTCTGGAATGACAAGGATGTCCCTTTTGCACTCACCTGTGGAATGCATGGCTTCTCAAAGGTTTTCTCAGTAAAATGCGTTTCCTCCTTATTTGACTTGAAAGCTGAGACGTATGTGCAAACACAATATTTAAGTACACATTCTTTTCTATTTCCTATGCGATATTTGTCCTTCGGACCCACAGTTAGGTAAGTATCTGTTCACTGGCAGGTGGCAAGCTCCAGATTAATTTCATTGGCTTGTTGAAAACCCGAAATATTTCATCAATATTTCTGATCAGCGTCATCGAGCAAAACAGAATTCATGATTGTAAAGTGAAAAGTGGCTTGGGTAGACATCCAAAAATGCAAATTACTGTTAGGAATGTTCATGACATTTTGCCTTGAAAGTTTTATTGTCACGAGCTTTAAGGCTGGAAAATTAAGTGGTTGAAATTTGTCGTGAAAATCATTGCTCCCGAAAGCTGAGATGCCGTAAAAAAGTTCCTAAACTTAACTTTAAACTTGATTCAGCTTTTCCCGAAGCATACTGAATTAAACAATGAGCCGGCTCAGAAGTTGCATCTTTGTTAAATAAGTAAATATTGTTGTCGAGTTTACGAGGCAGCCATTCTTACATGTTGTTATCAGGTTCCATTGAGATGCGCGGCATTTTCCGGATCTCTTGATTTCTGATGTCTGCATTGCGCCCGCAGTATCAGTGTCAGCGTTGTTGCGCATGGCGTGGTCCGTTTTTGCTCTCCTATCGCTCTGAGCTGAGACTGCAATCGACTGCAAGGAAGGAATTGGTGAACAAATGATAGAGTAAATAGCTTCGCCTGATTTCTATGTCGAATGTAAATTTATTCGCTTGTGGAAGTTTTCATCAGGGCTACGTACGTTTTGGCTTCATGTCAAAAGGAAGGCAGTGTGCTGTGGTGAGCTTATCGGCGCTGTTCCTCCGTCAGCCTCTCGGCAGCATTCCAGTTACTCGTATACAGTAATTAATTGTTTATACGTTTCTATTCTGGGCAGGTAATTATCGCCGGATCAATTCTTGAAATCTATTCCAACGACTTGTAAAAATTAATCCATGACGAAAATGAGAAGCACGTGCCCTGTCATGACAAACAAACAAAGTCCATAATGAGTTCGTTTTTGTACAGTAGAATGAAAATACCAGAAGGAGTAATGAGAACAACCAGTATAATTCCTTGATGTCGCTTTACTTCTAGCACTCTTTTAAAATTTACTTAGGAAATTGTATTTTTATTACGCGTGTTCTAGTGCGTGTTGCAATGAATAAACAGGACAAATTAGGTTACAGCTTTCCTTAACTTTCATTTTCACGAGAGTAAAGGATTATTATAACCTGTCTCACAAGCTCGTTATTCTACTGGTCCTTTAGTATAAATATACTAGCGTTCTACCACGAATGCCGTTCCCTGGTTGGCTACGCTACTCGCTATCTATTTAAACAATAGAGTGTTTCTGTAAAGAAACAATCGGCTGATAGTTGCCCCGCGGAAATTTGATGTTCTTAAAACAAATATTTGCCCGAGAAGCGAAGCTTCGAGGGCAAATACGCTAGTTTTAAGAACATCAAATTTCCAAGGGGCAACTATCAGACCGATAGTTCCGAGACATAAACACTCCATTGTCTTTATAGTTCAACACTAAATTTTCTTCCGCGCGCAGATTCACAAGACAGCTTCTTGAGTTTTTGCTGCAAGCCGAAATGTTTACAAAAAAAAATTCACGGACGGGCACTATCCATCCGGGTATTTTCCTCGGACGGGCACTATGCGCTGATAGTGCCCTCCGCGGATGAACACGCGTCACGTGTTTAATTTAGACCAATGAGAATCGGAGAAAATTTAGTGGTGAGCTATAATCTGTGATAGATAGTGAGTAGCGTAGCAGTACGGTTGTCAACAAAATGGCGGCCGCTTCTTCACGTTTTCGAAATGTCCGTGAATAAAATTTAGACAGTTTACTGGTCGACGCTGTTCCAGAAAAGACAAAAGTCGCCACGACTAGCAGATTTGTACTAAAACAATTAGATTATTCGCTCTCGATTTCTATGCGTGGTAGCTATCACGCGATAGAAATCTCGAGCTCATAATCTAATTGGTAATTAGTGTAGCAGTTGCAGTTGCTAGTATTTTGGGGACTAGAACCATTGTTCCTGTTGTTGTTCTATTGCCTCCATATCTAGCTATCCCTTCGTGGGAGTACTGCTATCCGACCCGAATAAAGGAAATTGTCAGTGCCTGCAATTAGGGAAAATTGTCTTCATGTACCTCCAACAGTATTTGTGAATTCCACCTCGATCAGGGAACAGTGGATGAAGAGCTACTTTGTGGAAATGCCACTTCAAAATTCTCTTGTTTGAGAAAGAAATCAAATCAACTGCAACAATAATGTAGTCAATAAAAAACGCAGATCAAATATAACAACAACACATCAGCTATTATTTTATTCCTTGTTAAATGAAACACACTGTATGAAGTCATCCTTTTTCTATTATTACGAATATCGTGCAAAGTTGTTCAGGTGCAGTCTTGTTAGCAAACATTACTATAGTCTCAAAAGACCTGCTGCATAACTATCCATCAGATAAGTTTCCTTCCTTTGGCATGTGGCGATCAGTGTACAACTGTATATGATCCAGTAGAACAGTTTTCCAGCATTGGAATTTAGGTAATTAGGGTGGCAATGGCCAAAAACCTATTTAAACAGAAATTCTTTCGCATCATCATGGGCGTAAGTCTTGTTTTCATATGAAAGGTATTTCTCCCTGACTTTGAACGCGGCCAAAAGGTAACTCTGTATGAAATGACATGTCATTTTTGTTGTGTCTTCAATCAAGCACAAAACCGATATCTAGATAGATTTCTGTTGCTTTAAATTTCTATTGTTTATATTTTTACGAAAGAAATTTGAAAACTGTTCCTTGAAGCAGATACAAATAGCTTTTAACTGTGATGGTGCCTTCGTATGACACTGACGATACAGTAAGTAATTACAATAATTTCTAACTTTCACTGTAACGTCCTTGACTCTCAGTGGCATTGGTCAATTACAAGGCAGCAACTGCTACATAATAACCAACAGTTAAAATGCTTTCATTGAAATCTCTCAATAACCCGGAAAGAACACTTAGTCACTGAACGAACGTAATTTTTTTGGTTAAGTCCCGTAAGAAGACACACGAATTTGTCTTCATCAGGATATGTCACGTTACTTAGTAACACTCCTTAGGAAAACTACAGGATCTGTCAATTCCCTGTGGATAGATTTTTACTAATAAAGCTAGTTGTTCTCTTACTGAATTAAAAACTAACACCTGTTTTCGCAACGTGATCATCCATGATCCTCTTAGATACGATCGATACACCTATCTATAACGCAAATGATGACGCGGATGGTGCTAAAGGGTGTACTACATTGCAGCCATTTAAGGTTGCTCGCAATAGTTTACACCTTCCCGGTTTTTACATCCATTACAGTAGCTTGACGGTGTGGATAAAAACGTTTTACTGAAAACCAGTAAATCTCTCATCATTGAACAGGGCAGGATCAGTTGCTATGGCAACATAAAAAGAGGTAAAAATACCTTGTTTTGGACCAGTTTGACTTTTCACTACTCGGTGAAAGTTTAAGTTGTCGATGTATTTTTGTTTAATCAGCAAGAGAAACGTAACTGTAGGTAGGGTTTAGAGGCACCTTAACATTATGTAAAAATAACATAGCTATGAAGCATAGCTCACAATTTAGCTCTCTACCGACATACTTTGTTTTAACATTGGCGAAAATATTTCTTATGCTGATTAGACAAAAATGTATAAAAATCAAAAACTTTCACCGATTAGTTTTAAAGTTATTAGCTTCGAAAGGTTGAAAATAGGGTATCTTTCGCCTCTTTTGAGGTTGCTATGACATTTTTTATGTTGTAGCCATCCAAATTTGTTTATTGGTTAACTGTTAACAAATCTGTACTAAAAATTGTCCCCTAACATTACAGGTGTAGCTATGATTGAGCGCCAAAGAAACAGTGTGTTGGGAATGTTTAAAAACTATTATGATCCACCTTAACCGTGTGAAACTAAAAGTGAGCACCACTCATATTTGGCTACGGTCGCGAACATAAGCATTTGTTGCTCACAGTATTTTTATCATCAATTTTCTACAGCATAATTTTTTTCTACATTAATTTTTATTCTTATGGAGAACTCTGATCAAATTCAAACCCTTTTCCCTGGCGTGATCAGCTCCAATAGTCTCATGTCAAACCTACTTCAATTTCTTACAAACGTCATGAGACGTTTGCGATTGGTCACTGGTATCTAACCCTTTGCTATAGCTCCCCAGTCGATGATAACACGTCGTAGCGTTGCTGACCTGGAATGTTCCCACCTCTGTGAAGCATTCTAGGAGTGGTTCTTTCACTGTGGAAGAAGCCTCTTTCCCTCATGTCACGTGAACGTCTGTCAAAATGAGCGGACCTCTGAAGAATTAAAGAAAGCGAAACTTAGTCCTTTGTTAGTGAAACGCAGGATATCGTTGTTATGCCAATTCCTTTCTGTACATTAAACAAATGTAATTAATGTAGTTAGAGATAAACAGAAATATTCCTTTGATATGACAAAAAAGATGGCTGCAATTTTCTACCCAACGTTTGTTTGTATTTTTTTGTGCCAGGGTTTTAGGCAACTGTTAGTATGACTCTTATGCCTTCTGCTGTTTAGCTTCTTGCCTCCTGAGCTTGATGCTTTGGATTGTCATAAAAAATTGGAACATTTCCACCTTGGTGATTTGACGTTGCATGCGTGTTACTTTTGATCTCGACAATTCATTGGCATTGTCAAGGGAAAATAGATACAATGGCTTTTGAAATTAAAGGTTAAAGTTTGGGCTTTTCTTCCAATTTTCCACTTTACTTTAATTTTTTACTATAATTTTTTACTTTACTTTAAGTACACAAGAAGGGAGGCATTTCTTTGTCTCGGACTGCTAAAAACCCAGATGGTTCGAGATGGTACAGAAAATGCTGTTAATATTTACTCTTTGGAGCTCTCTTGGTTGCATCGTTGTAATAACGTTCATCCTCGTTCGCCACTCGCTCCGTTCTTTCTCGAATTGCTCTTCGATCTCCTCTCTTTCCTTTTCAAATTCTGCTTTCACTCGACTTTTTTCCTGACGAGCTTTGACTTTCATCTCGGACAGATCGTCATGAAGCCTCTCGATTTCTTCCTCCATTTCTCTCATTCTACTCTCGTGATGCTCTTTCTCTCTCTTTATGTGCACTTGGTATTCATTATCCAAGTTCGCCAAAACCTGCGCATTGTTTTCTAGCAGTGTCGGTGCATTAGCTTTTGCATGGGTTTCTCTGTTTGCCATTTGATTCTGGAGTTGTTTTCTGTGCTCTTGCAGCCTTCCTATCTCTTGTCGCAAGCCCTGCAGTGTGCTTTCGATATTTTCCTTTTCCTTTTGCAGTTTTCGTCTGTAATCCTCTTCCAGGGCAGCTTTCATTTCCTTTTTGGCTTCCGAGAGGGAGTTAGATTCAGAGATTGCGTCGGCCAATCGGCGCTCCAACTCTGCTTTTTCTGTTTTGAACTTCAACTTCATTTGCTTTGTCCTTGCTTCGAAATTCCCCTGTAGCTCTTCTTTTAAAATTTCAGACTTCGCGTTTTCGTTGTTCATTTTTTCCGTCCATTCTTCTTCAATTTGATTGATCGTGTCAAGTTTACACTTCTCCCACATCTGTTTCATTTCTTTTTTCTCATTTTCAAAGGCTTCTTCCATTTCTGCTTTATCCTTCTTCTGCCTCCTTTTGAGGTCTTTTTTCTCTTGTTTCACGTTCTCTAGCTCTTTTGTCAACGCTTGTATTGTCGCCTCTAAGACCTTCTTTTCTCTTTCGAACTTTCGTTTCATCTCGTTCTTTTCGTTTTGAATTTCTTTCATTTTGTTTCTCATTTGTAAAAGAACTGCGTTTTTCTCTTCTGTTTTCTTTGCTATTTCCTTCTGTTCTTTTACCTTTTGAGAAACGAGATCTTGAATTTTGTTCTCTAGCTCTACGCTCCTTGAAGACAAATTACTCGAAAGTTCTTGCTTGATTTTGTCTTCCAATTCTCTTTTCTCTCTCTTGAATCTATCTGCCAGCTCTTCCTTTTCTTTCTCGTGTTTTCTTCTAAGGTCTTCGACAAGTCCTTCGTAATATCTTTTTCCTTCTTCCAGTCTTCGTTTATGATCTTCAGTCAATGCCTCTTCGAGGTGATGTTTTTCCTTTTTGTGCTCCTTACACAAATCATTCTTTTCACTATCGTGATTTTTCTGTATTTGTGCGAGCTTCTGCTCAAGCCTCCGCTTTTGAGTTGTGAGAACATTTATCTTTTCACGTGCCTCTTCAATGTTGTTAGTAATTTGACTTCTGTCGTCACTAAATCCCCTTCCAGGTGTGTCTTCTAACGGCAAGCCAGCCTGTGAATCTTGGTAGCCAACCACCACGTTTTCCTGCAGTATTTCGTTTTCGATTGGTGACCTTGCATTTTGCTCTATTTCTTGAGCACGCAGTCCGAACTTTGTCTTTTCTTTGTCGAATCTTGCCTTCATCTCCTCCTTCTGACGCTGAAACTCGTCCGCCATTTTTCTTCGTTCGTCTTCATTTTTCTGCAGATCTTCCTCATATCTAGACACAGCATTTCGCAGCATCTGCTCCCATTCTTCAGTGACGCGTCGCACAGCTCCGGCGTTTTTGTTTAATTCGTCTTGTAGCAGTCGATACCTTTCTCGTTCGCTTTCCAGCTCCAAATTGTGCCTTTCGACAAGTTCTCTCGTGTCATTGACATACTTTTCCTCTGCCGCCCGCTTTGCATCTTTCAAAGTTTTAATGTCACAATGTAGATCATCTATTTCATTGACCATTTTTTTACATCTTGCCTTTTGTTCTCCAAGTCGTCTCTCGGCTTCTTCAATGGCGCTTGTCTTTTCCTGTTCCAAAGAGGATGTAATTTTTGATTTCTCATCAGCAAATTCTTGTTCCATAGTTTTGATTTTGGTTGTCAGTCGGTCTACTTCGTCACTGAGGTCATTATTATTTCCCTCCGCCTTTTTGAGCTTTTTAGTGATTTCCTCCATTTCCTCCATCATATTTTCCTGTTTCTTTTGCATTTCGCTTCGCTTCTTTGCGTTTCGTGCAATTTCCTCCTGTAGCTCTTCGTTTTTGTCTTCAAGTTCTCTCATCCTGCTTACATCTCGTCCTACTCGTTCAATCTTTTCCTTCAAGTTGATGTTCTCTTCCTCTATTTCTTTGTTCCTTTGCTGCATGATGTTGTTGTATTTTGTCACTTCTACCAGTTTTCTCTGTAGTTTGGTACTGTCACCACTGTTATCTTCCGATAATTTTGGGACATTCCATAACTGGCTTTCGTTCAAGTCCATAACCATGTAATCCTTCTCTGGTTCTTTATAACGCTCTTCCTGAAGTGTACTCTCGAGAAGACAAGGCTCAATGTCACTAATCAGGCTTTCAAACAAACCGGCCTCTGTCGTGTTTTCCATCACTGACACGATTGTTTCTTCTGGAATCTCCGCCATTCTCCTTATCAGCTGCTCGTTTCGTTTCTTTCCTTCTTCTAATTCAGACTTGAGTCGGTGGTTTTCTTGTTCTTGTGCAGCCATCATCCTTTTCTCAGTTTCAAACAAAGCTCGTAGCTGTTCTTGCTCTTTGGTATGCTTTTCTGTCTCTTCGAGCATTTTGTTTTTTAGCTGCATTAGGTCTTGTAGTAGTGCTTCGACGTTCTGTGCGAGCTTGTTCTTTTCTTCTGTTTCCTTCCGCAAATGATCGTGCAGCTCAGCCATTTCCCCGCGATTCTTCGCCTCCATCTCCAATTCTTGATTGTGAAGCTTTTTGATTCGATTGTTCATATCTTGGATTTCTTTTTCAAATCCACCGTTGCATTTCTTCAAGTTGACTACAACAGATTCAAGCTTCACTTTCTTTGAAACTTCTTGCTCAAGCTTACTCTCAAGCTTGTTCACTTTTTCAATAAATTTTGCCTTAATGTCTATCATTTTTATTTCATTCTGGTTCAAGAGTTTTGCTTTTTCTTTGTTTTTATTTTCGACTTTTTTCAGATTTTCCTTCATAACTTCTATTTCTTCTTCCAGGTCGAATTTTGTGTCCTCCATCAACCTTTCTTGTTCCTTTAACATCCTTTCCTTTTCTCGTAGTGCTGTTTCAAGTTTGAGTTTTTCATTTTCAAGCCTATTGTATTCGTCCTTGGGTACGTATTTGTCCAAACTGTCAACTAAATCGTTTAATGGATCATTCCTAGGAGTTTCCTGCAGGTGGTCAATTATTTCGCTTAATTTCTCGTTTTCTTTTGCTAAAATGGCGATGTCTAGAGCGTAACCATTTTGCCCTGGAAAGTCACTGTCCCCGTTCTCTCTAAGCAAACCTAGTCCGGCATGTTCTTTTTTGTTACCAACATTATTTTTTCCAGCGCTAGGTGTTGTTCCTTTTCCCTGTTGACTTCCACGCTTCAGGCGTTGATTCTCCTGTTTTAAATTACGTATTTCCTCTTCGAGTTGAGATGACTTTAAAGTGAATCTTTCTTCGAGGAAATCCCTTTCCATTTTGTCCTGTCTGTATTTACGTTCGGCCACGGCTTTTTCTCTTTCCAACTGTCGCATTTTCGCGTGGGAGTCCCTCTTCTCTCGCAATATTTCATTCAACCTTGCATCACTTAAATCTCTGTCCGCCATCCGTTTGCTTGTCTGCATTTTGCTTTCTACACCGGGTCCAAACGGATACGTATAAAAATCTTCAACTTCATCTGATGTTTCGCTTACGGTATCTGTGAACCCTTCTGGATTATCCTTTCTTAGCTGCATCATGGCCTCTTTTAAAATGCTATTTTCTTGTAAGATACTGGATATATCTCGACCATCATCGGAAAATATCGAGGACAAGTCATCGTCACCATAGAAACCACCTGAAATACCACCGTCCGCTTCTAATCGTGATCCACTTCCAGCTCTGTCTCTCGAATAATCATCTTGTTCTTCATCATCTTGTGCCGTGACGTCCGCATTACTATGTGTCTGAGGATGCATTGAGGGATTTTTCATTTGCGATCTTTCTTCTTGATCTCGGGTTAGGCCAATTTCATCTTCATGCCGCGGTAACGAGTTGAACTTGTCGTTGCAGCTTTCCTGTTCCTCCAGATAGCCACTTCCCCTGCCTTCGCCATACATGTCCAGGTCCTCTTCCTTTTCTGTGTCCCCTTCATCTTCGTTTCTGGCACATGGAGAAACATTTGCAATTTTAACACTGTCGCATACTTCAGTGCTTATACCGTCAAAATCGTCATCATATTCTTTTGAATACCCGTCATTGTTATCAGGCATTATTTCCTCTGTGTACGAATCGGCCATGTACATTGTTTCATCATCATCATCATCTTCTTTCCTTTCAGTGTAGGGCAGGGAGTCTCCTATTTCAACGTCGTTGTCGTCTACTAATGTCGAAGTCTCAGATTTTTGCAAAGATTCATCTTTCGTCTCGTTCATCTCTCCCTCCATCACTGAGATCTCTTCTTGTTCTTTTTCTCTTTTATTGTTATTTTCGTCTGTGTTACCCTCTCCGTCGTTCTGCGAGACGAGTTCGTTTGAATTTTTCTCAGAAATAAAGGGCAAATCCTCTCTCTCTGAAGGGTGATCTGGCTCAATCCTGAGCTCGCTTAACAATTCTTGGCCAGTAGCACCAGATATTTCTTCACCAAAGTCTTTATCTTGGTTTTCATCTTTTATATTTTCTTCGTCCTCCACTGTTGTTATTTCGTATTCGTCTGTGCTGGAGTCAAAATCGTTATCACATTCTTTTAAATACCCGTCAATGTTATCAGGCATTAATTCCTCTGTATGCAAACCGGTCATGTTCATTGTTTCATCATCATCATCCTCTTCGTTCCTTTCAGTGTAGGGCAGGGAGTCTCCTATTTCAACGTTATTGTCGTCTACTAATGTTGAAGTTTCAGATTTTTGCAAAGATTCATCTATAGTCTCATTCATCTCTCCCTCCATCACTGAGATTTCTTCTTGTTCTTTTTTTCTTTTATTGTTATTTTCGTCTGTGTTACCCTCCCCGTCGTTCTGCGAGACGAGTTCGTTTGAATTTTTCTCAGAAATAAAGGGCAAATCCTCTCTCTCTGCAGGGTGATCTGGCTCAATCCTGAGCTCGCTTAGCAATTCTTGGCCAGTAGCAACAGATATTTCTTCATCAAAGTCTTTATCTTGGATTTCATCTTTTATATTTTTTTCGTCCTCCGCTGTTGTCATTTCGTATTCGTCTATGCTGGAGTCCCCGAGCAAGATATCAGCTGTCAAATCACCATCCGCAAACATTGTCGTGTTGTCTTGTAGACTTGTTGTTCTCTCGTGATCGGTACTACCGGAGATCTTCTTTAACTTTTCCATTTCTTCCTCTTCCACCTCGTTTTCTGCGTCGTTTTCAGCTATAAATCGACCAGGTTCCTTTTCAGCAGAAGAAGCAGTTAATTCTGGATTTCTTTCGTCTGAGGCAACATTTTCTTTGTTGAATGTGTGGAATTCATCTTCCAGCAGCGATTCGTCAATACCCACTTCAAGGAAAGCACCATTCTCGTCGTTGGCTGCTGTTTCATAACTTTCTGGTTCATTCGAAGAATAAGCTTCACCTCCCTGTTCCGTGAATCCTTCCTTGGTCTGTTGTTCATCCATTGAGTTGAACGTGGAAATAGCCTGAACAAAGGTAGACCAAAACTAGAAGACTTTGAGCTATCTACAATTGTTTACAGCTGCCCACACGACTTGCAAGTCGCGGATATTAATGTGCATTCGCTGAGGTCTAGAACTAAGGAAGTGCTCATGAGAGTTCCTGGTGTCTCACCGGTAAATGTTTCTCAATCTTGAAAATGTGAAACGTCTTTTCATTCTGGAATATTCCACTGAACTTTGACATACTTTCTCTTCTGTGTTCTCTCAATATATTCATGTTATGTTGAAACTTTGCCAGACGTTTGAAAAGAATTCTAAATAAATTGTTTCTTTTGTGAGAGAAATATTATTCCAAATAATCCGTGAAATAATACCAAACGTGTCGTAATACCTCCAGTCATGGGATTATATCCAAAATTATCATTTGTATATGCTAAGTAGCAAGCAATGAAAACAACCACCAGCCATTCCCCTGACAACGTCTGGGCACATTCCTCAATGCAGCTCAGCGAAAGGCAACCCAAGGTTTCTGCCCGCTACCAATTTTGAATCCACTGCTTCATCTGCAAAAACTGTTACTGTATACAATTCCCTGCCACATTTTCGTTGGTTTATAGCGAGCCAAAATATTGAAAACCTCAAAAACCGCAATTTTCAGTTTACATGCACTCATCATTATGCGCTCCAACACAACCTGTTGTCTGAAGCACAAAAAAAGGTTTCCTATAAACGCTTAGACGAAAATTTATTCGGTAAATTTGTAATACCTTGGCTATCATCGACAAGATAGCGTCTGCCTTCAGAAATTGTAGTCCATAGGTTTAGTAGGAATATTCTAGCTCTTTCTGGTGTCATAATTGTCAGTGCGTTTTGCCACTTGTTGATGACAAAATTATTTTTTCCAAACTAAGGGCAGTTTGCTGCTGGTGGCCAACATAATGTAAACTAATCTTAACAAGACATCACGATGCAGTGCCAAAACAAAATGATGAATGCAAAGGTGATAAACCTTCATGCTCTAATCGTTGCATATCGTTTCATGCCAGTACTGAGAATTGTTTTACGTACATTGAAACAATATTCCATACTTGATTATTATCGTTACTGTCAGTGTTGATATTGTAAGAAAAAGTTGAAATAGTGTGTAATTTTCGATGTACAGGGGTAAACTATGTGTACAAGGATACGGACGGATTTTTAGGTAATTCGTAGTAAATCGTTAAAATAAATTCTAAACAAGTGTAGATGATATTCCTTCATGCAGTGGGGATTTTACATTGTGTGTTTTTCTCGCTGGAAATTTTTGGCCTTAGATACTACCACACTTTATCTTTTAGTTCACAACGTAAGAACATGATTCATTAACAGCTTAGACACAAGATAATAAATACAATGCAATATCCAAAATGGCGGAACAGTTCTTTGGAATTGGCAAGGTTTAAGCCTTCTCAGCTCCTCGTGATGTGCTCAGGCACCAGCAAATAAACACAGCAATTTATGTAAAGTTTTGTCTATCTTTGACATAATTTCGCAAATGATTCTTCCGATCACAAAGATAATTCCTATAGCTGACTGTAGTCACGTGACCAGCTGCCATGGGACAAAATATGTGCATGCCGTACCCAGTCCTTGCATCAGGAGAGTTTAAAATACCCCCTCCCCCCTCAAGTTTTCACCAAAATCTTCAGATAATTATATAATCACTTGGCTATCGAGCCACCTTAAGATAACGGTATTCTTCTGTTAGTGGTCTCCCTCGTTTTTAGTTTGTCTTCAAAAGTCTCTGTGTTTATCGTACTGCCGAGTCTGTTTATGTACATTCTTGATAGCAGACTTCGAACAATCGTCCTCATTGGGGCGGAAGTTCGAATTCGTCTAAAGAATTGAAATGTGAGGACGAAAGTTTTTAACGTGATTGGTATACGGGATGATTGCAGGAATCAACTATTTCACAACTGCACTACGAACACGAGCTTTGTATAAGCGAATAGTCTGTAGTTCATGTATTAAAGTTGATAGTTAAGAGCAACTGAAGTTTCTTTCAGCATATTTGGGTGAAAATGTATGAAATTTAGATCATTGAGGATTCCAGTCTGTAAATTGAAGAGGGTAAATACTTGTTTTTTGTGTTTCTCAAATTGATTGAGATGCCGAAGACAGGACGTGTTTTGGTGACTAATTACTTTGTCATCATGTGACAAGGTCAGTAATAAGCGCCCAAGTCCGTTACCATGTCAAAATATTGACAAGCAAACATCAATCGCTATTTTAAGAAAACCTCTTATAACACTGTAGCCTGCGTGCAGCCGTCTCCTATTTCCTAAAGCGGAAAAGTGACGTCTGCGAAACGGCTTCGCTAATCGTGTTCCAGTATCCTGCTGTTCGAGATTAAATTTAGCATAAATTATAGCTTTAATCGAAGAATCGATTTAGAGAGCTTAAGCAATAGAAATAAAACAGAAAAACAGTACTAGCAAAGACAGTGAGTAGCAAAACATATGTCAAATTACAGCTCATGATCTGCCAAGTTTCAAATAAAATTTGGTGAAGATCTGTGACCTCAGCTAAATATTTGCTAAATTACTGAGTCGGACGGGACTGTTTGAGTTGAAGTTCCCCCTGATTATACAGAATATAACAAGCATTCAAAAAACACAAAGCGAAATACCTCGAAAACGAGTTTAATCTGAGACAAATGTCAGGAACCGCAAGAGTTATATACGGTAGCCTGTCAATTCCTTTAGTAACTTTTAGTACACGATCACGAAAGCGATTCATCCAAAAGTACTCGCCCTTCTAGGATTCCACACTTTTTATTCCAAGTGTCTGGAACTCCTTATTCACTAGCAGCTCAGCCTTGAAAGATTTATAACCGCTTTCATGTAAGATTTCGTTTTCGATCTTTCATAATCAGATAATCCCCGCGGGTCACTTCCGTAGCTTTCCAACGCATCGATTGATTGATACACAGGGATCTTGAGTGTACAGCAAACTGTACAGAGCAGACTTTGTCACTTTGAAATTCTCCTCTACCTTGAACCAGACTTCTGTAGTTGTGATTTATAACAAGTGAAATAAACTGCACAAAATCACACGTGAGTTACGGTCAATGTTTTCCTTTTGCATGTTAATGAAACACAACGCATAATTATGTTGAGTATTTTACGATGACAGCCAATCAGGGTTGATTCTAACAATGGCTACTGTCAAAGCAACCAATGAGAGAGCGGTCCCCAGATTCTGGAGAAACAGCAGGATACTGGAACACGATTAACGACGCCGTTTCGCAGACGTCACTTTTCCGCTTTAGGCTGTGCGCAGGCTAATAACACTGTGCCAAATGAAAAATATTCTAGAGTATGCTAGCCTCGAATATGTCAGTGTGATGCCATGCCAGGAGTATTCAAGAGTATTCGATTTGAATACGTGAAGTTCCCCTGGAGTATTCACACGTATTCAATATTGAATACGTGATGCACACCCAGAGTGCTCAATTTGAATACGGAAAAACAGGCCGGATTCTAATAGGATATCCCAGTTGTATTTCGAATCAGGCGTACTACAGTATACGAGGCGTGTGCCGACTCGTATTCGACCGAATTCTGGCCCGAATATTTGGATTTTCGCGTAGTGTAAAGACGAGAATGGACCGTTTTCTTTACGTAACACTAGATTCTCACAAGTAGTCTGTTGTTATAAACAAGAAAAATTAATATATTTTGAGGGGAATTCTAAGTTTTCAAATAACGAAAAAAAAAACGCCTTGCCATAACTTAAGCGCCAGTTCCGGAATAATAACGTATTTCTGGATACTGAGAGTGACATTCAACTCATCTTAGTCAATTGCAATTGTGTCCGGTCACGTTTTCTAGTTTTCTAAAGTAGTGTTGCCGTTATTAACTTCTAGTGGACTGCATGAAGTATGAGCAAAACGTTCCTCCTCGGATTTATTTTTGTACTGCTTCGTTCAGCTGCTTCAGTAGTTGTACATAAAATTTGATTGTTGTTGTAGAAAAAGGGGCTGACAAATTCAGCACACGTATGTTTTTATTTGAAAAGCATATTGTTAAAAATGTATTTACAGACGTCTAATTAGAAGTTCTTATAAGGGAATGGGTTTCACACCTTATAAATTTCTAATGCCCCTGTATTTGCTTCTGGAAATAGAGTGGGTTTGGAACGGACCTTTGCCTATTGTTGCCAATTATAAACATTTATGTCTTTTAAAGAAACCTAACAGCTAACACCCGGCGAAGCCCCGAACGATTTATGTGTTACGCGTTTATCAAGGTAATTACGATTCAGATCACTTTGTTAAAAGGTGATAACAAGTGCGAGCTCCTCTTGCGAAGAATCTTCATTAGCTATGTAAGGTAAAGTCTGTGTCAAGCCTAGTGGCGCACACCGCCGGAGCTTATCTTGGTTTAGCATGAAGCGACTAGGAGTATTTCTACTCCTCCTTGGATGGGATGCTAGTCCATCGCAGGGTTACCCCTCATAAATATTTCGCCGGTACCCATTTAGACACCTGGGTGAAGAGAGGCTCTGTGAGAGTGAAGTGTCTTGCCCAAGAACACGGCACGGTGACCCGGCCGAGGCTCGAACCCGGACCGTCCGATCCGGAGTCCAGCGCACTAACCATTAGTGCAAAAGCTGAGTAAATTCATCGGCACATTACGGTCCATTCCGTGCCGAAAAATGAGCGATTCACCGACAATTTATATTAATATATTTTTTCTGGCAGCTTGTTTTTGACCTGGCGAAACTTTGTCAATACACTGTTGGAGAACGAAGTAGGCGCGTAGTTACTTCCCAGGGTTGGTATCCCAATTCTATCCATCGACTGTTTTCACAATTATATCCCTGACTATTATTTTCCTTTGGATAATTTACGTTTCAATCTGGGATCATGCTACACTGCAATTAATAAAAAGAGACAGTTTTCGTCCTATATGACAGTCTCCTTCCTTTCATTCTGTTTTGTCATTCATCAACCTCTGCAGGAATTTTGGCTTTCATTTTCTTGGGATATTTCAAAAATAATTTCAAATGCAATTCCGGCTTTTTATTGTCTTTATTCTTTATTGGGGTAAGCGACAGGTGAACAGAATAAATTACATTCTTTGGAACAAGTATAAATAATCGACATCATTTCTCAGAGAAAACGTTTGATACCTCTCTGTTGATAACAACGCAAAAAATAAGAAGCGTTTAGTTTTTTAGAAATAGATTTTTCCTCATAAGCATTTTCTCTATATATATTTAAAAACCAGCATCACCAGACTGAAGTGGTTTGTGGGTGCATGGATGTCTGTGGTGCGTGTTTTTAAAAACGTCTCGGAAAACGTCCTTACCGGCAGCTGCAGAGTTATAAACTGATACCATACCATATTTGCATATTTTCTTCGTTCAAGGCCGATCTTGTCCATTCGCGGGATATTTTCCGCAATGGCCAACAAAGGCCTGCGATTCATCCTCGGCGTTTACCGGCTACGAAAAAGGTAAAAGGTGAATAGACCCGTTTTCGATTAATTAGAACGAAGCTGTTTTTTGGATTACGAAACAAGGTTGGGTATTTAAGTAGTACTGTCTTCACTAATTTAGCCCGTGAACATGCTTTCTGATTAAAAATTGACGATGTAGGCTTTCAATATTTGACGGTCTACCAATTTGAGAACTAAATGTGACAAGTTTTTGTCGCGAGGTTCTATAAGGCTCGCACTGCGCCAAATGAAACTATTCTGGAGTCATTGCGATGCCATAGAATCCTAGAGTATTCAAGGCTTACGCAAAACGTGAAGTACACCTGGAATATTCAAGAATATTCGATTTGAACTCAACAACCTGTTTGACTGAAGGAGGATTAGAACTCCTATTTGGTGTACGTTTTGTTTTGCTTTTGGTTGTGTTTAAATGAGCTACGTCACAATATTTTAAGCTATTTTTTGCAACGAACAAGGATGGAGAAGATTGAGACAGATTACAAATGACGAATTTGACAAATCCAGGCAAATTTTTCAAAAGGCACAAACCGTGAAAAAGCTCCTCTGAAGGGACTAAATGTAGTCGACTTTGGCAATGTTTAAAAATGCCTTCAAATCAAACGAAACCTTGAAATAATTTTTTACCACCAAAGACGTAACGATAAACTGAGAAGAATCAAGGATGCCTTTGAATGAGGAAGTTGAGAAGGATTGTATTTGACAAATTTGAAAAATTTAGGATAGACTTTTCAAAATGTGCCATTCACGAGAGAGTTCCTTTAATACGTTTTTTCTCCACAATTTCATTCAAAGAAATTTGTTTCGGCTAAAATCGGCTTTCGTCTCAAATGACACCAAAAGGCAATACTTAAATTTTCAGGAACAGTGAAAATCGATTTCTGGCTGATCATATCAACATGGCAGCTGATCTAATATCACCGAATGTCCAGGACATTGATTAAAAAAAACTCTCAAATTTCATGCTAAAAGTTTCCTAATATAAAGCACATGGCAAATTTCACAAATACCGTATGAATTCTATTAATCCCTCCTGTTTTTTTCAATGGACGGACCATTAGAAAAGTGATAGGGGGTGGGGGCATGGCGTCCCCACCACCGTCTTCCAATGGTCCGTCCCTAAGCCCCTCCACCCTGCCAATACCCGAGGGTCTCAATGGGGAAGTGGCTTTTACGGTTAATGGTTAACTTTTTGGCCTTTTTACGGCTAACGGTTAATTTTGTTCCATTATGGTTCACAGGAGGGGTTAAAAAATAATTGCTATTGCTTTAAGAAGTTAAATATTAATTTCCATTGTTGTAAAACATACTGAAAGTCTTTGGACCATTTTGATATAAAAAAGTATTTTGTGTGTGTGTGTACGCTCCCATTGAACTATATAACTCTTATGATTTTACTGAGGTGGAAAAATATTAAGAATACCAAAATAAGATAAGAGTTTACATTACTTAAAGAAAAATAAACAAGGAAATTATACAGACACTTACGACACTTCCGGTTTCGGTTTTGTATTTAGATTTTTTACGGTTAACATTTGTAACGGCTTACGGTTTAAATTCTTTCATTTTTACGCCTAACGGCTAAATTTTTGGCCATTTTACGGCTAACGGTTAACCCCATTGAGACCCTCTTACCCCCTCTGCCCGCTCTTTTGTGCTTCAATTATTAATAAGCTTCCCACCTCCAGCTAAGATTGCCAACCAAGTCAATTTATATTTCTCGAATTATTGGCCAACCACTATTGCTACTTTTTTGTGGGATGTGTTAACTACCTCATACATTGTTGTGTCCCCAGCAGATTCATGATTTGAAATAGGCTGCGCTTTCTAATGAAGCCCAAAGTTGTTTGTTTATATCGTGTACGCTCGGAAGGAGGAAAAAACAAGCGATCAACAGTGAGAACAAACCTATACAACATATCAACGTATAAACATTCAAATTTGCACAAGGTCTGCGTCACTAGTTTCGTAAGGGACATTTTATTAAGGTGTGCGTTGTTTGGATTTTAGAATTTTTATATCATCAGCGAGTGCCATTAAACGGTTTTCTCGCAAACAGCGATGGAGGAAAAACGTTGCAGTTTAGAATGCTAGTATGCAGCTGTTTTATTATTGGAAACTAAACGACCGATACTAAACCGAGCACAAGGATTCCCTCTTTTGACGGCTGAATGTGCAGCGTAGGTTAATGTTTGTCCACCAAATGTTTGAAGTTGTATTGACAGTTGTGAAAAGAACTCATCGTCTGAGGATTCCAGTCTGTAAATTGAAGAGGGTAAATACTTGTTTTTTGTGTTTCTCAAATTGATTGAGATGCCGAAGACAGGACGTGTTTTGGTGACTAATTACTTTGTCATCATGTGACAAGGTCAGTAATAAGCGCCCAAGTCCGTTACCATGTCAAAATATTGACAAGCAAACATCAATCGCTATTTTAAGAAAACCTCTTATAACACTGTAGCCTGCGTGCAGCCGTCTCCTATTTCCTAAAGCGGAAAAGTGACGTCTGCGAAACGGCTTCGCTAATCGTGTTCCAGTATCCTGCTGTTCGAGATTAAATTTAGCATAAATTATAGCTTTAATCGAAGAATCGATTTAGAGAGCTTAAGCAATATAAATAAAACAGAAAAACAGTACTAGCAAAGACAGTGAGTAGCAAAACATATGTCAAATTACAGCTCATGATCTGCCAAGTTTCAAAAAAAATTTGGTGAAGATCTGTGACCTCAGCTAAATATTTGCTAAATTACTGAGTCGGACGGGACTGTTTGAGTTGAAGTTCCCCCTGATTATACAGAATATAACAAGCATTCAAAAAACACAAAGCGAAATACCTCGAAAACGAGTTTAATCTGAGACAAATGTCAGGAACCGCAAGAGTTATATACGGTAGCCTGTCAATTCCTTTAGTAACTTTTAGTACACGATCACGAAAGCGATTCATCCAAAAGTACTCGCCCTTCTAGGATTCCACACTTTTTATTCCAAGTGTCTGGAACTCCTTATTCACTAGCAGCTCAGCCTTGAAAGATTTATAACCGCTTTCATGTAAGATCTCGTTTTCGATCTTTCATAATCAGATAATCCCCGCGGGTCACTTCCGTAGCTTTCCAACGCATCGATTGATTGATACACAGGGATCTTGAGTGTACAGCAAACTGTACAGAGCAGACTTTGTCACTTTGAAATTCTCCTCTACCTTGAACCAGACTTCTGTAGTTGTGATTTATAACAAGTGAAATAAACTGCACAAAATCACACGTGAGTTACGGTCAATGTTTTCCTTTTGCATGTTAATGAAACACAACGCATAATTATGTTGAGTATTTTACGATGACAGCCAATCAGGGTTGATTCTAACAATGGCTACTGTCAAAGCAACCAATGAGAGAGCGGTCCCCAGATTCTGGAGAAACAGCAGGATACTGGAACACGATTAACGACGCCGTTTCGCAGACGTCACTTTTCCGCTTTAGGCTGTGCGCAGGCTAATAACACTGTGCCAAATGAAAAATATTCTAGAGTATGCTAGCCTCGAATATGTCAGTGTGATGCCATGCCAGGAGTATTCAAGAGTATTCGATTTGAATACGTGAAGTTCCCCTGGAGTATTCACACGTATTCAATATTGAATACGTGATGCACACCCAGAGTGTTCAATTTGAATACGGAAAAACAGGCCGGATTCTAATAGGATATCCCAGTTGTATTTCGAATCAGGCGTACTACAGTATACGAGGCGTGTGCCGACTCGTATTCGACCGAATTCTGGCCCGAATATTTGGATTTTCGCGTAGTGTAAAGACGAGAATGGACCGTTTTCTTTACGTAACACTAGATTCTCACAAGTAGTCTGTTGTTATAAACAAGAAAAATTAATATATTTTGAGGGGAATTCTAAGTTTTCAAATAACGAAAAAAAAAACGCCTTGCCATAACTTAAGCGCCAGTTCCGGAATAATAACGTATTTCTGGATACTGAGAGTGACATTCAACTCATCTTAGTCAATTGCAATTGTGTCCGGTCACGTTTTCTAGTTTTCTAAAGTAGTGTTGCCGTTATTAACTTCTAGTGGACTGCATGAAGTATGAGCAAAACGTTCCTCCTCGGATTTATTTTTGTACTGCTTCGTTCAGCTGCTTCAGTAGTTGTACATAAAATTTGATTGTTGTTGTAGAAAAAGGGGCTGACAAATTCAGCACACGTATGTTTTTATTTGAAAAGCATATTGTTAAAAATGTATTTACAGACGTCTAATTAGAAGTTCTTATAAGGGAATGGGTTTCACACCTTATAAATTTCTAATGCCCCTGTATTTGCTTCTGGAAATAGAGTGGGTTTGGAACGGACCTTTGCCTATTGTTGCCAATTATAAACATTTATGTCTTTTAAAGAAACCTAACAGCTAACACCCGGCGAAGCCCCGAACGATTTATGTGTTACGCGTTTATCAAGGTAATTACGATTCAGATCACTTTGTTAAAAGGTGATAACAAGTGCGAGCTCCTCTTGCGAAGAATCTTCATTAGCTATGTAAGGTAAAGTCTGTGTCAAGCCTAGTGGCGCACACCGCCGGAGCTTATCTTGGTTTAGCATGAAGCGGCTAGGAGTATTTCTACTCCTCCTTGGATGGGATGCTAGTCCATCGCAGGGTTACCCCTCATAAATATTTCGCCGGTACCCATTTAGACACCTGGGTGAAGAGAGGCTCTGTGAGAGTGAAGTGTCTTGCCCAAGAACACGGCACGGTGACCCGGCCGAGGCTCGAACCCGGACCGTCCGATCCGGAGTCCAGCGCACTAACCATTAGTGCAAAAGCTGAGTAAATTCATCGGCACATTACGGTCCATTCCGTGCCGAAAAATGAGCGATTCACCGACAATTTATATTAATTTATTTTTTCTGGCAGCTTGTTTTTGACCTGGCGAAACTTTGTCAATACACTGTTGGAGAACGAAGTAGGCGCGTAGTTACTTCCCAGGGTTGGTATCCCAATTCTATCCATCGACTGTTTTCACAATTATATCCCTGACTATTATTTTCCTTTGGATAATTTACGTTTCAATCTGGGATCATGCTACACTGCAATTAATAAAAAGAGACAGTTTTCGTCCTATATGACAGTCTCCTTCCTTTCATTCTGTTTTGTCATTCATCAACCTCTGCAGGAATTTTGGCTTTCATTTTCTTGGGATATTTCAAAAATAATTTCAAATGCAATTCCGGCTTTTTATTGTCTTTATTCTTTATTGGGGTAAGCGACAGGTGAACAGAATAAATTACATTCTTTGGAACAAGTATAAATAATCGACATCATTTCTCAGAGAAAACGTTTGATACCTCTCTGTTGATAACAACGCAAAAAATAAGAAGCGTTTAGTTTTTTAGAAATAGATTTTTCCTCATAAGCATTTTCTCTATATATATTTAAAAACCAGCATCACCAGACTGAAGTGGTTTGTGGGTGCATGGATGTCTGTGGTGCGTGTTTTTAAAAACGTCTCGGAAAACGTCCTTACCGGCAGCTGCAGAGTTATAAACTGATACCATACCATATTTGCATATTTTCTTCGTTCAAGGCCGATCTTGTCCATTCGCGGGATATTTTCCGCAATGGCCAACAAAGGCCTGCGATTCATCCTCGGCGTTTACCGGCTACGAAAAAGGTAAAAGGTGAATAGACCCGTTTTCGATTAATTAGAACGAAGCTGTTTTTTGGATTACGAAACAAGGTTGGGTATTTAAGTAGTACTGTCTTCACTAATTTAGCCCGTGAACATGCTTTCTGATTAAAAATTGACGATGTAGGCTTTCAATATTTGACGGTCTACCAATTTGAGAACTAAATGTGACAAGTTTTTGTCGCGAGGTTCTATAAGGCTCGCACTGCGCCAAATGAAACTATTCTGGAGTCATTGCGATGCCATAGAATCCTAGAGTATTCAAGGCTTACGCAAAACGTGAAGTACACCTGGAATATTCAAGAATATTCGATTTGAACTCAACAACCTGTTTGACTGAAGGAGGATTAGAACTCCTATTTGGTGTACGTTTTGTTTTGCTTTTGGTTGTGTTTAAATGAGCTACGTCACAATATTTTAAGCTATTTTTTGCAACGAACAAGGATGGAGAAGATTGAGACAGATTACAAATGACGAATTTGACAAATCCAGGCAAATTTTTCAAAAGGCACAAACCGTGAAAAAGCTCCTCTGAAGGGACTAAATGTAGTCGACTTTGGCAATGTTTAAAAATGCCTTCAAATCAAACGAAACCTTGAAATAATTTTTTACCACCAAAGACGTAACGATAAACTGAGAAGAATCAAGGATGCCTTTGAATGAGGAAGTTGAGAAGGATTGTATTTGACAAATTTGAAAAATTTAGGATAGACTTTTCAAAATGTGCCATTCACGAGAGAGTTCCTTTAATACGTTTTCTCTCCACAATTTCATTCAAAGAAATTTGTTTCGGCTAAAATCGGCTTTCGTCTCAAATGACACCAAAAGGCAATACTTAAATTTTCAGGAACAGTGAAAATCGATTTCTGGCTGATCATATCAACATGGCGGCTGATCTAATATCACCGAATGTCCAGGACATTGATTAAAAAAAACTCTCAAATTTCATGCTAAAAGTTTCCTAATATAAAGCACATGGCAAATTTCACAAATACCGTATGAATTCTATTAATCCCTCCTGTTTTTTTCAATGGACGGACCATTAGAAAAGTGATAGGGGGTGGGGGCATGGCGTCCCCACCACCGTCTTCCAATGGTCCGTCCCTAAGCCCCTCCACCCTGCCAATACCCGAGGGTCTCAATGGGGAAGTGGCTTTTACGGTTAATGGTTAACTTTTTGGCCTTTTTACGGCTAACGGTTAATTTTGTTCCATTATGGTTCACAGGAGGGGTTAAAAAATAATTGCTATTGCTTTAAGAAGTTAAATATTAATTTCCATTGTTGTAAAACATACTGAAAGTCTTTGGACCATTTTGATATAAAAAAGTATTTTGTGTGTGTGTGTACGCTCCCATTGAACTATATAACTCTTATGATTTTACTGAGGTGGAAAAATATTAAGAATACCAAAATAAGATAAGAGTTTACATTACTTAAAGAAAAATAAACAAGGAAATTATACAGACACTTACGACACTTCCGGTTTCGGTTTTGTATTTAGATTTTTTACGGTTAACATTTGTAACGGCTTACGGTTTAAATTCTTTCATTTTTACGCCTAACGGCTAAATTTTTGGCCATTTTACGGCTAACGGTTAACCCCATTGAGACCCTCTTACCCCCTCTGCCCGCTCTTTTGTGCTTCAATTATTAATAAGCTTCCCACCTCCAGCTAAGATTGCCAACCAAGTCAATTTATATTTCTCGAATTATTGGCCAACCACTATTGCTACTTTTTTGTGGGATGTGTTAACTACCTCATACATTGTTGTGTCCCCAGCAGATTCATGATTTGAAATAGGCTGCGCTTTCTAATGAAGCCCAAAGTTGTTTGTTTATATCGTGTACGCTCGGAAGGAGGAAAAAACAAGCGATCAACAGTGAGAACAAACCTATACAACATATCAACGTATAAACATTCAAATTTGCACAAGGTCTGCGTCACTAGTTTCGTAAGGGACATTTTATTAAGGTGTGCGTTGTTTGGATTTTAGAATTTTTATATCATCAGCGAGTGCCATTAAACGGTTTTCTCGCAAACAGCGATGGAGGAAAAACGTTGCAGTTTAGAATGCTAGTATGCAGCTGTTTTATTATTGGAAACTAAACGACCGATACTAAACCGAGCACAAGGATTCCCTCTTTTGACGGCTGAATGTGCAGCGTAGGTTAATGTTTGTCCACCAAATGTTTGAAGTTGTATTGACAGTTGTGAAAAGAACTCATCGTCTGTCGGTTGAGTCGACATTTCGTCCGTTTATCCTTTTGCGTTTATTTGCTCTTGGTCGGTTGTGTAAAGTAAAGCCTTTTAAGCGCAACTGGTTAATAGCTGCCCGCGCTTAACTTCGGTTTCTGTATCATGAATCAGCTCGAAGTATTTCTTGGTTCTGTCGACGTTAGAAACATGGCGTTTTGACTATTGTCTGATCGGCTATCTTAACAGATGATGATAATAAGGCTTCTCCACACAATTGCAACACATATTCAAGCAGACAGGTCGTTTGAATAATGAAGTTGATAACTTAGAAACAATTCTTTCAAGGAGTATAGTAACAAAGGTTTTGATACACGTTAAGAGAATTGCTGTGTTTATCCTTTCAAGCCTCTTTCCTGTTGGCGCTGTTTGTGTTCGTCGTTCATCTTTGTAAAAGGCAATTTCTATAAAAAAAAACCTTTCGTATGGGAATAATATGTCCATGTGTCCTTACAAAAGAGACAATTAATTTGCTCTGTATGTCGGAATGCCCTTTTCAGCAATAACATTTGCCTTTATGCTCTTCATTGTGAAGACCCAGTGAAACGTTTGGAAGGCATGAACAGCAGGTCATACTAAACTGCCTCCAGGTAACATGGTACACTAGTATTTCGTCACGTAATGCAATATCAAGTACAAACACGGCATTATTGTTGCACCCTCCCAATTTCAGTCGAGTAAGAGGTTTTGTTAATATGACAACATATCGTGTTTCTAAGCACTAAGACATATGTAAATCTGCAGCCTGTTGTGGGAAAAGAAAATAATAATGTTTAATTTCATTGTCGTTGTTAAAAAGCCTGTTTTCGCTGCTGGAACTTCCTGAATGAAAAAATCTGAATAAGCACACTTTCGTGTGCTCAAATGTATGAAAAGTTTATAAGTCAAACCTTCTTTTCGGTAGCACAAGGTATGGAATGGACTAGTCTCTTGGAAGTATTTTCAAAAACATCTTAAAATCAAAACCAACGATAAAAATTTCGAATGACGTTTCGATGACTCGCTCATCATTATCAAATTCTAAAAAGTTCGATTGTTAAAAGTTCTTTATATATAAGAATGTGTGTGAAGTCTCGTTGCACGTGATTAAAAACTACAAAGTGGAATGTAGTGAGTGTTAATTAGGTACTAAATAGTTTCGCTTTTATTGAGTCCGATTGAGTGTTCAGTTTGGGTTTCATTTCCTGGATAAAAAGCATTTCGTAGATCAAGCATTCAAATTTCCCACGACATTTCTTCAGTATAGTGAATTGTTCAGTGAGATCTTCGTTCTTCTGATTGTGAGAGTCACGCAGGTGTTTTCCAATAGCTGAGTGCTTGTGTTCATCAATGCGTTGAAAAAGGTGTCGGCGAGTATAACCAACATAATCTGCATCGCACAGATCACATTTGAATTTGTAAACAACGCATTGTTGATTTATTAACGGTGGTTTGGCTTCAGCTACTCTGATGTCGTCGGCAATTTTCTTGCTTGTGAAAACTGGGCGTATATCACTGTTTATTTTCTTTCCAAGATCGGACAGCTGTCTACGTACAATGTCGGCTGATCTTTGATCCTTGAATGGCAGAATAATCCGAATCAGGTACTTATTTCGAAATGCTGTTTTTGAGTAAAGAATCTTTTTCTTGACTATTTGTGATGTTTCGACATATTTATTTGGCATCGTTTAATAGTTTCACCACGGCTGTTTTATTTTAATTTAAGTTATACTTTAACTGCAGTACTGTTAGTTGCCATTTGCTCTACTCGAACCGGTAAAAATGTCATTGTACCCTCTGTTCGGCGCTTCCAGCAAACTTAGCTTAAAATGGAAGGCTGAGAATTGCATTGTTTGTGTGGTAATTTCTTATCTTTTCTTCAGTGTTTGTTTTGGTATAAACTGCGTTTATGACAACGGTTTTTAAATAAAGCTAGTTGCGAAAGTTCTCCCTCTGTTTGACAGCTTTTGTTGATAGCAGATGCGACTTCACGCTCGTTTATGTCGGTCGGTCTGTACTCTAAAATCATCCAAAAGGCAGGAAATTGGTGTTTAGTCGATCTCTCAGGGAACTCCACTCATTGGCTTCCACAAGCTGCAAATTTCACCTCAGGGTGAAATGCTCTTGATAATGATATTCTGTTTTCAAAACCTTTCTGATTAATTATTTTGTTTCACGTTAACAAAACGTTTCGTAGTGGTCCCCTGTCGTTCGACAAAGAACTCGGAACAATGTAGGACAGGACAGCTTGCTTTTACAGGCGTGCATTCGAATATTTGCATTTTGCAATGGCTACGTTCAATTTCTATTCAGCGTGTTCATGCCTGTTGTTTAAAATAATAAAGAAAAATGGTTGAATAACTAGAATGAATTACACTAATCTTAGGTGAAGATCGACCATCTTTGCCACACGGAAGCACGTAATGTTGTCAACAACAGTTTTCGCCTTATTCGTCAATAGCAAATCCCACCTGCCCAAAACTATTTGTTGATATAAAATTGTTCTAAGACGTTTGACTTTCTATATGTTTAAACAAGAAAGCGCAAGAAATTAGGGAACAAATCACTCTTTCGCCGTGTTGTAATCGCATGAGAATTGTTTTGTCCTCTTGGTGCTGAAATATTTGTGCTCTTCTGCTTAAGGAGATCACGTTTCTAACTTTGCTTACTACCTAGCAACAGTAAATTGGCTATTTACACTTGTGCGCGCTTTTTTAGCTGTGTATATCTCGTAATGAGCTCGAAGAAACGACACGACATGTAGATTTCAGTCCTGTATTTGTAATTTCTTTCACAGAGCGTATCCGTCAGGACGTAAACAGCTTCCGTGCTTGATGACAATTTTAAAGGACATGGAGTGAGAGGTCTGTCTTTCACTGATATCTTCAACATGACTGAGATCAACAGTGTTACAACTAATTGTTCTTTCATGGTCGATAACGACGAGCGCCGGAGAGAAATGGTCGCGACAAACATCGCCGTCATCGTATTGAACTCGGTTTTTGCACTGACGGCTACGTTTCAGAATTTTCCAGTTATTTACGCGATTTTGAAAACGCCTTCCTTGCATAATCCTCCCTACATTCTACTGCTCTCATTGGCTTCGACGGATCTTTTTGTTGGATGCGTAATACAGCCCCTGAACATCGCACACAACGCCATGCTTGTCAGTGGACAAAGTTTTTCCTGTGAGCTTTGGATGGCAAAAGAGACCCTATTACTATTCTTCATGTTTGTGTCAATATCGACCCTCGTCCTGATCAGCACGGAGCGCTGGCTGGCTCTCCACTTCCACCTCAGATATCGCGAAATTGTTACAGTTTCCAGGACGCTTCTGCTGATTGGGATAGCATGGTTTTCCTGCATGGTGTCTGTCATCGCCTGGCCGTTAGGTCTAGACTTTTACAACTTCACAATGATGGGCTTAATTGTTATAACGATAGCCGCGATTATGTTGCTTTTTACGTACATCAAGATATTTCTGATACTGCGCCGACACAAAGCTCTTATTCATAACCAAGCCAAGCTACACCCTCCCTCTGTGAACATAAAGAAACATAAAAAGTCCTCAGCTACTATGCTGTATGTTGTGGTGCTATTCTTCATATTCTATGCGCCGACGTTTTACGCTATGATTTATTATTTGGATATGGATAAAAAATTTGCCAACGTCAGTCACAACATTTTATGGAAAGTCGCTAAAACAGTGGCGCTGATCAACGCGTCCGCTAATCCGCTCATGTACTATTGGAAAATGCGGGAGATTCGACGCGCCGTGCGTAACGTGTTCGGCATTTCGACAGCAATGCGTGTTCAGGTCGGAGATGTTATAACTCCCGGATCAGGAAGTATGGATAATGAGTTTAGAAGTAGGACGGATCAGCAGCGACAAGGGTCTTTCTCGGTAAGACCGCGGGTAAGCTGGTCGACCGTTGCGCTCTCTAGGACTGATTTACACCAAGAACAGGGGAAAGAAGCGAAACCGCAAGGGGAAATGAAATTGTTTCTTTTGCCCAGATTTGTCCAACCTGGCCCTAGTTTTCGAGCCGTAAATTCTGCTGAAGAACAGTGAATAGAGATGCTATGAAACAGCAACAAGGAGGCGCACGATTTTATGAAGTAATTATGATGCGAAAATTCTCATTTATTGTCAAGTATCATAGAATCCAAGTGGGTTGTCGATGAAACGTTAGAACGAAAATTTTGTGTTAGAAAATAGCTAGATTTCAAGTTTCTTCCGTTCTGGCAAAATCATCCTTTTAGATATTGAGCTTCAAGTAAATTAACGTGTGCAACCAGAAAGGATGCGTGAGATTTTTATTTTATTCCCCAGGAGCTATTAATTTAGTTTATTTCGATATTCATGTCGTTGAACATTGCAATTTCTTGACCTTTTTGTGTACTTAAGCAGGAAGGCGAGAGTAAAAAATATTTTTTTAGCTTTGGCTATTTGTCAGTACCTTATTTAATATATTTAGTTTGATTGTTGAAGGCACTTTCCGTTCCCGTGAAGTTTTTAGTTTTTTTGTTATATTTTCTTTCCCGATTTTCTTATAAAGAATTTTGCGGACCAGAAAAAGCAATTTCAGCTTATGCGGAAAAATCTAACATTGCCAATATTTTTCCTTATGCTAATTTTCTTTCTTTTTTTAATCATTTGCCTTGGAGAAACCCGACCTTCGATTGCTATCTGACATGCTATCAATTGCTTTTTATTTCAGTAGTTTTTACCCTTTTGGCAACACGATAAATCCAATTAAATCCGTCATCGCTCTCTGCGTTTGACAAAACTCATTGTTTTTAAAAAAGGAACTCGATCGTCCGCCATATCGCCTGGCAATGATTGCGCTCCATGAAAGATCTAAGTAAGGAATCCGCTCGATAAAATGAAACCGCTTATTATCTTTCGGAAATGTTTGCTTGACACAACTCAATGTGTAAAGAAAGACAACTTCAAATAAATTAAAATCATGGACACAAATGTCGATCGTGGCGAATGGCTCGGCGACCAATGAGATAGCACAACGCTCGTGATTCAAATTCTAACTAATATTTTAGGTATAAAGCTTGTTTAATCTCGCAATTTAAATTATGAAAATGTTTTTAAACCCCCTCAGAGCTTATATAAATTATATTCTTTCGTGTAATACCGGTAAATTGTGCAATTTTCCGCGGTGTTTTTCCTGTGTGTTGCTATTAAAGAAAACAACAACTTTTTTGTCCTCGAGTTATTTCGTGGTGTGGTGTGTTGTGTACTTTAAACCTTGTTGCCTAGCGCTAAAAGTACGAATTCGAGATTGACAGCTTGCCATAATATGTGGCATTTCATTAGTATCGATTTCTAAGCAGACTTTTTTACAACAGATGAAGAGGATTCACAAAATTAACGAACCTTCAAGAATTGAAGCTTGTATTTTAACGATAATTGCATATTTTTCATTGCTTTCAATAATGTAATATAAACACCGAAACCCGGCCAAGAATACAATGACAATATTAGATAAGTTTCCTGCTAGCGCTATCGAAATTGGAACGGGGAAAAGGAAACGGCGTAAAATTATGATTATTGACATCTCCCAGTTGGGTTTGCGCTGTACTGGCTGGTGATAGCGTGGCGATGTAGCAGCTCTCGTTAGATCTCACGTGAATGGCTCGATACCCTGCGTGAAAACAACAATGAAACAAACAATTAACAGGAACAATGCCCCTATCCTAATATCCTAATTCTACAAAGGGCACTTCGAAAAATGTATCTAAGCTACAAACGGAATTCAATTCCAATTAAATTCTACGAGATGTAACAAAAGGAAGCGTGAATAAACAAACTTTTACACTAGCGTAAAAACAGCTAAAACTAATTAATAAATTGGCTTATCAAGCCTCCGCTATTTACTCGTTTAAAGGCCGAATCCTCCTAGTCTAGCGCCCAGTGCCCCCACAACTTTGTCTGCCGTAGAATCCTCAGCCGGTTTTCCTTCTTCCTCTGTGGCTTTAGATCCATCGGCCTCTGCGGTACCTGAAGCGCATGGAAGTTTACCAAGCAGCTCTTTCGCACCGTTACCGCCCAGTCCTTCCACAGCTGCCTTAAGCTTCTCTTTTAATTCGGCCACGTTCTCTGTTAATTCTGCCACCTTTGCTTTTAGAGTTTTGCATTCGGTTTTCAGCTCAGCGTTCTGGGTCGTTTTTTCATCTAGTTGTTGCTGGAGAGAAGCTACCTGTTCTTCCATTTTCTAAATTTAAACGAAAAACTGTAAGTAAGGATAAATTATATTTTTTTTTCTTTTCAGATGTTAAAAGCATGTTAAGTTGTATTCCATTTTAATCTGATTTCCATACTATTGTGCCAAATGCCGCCAAATACACGAATAAATTTGATGAATAGATTCCACAGAACAAGATAGAACAGGTATTTTGGGGAAGTAGTACAGGATTACAAGGATGGAAGTGGATTGCAATTTATCAAAATTGATTTCTGGACAGGATGTACAGAAATCAAAGCTGAAATTCTGGTGAAATTTTGAATCTTTTAATAGTTACTTTTTCTTCTTAGTTGATATTTCTTTGCTTTCACCACTTTTAGCATTTTTCTCCTTCTATTGCAAGACAATAAAGCGCGATTACAGCAAGCTACAGGCCATACTTAAAAATGATTAAAATATGATTTATCAGGCGTGACAGTGTCCCTTTAAGACCTAGTAACCCACTCATTTGTTTGTCGAGTTTTGGTATTACATTTTCCGCGGAGCCTGTCCAAACGAAAGAGAACACTGTGATACCGCTGAAGGTAATTAATCAGACTCCCCCCTTCCCCTCCAACTGTGCTTCGTAGAGTATAAATAACGCCCAAAATGAGTACAAATATCACACGGTATTTGTACTCCAGAGAAGCGGTTAGAAATTCGCCCGCACGGACACAACAATTTGGCGTGTTGGATAATAAATATCTTATTGGACGTTTCGTTGGTTTAAATTTTTACTCGTTGTTTGTATTTTAACTAGCCCTACAGGCTCGTCAAAATACGACACAATTTGTAAAAATACTCAACGATACTACACAACAAAACGTCTAATAAGGTAAAATTATATTTACCGCAATGCAATAAGATTTCGCTTCAACATACAAGATTGACTAGGGTCCATTAACTCCATGTTGCTCAAAAACGTGTAGAGTTGTCCAGTGTAAAGACCGACCATAGCATTACTACACTTCTGTTACAAAATTAATGCACTTGCCGTCGTGTAAACACATGTGTTGATATGCTGACTACAGACCCTTTTCACTGGACAAAGTTTTTTATTATCATGAAACGTCAAGAATTGGCTGACTAAACCATGAAGAAGAGAACATCAATTACGACAAAACACGTATTGGCGAAAACTAAAAGACAAATAGCGTTTTTAGGAAAGCAAATACACTATTGAGAAAAGGAGCACATTATTTTCGGGTTGTGAAGTTGCATAAAAATGAGATATCTTTCAATTTCCTTTTTCTCGATATGGTTGGTGCAAATTCAATTAAAAGAAATTCAGTTTTTGTACTTTAAGGATGCTTAATCATCGTACTAAGAATATTTCACTCATATTTGCCAAAAACGTTGTGCTAGAACCTGGGCTTCACCTAAAGAAACATAAAACATGCACACACACACACCAACCTCGTGCCCTGTTCACTAGAGTTTCCTGACTTTTCCTTGCTCTTATGTGAAACAAACCTGCGTAGATGCGTTTGCAATCTGAAAGCTTTGATGCAGTGTTTGGCTTTAAGCAGTTTGGCTTGAGCACCCCGAGTGTAAAACGGCTATAAATTATAAATTAACTACAAGCTGTCGAAGCTCTGGAAAACACGGTGCCAAGCATGGACAAATTTATGGCAAATATCCGTGGGTAAACAGTTTATACCCACAAACCCGCAACACGCTAAATTTTATCCTTCAGCGGAAAATGTCCAGTTAATGACGTTTTTAATCGAGAAATCGAGTTATTCATTTAATAAAAGTACTCGCGGGATGAATTTAGCACTTCGTCTCTGAAAGTTTTGCTTGGTATTTCAGATCAGTGTTAAAGTTAAAGCTTCAATTCTAATAAGTGATTTAAATTTCATTTCTCATTTAAAAGTCCGTGTGTTTTTCAGCTTGCGTGTAATGAGAAAGCCGGGACGGAAATCATCAACCAGGAATGTTGTCTTGATGTACATCCATGTATCATTACCAAGTTTTCTGAACTAACTATAACATGGAAAGTGATTTTCAGCAATCGTATCGCCCATTTCTACACTTGGCATCGCTATTAATAACTCAGTTGTATGCCCAAACCAACTCTGGAATTTTCCTATATAATTATATATCGTATTATAAAATACCTGTTATTCTGTTAACCGGAGAGCCATCATTTTCTTCATTCATAATTTAATTGCGGCCTGGGTTTGTAACAACCACAGCGTCGTTTGGTGTTGCTCAGCTAGGAGCATTAATCTAAACGAGGAAAACATCTTTTGTTTCATTCAGTACAAATCTTGGTAGGAAATGTCTAAGTAGAAAATCCAAAGAGAAAAGCAGTTAAACATTTTCAAAGAGATTTTTAAAATTGGCAACTTGTGCCCAATGGGCATAACTAGAATCCTGCTGTCATTTTAATGGAATAAATTATGCTGTAATTAGTTGATAAATGATCGGAAGCCAAAAGCAAGGAACCACCAGTTGTTAATTGTGTTGAATTTTGGCTTCAGTCGCGTTACCACAACGGCATCTTTGGGGTATTTTTCTGATTATTAAAGCAAACCGTTAATGCCCATTTTCAAAAAGAAGTACTTTATCACTGTTAGTCACATGAGATTTTTAGCGTCACACTAAATTTTATCGTCACACTAATTTTAGCGTAAGCGTGAATTTTAGCGTCTGCGCCGGCACCGCCATTTACTATACTACTATGAAACTGTTGTTCCTTTTTCCAATTATTTGAAAGTAACTATCTTTTGTTTTGGGATTGGGAATTGCTGTTTGCTTTTTTTTTTTAAGACAAATCCATGATTTCAATGGTGATGTCTATATAAAATGCTTTTATAAATTCGTTTTACCTTTTAAAAGACCAGGAGTCATTCAGGCAGGGCTTGTTATGCATCGTCGGGTGTGTGCTTTAGCAAGTCCTGTTTGAAATATTCGCAGATTGACAGTTTGTTATTGTCCATTAAGAAATTGCTTATCGACCCGTCTTCATGAGAATACGTCATGCTAACTATGCACATTCCAGTGGAATACCGTGGGCTCAAACATGCACCGGTTTTGAAGAGGAAATTGAAAGAAAGACAACCGTTAGTCTTTGGCACGTTTGAACCATAGAAGCCTGAAGGTTTTCGGTCGAAATTTAACGTCTTTAGTTTGAATTTCCTAAATGTCGTTTTGACATTTAAACAATAGACCATATTCACGATAGCCGCCATGATGGTTTTCACATTGTAATGCAAATTAGCCACGTTGTCTGACAGGGGGCAAACATTGAAATGATGCCGTTTCTCGGAAAATCGGCTCGTCTAAACAGTGAAGTTTCTGCGGTAAAGCCGCATCTGAAAGCCAAGTTATGGAATAATGATTTCATTATAAGGCTAATTTGGAACAGTTACTCGATACCTTGAATTAATTGTTAACTGCGCAAGCCGTTTTCTTTTTTATGAAGTGCCAAAATTGCGTTAAAATCGGAATATTAAAACTACAAAAAAGAAACCAAAGCATGGCTATGAAAAAAATTATCAGACATGATAAGAAACCAGCTGAATTTTGTCGATTTCGGCTTGTTTGCCCCCTCACAAATCACGTGCCCAATTTGCATTACAATGTGAAAACAAATACGGCGGCTATCGTGAATAAGGTCTATTCAGTGACAGAACTATTACTAAAGAAAGATGCTTGGTTTGCAAGTGACGTCATCGCCGCCATGTTGGATGACATTAACAAAAGATTTCTGATCAGCCTATTTTGTTTGGTCATCCAACATGGCTGCCACACTCATTGTCATTTGCGGTAGTGTAGCAGCTCTCGTAAGCTTGTAATTCTACTGGTAGCAGTTGCTATTGTTTTAGGGGCATTGTTTCTGTTGTTTGTTTCATTGCTTTCATGTGAGACCTTACGAAAACTGCTACATCGCCAGTCATTTGAGTCTCTCGGGATTAGTTGCATCTTTGTGTACTTTACTCTCGTCATGCTACTAAACGAGCACGGTGTCATTTTGACCATTTATAGCTAGAAACCGAGTTATTGTGTTCAGAATTGAGAGTTCGACCTTCAAATCTGTTGTTCTAAAGAGGTTTAGGCAAGGCTTTCTTGATTCCAGATGTATTATTTAATCTGTAATAGGTATAACAAAAGCAAAGCTTTTAAATATAGAACAACGAAATGTTGCCAAGATTATCATAACCAAAAATTTCTCTATTCATTTGTGATAACAACGTAACATTTCGCAACGTCACGTTTTGCTGGAAACTTCTTTAATAGGTAGCATGACCTGATTTCGTATATTGTCTTGTTTAATACTTAGATGAGCTACCGAAACCTAACAGAGTAATGAGAAATGTCTGATAAATGAAAGGTCTTCGATTTCATCCGACGAAGGGCTAACGCTCGAAACGTCAGCTCTTGAATCTCTTTACGGTGGCCAGTTCACATTATCAACCCAGTTGATAAAACCAAATTATATTGTTATACTTCCCATCGACGCAGCACCACAGTTTCTTTCGAAACTTACTCCCTCAAAACCAATATTGGTTTAGTTTATGTTTCTTCCTTCGATAAATGCTGAGTGGCTTTATCTCCCTGTCATGAATGCCTGACATGTTCATCTGTTCTCCTTCCACGGCGCGCGTTGTTTTCTAAGAGTGACGTAATGCAAATCACTTAACAAAGCTAATTGAGGCGCTCTTGACTCAGTCGTATGGCTGACCAAACAAGACGTGATACCAAATTATACTTCACAAAACAAACAGCATTGACCTATTCTGTTTTGGATTTAATTTCGCATCTTTTGAAAGAGGTTTATTGACACTATTTTATTCATTCCAAGCAAACTAGACTTAATGTTATTATAGTTTTCACGGCCAAATCAAATCAACTAAGTCGGTAACATGCACTTACTGCTTGATGCTTCGTCCGTTGGCAGTTCAGGTGTCAATTTGTTTATTATGGTATCTTTTTCTCGTGAATTTTTTAAATAATTTTTCCCAAATTGTTCACTTTGGCATTGGGAAAATAAAATAAAACTGAACAAGAAAAACAGCTCATTTTCGTCACCGTTAGTAGTAGACATTTAGGGCATACACCTTATTCCAAAATGGCCGCTGATTTGTGCACTTACAAATTGGCCCTTGTTGCCTCGTTCAAGATAAAATATCTGATTTTTGAGCTTAAAAACGAGGCAAGAAGGGCTAATTTGAATACCAACAAAAGAATATTAAGATGGTAGCCATTTTGGAATAAGGTGCATATTTTTCATAAGTGACTGAATTGTAGGGTTCAGACTCTGTGCAAAAACCTGTAAAGCATGAAAACTAATGCTCCTAAACAAACTGAAAATTACACTGAAGTAAAATCCAGTTTTTATGCTTCAAGTGGGGCCCTCGAACTGGGGAAGGAGGATGACCAAAATGTGGCGGAAAATAAAAGACAGCTAGCCAATATTTAAATTTTGATTTTCAAATGTTCGCTATTCATTACAAATGTGCCATTGCCAGCACGTATCCTTTCATTCTCGCCCCAGCGCCGCTTGTTCCTCTTATCCGGCTTAGGTCTGTGCAGGAGGAACAAGTGGCTCTAGGAAAAACATCTTATAACAAAGGGAATCTAAAACAGGTGATGTGATTGAACTCCCTTTGTTAGATTTTACCCAATCAAATCACGTATCCACAGAGCAACTTTTTCCTTGTGCACAGGTCCAGCCGGCCAAGAGGGCAAAATGGCTCTGGGGACGAGAATGGCGTCCCTGCCGTGTCCGGCTGTGCATGTGCACGACGAACAAGTGGCTCTGGGCACACATTCTTTGGTTCGCTGAAATCTAACAAAGGGAGTCAAATCACATCTACCGTTTTAAAATTGTTAACGCAAAGGGATTTTAAAACGGCTGATGTGATTGGACTCCCTTTGTTTGATTTCAGCGAATCAAATCATGTGTCGCCAGTCGCCAGTTCCACTTGTTCCTCGTGCACAGGCCCTGCCGGCTAAGAGTGGACAAGCGGCTCTGGGGACGAGACTGTGCCGTGTCCTATGTGTTAATGCTTCAGGAAGGGTAAACAAGAGGGTCTTGGGTGTTATTAGCAAGGCCTTGCACCTGATGTACCCAGTGGGTTAATATTGTCCCCTAGTTAGAAAACGAATTTTTATCATTCGACTAGAGCTCATTTTTGTGTGGGCTTATACGTAGTATAACCCCGTACTAAGCCATCGCAAATCTTGTGGCTGGCTGGCTGGCTGGGTTTGTCCAAGGGCGCGTGGCCATACTAACATCTGGGAAATCAGTAGACCGGATAAACTGGCTACAAGTATTCGAAAGGAACTGGGTACAAGCGGAATATCGGCCATATTGCTTCTTTCGGCATTTTGGTTACGGCGAATTTTATAGGCCTGCCGATGCAAACTGGTTGCACGTGCAGTTTTGAAGTTAAGATATTTTTCATTTATAAATCGTTCTGCCCTGCTATTATCAGCTTTATAAATCGTTCTTCTGTATTGTTCTTTTCTGTCGTTAGCTTATTTATCAGTGCTCTCTAACTTCAGGTTTGGTTTTGAGGTGAAATGGCTCGTTTATTCTTCGCTTACTTTTTGTTCAGGTGTACTTAAAGGTGATCCTCAGCAAATTTCGTGGATGGTCAGAGTATCGCCGATTTGTTTTGTTCGCTCAAGCCAACATTTCTAGCTCAGCTTGTGTTTCAAGCCAACATTCCTCGGCTTGATCATGAACAGTCAGTGTAGCTGGCACTCAAATGAGAGTCATAGTACGTATTTGGCCCTTTGTGTATTTGTCCTTGTTATGACCAGTTGTGTTGCAAACACAGTTACTGCTGATGAAAAACTAAGACTCTGTAATTCTGATATAGTGAAATATTTACTAGGGAACAAGGTAGCGACTGGTCAGTCAGTCAGTCGTGTTATAAATATTTAAGAAAAAGGACATTTCACCTTGTGCAGGTAAAAATGGAATTTTCGAAGAAAACCAGACTTTGCTGATTAAATGAGTCAGAGTGCAGACTTTTAGCCCTAGATTGCCTTTACAAAAGGTTATGGAAGTTCCAAGAGGAAATCAGTTTTAAATCGGTACAAGCAGATGTCAGCAATACTGTCAACATATTACCACGGTTTCCAGGAGAGTGAAACAGTCAAGTTCATTTAAAGAGACGATTACAATACAAGGGTTCTGCTTTGTCAAAATGGTTAGTGACAAATAGTGCTCTTTATAGAGGATAAGGAAATTCCTTCAGTGAAAATAGGAACGTACAAAATAGAAGCACATTTTAACCATTAAAAATTATTCGAGGACTGATCAAGGTATTCCACTACATACACATTTTTTTGTAGACTGATATTGAATATTGTGTAGTCAATAATGCACTGTATCAATTTGCATTCTCAGTTGCAGAATTCATTATGTATCAGGCTAAATTTATTCTAGCCAACCATCTTAATGCTACTTGTATAACTTAATATAACATCTGTTAATACCAGCAATAAAATTCCAACTCTGAACTTAAAGTCTGTATGTATGTTGTTAGCATCCATATAACCTTCATTAGTTTTTATGCCATTACTTATTGCTTACTGTTCAATCCTCTATGTATAAGCCCACACAAGTACGCATTGCGGACCTATTTTTCTCTTAAAGAACTCCCCTAAAAGCCATTACACTACTCCTATTTTAAGGTTTAGGGTTTTGGTAAGAAGTTCACTAGGGTTTCTACTGCGAATATTCGTATTCAAATACGGTGAAATCTCGCCATCCTCTCGACGGCGGCTCTGGATGGGTTCGTATAATAGCTGCCGATGCAAGTACTCGCGAAGCTTCAAAACTTTAGAAGATGACTGCAAACCAGAGTTCGGTGTTCGACCTCTGCAGCTGCTCTTGTCTGGTTGTACGTCATTAGTTATGAATGCGCGATTTACACCAAGAACAGGGGAAAGAAGCGAAACCGCAAGGGGAAATGAAATTGTTTCTTTTGCCCAGATTTGTCCAACCTGGCCCTAGTTTTCGAGCCGTAAATTCTGCTGAAGCCAATGAATAGAGATGCTATGAAACAGCAACAAGGAGGCGCACGATTTTATGAAGTAATTATGATGCGACAATTCTCATTTATTGTCAAGTATCATAGAATCCAAGTGGGTTGTCGATGGAACGTTAGAACGAAAATTTTGTGTTAGAAAATAGCTAGATTTCAAGTTTCCCGATCGATTTTCCGTTCTGGCAAAATCATCCTTTTAGATATTGAGCTTCAAGTAAATTAACGTGTGCAACCAGAAAGGATGCGTGAGATTTTTATTTTATTCCCCAGGAGCTATTAATTTAGTTTATTTCGATATTCATGTCGTTGAACATTGCAATTTCTTGACCTTTTTGTGTACTTAAGCAGGAAGGCGAGAGTAAAAAATATTTTTTTAGCTTTGGCTATTTGTCAGTACCTTATTTAATATATTTAGTTTGATTGTTGAAGGCACTTTCCGTTCCCGTGAAGTTTTTAGTTTTTTTGTTATATTTTCTTTCCCGATTTTCTTATAAAGAATTTTGCGGACCAGAAAAAGCAATTTCAGCTTATGCGGAAAAATCTAACATTGCCAATATTTTTCCTTATGCTAATTTTCTTTCTTTTTTTAATCATTTGCCTTGGAGAAACCCGACCTTCGATTGCTATCTGACATGCTATCAATTGCTTTTTATTTCAGTAGTTTTTACCCTTTTGGCAACACGATAAATCCAATTAAATCCGTCATCGCTCTCTGCGTTTGACAAAACTCATTGTTTTTAAAAAAGGAACTCGATCGTCCGCCATATCGCCTGGCAATGATTGCGCTCCATGAAAGATCTAAGTAAGGAATCCGCTCGATAAAATGAAACCGCTTATTATCTTTCGGAAATGTTTGCTTGACACAACTCGATGTGTAAAGAAAGACAACTTCAAATAAATTAAAATCATGGACACAAATGTCGATCGTGGCGAATGGCTCGGCGACCAATGAGATAGCACAACGCTCGTGATTCAAATCGTAACTAATATTTTAGGTATAAAGCTTGTTTAATCTCGCAATTTAAATTATGAAAATGTTTTTAAACCCCCTCAGAGCTTATATAAATTATATTCTTTCGTGTTATACCGGTAAATTGTGCAATTTTCCGCGGTGTTTTTCCTGTGTGTTGCTATTAAAGAAAACAACAACTTTTTTGTCCTCGAGTTATTTCGTGGTGTGGTGTGTTGTGTACTTTAAACCTTGTTGCCTAGTGCTAAAAGTACGAATTCGAGGTTGACAGCTTGCCATAATATGTGGCATTTCATTAGTATCGATTTCTAAGCAGACTTTTTTACAACAGGTGAAGAGGATTCACAAAATTAACGAACCTTCAAGAATTGAAGCTTGTATTTTAACGATAACCGCATATTTCTCATTGCTTTCAATAATGTAATATAAACACCGAAACCCGGCCAAGAATACAATGACAATATTAGATAAGTTTCCTGCTAGCGCTATCGAAATTGGAACGGGGAAAAGGGGGGGGGGGGCGTAAAATTATGATTATTGACATCTCCCAGTTGGGTTTGCGCTGTACTGGCTGGTGATAGCGTGGCGATGTACCAGCTCTCGTTAGGTCTCACGTGAATGGCTCGATACCCTGCGTGAAAACAACAATGAAACAAACAATTAACAGGAACAATGCCCCTAAAACAATAACAACTGCTACCAGTAAAATTTCAAGGATAGCGTTATTTATTCGCGTTGTTTCATCCTGGGCTTTCTTGGCTTGGGTTTTACAACGAATATTAAACAAACTGGACTCGGCCAAGGTATGAGAAATGGACAACGAAGAATCCATACGAGTGACGTATCATCGCATTTTAGTCATAAATGAATAAAACAACAAGAGAAACCTCAGCAAGGGAATATTCATATTTATTTTTTAAATTTTATTGAAACATGCTATTATTGAAAGCAAATGATTTAAATATTTTTGACGCCAATCTTAAGCCTTCAACCCGCAGCCTCTTCACTACAATGCAACTGGCCAGCTCATGAGAATCAAGGTCTTGATCATCTTGAGAAAGCTAAATGGTTGGTATCCTAATTCTACAAAGGGCACTTCGAAAAATGTATCTAAGCTACTAACGGAATTCAATTCCAATTAAATTCTACGAGATGTAACAAAAGGAAGCGTGAATAAACAAACTTTTACACTAGCGTAAAAACAGCTAAAACTAATTAATAAATTGGCTTATCAAGCCTCCGCTATTTACTCGTGTAATTCGTGTTATTAAAGGCCGAATCCTCCTAGTCTAGCGCCCAGTGCCCCCACAACTTTGTCTGCCGTAGAATCCTCAGCCGGTTTTGTGGCTTTAGATCCATCGGCCTCTGCGGTACCTGAAGCGCATGGAAGTTTACCAAGCAGCTCTTTCGCACCGTTACCGCCCAGTCCTTCCACAGCTGCCTTAAGCTTCTCTTTTAATTCGGCCACGTTCTCTGTTAATTCTGCCACCTTTGCTTTTAGAGTTTTGCATTCGGTTTTCAGCTCAGCGTTCTGGGTCGTTTTTTCATCTAGTTGTTGCTGGAGAGAAGCTACCTGTTCTTCCATTTTCTAAATTTAAACGAAAAACTGTAAGTAAGGATAAATTATATTTTTTTTTCTTTTCAGATGTTAAAAGCATGTTAAGTTGTATTCCATTTTAATCTGATTTCCATACTATTGTGCCAAATGCCGCCAAATACACGAATAAATTTGATGAAAAGATTCCACAGAACAAGATAGAACAGGTATTTTGGGGAAGTAGTACAGGATTACAAGGATGGAAGTGGATTGCAATTTATCAAAATTGATTTCTGGACAGGATGTACAGAAATCAAAGCTGAAATTCTGGTGAAATTTTGAATCTTTTAATAGTTACTTTTTCTTCTTAGTTGATATTTCTTTGCTTTCACCACTTTTAGCATTTTTCTCCTTCTATTGCAAGACAATAAAGCGCGATTACAGCAAGCTACAGGCCATACTTAAAAATGATTAAAATATGATTTATCAGGCGTGACAGTGTCCCTTTAAGACCTAGTAACCCACTCATTTGTTTGTCGAGTTTTGGTATTACATTTTCCGCGGAGCCTGTCCAAACGAAAGAGAACACTGTGATACCGCTGAAGGTAATTAATCAGACTCCCCCCTTCCCCTCCAACTGTGCTTCGTAGAGTATAAATAACGCCCAAAATGAGTACAAATATCACACGGTATTTGTACTCCAGAGAAGCGGTTAGAAATTCGCCCGCACGGACACAACAATTTGGCGTGTTGGATAATAAATATCTTATTGGACGTTTCGTTGGTTTAAATTTTTACTCGTTGTTTGTATTTTAACTAGCCCTACAGGCTCGTCAAAATACGACACAATTTGTAAAAATACTCAACGATACTACACAACAAAACGTCTAATAAGGTAAAATTATATTTACCGCAATGCAATAAGATTTCGCTTCAACATACAAGATTGACTAGGGTCCATTAACTCCATGTTGCTCAAAAACGTGTAGAGTTGTCCAGTGTAAAGACCGACCATAGCATTACTACACTTCTGTTACAAAATTAATGCACTTGCCGTCGTGTAAACACATGTGTTGATATGCTGACTACAGACCCTTTTCACTGGACAAAGTTTTTTATTATCATGAAACGTCAAGAATTGGCTGACTAAACCATGAAGAAGAGAACATCAATTACGACAAAACACGTATTGGCGAAAACTAAAAGACAAATAACGTTTTTAGGAAAGCAAATACACTATTGAGAAAAGGAGCACATTATTTTCGGGTTGTGAAGTTGCATAAAAATGAGATATCTTTCAATTTCCTTTTTCTCGATATGGTTGGTGCAAATTCAATTAAAAGAAATTCAGTTTTTGTACTTTAAGGATGCTTAATCATCGTACTAAGAATATTTCACTCATATTTGCCAAAAACGTTGTGCTAGAACCTGGGCTTCACCTAAAGAAACATAAAACATGCACACACACACACCAACCTCGTGCCCTGTTCACTAGAGTTTCCTGACTTTTCCTTGCTCTTATGTGAAACAAACCTGCGTAGATGCGTTTGCAATCTGAAAGCTTTGATGCAGTGTTTGGCTTTAAGCAGTTTGGCTTGAGCACCCCGAGTGTAAAACGGCTATAAATTATAAATTAACTACAAGCTGTCGAAGCTCTGGAAAACACGGTGCCAAGCATGGACAAATTTATGGCAAATATCCGTGGGTAAACAGTTTATACCCACAAACCCGCAACACGCTAAATTTTATCCTTCAGCGGAAAATGTCCAGTTAATGACGTTTTTAATCGAGAAATCGAGTTATTCATTTAATAAAAGTACTCGCGGGATGAATTTAGCACTTCGTCTCTGAAAGTTTTGCTTGGTATTTCAGATCAGTGTTAAAGTTAAAGCTTCAATTCTAATAAGTGATTTAAATTTCATTTCTCATTTAAAAGTCCGTGTGTTTTTCAGCTTGCGTGTAATGAGAAAGCCGGGACGGAAATCATCAACCAGGAATGTTGTCTTGATGTACATCCATGTATCATTACCAAGTTTTCTGAACTAACTATAACATGGAAAGTGATTTTCAGCAATCGTATCGCCCATTTCTACACTTGGCATCGCTATTAATAACTCAGTTGTATGCCCAAACCAACTCTGGAATTTTCCTATATAATTATATATCGTATTATAAAATACCTGTTATTCTGTTAACCGGAGAGCCATCATTTTCTTCATTCATAATTTAATTGCGGCCTGGGTTTATAACAACCACAGCGTCGTTTGGTGTTGCTCAGCTAGGAGCATTAATCTAAACGAGGAAAACATCTTTTGTTTCATTCAGTACAAATCTTGGTAGGAAATGTCTAAGTAGAAAATCCAAAGAGAAAAGCAGTTAAACATTTTCAAAGAGATTTTTAAAATTGGCAACTTGTGCCCAATGGGCATAACTAGAATCCTGCTGTCATTTTAATGGAATAAATTATGCTGTAATTAGTTGATAAATGATCGGAAGCCAAAAGCAAGGAACCACCAGTTGTTAATTGTGTTGAATTTTGGCTTCAGTCGCGTTACCACAACGGCATCTTTGGGGTATTTTTCTGATTATTAAAGCAAACCGTTAATGCCCATTTTCAAAAAGAAGTACTTTATCACTGTTAGTCACATGAGATTTTTAGCGTCACACTAAATTTTATCGTCACACTAATTTTAGCGTAAGCGTGAATTTTAGCGTCTGCGCCGGCACCGCCATTTACTATACTACTATGAAACTGTTGTTCCTTTTTCCAATTATTTGAAAGTAACTATCTTTTGTTTTGGGATTGGGAATTGCTGTTTGCTTTTTTTTTTTAAGACAAATCCATGATTTCAATGGTGATGTCTATATAAAATGCTTTTATAAATTCGTTTTACCTTTTAAAAGACCAGGAGTCATTCAGGCAGGGCTTGTTATGCATCGTCGGGTGTGTGCTTTAGCAAGTCCTGTTTGAAATATTCGCAGATTGACAGTTTGTTATTGTCCTTGCTTATCGACCCGTCTTCATGAGAATACGTCATGCTAACTATGCACATTCCAGTGGAATACCGTGGGCTCAAACATGCACCGGTTTTGAAGAGGAAATTAAAAGAAAGACAACCGTTAGTCTTTGGCACGTTTGAACCATAGAAGCCTGAAGGTTTTCGGTCGAAATTTAACGTCTTTAGTTTGAATTTCCTAAATGTCGTTTTGACATTAAACAATAGACCATATTCACGATAGCCGCCATGATGGTTTTCACATTGTAATGCAAATTAGCCACGTTGTCTGACAGGGGGCAAACATTGAAATGATGCCGTTTCTCGGAAAATCGGCTCGTCTAAACAGTGAAGTTTCTGCGGTAAAGCCACATCTGAGAGCCAAGTTATGGAATAATGATTTCATTATAAGGCTAATTTGGAACAGTTACTCGATACCTTGAATTAATTGTTAACTACGCAAGCCGTTTTCTTTTTTATGAAGTGCCAAAATTGCGTTAAAATCGGAATATTAAAACCACAAAAAAGAAACCAAAGCATGGCTATGAAAAAAATTGTCAGACATGATAAGAAACCAGCTGAATTTTGTCGATTTCGGCTTGTTTGCCCCCTCACAAATCACGTGCCCAATTTGCATTACAATGTGAAAACAAATATGGCGGCTATCGTGAATAAGGTCTATTCAGTGACAGAACTATTACTAAAGAAAGATGCTTGGTTTGCAAGTGACGTCATCGCCGCCATGTTGGATGACATTAACAAAAGATTTCTGATCAGCCTATTTTGGTTGGTCATCCAACATGGCTGCCACGCTCATTGTCATTTGCGGTAGTGTAGCAGCTCTCGTAAGCTTGTAATTCTACTGGTAGCAGTTGCTATTGTTTTAGGGGCATTGTTTCTGTTGTTTGTTTCATTGCTTTCATCTGAGACCTTATGAAAACTGCTACATCGCCAGTCATTTGAGTCTCTCGGGATTAGTTGCATCTTTGTGTACTTTACTCTCGTCATGCTACTAAACGAGCACGGTGTCATTTTGACCATTTATAGCTAGAAACCGAGTTATTGTGTTCAGAATTGAGAGTTCAACCTTCAAATCTGTTGTTCTAAAAAGGTTTTGGCAAGGCTTTCATGATTCCAGATGTATTATTTAATCTGTAATAGGTATAACAAAAGCACGGCTTTTAAATATAGAACAACGAAATGTTGCCAAGATTATCATAACCAAAAATTTCTCTATTCATTTGTGATAACAACGTAACATTTCGCAGCGTCACGTTTTGCTGGAAACTTCTTTAATAGGTAGCATGACCTGATTTCGTATATTGTCTTGTTTAATACTTAGATGAGCTACAGAAACCTAACAGAGTAATGAGAAATGTCTGATAAATGAAAGGTCTTAGATTTCATCCGACGAAGGGCTAACGCTCGAAACGTCAGCTCTTGAATCTCTTTACGGTGGCCAATTCACATTATCAACCCAGTTGATAAAACCAAATTATATTGTTATACTTCCCACCGACGCAGCACCACAGTTTCTTTCGAAACTTACTCCCTCAAAACCAATATTGGTTTAGTTTATGTTTCTTCCTTCGATAAATGCTGAGTGGCTTTATCTCCCTGTCATGAATGGCTGACATGTTCATCTGTTTGCCTTCCACGGCGCGCGTTGTTTTCTAAGAGTGACGTAATGCAAATCACTTAACAAAGCTAATTGAGGCGCTCTTGACTCAGTCGTATGGCTGACCAAACAAGACGTGATACCAAATTATACTTCACAAAACTAACAGCATTGACCTATTCTGTTTTGGATTTAATTTCGCATCTTTTGAAAGAGGTTTATTGACACTATTTTATTCATTCCAAGCAAACTAGACTTAATGTTATTATAGTTTTCACGGCCAAATCAAATCAACTAAGTCGGTAACATGCACTTACTGCTTGATGCTTCGTCCGTTGGCAGTTCAGGTGTCAATTTGTTTATTATGGTATCTTTTTCTCGTGAATTTTTTAAATAATTTTTCCCAAATTGTTCACTTTGGCATTGGGAAAATAAAATAAAACTGAACAAGAAAAACAGCTCATTTTCGTCACCGTTAGTAGTAGACATTTAGGGCATACACCTTATTCCAAAATGGCCGCTGATTTGTGCACTTACAAATTGGCCCTTGTTGCCTCGTTCAAGATAAAATATCTGATTTTTGAGCTTAAAAACGAGGCAAGAAGGGCTAATTTGAATACCAACAAAAGAATATTAAGATGGTAGCCATTTTGGAATAAGGTGCATATTTTTCATAAGTGACTGAATTGTAGGGTTCAGACTCTGTGCAAAAACCTGTAAAGCATGAAAACTAATGCTCCTAAACAAACTGAAAATTACACTGAAGTAAAATCCAGTTTTTATGCTTCAAGTGGGGCCCTCGAACTGGGGAAGGAGGATGACCAAAATGTGGCGGAAAATAAAAGACAGCTAGCCAATATTTAAATTTTGATTTTCAAATGTTCGCTATTCATTACAAATGTGCCATTGCCAGCACGTATCCTTTCATTCTCGCCCCAGCGCCGCTTGTTCCTCTTATCCGGCTTAGGTCTGTGCAGGAGGAACAAGTGGCTCTAGGAAAAACATCTTATAACAAAGGGAATCTAAAACAGGTGATGTGATTGAACTCCCTTTGTTAGATTTTACCCAATCAAATCACGTATCCACAGAGCAACTTTTTCCTTGTGCACAGGTCCAGCCGGCCAAGAGGGCAAAATGGCTCTGGGGACGAGAATGGCGTCCCTGCCGTGTCCGGCTGTGCATGTGCACGACGAACAAGTGGCTCTGGGCACACATTCTTTGGTTCGCTGAAATCTAACAAAGGGAGTCAAATCACATCTACCGTTTTAAAATTGTTAACGCAAAGGGATTTTAAAACGGCTGATGTGATTGGACTCCCTTTGTTTGATTTCAGCGAATCAAATCATGTGTCGCCAGTCGCCAGTTCCACTTGTTCCTCGTGCACAGGCCCTGCCGGCTAAGAGTGGACAAGCGGCTCTGGGGACGAGACTGTGCCGTGTCCTATGTGTTAATGCTTCAGGAAAGGTAAACAAGAGGGTCTTGGGTGTTATTAGCAAGGCCTTGCACCTGATGTACCCAGTGGGTTAATATTGTCCCCTAGTTAGAAAACGAATTTTTATCATTCGACTAGAGCTCATTTTTGTGTGGGCTTATACGTAGTATAACTCCTTACTAAGCCATCGCAAATCTTGTGGCTGGCTGGCTGGCTGGGTTTGTCCAAGGGCGCGTGGCCATACTAACATCTGGGAAATCAGTAGACCGGATAAACTGGCTACAAGTATTCGAAAGGAACTGGGTACAAGCGGAATATCGGCCATATTGCTTCTTTCGGCATTTTGGTTACGGCGAATTTTATAGGCCTGCCGATGCAAACTGGTTGCACGTGCAGTTTTGAAGTTAAGATATTTTTCATTTATAAATCGTTCTGCCCTGCTATTATCAGCTTTATAAATCGTTCTTCTGTATTGTTCTTTTCTGTCGTTTAAGCTTATTTATCAGTGCTCTCTAACTTCAGGTTTGGTTTAGAGGTGAAATGGCTCGTTTATTCTTCGCTTACTTTTTGTTCAGGTGTACTTAAAGGTGATCCTCAGCAAATTTCGTGGATGATCAGAGTATCGCCGATTTGTTTTGTTCGCTCAAGCCAACATTTCTAGCTCAGCTTGTGTTTCAAGCCAACATTCCTCGGCTTGATCATTAACAGTCAGTGTAGCTGGCACTCAAATGAGAGTCATAGTACGTATTTGGCCCTTTGTGTATTTGTCCTTGTTATGACCAGTTGTGTTGCAAACGCAGTTACTGCTGATGAAAAACTAAGACTCTGTAATTCTGATATAGTGAAATATTTACTAGGGAACAAGGTAGCGACTGGTCAGTCAGTCAGTCGTGTTATAAATATTTAAGAAAAAGGACATTCCACCTTGTGCAGGTAAAAATGGAATTTTCGAAGAAAACCAGACTTTGCTGATTAAATGAGTCAGAGTGCAGACTTTTAGCCCTAGATTGCCTTTACAAAAGGTTATGGAAGTTCCAAGAGGAAATCAGTTTTAAATTGGTACAAGGAGATGTCAGCAATACTGTCAACATATTACCACGGTTTCCAGGAGAGTGAAACAGTCAAGTTCATTTAGAGAGACGATTACAATACAAGGGTTCTGCTTTGTCAAAATGGTTAGTGACAAATAGTGCTCTTTATAGAGGATAAGGAAATTCCTTCAGTGAAAATAGGAACGTACAAAATAGAAGCACGTTTTAACCATTAAAAATTATTTCAGGACTGATCAAGGTATTCCACTACATCCACATTTTTCTGTAGACTGATATTGAATATTGTGTAGTCAATAATGCACTGTATCAATTTGCATTCTCAGTTGCAGAATTCATTATGTATCAGGCTAAATTTATTCTAGCCAACCATCTTAATGCTACTTGTATAACTTAATATAACATCTGTTAATACCAGCAATAAAATTGCAACTCTGAACTTAAAGTCTGTATGTATGTTGATAGCATCCATATAACCTTCATTAGTTTTTATTCCATTACTTATTGCGTACTGTTCAATCCTCTATGTATAAGCCCACTCAAGTACGCATTGCGGACCTATATTTCTCTTACTTAAAGAACTCCCCTTAAAGCCATTACACTACTCCTATTTTAAGGTTTAGGGTTTTGGTAAGAAGTTCACTAGGGTTTCTACTGCGAATATTCGTATTCAAATACGGTGAAATCTCGCCATCCTCTCGACGGCGGCTCTGAATGGATTCGTATAATAGCTGCCGATGCAAGTACTCGCGAAGCTTCAAAACTTTAGAAGATGACTGCAAACCAGAGTTCGGTGTTCGACCTCTGCAGCTGCTCTTGTCTGGTTGTACGTAATTAGTTATGAATGCGCGATTTATTTATTTGTTTCTTTGGTTAATATTCGTATTCAAATACGGTGAAATCGCCACTGGATTTGTGCGAAAAAATGTCACTGAAAACATCCCAATCACTTTTATCATCCACACGTTCTTAGCCACTATCATGGGAGTTCACAGCTGGGGCTTTATTTATTTAACTTTATTTACACACGAGTAAATCACTAAAATTGCATTAATTACATAACAATCCTTAAATAAAACAAGCAGTTTAATCTATTGGCTTACTTTCTATGGAGCCCCTGATCATATGCACATGCGTACATGTTAATTTGCGCCTGATAAATATTGATTATTATCATTATCATTATTGTTATTATTGTTATTGTTATTATTTAAGTGTGCTGTGCTTTCGTGCAAATACTGAGACTGAGCCTGATGGTGAAATGGTTGAGCACCATCAGAAAAAAAACTCGTAGAAAAAATAAATAGAATACCGAATACCCAAACAACGGTTAAAACACCAAATTTTTCTTATTTGCTTCGTTAGAGAATTCTTTGATCATATTGTGGTAAAAGGGATTACTGGGTGATTGATTCAAAACGTTAAATTTGTTTCATTCATAACATTTTGTGAAGTATTAGAAATGTCTAGAGTTTCGTAACGGTACATTTTTTGCTGAAGCCCTCTCCCGCATTATTTATGAATTAAGCCATTTATTAGAAAGAACGTTTCTTACGGTCTTATTGTGAACACCTACCGCTGGAATTTTGGCATTAATTTCGAACCGCAAACGTCTTGGCAGTCGCTGTCTGGAATATCAACGACAAAAACCGAAGTTTAAACTATGTCCTTTTAAGTCAACATGTTTTGATTCATAACTTTTAGTAGCCAATGACAACGCTAGCTTTTACCCACAACCAGTATTTTTCATGAAGTCTGGTTTAATTTCTGCAGCGACTTAAATTGGCGTTCATCTCTGAATTTTCCCTATCTTAAGAGATCGCTTTCTTGGGAAATTCATTTGCTTCGATAGTGAAGAGTGAAACTTTCGCTTGAACCCGAGAGGAATTCCACACCTGCATCAGGTTTTCAAGAACTGCTGGTAATCAGCACAGGTACGAGGTTGCATGTAGCCATATATAAATTATTTCAAAATTGGATATCTCAGTGATATAAAAAATTCTAAAAGTAGATTTTTTTGCATGTATTTGTAACAATTCCAGAGACTAGTCCCATTTTCTTTATACAAAGAAGCTGAAGATATGTAGTGTATCTATTATCATAACTCAGAATGACATTTAGTGGTGTGAATTGTTTCGTCGCGCGTACTGATCAAGATATTTGATAACTTTCGCAGACATGCAAGGGATAATTCCAAATTGAGAATAATTATATTGCAAATTTACAAGTCACTTCGAAGATGCCGGTGTGCCAAAAAATGGAAATTGGCGAAAACAACCTTGACGAAAATTCACTGAATAATCACGTGTTCTTAGATTCAAACTAAAATCGCATATTCCCAGTAGTTCATTAAGAGACGACTGGACTGGACCAATTAAACTGGAGCGGCAACCTGCCTTGTCCTTGCCATAACCTACTTTTATTACCCCTGAAACCTTGCTTAATGAATTCACTTTGTGAAACAAAGAAAGTGAGTTTTCCAGTAAGCCGTGCGAAATAATTCAGAACAAAGAGAATCCTCACAGTTGAAACACCAAACTTAGAGGTTTTTGTTCAAAATTAAACAAAATCGTTGCTACAACCGTCGTTAAGGACTATTTGACAGACGGAAAGAATTTACTTATTTCAGATTCAGTCTTCAATAATCGTTCTCTCACTGAATACAGTCACCAGTCAATAAGCAAAACATAGCGGTGGAATTCCAAACAATCGTATTCTCGTATGGTCGCTTAGACAACTAAACGAAAACTATCTTCGAAATAACTTCAAGAGATTTCTGTCCCTTGACTGGGCAATTCTTAGAACGTCAAGAATCCGTGTGAGATTTTTTCTACAATCCTTACAGTGAATCAGTGCCTGTTCCAGATTCTCCAACAAACTGGGCTTTTGAAGGCCAAGGCTTTGGGTCTTTGGAGTGCCAATTTGAATTACAAGTTCCCTGTCGCTTAATGTGTTATCTGTAAAACAATTTGAAAATAGTCGGATAACCCTCGTTAGATTCCACCATTATTTCTTGCACCTGTTATGTGTCCAGCTAAAATCTGCAAATACATCTGTCTAGCATAGTATATCCCAATATCCGCTATTAAATGAATAAGAGCACATGGGAACCAAGGCTTCAGAGGCATGCTGTGTCGCCTTTCTTCCGTTAGTGATAACAATATGCAGTAGACTATATCGCAATAAATTCAAATAAGTAATCAACAATGGTTGTACATTTTGGTAAAAAAAGAAAAACAATTGTTAGGATTTTTAATCAACAAGCCTTAATTTTATAAGATTTCCTACTTGTACTGGTTGGTACCATAAAAGGTTGCACACAGTAGCTGTATACAAATGGTTTAGTGACCATTGCATAGCTCTATTTTTGTTCTTTTCTCCATTTCTTTCAGAGATATTCAATTACTATTAGCCTTAAACATACGTTTAAATTTAAATCTAACAGAAAGTGCTATGGAGTCCTGGGAGCAAGACCCTGAATTGTCTAGGGAATTGACGGCCGAGGGTTACTTGGATTTCGAAACAGATCCAGTCCTTGACTTTGACCAGGCTTACTTTGAAAGTAATTATCAAAAGTTGGCTGAAGACCGAGATGACCTCCGTCTGAGATACGAACGGGAAAAGAGGGACAGAGAAACTCTGGAGGTAAAATTTCATCAAGAAAATGACCAAAAGGTCCTTTTTGAGGAAAAGCTGTACGAACTTTCACGGAGCCTCTCAAGCTACGAGGAAGAGTTACAGGCACTCCGAGTGGAGAATAGCCACCTTAAATCACAATTTGAAAACCTCGGGACAGCTTTACAGAAAAGGAGCAGTTCAAGCACAACAGTGATGGCCCAGAATGGATTGCCAGGAGCATCTATGGGTAGCAGTACAGCAGCCTTCATCTCCACTTCTACCAACGACGGTTCAGTCTCGGTGAACACTGAGATGTATCAGCAGGAAGTGGCCCTCTTAGCCCAAGAAAATGAGCTTTTCAAGCAAATCATTGATGTGATAAACAAACAGGAACACAAGAAATTAATACTAGAGGACAATGTGTCTGTAAATGCTAAGGAAAGGCGAAGGTGCCTCGAAGAAGACGTTGTAAGGCTTGAAAGGGAAAAGGCCCAACTCGAGGATCGTGTGAAGGAATTGGAAAAATGCACTCGTGAACAGGAGCGACTCCTAGAAGAAGTGAACAACAAAGTCGAAGACAATCTAAGAGTGTACAAGAGAGAGAGCAAGGTGTTGGAAAGTGAGCTGTATTCCAAATCTACGGTCGTTGAAGACTATGAAGTCCAGATGTCAGAGATGAAGCAGACGTATGAAGAGGAAATTCACCAGATGGAGATAAAACTTGAGATGGAAATTGCCAGCAACAGACAACTTCAAGAACAAACTTGTCAACTGGAGGAAAACATTCGTAAGCTGGAGGAAGAAAGGAAAGAAATACTTCTCAAGCTGGAGGAAGCCTACAAAATTATCGAAGAAAGGTCCACACTTGAGGAGAGTTACTCGCGAGATGTCAGTGAGCTGCGACTAAATGTGGAAGTGGAAACCCAGAATAGAGCGGAGTTATCAATGGAAATCGATCGACTGATGGGCGAATTGATAGAATCTGAGAAACATAAAAATGAAATGGAAGCCAGGTTCTTTCATGAAGCTCAAGAACTGAAAATCCAAGTTGAGAAAGAAAGAGAACAAATTGTTGCGTTTCTCAATGGTTCAGCTGTCAATCAGGTGATGATGCAGTCAAACGTAGCACAGCAAACCCACTCAGGTGTTCAGCTTGTTTCCAGTGAGCCTCGAATTCTGACAACGGATGACGAGTCGAAGCGAAAACTCAGAGAAGAAATTCAGAAGAAGGAGCTACTGGAGGAAGAAAACAAAAAACTTTTGTATCAGATCAACGACTTGCTCGAGTACAAAATCGGCGGTGGAGCCTTTAACACGGCAAATATAAATCACACTTACGTCCGTGACGTTGTTGAAACGCCACATAAAGGCAGTAAGCAAAACGTGAACGAACTCGTGACCGAGGTAAATGAGCTCAGAGAAAATTGCCGAGTGCTTGAGCGAGATGTCAAGAGGAAAAAAAAATTGGAGAATAAAGTTATGGAGCTTTCCGAGGAGGTCGAAGAGCTCACTTCTAACAGAGATGAACTGATCCGCAAGCAGAGAGAACTGGTAAAGGATCTGGACAATTCGCTGTCGAGCGTGCAGCAGGTAGAAGATAAGAACAGACGACTGACCGAGGACGTTGAAAAACTATCCAGGGAAATTCGACAAATGGAACAAAACTTCAGAAATGAAAAGGAGGACTGGGTGAGGAATTACGGCAAAGACAAGACAACACAAATCAACGACATCTTGAGCGAAAAAGAGTTGATTGAGAAAAAGTACAATGAGCAGGTTAAAATTAACAGAAGCAAGGAGGCTGAGGTCAATTCCTTTGAGACCAGGATTTACGACTTGGAAAGGGCAAACGAATGCCTTGAGAGGAAAAAGAGTGAAATAATCGCTCAGCTTACGGAGGAAATCAACTTTGAGAAAAGTAGGGCTAAGGCTGTAAAAGAGGAGCTCGACAAGAGCGTTGAGGTGTTCAAGAAGCAGACGGAGCAACTAGAAACCACTTTATACGAGAGGAAAAGGAAGTACGATGAGGAAATCAGGACTTTGGAAGAAGAAAAACAACGAATCCGAAGCGAGTTTGAAAATGAAAAGGAGACTTACAAACGACGCTTTGAAGAGGAGCGAAAAACTATGGAAATGCGAATAAAGGAAATAGAGGATAGACTTCGGCAACAGGACGCGGGCAGTATCGAACTTGCAGCAAAACAGGCTTCTTTGGATTATGGGGAGCTAACTGAGTACAGTATGGGAAATCAACCAGGATCAAGTTCGACGTCTCAACAAACAATATCTGATTTGAAGAGTAAGATAGACACTCTTAGAAATGAAAACAAAGAACTGCAGGAGACACTTCTTGACACAGAGAGGAATCATAGTCGAAAAGTGGACGACCTGGAATACGATAATGGGCAAAAGATCAGGAAACTGAAAACCGAGATTGAAGAGGAGTTTAGACATAAAATTGATTATTATGAAAGACAAACTGAAGAACTGAAAATGACATTCTCCAGGGATAACAAGGCTTCGGTACAAGGAGTCTCGTGTCTTGGAAATACTTCAGATGCGACAAATTATCAAGATGGAGGTGGACGTATGGCTGACCTTGTTGGAGATCAGAAAGAACAGATGGACGAACTACGAAGGCAGATCACACTTCAAATGGAAGCCTTTGAAAATGAGAGACAGAACCTGAAAAGGGAGCTACAAGATGAGAAGCGAAACAGTATACTAAGAAGGGAAGGGGATAATGCATTGCTTCACACCACTATACACAAATTGAGAGAAGAAGCAAAAAAGCTCAAGCACGAGAAGGACACCCTTCTGAACAAAGTTAAAAAGGAAAGAGGAAGCGTCAACAGCCGAATCACAGTGTTGACGGACACCGTAACAAAGGTGAGGGACGAGTGCGATAGACTGCGAAAAGAGAGAGAAGATGCCCAGAAGTCAGTAAGCGACTTAAGGAGAAAGCTGGCTGTTACAGAAAACAAGTTACGGAGCATGGAAGAAAAGCATCGCAGTGAAATACACCAACTAGAGATTAAATTCAAATATAAGAAAACTGAGGCTGAGCAAGATGCAATTAGTATGGAAAGTCAACTGAGGGAAAGTCTGCAAATGGAATATCGAGCTGCACTGGACAAAGAAAGGGAGAAATACGAGGAAACGCTGCGTGTCCTGAGAAAAGAGATTTCTTCCCTGCAAGAGCAGCGAAAGCAAATCCAGCTAAAGCTTTCTAGTCACGGAGTACCAAACACCTACAACCTTCTTATCGAGAAAAGTATGTCTTCAAGAAAGGAATCGCTTTTTAAATCTGAGACGGATGTAGAATTGAGAGTTTCAGGAGGGATAAAACTGATGGAAGATAGAATATGTGCCCTCGAGCGTGAGGTAAAACTGTTGAAGAAAGAGAAATATGACATAAAAGCAAATTTCACACAAGAGAAAGTTCAGATGCAAGAGGATTTTGATTGGGAGAGGGATCGTCTTGACGAAAAATACAGAAAGCAAATTGATGATTTAAAAAGGAGGTTACACAAGACTGCTGCGCAGTCACAGTCATCGATGGCGATGACCAAAACATTGGTGAGTTTGGAAATTTATTTTCTTATTGAAACTTGCTTCACGTTTTTTACGAGGCATACATTATCGCAATTTAACAACACGAAAATCACCTTTAGTTGAAAGCAAAACGTCGCAATAACACTGTCATGTAGGGAAAAACGGATGCTTGGAGAAGGGTGGCTGCTTAAAATACTGGGATAATAAAAGAAGACGGCGAAGTTCGTGTTCGATGACGAACTGAAATTGTTACGTTGGAACACAATTAGTATCTCAAGAGCTTGTCTTCAAATCGCTGATTTTAAAATCAGAGCGATTGGTTGTTGGGTGAAAGCTTCACAAGAATGTCATGCTAATGGATCGTGCAGGATTTACTTTCCATTCCACTATGTAGCCTATACCTACTGATTTACTGCTCCCTAGGTTGAACGTCCTAAACTTTTACTTCAATCGACGCATAACTATGCTCTTGCGGTGTGCGCTTTTCGTTATTGAAACTTTTTATTTCTATTGTAGGATAGATCTTCCCTTTCCTTGAGGTACTCCTCTGATGCAACAGAGCTTCTAGATGACAAGAATTTCACGACGAAAACGATTGCATTAGAAAGCCAGATGCACAATCTTAAGGACAGAATGGACGGCATTGAAGAACGCCAAAAGCGTTCTCTCCAATCAAAAACCAGGAAGGTGGATGCCTATATTTTAATATTAAGCTGAGTTTTATTTTGGTATGACGTTAGTGATGTATTTCCCATTTATATAACGATATTTAGAGAGGAAGCCACATAAGCGTCAGGTGGTTTTCATGCGGGTCCTCTATCCAAGTCGAATTGGAATTTTAAAATGTTGGTATTTTAGGAGGGAGGGAAACCGGAGAACCCGGAGAAAAAACCGTGGAGCAAGGACGAGAACCAACAACAAACTCAACCCACATAGAGCACCGGGTCGGATCCCCTGCTTCAATTAATGGTGGGAGGCGAGTGCTCTTTCCACTACGCGACCTCCTGTACCCAGTGTCCATTTTTGCCTCTTTCTCATCTCGTATGATGTTGTGGTGTGATCCATGCCTGCAATTATGTAATTTAAAGCTTTGTTACTCCAGCATTTAGCAATGTATATATGTTCAAACGTGCAGAAATTCTTTTTGCTCTCCTTTAGAACACCAATGTGCGTTTTTCATCAACTCTGGAAAGAGGCCGTGATCTTAACCGTCACACCAACAGGCTGGCATCATCACTGGCCGACCTCAGTTTAAGTTCTCAACAGCGAAGTGGAATGCTGAATAAATCTAGAATTACCCACACTCCACGCGGTTTAGCAAGCCTGAGTCGAGAGGTCAGAGATACCAGATCCCTTTTAAGTGAATATTTAAGTGATGTGCGAACTCAGGTGCAAGGGACTTGGGCAAGTCATGATCAGTTCCTAAGCAATCGAGGTTATAGCAATGTAGGCTCTTTGTCTATATCACCTGCTCGTCAGAGTCTTTTCTCGTCCCGTTCACCAGCGTCGTTTTCTCACGAGAGGTCCTTAAGTGGATTTGACGCTTCGAGGAGCAGCAGCTTTTTGCATTCAGGAAGTTCTTTACTCAACGATCATTTCTTTCTACCATCAGTTGGCATATTAGGTGGCATTTCTCAAACAAGGGCTGCTGGGGCGTTTAGCGGGTCTATTTTTGGAAGTTACAGTGACATGCGTGGATTAAAATCTGATTTTGGCTTCCAACGGCCGATGACAGGACCCATCGTTTTTGGACAGGGTGCTGGTTTTGATGGCCGTCTATATAATTCCGCAAGTCTCGGTAACCTTCAACAAGGTTCTGCCTCTGGTTTATATAATTCCGCCAGCCTCGGTAACGTCCAGCAACAGTTCTCATCTCAAGTTCAAGTACATTCTTTGAATTCAGCTTCCCAGCAAGCTTCCGTTGATGTGGCTGGTACCTCGGACGGGGATAACCTCAACCTAACGACTTCAGCTACTGTTGTTTCTCATCAGACAGCAGCTTCTCAGCAAGCCGAGGGTAGTGAAAACAGGGATGCATCAGATGTAGCCAGAACCTCCAAGGTTGGTCAATCTCATTCAGCAACGAATTCCAAGCCGGATTTCAATGATTCAGTAAATTATCAGTCGGTAAACGAAATACCGCAGCACGTTGAGGATCAAGCAGTGGGCGAGCTCTGAGTGGAGTCAACGCCCCTGGCAATCACAGATCTCGCTAGTCATGGAAACGATGACGAATTGGCCGAGCGTGCAAAAGAATTTGAATTTAACACCACAGCAAGTTGAGAACCATGAAGCGGATAAACTCGAAGGGGATTCAAATTTCTTGTATGACACAATTCGTGAAGTCGTGAAAGCGAAGACGAATTAACTGTCCGTAGCCGGTACTGTCTTTTTGTGAAGTGTTAAGCCACAAGAGAAATAAGACCCACTATTTAATCTTTCAAGTACAAGAAAGGGTGTTTTACTTCTCATAGGAATAATATTTTGGGGTTTGAAGTTTCGAGCAAGAGTTGTTAGCGTGTCCTTTTCGATAAACCTATCTTAGCCCAATCCTTGATCCTTATCTGTTTTCTAATCGTGCATTATTGAAACTTTTAAAGGGGCACTGTCACGGTGATTTGGTGATTTACTCGTGCAAAAAACAAGATCTCAAATGAAAATTTAGCAGAAAGAGCAAACCATAATAGTTGGCATTTTCCCTATTTTTTCAGGAGATGGTTTTAGAATTTTTCAACTTTCAACCACTTCCATCCTCGCCGGCGCACGTTTCCGTTTCGTAAACGGTCGATGCCATTTTTTCGACACTTAGAATTTTTTTTGGGCTATCATCGAATTTTTTTACCCACAAAAAAAGAAAAATTGTTAGTCAATGACAAGAATCGAACCCTGAACCTCTGACAAGCCAACATCCCTATTTCACCAGTACACTACCACTACACTACCAGGCCAATCCGCCAAATCCTCACAAAATTTCGTTATAAAACAAGACTTTCTTAGTATGTATATTTTACTTATAGTATTGCCCCACCCAACAAATAAAGCTAACCGCAAGCACACCAGTGTGAAATTGAACAATTAAGCATTTGGTAAGTGTGTATTAGTCTATCACCAGTTTCGACCTAGTCCAGGCCTAAACTAGAGCGGATATAGCATCGTCCATCCCGAAAAGCTTGGTTACCAATTATGGCATCGACCGTTAAAAATGGCACCGACCGTTTACGAAACGGAAATTAGCCTCGCCGGCCGTAACTTCAGACGTCAGTAAATGGTTTCAATGCAATAATGTACCATTAGGTAACAAAAGTAAACCATTATTTTTGATTTTCCTTTGAACGAAGACAAGTTTTAGCTTTTCAAAATGTTGCTAAAATGGCGTGACAAAATTAAATGTCTAGCTCTCCGGAAACTATGTGCTTGTCAAGCAACTTTCTAATTTTAAATGCAGTATAATTTGATAAAAAACTTAGATTTTGAAGCTGAAACATTTTTTGTACTGATCATAATATTGCCAGATTTCACTTTCAGTTTTTAAAGGAAATGGACAGTATTTACTTTCAGATGAAGTTATTAAGTCCCGCTCAAGAGAATTGCCCAATTCAGAATTGTGTTTTCTTTCTATTTTCTAACATTCAATAAGCCCAACAATCGCACCTGGATGGCGTATCGGACTTTAGATGCTTAGTGAAACGTTCACCTTATATTTTCGTTGTTAACTCCCGTGCGCTACTCACATTCTATCACAGAATAGATAGTGAGTAGCGTAGCCAATCGGAGAACAACATTCGTGATTATAAACGCTAGTAGATTTTTACTGACATGTGATAATTCATTCGGGCTTTGCCCTCTTTAACCACAACACGATAGAAATCTCGATATCATAATGTAGTTGTTAATAATTTTGGACTGCACTCTAATTCAGATTAATTATCTAGCCTCTTTTTTCAATGGTTTTAGTTACCAGCGAAATACAAGTGTTGCGAATTTTCTGCCAATTATTACTTAGAATAGCATAAATGTAAGTTAATCTGAAGAGCCCAGAAACAAATGTCTTTTGGGTTGAAACTTAATATGATTTGTTTAGCGTTATCCGAAAGGCACATTCGTACAATGGACTGCGAAGGACATTTCAAATTTAGTGTTGGTCAACACATTTAAAACAGTAAAGTTAGTTTTCTTTATTCTTTTAAAATGTGGTTATTAAAGTTCTAATTTTTCCAGTTATAAATCAAACTTCAGAAGGGATACTAATTAAACTTATCTAAACGGCAGTCCGTTTCGCTTGTTTGTTTGATTACGCTTATAATTAATTCCACGCAGTTTGTTACATACGAAGAACAGAAAATGCACTGGTAGGTTTCGATTGACACTAATTCTTTCAAAACAAACAGCAGCACGTTACCAGTTCTGCAAAGGAACAATTTAGTTTGCATTTTAAGTAAACATCCCAATTTTGGCAACGTTTTTTCTCTACAAGAACGTTGAAGACGTAAAACGAAAAACATCGGCTCATTTTCGTTACTGAAAGGACACATAACCGTTGCTTTAATTACGGAAGCATTGGATGAGTTGAAATTATCTGCAGTGCTTTCCGTTGCTTGCCCTTAGTTATTTCATGTTTCGGCAACTCAAAAATGGCAGAACTAACTTGTGCAATTTATAATAGTTGTGCTGTTGTCGTTTATAGTAAGAACCCTGTACATATGTTGTGCTTCAATTTTATCACACGTGTTATAAATCAAGAATCAATAGTTCTCATTACACTTGTCCATAGCTCTGCCAAGGATATAACTGAATCACAAAAAATGTTTGCAAACTTTAAGTTTATAACACTTCCTGAAACGCGTTTCCCCGCCGTGTCACTTCTCACTAAATAGGAAAAATGTCAGTGAATAGACCTATTTAATGCATAAAAACAGTGTCCATTTCGTGCCGAAAACTATTGCAAGAGACAGTCAGGCACAAGAATTATCAATCCGCTATAACCTCTAATCACAACAGAGGTTAAGTAAAGACTCACTTACTCAGTTGAGTCCACTTAGTTACTCGAACTTTCTAAAATGGAGGGTGAATGCAATGAAACCTCGCCTGTTGCCTTCGCCGTTTTGATCTGGGCCCAATTCAACAATCTGTAGGGAACGTTACCGGTATAACATGCCCCAGCGTTCTTACGCTTCGTGTTGTACTGAAAAGGATTTCTTCCACATCTGTAAACACGTGATGCGTCCAGCAAAGCGATTTTTCGTGTTTTCCGGGGCGTTCTGGTTCTGTTGTCCGATTAAAATATGTCCTCTAGACTATATTGTCCACTGGAGCTTGCCCACACAAACGCCGCGAAATGCCAGTTTGAATCGCTTAGTCCAAAAGACTCGGTCGCTATCCTGGAAATGAACATGGTATAATTTAGCTGACGATTTGCTAATTTTAATGCACAGGCCGCAAATTTTATTTTCGCGTGAGCAAAAGTTAACCCCTCCAATATTAACCAAGGAAAAAAAACTCATCAAAAAGGTAAACGTATTTCCTTGTTATTGACTATACAAGTCAAAGTCCAATGATAATATCAGAGGTTCTTTCCATTTCACTTGATCGACAAGTAGTCTATCAGAATGAAAATTACTTTGTGATAATTGAAACCCGTCATATAATACAACCTGCTGTGGTTGTAATGGTTGACGTAGGTTTCTGTTTGTCTAGTGGACCGTAAAACATTTGCAAAACAGCGGATGAATAATTTGCGGCAGCCATATTGGCGTATATACTTCTGCAGATAATTCTTCAATTGGAAAATAATTCTGGTCCACAAATTCGCATATATCCAATGCAGACATTTCTTCAATAAAAAATATTATTCTCTGGTACACCGCTTGGGGTCACGCTCTTTTGTTTACTTGTGTAATTATTTGCTTAAACACACACGTAAAATACTGGTTATTTTGGCGCAGCAAGTTTGCAATTTGTTTCCTCATCGCTGAAAAGCCGTTTCCCTGTTTGCATTATTTATATTGCTCTCACACACATGTAAACTACTCGTTTCTGGCCCAGCAAGTTTGCAGTTTGTTTTCTTATCGCTGAAAGCCGTTTTTCACTAAACGAGGTAACATTTTGGAGTTGGAGTTTAGTGAAAAAAGGCTTTCAGCGATAAGAATTGCAAACTTGCTGGGCCAGAACCAGTAGTTCTCATGTGTGTGCGTTTGATCAAGGGAAGCGAAGCTGTCTGTCTTCATTGCAATCTCAAGGATCGTAAGTTTGAATACTAGCCACGAACAATGTAATTATCTGAAGCTAGGGGTGACTACTGATAATTAAGGGTGATTTTCGTTAATTCTCTGTATTTCTTTATATTAATTATTTAGCTAATTAATTTAATTAAGCCAGTATATACTACAATGCTTTGCTAGGCTGTAATTACTAATAATTAAGAGTGATTTTCAGTTTGCTGTTTTGTTTGTCTAGTCGTTGCTGCAATAATTCGCTACATTTTCTAGACAACTCAAAATGAATTCATCGCTTAGGCTCTCTCATGCTATATCGCTATTTCATTATTTACTTGTTAGCTTCACGGTTGTGACAAACATGAGTTCACGCAATACTGGAAAAGAGCAGTAATTCTTTTAATTAAACATTACAGTGTAATTAACTAAAAAAATACAGTGCTCGGTTTTTGATTGGTAGATCAACTTGTCCCACTCGATCCCAGTTTTCTCTCTTATATGCCTAACAGATACCGACAAATTTGTTCACGCAATACTGGAAAAGAACAGTAATTCTTTTAATTAAACATTACAGTGCAATTAACTAAAAAAATACAGTGCTCGGTTTTTGATTGGTAGATCAACTTGTCCCACTCGATCCCAGTTTTCTCTCTTATATGCCTCACAGATACCGACAAATTTGTTCCGCCTGTCTTGGCGGCATGCCTATTCAAGTCATAACCTTGTTATTCAGCTTTTGAGTGTTTTTGTTATTTTCCATCACAAACTGCACAAAATATGTAATAAAGAAGTGATATTATTTTTACATACGGAATACTTCCAATTCACTTTATTTTAAAACTGAAGTAAATTCCATTCACATTGAGTACTTTTTTCTAGACGTGTTCGATTAATTTGCGCCTTCCCTAATGTTTTTCGCCACACAATATACTCACAACCGTTACCGAGATCATTATCATAATTGAGAAATGACGTTGTAAGTGCTCATAATAAAATCTCCCCTTCATTGTGTCAGTCACTTAACACTAGCAATGATGAGAGCAACAAGACAACCTCTATCCATGATGGAGTTATGCGAGTTTTTCAGAAAGAGAAAAGAGGCCACGTCGAGCTTAAATCAGTCCGGTTCAGAACTCGAGGAAAGTCCGCGTACCTTGAGGAATGCGTGTGCAGCACAAGTAGCAGTCAGTGAGCGGAAAAATACAGTTAAATGTTGTGAAACTGAAGAAGAATGGCCAATACCTTCGACAGAAACTCGTCGTTCTGGTCAAACCTACGAATCTCTGGTTTCTTTCTCGCTCACCACGGAGGAGGAAGAGGAAGCGAACTTTCGTTTTCTCGAAAAGAGAAATAACCTGAAACTTCCTCTCGCTGAAACGCCAACGGAGTTCTATGAACGCGAGGCTGTCGAGAGCTATTCAGATGAAGAGTCCTGCGCTTTTGATGATGGCGACAGTTGTCAGGACGCACGACCGGGCCCGTTAAAAAGTCAACAAGCCTATAGAACGAAGGAAGGAAAGGCTGAACTATATAAAACAGCACGCGAAAAAATGAGCCTACCACAAACAGACGAGAAAAAAATTCGAAAGTACCGAGAGGAGATAACACGCGAAGGTAGAAACTTTCGGGGCCGTTCACACCAAGCAAACTATTTACCCGTCCAAACCAACTCTCAAGGCTATTCACAGGCACACTACAAAGCAGGCTTCTCTCCCAACAGAAATACTCGAGGCGGACAATCACCGCACCAAGCTCAGGTAAGAACCAGCCGTCAAACAATCAGGTCTCCCGTATGCCTACAGCAGAACAAGCCGATAGAAGAAGCGGACTCACCGAAAAGAAGAAACGAAAGCAGTAACAGAGCTGTAACAACACTGCCGCCAATTCAGCAGCGGAAAACCACAACAGCCCGTCTTCGCCAACTACACAAACCTGAAGGACAGCGAAGGCAACTCTTAGCACCTACTCGCCGATGTGGCCGGCAAGAAATCTGTGAAGAAAGAAACTCTGAATACTCTAAGAACAGAAAAATTGGAGTATGCCGAGAAACGGACACTACTAAAGAGCACCGAACATTTGTCCGAGTGTTAGGGAAACGGTTTTAAGGACGAAAATCGTTCTCCCCTTCTAAAAATATATTGCATATACATGTATGCGGTAGCCGCAGAACCTGTGAGCATTTTGTACTTTCTTTAATCTATACAATTACTAAGACTAGAATTGGTTTGGTTCAAGTAGGATTTTCCTTTTTTAGCTTCAGTTAATTTTTTGTACATATTTTTTTGGGTTTGTGCTTATGACCGAGAAATTAGGTTTTCCAACGCGCATAAAAAGATCAATCAATTTCCTCGCGTCCGTGTAAATTGGCCACCAATCAATCGGCTACAACTACGTTGGACTTCACGGTTGCTTCAAGCATGAGTTCACTCAATGCTAGTTAAGAAAAAACAAAAATTGTGTTAATTAAGCATGAATCAATTACGGGAAACAGAACAATACAGTCCTAGATTATTGGTTAATTGCCCCATTCGATCCCAGTTTTCTCTCTTACTGGCGGCTGTTCTTTCTATTTCACGCCACGTTCTTTGCTGGCATGCCTATTGAAGATGTGAATGTGTAATTCAGCTTTCGAGTGCGGCTATTTTTGTTACTATTTTCTTTTGCATGGAAAGTTGCTTCCAAAATAAAGTGCAAATTGAAGTGGATAAACATCAAATTCGCTTTTGGGATAAATCTTTTGGGATGCGATTGGAGTGAATTCCACTCTTGAATCTTCTTCACGATTAATTTCCGCCTTCCCTATTTTTTGCGTACCGATATCGTTATCGTAATTTAAAAGAACCACTTTCGGGCGTGTTTCGGAATTAGTGTTTAACCTCTTTCCATGATGGAATACGAGCTTGGCCTAGTGGTCAGGGTGCTGAACCGGTGGTCCCTGGGTTCTAATCCTCCTCGCTACCACTAAAACGGATTTGTCCATTTTCGTCCCCAGAGCCGCTTGTCCCTCTTAGCCGGCTGGACCTGTGCACGAGGAAACAAGTGGCTCTGGGGACGAGAATGGGATTTGTCTTCGGCGGTCCCGAATTCAACTCCTCCACGCTTTGTAAATAGCCAACTGATCTGCCTCCTGCCAGTTGGGATTTTTAACAACTTTCTGTTTCATTTACGATATTTGTTTACGTGTTTACAGTGTCCCCAATTAGCACATTAGTGCTAAATACATTGACACTTAAATAAAGTTATTATTATAGACCCTATGCATAAATGGCAGCCAACTTAAAATTCTTTTGTATGTATTCAAATTAGCCTCACTAACCTCGTTTAAAAGTAAAAATTCTTTTGAATTACCAACTCAAAACCGAGGTTAGTAAGGCTAATTGAAATGAATACAAAAGAATTTTAAAGTGGCAGCCATTTATGCATAGGGTCTATTATTACAGAGTTCAGTAAGAGGTCGGGAGAAATTTGAAAATTAAGCTCCGCTCTGTTAGTATTTTTACGTCCTAGAAATATAATAGGCGCTTAGAAAGAAGGAGGGTTTGTTTCGTTTTACCTTAATTTAAGTCGTTGGAGTTGAGAGAGTTTTGCAAATGTTTATGCTATTCTTGCACTCTAATATCGACTAAAACGTTTTAGTATAGTCAGTATAGGTAATCATACGGTTTCGAGTTCAATGTGGAATTAATTTGCACGAGTGAGTTTTTCAAAAAGCTGAAATTGCACGAGCCGCTTTTATTAATAATATAAACATGACAAAATTCGCCTGGAGGAAGTACCGGAAGATCTTACAGTGTTGTAGACAGGAGGCGAGGATTTGATGCGAATTTGACACTTTATTTACCGATTGGCTGATGAATATCAGCTAATAATGCTGCGAACTGGAAAGCGGTTCATTTAAAACATTTGCAACCATAATCCAGACTTTCGATGTGTAATGTGCACTGGTGATACATTTTGCGCTGCACTGCTCTCAGCCAATCAGAATGGTGTAATTTTTTCATGTATATTATTAGGAGTTATACTTGAAACATCAAAAAAAGAAACGTCTTACCTTCATTCTTGTATTTATTTTCTTTACTTGCGAACCAAATATACGCATTCATTTGCGATCGATCGTGTCGACCGCTGTGCATTCGGGCCAAAGAACTAGGTGCGCCAAAGACGAGTATCTTGGTGGAACACCACCAGCAAGGGCTAATTAACTCGACGAAAACGCTTCAAAACGGTGTGAGACGCAGGCAAACAACAAAGAATACAACAAGGCAACAAGTTAAGTCGATTTTATTCGCAGAACATTAAATTTTGAAACAAAATCGTTGAGTTCCCATACAAACCTTTATAAATCGCATCTTTGTAACACAACATCGCTCGAAGGCAAGAGTCACGTTCGCGTACGGATCCTGTGGCAAGTTCAAAGTGCGCGCAGCATGATGGGTGTTTGAAAGCGAGGCAGCAAAGCTTTCATGTATGTGGCAAAATGTCTTAAATGGCTGATAGTGGTCGCGAAGAAAAGCTGGCTGCGGCCAGAAAAAAGGTACGGCAGCGTACTTATCGCTTTTTATCTTGAAGAGAATTCACTGAAGTTCAGATTGATGTGGTCTGATTTTTCTATAATGCGTTGTAGCTAAAGAAATTTCAACAAAAGCGAACACCTTCATCGAGCCCAGCAGTGAGAGATGTGAAACGGACAGTAGATTGTTCTTCGATTTACTCACCAAGTTCATCGGAATCTGGAGGAACCCTATCAACAGCAGATAACAATGTTAGTATTATATAATATCTTTGTTGATTTCAAGTGGTAATGTACTCCTTAAATTCTCCATTAACAAGGGGATGTTGTAGTGTTTGAATGTTCTGGAGGGAAGTTGTAGGTGATAAGATTATAAAAGCTATTTGTAAACACACGGTCAATACTCTCCACGGGTAAAAATATATCACGTACTATTCATAATAGCTGCTTCTCACAACAGCAGTTTTGTATGGATTGAAGTTGGTGTTCGTTCGTGTTTCATTTGGGTGGTCTTTGCAGAACGAATAGTTCGTTGATTGTTTACCCATTCTCGGCCTCAGCTGATTTCACTTGTGTGACGATTTGGCGATTCCTGGTTGGTCTGCGTTTTTCGAGGCTCAGATGTTTGCTGAAATGGGTTCTATGCTTCCGAAATTAACCACGTGAAGCTATTTTACCCCTGTAAAACGTAACTTCGTACATTAATCTCGTAAATCCCCTATTCTTAAATTTTTATTTTTGTTATTTCACGTGAGGGATTAATTAGAAATACTTTTGTTTATGATTGATTGCCCCAGTGATCGTGCATGCAGAATAGGTATTCTAATTTATGTGACTGTCAGTTTCTGTTTAAAATGGAGTTGCATTCAAATAGCAAACTAAAGGATTTTTTTGTATGACAAAAATTTTACATATGCATATAGCATGTATGTACATATAGAATAATACACTGTACATTGATGTGCGGGAGAAATGATATGTAGTTTCTCTGTGAGTGTTCAACTCGTTATTTCACAAGTTGAGTTGATCATGAGAAGAGAAAATAAGCAAGCAGCCATGTATTATTTTGTTGATTTTATTTAAACATAAACAAAGATTTTGATTACCTTCTGAAGATTTCTGTCCATTTTCTGAAGATTTCTCCAAATGTTATCCAAAAGCCGTACAAATGAAGGCCATGTGAACACTTCTAACCTATTCTGGAAATTTCAGATGTCCAAAGTTTTCCAAAGACTTCCAACAAATATTCCCGACAAATATCCAAAGATGTTTAGACTATGTGCCAGTAAATTTAAGTATATACACTGTACAGTAAAAGGGTCAAGCATGATATTATTGAAAATAAAGTCATTGATAAAAGGGTCGGCCAGGGTTTTGGGGTATTTTAAATTGGGCATATGGTATTTTTGTGCTGAAATATGGGTATATGGTATTTAACAATCAGACTATGGGCCTGAGTTTTCTGTGAGCAAATAGTCAACAAGGCACAGCTGAGTTGACTATCGCTCATAGAAAATGAGGGCGCGTAGTCTAATTATTTTAGTATAAACTCTAACGGATTGCATCCCAAAAGCTAACAGTTTATGTATTTTTGAGCCAAAAATCAAGAAAAATCTTACCTTCGAAGAGCAACGTGTGCACGATCGTTGTCTATCAGCGATTAGTAGAAACTACCACCTAGAGGTAAGATGCTGGCAACCCTGGGTGAACGTGCATTTCAAGCGGCTGCCCCGCATCTGTGGAATGAACTCCCATTGCAATTACGCACTATTGGATCTGTAGAAACTTTTAAGAATTCAATTAAGACTTTCCTTTTTAGGCAATCTTTTCAATAGTGGTTAAGGTACGAATTTTATTTTACATTGTTAATTTGAACTGTAATATATCATTATATTTGAATTAGTCGTGATTCTAATAATTAGAGACATTAATTGTAAAGCGCTATTGATCTGTCATTCTAAATAGCGCTCTATAAGAAAACTCGGGCTCATAGTCTAATTGTTAAATAGAGAACAGTCGGAGAACCAATCAGATTCAAGGGTTTCAAATAGAACACAGCTGAGTTTCTACTAAATTCTGTTAGAATACTCAATAGAGGTTTAGTTGAAAGTTCAATATTTCTTTCATTTATCCTTAATTTACATGATCCTGATATCATCATAGTAAAGTTATAATTTTATGCATGTTCACTATACATGTAACAGTTTTTCTCAGCGCTGGAAACACTGCAGTTTCTTATATTATAATAAAATAATTTAATTACTTGGTTGCTCCAGTGTTGCAACTCAAACAGTGGAACCTTGCTCTACAGACACCCACGGCCTGTATAACAGATGGTTACCAACACAAAGCTCATATGATTGTCTTATCTTACATAATTTAATCACTCAATGGACCTTTCCCACATTCCTCCAGTGAATGCAAACAACAGTGTCAGCAAATTAAATTTTGTCATTTATCAAAACTGAATTAAACTCGCACGTGCCGGCCTGGGACCTTACCAGCAAAAACACAGCCTTTTCCAATCCATCAATCCCAGCCAACCTGTCACCAGTTAACATGCACACCCGCCTACTTGTGAGTGGCAGGCTATCACTACCTAAGGAAAAAACACTTTTCAGGCTAAAAGGTCCCAGGTCTTTTCTACGAGCCCCACCACACTGGGTTTGGACCATTTGTGTGCAACTTGGTACGTCCTCTAAGCCCGATGCCCCACTTGACCTTAGCCCCCCCCCCCCTGGTTTTTTGAGCACAGGGCTGGCCTGAGGTCTGGGGGTCATGCAAAAAAGTTTTAGCTCATGGTTGACCATGTTTTTAAAAATCCAGACATGTTGGCCAACTTAAAATTTGTCAGCAAATTGTGCAAGCGGCCAGCTGGTGCCATCCAGCATTGGGAGGGTGGGTGGGTAGTCAGGAGGGATGGGTAGTCTGTTAGAAATTAGGAGGGAAGGTAAAGGTGAGAGGGAAAGTGGGAAGGGGAGGGAAGAAAAGAAAAATTATTAGACAGTTATTTTTCATATTTATTTATTTTTTCGCCCTTCTCCCCCTCCCTCCCTTAAAAATGACATTGCCCCTAATTTCAGACAGTTGATGTAAGACCTGTTTTAAAAGGAAACCTGTACAAGCTAAAAATTTAACCACAATAGGTTTTTCTGTTTTTGAAGTGATAATCATGACAGTGACATTCTGTAAGACATTCTGTGATTGGAAGAATACTTTGAGAGATAAAAAAATGTTTATACAGCTGAAAGAACAGTGTTAGCCAGTGTACATGTAGATGCTTTTGTGTTTACGTTTGTACATATACTCTAGCTCTTTAATGTTTTAACAAAACTAATATTGTTCAGGGGAAGAAAGTGAAATGTATGGTCAACCGCCATACATGTATACAAGAATATGCAAAACAATTAACATTGGTTTTCAAGGTTAACATGTAAAATGATGCCTTGATCTCAAAATGAGTCTTACGTACATTTATCGTTTCTCTTCAATTTGCTTGTCCATAAAAGATTTGCATGTGACTACAGGTACTTTAAAATGAATATTTTCAGGTCACAATGGTTTCAAACTAGTTTGATTTGTACTATCCTTGGTTCCAGATTTTTTATGATTATAATTTTTGAAAAAGGAAGAATGCAAATCAAAGTACCGGTAGTTTGAAACAATTTTGACCTGAAATTCATTTTAAGTTACAGTTGTACAATGTACACCTGTACATGTACAACACATACAGTTTCACTGTCTGTTTGTTAATAAAAGCCCTTGTTTTGCATCTATTTCAAGGTAAATATTGCATCACATGACCCATTATCATCATTATCACCGCCACCCATAAATGGGTAAGTATTTATTTCTATTTCACAATTGAGGTAGTCAGAGGGCCAATAACTAAAATCAACCAATCAGATTGCTCCATTGTTAGTTCAATATTTGTAGGTATTGGACCGGGTATAATTTATTTCATGTTCACGATTCCAGCATTGCAAAAGAAAAGAAAAAAATAAACTTGATATACATGAAAAACTCCCTTGCACGTTTTTACTGGTTTGTAAAGTGACATTAGGAAATTCTTTTCTCATTGAAACACTTTGTGACTTTGGTCAGAATGTCCTTTTCCTTTCTGGTTTCCACTTGTATCTATAAAACTTTGTTTCAGCTGTGTAATACTTTGTAAATCTCTTTTAAACCAAGATCACAGGACCTACAGTATATTCTCCCAGTGTGACTTTCATGATTTGTTAAGACATACATGTACAAATATGTAATGTTTATGTATCATCACTGTCATTTCCTCTTCCCTAACAAGGGAATAGGGCCTTACACTGTAAAATGTTTAATGTATTAGAAACCATTATTCACTTATACCCGATTCACACCAACAAAACATGTTTAATTAAACCAGGTTTAACAAAATGAAAGTCAGCATCAGAAAACTGAAAGATTGAAATTTTACATAGGGCTCAAGTAAGCTCTATGTTGTGATCTCAATTGTGCTAAATTTGAAGTTGACAAACATCAGTTAGCAACTAATATGAAGAAAACAAATTTAAGCTATGTTTAACTAAACAGCCTTTAAATGTGTTTTAGCTTTGGTGTGAATGGGGCATTAGTCATGTCCATCTATTTGGACAATTTAAACCTGGCTAACTACTGGTCACCACTAGATGGAAGGGCCAAAAACTAACCTGAATCAATCAGAAAGCTTAAAGTGTATATGACATGAAAATATTTTCTGCTTATTTGAAAGGCCTTTCAAATAAGCAGAAAATATTTTTCATGTCATATACACTTTATTGCAGACCCAGTTTTTTATTAGACTGGAAACTTCTATGGCTCTCTTTTGCTACATGTACAGTGTACACTGTATGTGGAAGATCGGCATGTGAGATATGCAGGCACCCTCACTTTGACCATTTATTAGCCACTGAATGTCTTTAAGGGAATAGTAATTATATTAAGACATACACCTCACCGCCAGCATACTGTATTAAGAAGTTTTAATTTTTATATATAGAACGTACTCTCCAGAGGAACACAACACCCAAACACAACATGAATTCAGTTTACATGTAAGTATTTTTTCAGTAGTGTTAGCCGTTAAGGCATAAAATTATTTTAGACTTTTTATGTCTGCAAACAATTTTTTCGAACATTAATTTTTTTCAATCCCCCTCCCCCACCCCCTCCCCATAAAAACGAATTAAATTGAGAATAATGATCCATCCCTAAATTATATTTGATATATAATGTTAAAAATTGTTGTACTGGAAGTGCTTATCAACAGCTTCCATTGGTACAGCTGCATTAATAGACATGCTTTAGCCTCAGACTTGAAACACCCTTAGCTTACTTATTCAGGCAAGATAACAAATTACATGTACATGTGTACCGTATGTGGGAATTTGCCAAATAAGAGTTAACATGAATAAAAGTAGTGGACAGCTTGTGAAGATTGTAATTTGGTTGACCCGTCAGAATCTAAGGAATTTAGATTTAATCATTATTTTATTATTTCCCATTTTTTTCTGGGAGGCGTAGTGGCTTAATGGTTAGTGTTCTGGACTCTGGATTGGTCGGTCCGGGTTCCAGCCTCTAGCATGAGGCTAAATGGAATTTAGGCAAGGTTAAAACTATGCCAATGTTCCAGGGAGGTTTGCAGGGGCACTGCCATGTGCTTTGCTTCATTGCCTGCTAGCTTGCTTGCTTTGTTTGCTCGTTCCTCGCCTGTTTTGTGATATTGCCTGTTGAAAGTGTTTGCATTTGCTGCTTGGCCTTTGTAGGAATGTTTGTATCGCCTTTTCTTCACTTCTTATGCCATCGAGGCGGTCCATGAACAACAGTTTGAGCTCTGCTATGGATTTGGCTACCGACGATCCCAAATGTGGGGATTTCCCGCCGGTCATGTCACAATCCCTGCTTCGAGTTCTGGTTCGGAATTCAACTCACACGTTTCACAGGGTTCATCATCTGGCCCTGGTTTATCCGTGGAGACCTTAACCGCTTCCACTGTCAATGCACTTTGACTGCTTCTTGCCATGGCAAATGTAAATTAATCTGTGGTTTTGTCTCTACCGGTGGCCTCGCATACGGTCACGTCATGTCCCGCTAGCTTGCTCGCTTTGTTTGCTCGTTACTCGCCTTTTTGTGATATTGTCTGTTGAAAGTGTTGGCATTTGCTGCTTGGTCTTCGTATCAGTGTTTGCATCGTCTTTTCTTCGCTTCTTATGCCACAGAGGTGGTCCACGATCAACAGTTTGAGCTCTGCTATGGCTTTGGTCTCCGACCAACGCAAATGTGGATAATTTTCCCCGCCAGTCACACTCTCTGCTTCGAGTTCTGTTCGGAATTCCACTCGCACATTTCATTTGGTTCCTCATCTGGCCCTGGTTTATCCGTGGAGGCCTTAACCGCTTCCATTGTCAGTGCTCTTTGACCGCTTCTTGCCATGGCAAATGTACATCAATCTCGTTTCGTCTCTACTGGCGGCCTCACATACAGTCATCTTGTCCTTACTGATTTCCAACTCTAAAGCGGTTGTCTCCAGCGCTCAAGTACCAGTTTCAGTGCAACCTCCGAGCATGAGCATAGGTAGGCTAAATGTTGTTCCTTCCTTTGTTAGCACTTTCGCATTGCCATCCGTTTTGTCGCTCAATTTGCCCTTAAGGTTAAGCTCCTCTCCGTTGTCAGCACCGATATCCTCGACATCCTTTGCCGCCAATTTAGCATCGCTTGGTTCATCCTCAACGTCTTCCTTCCAGCAACCGTTCATTATCGGGCTTGGCTTCTCGCCTGTTACTTACAAGTTGGTCTTGTAAATCATCTTGGGAAAGTTTGTTGATCTAGCCGAACTACTGTCTGACAATTTAAAGGATGCCGAGTCGGAACCCCAGCTTCCCTTCTCTGACTCGTGTGTTAAAAATGTACAAGAAGATCATAGTGCGACGTGGGATGTGTTTACAAACTTCAAACGCCTTCTTCATAAGTGAAATTTTATTTGAAGCGATGTTTGTTTCAAGTTTCTTTCATGTTTCAGTCTTTGGTTCGGAGTTTTATGCTTTTGGAGCGAACAGATTTGGCATATTTAGCCGCTTTCAGTCTTGAGAGTTGTTTAAGATTTAGTTCCTTTGCTTCACAAAGTAGAAAGGAGCATTTTCATTAATATTTAAAGTAAAGGAAAGTGTTGAGAGCGTTGACTTATGTTTTTGTATATTTTTTTCATCTAGTGGAAGGAATTCTGCGGCTTTCTGGCGGATTCCGGGCTGTTTCACGCTGTTTTGCTTTAACTCAACTTGTTTATTCACAGGTTCACAGGAATTTATCATTTATCATCTCTCGTTGCCGCTTTACTGTCGGGACAAAATACTACAGTGCTGTCGAAATATTGTATTTCAAATTCTTTTAAAGATCTATATGAAGTTTCGACCTTTTTTTTCCTGTCAATAAAATAACACGTGAAGCTGGAACAAATTTTGTGGCTGTTGTCAAGTTTGATTTGAGATCAGTTTTTTTGCGGCTGATAAGCTCTTTAATTCACAAGTTAGTCGTTCAACATGTTTAGTTGAAATAGGGGTTTACTTCAGAAACTAATTAGTGGTCTGAATTTACTGCGCATATGGTTTGCCTGAGGTCAAACTGACATCTCTCCTTGAACTGTTACATCTGTGGTCGTCTTATCGTTAGTGTACTAAACAAAAGCGTCAGTTGCTTATCGCCCAGCTTCACTATTCAGCAAAAGTGGTTTGGTGTGTTCGTGCCTTCACTCGCCGCATGGTAAACCTGCTCCGCAATTTCTGCAGAGATGATCACCCAATTTGTATCAGCTCGGAATTTAAGAAAGATCTTTGCTAGTGGCTTCAATACTTGGCTTCTTGGAATGGGGTTTGCTTTTGGGTTTATCCCGGCCTCTCTCCTCCCTTAACTCTTGCGATGTCCAGTGACGCTTTTGGATCCTGTGGTTCGGTGCAATTTTCGGCTCACACTGGTTATTGGCATTTCATTCCTCATCTATCAAGTATCAGGAACTTTTCCCCATAGTCGTTTCAGCTCATGTGTGGGGTTCATCCTGGCTTTGCTAAGTGGTGGTTTCCATTGTGACAATGAATCTGTGAATATCTACAAATTCTCGTACCTCTAGGGCTCCTGATGTCGTGTGTCTCTTGTGTTTGCTTCTGATGGCAGATGCCAAACATAATTACTGTACATATTCTCCCTCAACACATTGTGGGTTCTGATAACATAGTCCCTGATGCCTTACATGTATCTCGTTTTTCATTGCCAGACCTTTCGTCGATTGGCCCCTCATGCCAACCGTCATCCTACAGTTATTCCTCCTCAACTTTGGGAATAGAGAAGGATTGCTTCGCTCTGATGTCACAAGGATTGGCCCCATCCTTGCACCAAACTTACAAATCTGCTCAACTTTGGTTTCAGTCTGGTTGTATGTATGCAAATGGCTCGCCTTGCCCAGCAGATAAGTGGATTCTTTGCTTGTTTGCAACCCATCTAAATTCCTCCTTTCTCAGCTCTTCCTCCATCAAGATATACTTGTCAGCAGTTCGTTCCATGCACATAGATCTTGGATTTTCCGACCCTCTTTCTGACTGCCTTCAGTTGCAACGTGTCATGTGAGGTATAAAGAGGACTCAAGGACCCTCTAGCTCTTGTCGTTTGCCTATCACTGACCACCATATGCTGATTATTCACAAGTCGCTGTCCCTCACCAACCAGGATCATGTGATGATTTGGGCCGCCTCCACCCTGGTTTACTTTGAGTTTCTGTGCTCTTATGAATTTACTGTTCCGTCCTTGTCAGCCTTCAACCCTCTCATTCACTTAACTGTCAGTGACATTGCTGTTGATTCTCATGAAATGCCATCCTGCTTACAACTCAACATAAAGGCTTCCAAGACTGACCCTTTTCAAAAGGGCTGCTGCCTCTACATTGGCTTGGGTCATACTCCACTTTGCGCCTTATCTGCTATCCTGGACTACCTTCCACAACGTGGCCAGTCTCCCGGTCCTTTGTCTCTGCTCTCCAGTGGTTAGCCTCTGTTTTGTGCTCTTTTGACACGTTGGCTGAAAGATATTTTTTGCAGCTGCTGGTATCCAAGGGTTGCTTTCCAGTCACAGCTTCAGGATTGGTGCTACCACAGTTGCTGCTCGTATGGGTGTCCCAGATCACCTTATTCAAGCCATGGGGCATTGGAATAGCGATGCATACAAGCTCTACATTAGGACTCATGCAAAGTCTTGCACAAGTAACTTCTCTCCTGTCTCACTGACTGTGGCGGTTGGTGAGTTTGCATTGCTTATCGTTAGCCTGCGCTCAACCCTGTGTGGCATTGGGTTGCTGGGTACTGGTGCTTGGGGTATTCTTGGGAACAAGTAGGTCCCATGGCCTCCTGGCCCTCCTTTCTCCAAGCACTTGCTGGCTTGGAGGATACCTTGGGAGGTGGGCTATGGCAGGGTTGCCATGGTGACCTCCTTGCTGCTGAGGAGATTGCTGCTCTCCTCTGTCGCTACCTTTACGGCACCTACCCTCCAATACTTCAATTGGCTTCAAGTTTTAACGGGGCACTGTGTTGTGTTTTTAGGCAAGACACTTTACTCTCGCAGTGCCTCTCTTCACCCAGGTGTATAAATGGGTACCGCCGAATTTACTGCTGGGGGGGGGGGGGTAACCCTAGCATCCCATCCAGGGGGGAGTAGAAATACTATCTGTCGCTTCATGCTACAGAAACCGGGATAAGCTCCGGCCTGATGGGCCACTAGGCCCGACTGCAAACTTACCTTTTTTTACCTTTATTAGCAAATTATGCAGATCTGCACAACTGCATCTTGTCAGAAGCCCTGTAATAATTGATTTGAGTTTTGACTGTGGGAAGGAGAGGGGTATTTTTCAGTTCAATAATACAGATGGTCTAACAATGTATATGATGAAATTTGATATTATTATACATGTACTGTACCTTTGCTTTCTTTTCTTAGTCATTTGACAATAGAAGAGATGTTGATCCTCTTCCATCCGGTTCAAATGACAGGTAAAAAATGAAAGATTCCTGCAGAAAATTTTATTATTTTACTTATTTTGACAATTTTGTGACATGTATCATGAAGTACTGTTCAACCACATTTTTGTCTGGTCTAACCTAAGTGGTACATTGTAACTTCATAGCCAAACGTAAAAAGCTAGAATGAAAAAGAAACTGGAATTCCAGCTTGCTGTTTGGGCAGTGATCTCTCAAAGTTTGCTTGCCCTTGTCAATATTGCATGCTTGTACTTTATAAAGTCTCCCTGGTGGCTTATTTATTTCGAGGGATGACTTACCGTGAGATAGGGGGATGGCTTATTAGAGAGGAGTGGATTATTAATTTAGCAAAATGCAGCCCAATGTACCACTTCCAGGCTGGCATAGGATATAAGTAACTAACTTTATTTAAGCATTGTTGTATAATTTCTGCAGTATCGATGCCAAGAGTCTTGTAAGGGGTCATTACATTTAGAGGGGGTAAGTTTCTAAAGAAACTGTGGTGCTGCGTCGGTGGGAAGTATAACAATATAATTTGGTTTTATCAACTGGGTTGATAATGTCAATTGGCCACCGTAAAGAGATTCAAAAGCTGACGTTTCGAGCGTTAGCCCTTCGTCGGAGCGAATCCGATATTGTCATTACATTTACATCGTTTTAGGAACTAAACTACCATAAATTTCTACCTCTAAAGATGGGTGACTTTATAGAGGATTAAAGAAAATGTCTTGGCTAGGTCCTTGCCCATTGTTCAAGTCACTGTACTGTACATGTAAGAATGAAGAGTTTCTTTGCTTGCCTGTTTGGGAAACCCACATGTAATTGGACAGCACTGTTTTCAAGCCCTGAGCATATACAATGCACATGTAATGTACATCGTGTATGTGCAGTGTGTGGACAGTCCTTTCAAATGAAGGGGAATAAATTTTTTTGTTATATTGAGTACAGTTTGGAATCCTGATTTCTCTACCCTCTATTTTCAAACCTCCCAGTGTCTCGAAGCAAAAGTTGTTTCACTTCCCTTTTTTATCAAATTTGTTTATTTTTAAATCTGTGATTTTAATTTATTCAAAGACGTTGTAACCAGTACTAACTTAGACTGGTTAACCAGTACTAATATATAGCTGTTATTCTGCAGGGAATACTCAACTACTGAAAAAATTAAACAACTTGTGAGTAAATACGCTTTCACATTAATTTGTAGTAAAGTAATATAATTATTAACTCTCTGTTTGGATCTTATATCTAATAAAGCTTGAGCTTATCCTGCATGTACTTTCCTTAGCATTAAAGGGGCACCGTCACAGGGATTTTGCTGTTTTCAGAGAAAATCGCTTATAAAATTTAGCTGTTTCTATATGAGATATAAAGACATTCATTAAACATTTATTTCTTTTGTATTTCCTTTATGAATTATTTATGAGCTTTTGAAAACTTTTTAAAGTAATGCTACAGTAGCGTGACTATACCCCTTTAAGTCACTGACAGTACATAATTATTTTCGACTAAAACTCTTTTAGCATTCAACTCTACGCCATGTGAATAATGTTATCTATTTTTATTTAATCGGTCAGGCTGATCACGCAATAAGCTTTTTAGTGTCTTTTCAGCCTCCTCACCACTTTTTATAATTTAATTAATTTCACATGTCACTATAATGTTATTAATTACATTGAAATGTATTCTGTAGTAGTAGTCCTTTGCAAGGTTATCCTCAGCATTAAATGGTCATTGTGCATTCATTTACCTGGGTGAAGAGATGCACTACATAACAAGCACTTTACCATTCGTCTCTCATGTTTGTTTGAGCTGCTGCAAAATTTTAATGGCATTGCATGTGCTATGATTGATCAGATCAAGTTCCTTATAGAATGTACATGTACATTATATGTACCAGTAGGTTAAAAGTGCAGACAGCCAACTTCATGCTCATGTTTTATCACACTAACCACAGTCATAGGAACTACAGAGAACATTGATGGCAAATTTACTGTCAGGACTTGTCCCATAATTTTTTGTTGCCGGCTAAAACAATTAAAATTGAAACTTTAACGAGTGTTTCAACGTAGATCATCATTCACATCCTCATTATCATATTTATTAATTTTATTGTATAATCATCATCATCTGTATTATTTTACATGTGAAAACATAGTTAATGCTCTTTCATTGTGCTGTGTAACTAAAATTAATTGTTAATGTTTTAAAAAACCTTCACTAACAAATAGCAATCATTGAAGCCTGATTGATAAGCCTTGATTTGCCAATAATAGCCCTTGCTCGCCCAGCTGCTCTCGCTGTAATGCATGGAATTATCAATCCTATGTGCACTTGTATAAGGTTTTCATTTCTACCACTGTTGATGCTGAGGTTTGTTTTTATATTCAGTGTTCTCAAATCAATGGACTTACAGTGAGCCAGGTAACAGGAAAGAAGTTTGGATCATTGGCATACGGGCTTTGCCTTGCCCAAATTTCTCTTGCAGCCCAAAAAATCTGAGTTTCCCAAAATTTGGGGGTCTGCAGGCCCCCCGGCCCATACGCTTATGGTTTGGATTATTTTTGACCAATTTGGTAGTGATGCAGGGCTGTCACTAAGGGCCGGCGGCCAATTCTCCTGGCTACTACACATTTGATCTATGTCTCCTTTGAAATAAAATCAAAACACTGGAAAGTGAAAAGTACATCAAACAACAAAATCCCCCGGCTACTTTTTTACTTTCCCTGCCTACTTGAAAAATTAGTGACAACCCTGAGTGGTTCAATGAGTTCTGTCATGGATGACCATCCTCTTTTCTTCATGGTTTATTGTTTCTTCTTTGGTCAGGGCTTGAGACTGACATTATAACATACTGGCCTGTTGATCAAAGATGACCGCATGTCTTATCCAGGCTGGCAGACAAGTTACATGTACCATTTGTCTAGATTAAAATCTGTTTGTTAATTATTGGTTTACATTAGTAACAGACTGTTGTACACAATTATTATTACCAGTACTTCTTTAAAAATATTGATGAAAAGTCAACATAAATTTACGTTAATTTGACTTTCTTTTTTAGGATCTATATATAAATGGTGATGATCCAGTATTTCATGAAATCAAGTCTCTTGAGGTGGGGACTAGCACAGTTTTTGTAACTTTTGCAAACTCATAAATAACTAAAGCCTTTTAGGTCCCAATGAAACGGCTAGGAGTATTTCTGGGATGCTAGTCCATTGCATGTTACTCTCCAGCTTTTTGTAAGGTTGTCCCAACAATTCTCCAGTACCCATTTATACTCCTGGCTGGAGAGAGGCGCTGTGAGAGTGAAGTGTCTTGACCAAGAACATGATGCAGTGTAACATTGGGGCTCAAAGCTGGTTCGTTTGATCTAGATGGAGTCCAGCGCACTAACCATTAGGCCACCTTTAATGTACTACTAACAAATGGTTCAAGCTTTAGCATGCACTGTCGAGTTATGGCGCACATAAAAGAAGTACAAGAGTTGCTTGGGTGATTGTTTTGTAGCACTGCCAAAACTTGCTTGAGGAAATGTTTTCTGGCCAAGGAATCAATTATTTTGCTCATGCTGTCAGCTTGTGTTGTTGGATTTTGTACATACTAGACTCAGGGGGTGGGGAAGGTACTCGCATTATACATGAAGGGGGAGTCTGATGGAGCTGCATATTACACACCCAAAAAATACACGAGCCTGAAATTTACAACCTAAAAAATACCTGACATCAAAATTTCCTGCCCAAAAGAATACAAGACTTAAAAATACCACCGATCACAACAAACATTTTGAGATGTGACATCAAAAAATACACATATTTTTATAAGACCTAAAAAATATGTGTCAGATCTCTTGACCCAAAAAATACCGAGCGTGTAAATTTTCAACCATAAAAAAATATGTTGGACCCCCACCCCCCGTCAGGTACATGTATACTGTGAGTACCCCGCCTGGGATGCTAGAGTTTAAGTAATAGACCAATTCTGGTTTATTAATGTTCTAACATGTCGCCAAGGCTTGGGGGAACAAAACAAAAGATTTTGCATCAAGGCTGAGGGATTAATAAATAATTTATTTTTGTTAGAATTTTAATATGTTGGAATTGGTCTATTTGATTGTGTGGCTCTGCTGGGTCAGATGAAAATAATGAATTTTTATTAACTATTTTCTTTTCTGTCTTGGATTTAAGAGTAAAAACCATGAGCTTGAAGATAGAGTACAGTCATTTAAGAGATCTAATGAACAACTAAACAATCAAGTCAATGAACAGGTATGGGTGCAGTAATTAATGGTGTTGCCTTGAATCCACTTGTGAATATAACATCATAAACTGTTTATTTCTATTCAATTGCTTACACTATTTAGGTGTGAACAAGATTTCGCATTCCAATGATGTATATTTATTTCAACTTGATTGCAGAGACGGCAGATAATCCAGTTTCAAGAACAGATAAAAAGGGTAAGAATGGAATTTAAAAGCTACAGGTCTCGTCATGAATAATAATATAGTTGGATGATCATTAATCTGCCAGTGCCCATTGTGTTTGGATAATGCTATCCGTCTGTCCACTGCCATTGTTACAAAATCATGTTTATTTAGAAAAAAAATAATTTTGATCAACAATGCTATTGACCAATCTTGTTCAGCCTAGATGTAGTAATATCTATATTACACAACTCTAAGGTACTCAGAGGGCCAATAACTGAAATCAACCAATGAGATTGCTCCGTTGCCAGTCACTTGTTCTCCAAGTATTAGACCAGGTATTGTCCTGGGTGATCCTGCAAACAATTAATTGTGCATTAATTGTGCATACAGACCGTTTCTACCATCATGAACCATTCGTCTATTTTTGCTCTCTAAAGCTGGCAAATTCAAAATTTGCAAGTGCCATTACAATCACCTAGCTTGCTCGAGCCATACTGGGCAGGCCATCTGATAGGGTGATGAAAAAATAACAAATTATGCAGAAATGTTTGGGAATATTATGCGAAAGAAATGCATTGTCAACAGTACAGTGTATGTAGAAACACACTGGATTATGACATGGATAATTGGGCCTTTTCAATGTATTTACATTATACTGATGTTTAGGAAAGGACAGAGTTAGCAAACAAGCAGCTTCTAGAACAGCGGTCTCTTAAAGAACAGCTTGAGGTAAGTTTCAGTGTGCTTAATTTTAAGTTTTATTGTAAGTTTTTTTTCCCTATCTATATGAACATGTATTGCACATATCTGTTGACAGAACAATAAAGAGAGGGTGGCAATGGGGAGGCCGTGCAAGACTCGCACTACTCAAATAGATTCACAGATCACATTTCTCTTCTACGTGTAGCTTTTGCCACATGTTACAATCTATCACATATGTTCATGTAGTTACATGTATACCCTTGTACACATAAACAGGGCTTGAAATTGCGACCGATACGGTCGCATTTGTGACCAAATTTTTTCCTTTTGCGACTTAAAATTCCTCTTCAGTCGCAATCTTTCGCCCAAATTAAGGATAAAATAAGAATTTTAATTCTTTTGTGTCTTGCTTATAAAGAAAATTGACATTACATACAGTACATTACGTACGTGATTCACTCGATCAGACGCCATTACAGCGGTTTCTTTGTAAATATGTACCGCTGGTGCACATCGGCGCTCCTGTTCGCCTAAACAACTCGCAAAAATAAGAAGCTTGGCAGACGTGGGGGTTTGCGAGTCCCGTTCATCTCGCACTTGTCCTTGCCAAAGATTCAAGCATTTCATAACGATACTCTGACTACTTTTGCTTAATTATGCTACCCCATATTTTAAGCTACAGCTAAAGCTTAACAAAACGCCTGCAAAGGTAAAGTGTGTCGAAAAGGTAAAGATTATTACTCAAGTTGAGTTTAGATCAGAGATGTCCAAGAATGTGTCCTTTCTTATAGTCGGTCCTCTTCCAACTTTGCTACAAATGTAATTTAGTTTTTATGGAATGAAATGTGTTACTGCTGTGTTGTGATTTTTGCAATGTTTATTATAAGCCTTTAACCTTGGGAGTTGCAGAGGGAACTGACATGTAATCTGTATCTATTTTTGTATCAAGTTCTGGCACTTAGCAACAGTATAAGGCTATCAAAATATGCAGCTGATTACGGCTCTAGACCTCCTCGTTGTGTAGTCGACATTTCTATAATCTTAGGCTCTACAGGATCTGTTCAATGTCTGATTACAGTCAGATCTGGAAAAAATATAATGTGGGTTTTGAATTATATTTTCAGCTTTTTAGTAATATGGACTTCAAATTCCTTATGGATCAAAATAGCTAAATTATTATATTCTGGGCTTATGCTCCACTCAAGGAACAAAGAGGATGAATGAATGAATGATACAGTGTATAATTGTAATTTCAGCCTGGCAAGACATCTCTGAAAAAATATATTATTGATTGCTAACTGCTACATGATTGCATCTTGCTTTGTAGCCTTTTGGTGAGTTTACTATTTGTAGCAAATCCGTTTTTCTTGTCTGGCAGGTTCATATTCAGACAATAGGAATTCTAGTAGGTGAGAAGCAGGAGCTACAAAGCACTGTGTCACAACTGCAGAGAAAATATGAAATTAAACAAAGTAGGTGTAAGCCACTTTGGGTTATACTGAATCATTACTTAAAGCTTTCGTAGGAGTGTTGCATGGTTGCCACTATACCAGGCAAAACAAGCAGACAAGACTTGTCTGTGCAATACACGTGCAAAATAAAAATATCAACAACTCTGTCTTGATTTGCCATCAAATTCTTCAAACCGATACAGTTGCCATAAATTTCAAGCTTACTTAGTGACATGAACATTAAGAAATTGCCCGACATTTTAAAGTGCTTTTAAGGTGTTCTAAAACTTGCAGTTGAGGAGGATGGCAATTATTTATTTTAACTATCTTGATTTCATTTGTAAAATCATTCTACATGTAAATCAATAGCCCTTACGCATGTTTATGTTGTGGTTCAATTTCACCTTTGGTATAACATTATAATGGTATTTTTCTTTGTTTTATATTCATTATCATATATTACCGTACACCAGAACAAAGGAAAATATCAAATTGTACAACCACAACATTTACATGCACGTGATACCAACTACTTTTAAGGTGACAGATGGCTGGGAATAATTGCTAAACTCAGTCTGTTATTAACACACATTTGAGGGCAATTGGGTTCCCCTGCTTTGCTCCAACTGTTTATAAATACATGTAAAGTTACAAGTATTGCATCTATCCATCTGATCACCCCTCCCCCTCTTTCCATCCTTGGGCATAACCTGCTAACTGACCCTAGTACTGTAAGTAATGCCAGGAGAACAGGGTTTTCAATAAAATTTACAGTAGACAACTTGTTTGAGTAGAGTAACCAACTGCTTTTTAAGAATCCTTCTTTAATGTCTTCATTTTGGGGCCAAACATACATTCTACTGTAGCTGACATTTCTAAGCAAAGTAGGGCAAAGTAGTCCACCCTTTTCGTCAGCCGTAAGTGGTTACTGAAAGCGCTGGGACGAGAAGGAAAGGCTTTGATTTGATTGATATGCTTGTACTTGTTATTGGATTCCTTTCTCAAACACTTACAATCTTATTCATTTGTTTTTATTTCAGGTGAAAATGCTGAACTGACAAGCAGATTACAAACTGTTCGACAAAAAGCCGTTGAACTTGAGAAAAATCTGGCAAATGTTACTGCAAGCTGCGAAAAGTACCAAGATGTAAGTGCATTATACATGTATCTGTCTGCTTAAGTTGTACAACAGTTCAATAATTAATAGCAAGTTTAATTTTAATTTTTTTTTCTCAAAGGATGCAAAGCAACTTCGGCAAGAGAGAGATAGATACCAGACAGCAAATTACACTCAAAAGTATGCTCTCCAATTTTCTATTTTGCTGCACTGGTGATCAAGGCACATAGTGAATGTATTGTTTCAGTCTTATCATCGGTGTAATAATTAATGTGTAGTATCATAAAATATCCATGCCTCCCTATGGAGGGGAATTTTTTCCTAAGGTGCCCCAACCCAACCCCTCTGGAAGTTCCTTCATACATGTCTTTGTTTTTGTTGGTCTTTGGGAACCCCCTATTCCCAGGAGTTTCCAATCCCTTCTGTGGGCGTATGGAATATTTTCTGGAACCACACAATACTATGTTAACAAAGTTTCTGTAACAATGTTCTTTAAATTTGCAACATACCTGCAATAGGAAATGGCGTTAGTTGTAGTGAGTGTTGTTTAAATTTGTTTCAGTCAAGAAAAGGAAGAACTATTCCAACAAAATGCAGAGCTTAGAGTCAAGTTGGAAGCCAAGGTGCGTATTGTGTTGGTGTTGTAATTTAAATGCCACTCTCATTATTAGCCGCAGTGCGGCCTTACGGCTCATGTGGATCTAGCTTCACCCTTGGTTAATGTCACTGTTCCTTAATAAGAGATCAACTGCGGCCCATTATTTATTTATGGGTAGGCTACTAAATAAAGACAAAGAAAGACTCAAGTTGGTGATAATGGGGGAGCTCTGCCTTGCGTAAGGTTACCCTGTGCGACTTCCGGCTATTGCGTGACAAAACAAAACCTCACTTATCTCCCCAACACTTTGCTGAATGCAAAACAGCACGTGCTGGATCGGACAAGATTATCGGTTAGCAGGCGATATTCAAAGGCAAAGAGGTCAACAAGCTTGGGGGAAGTCGCTGCGCAGACTTAACCAAAACACGAAGGAGTGACCCTTGTTTAATGCATTCAAATAATATGACCAACCCCATCTCCAAAGGGAGGGAGGGAAAAAATTTATGATAACCCAGAGTCCTGCAGTTAACCATTAGTTAAGGCCACTGCCCATTTCTTTGTTTTCCTTGCCATTTAGGCAAGAGAATTTAAGGTTAATCTGTGATATACACATATATTCTTCATTTCTCAGGTTGCTGAGTGTGAAGAATTGAACAAGACTGAATCAGAATTGTCATTCAAGCTGAAACAGTCTCAACTTGTTGTGCAACAGGTTTGTCTAGTTTTTTTGTGCTAAAAGGTTTACTAATACTTTACAATGTATTGTACAAATGTCTTTTTTTCACTAGTACAGCTGGGCGACAGCAATCAGAACATACAGGAGGCTGTTCTGTATCACAAACAGTGGCTACTACATGTACATGTAAATCTGTTCTCTTTATATAGGTCTTTTCCGTCGATTCTTTCAAACTTTCCATGTGTTGGTTACAGACATTTTAATTCCTTATGGTGTGTGGTTCAGTTGTAGCAAAATAAGAAAAACGTGTGCAGTTTAAAAATTAAGGAAAGGTATTTGCACCTTTTCCATTTTCTGTTGCTCTGTCTTCCTTGGTCCACTTTTTTGTTTGCTTAAGTTTGATTTCCCACTGTGAAACTAATAGTGAGCACTCAGACATGATTTCTGTTGTTTTACTACAGCTTTCAGGAGAGCCAAGCTCTTCGGCAAGCCAGAAGCTAGTTGAGCAACTGCAAAATGAGCAAGCAGAGCTTGAAAATAAATTAGAACAGGTAAGGTTTATTGCTGCAGTTCAGGTTCACAGCTCATCTGTGGAATGGATCCGGGCATTTTTACATGACTGAAAAACTACATCATCAGTAAAATATAGGAAATCATCCAGGGGCAGATCTAGGGGAGGGTTGCAGCAGGTGCACACCCCTTCTTGAGAAGACCTTTGGCTTTCTAAATATAACTACTATTCTGCAAAAGAGAATTAAAACTATGTGGTTTATTAGTGTTGAAGTAAAACATGAGACGATGTTGAAAAATTTATGTTAAACACCATAAAAAATGGTAGTTTTGAGCATTAGCCCTATTTGTCAGGGCAGACATTCTGCATGCTTCATCATGAGATGTCCTATTCGTGGGTTTCTGGTGGAATTTGCATTGCTTCTGTGTGCTTTTAAAATTTGTTTTCATAACCTGACAGTTGCGTCATTCCTTAGTACTGCACCCCTCTGAAGAAAATCTGCCCCTGTCATCAGAACTGTGATGGTGGTTTGGATTGTGAAGATAATTATAGAAGAGAGTGGAGAGAGTGCTTCATCGCATTTCCAAACATGGTGGGCAGAAGCTCTTGCCTTGAGTGCTCGTAGATTTTGCCTCTTCTATTAAAAAACTCTGGTTACGGCCCTGTCACTGACTGATTAAAACTGGACCAAACCGCAGATTTGTCAAAGGGGATGGCAGAAAATGGATGAAAACTTTTAGGGAGAATTACAGTGCTGACAGTAGTTGTCATTTACCTGTTGTTATCACAGGTTAATAACACAGTGCAAAGACTTGCTGCTGATAAAGGAGAGCTTTTACAACAGCACGCTGATGAAGTGGATCAATATGAGAGAAGAATAAGATACCTGACAGAAGAGGTCAGTTTATTACGTACAATGTACAACATGTATTTGACATGTGGTCGCCGATTCAAGCAGTCTGGGTTCGAGACCTGGCCAGGGCACTGTATTATGTTCTTAGGCCAGACACTGAAGTCTCATAGTGCCCCTCCACTCAGCTATATTAATGAGTATCAGCAAATTTAATGCTGGGGGGATAACCCTGTGATTGAAGAGCATCCCTTCCAGGAGGAAGTGGAAATGTTGTATGTTAAATTGGTTTTCAGGTTAAATCCAAGTCAACCTATATATTATTTAATCTGCGCCATCCTGAAGATAACACTTTTACAACGGCATAAAGTAATTTTAATGCACTTAAAGAAAGTCCAATAAATTGCTATCTTCAGGTTGAAACCAGGGTTCGTATGGGTCCTGGAAAACCTGGAAGAAAGTCCTGGAATTTTATTAAGGCCTCCCAGTCCTGGAAAAAGATTAAAATTCCTGGAAAGTCCTTGAAATCTGTTAAAAGCAAGAAATGAATTTTTCTGAACTAATCTTATAGGAAATGTGAGGCTTACAGTTGGGAGAATTTATATTGGGATCTTGGAAGAAAAGGGTTTAATGTGAATTTTGGAGTCCTAGAAAATTCAATATGATTCCTGGAAAAGTCCTGGAAATATGTCTGGGTATGAAACCCTGTGAAACAGATATATGTTAGAAACCTGAAGTTGTATGTACAAACCAGTTTAACCTACAGCAGAAATAAATGTATATAGTCTTAGTCACTTGATGCTGAGGAAACCTGGATAAGCTCCAGCAGGCATTCGGCTTATAGAGAGATAATATTAGTAAAATGGCTGAAAAACAGTATGCAAGTACCAGCACCAGTTGTCTTGTGCAGAGGTGTCTTGACTGCATTACCATTACACCAGAACAAAGGAAATACCCCCCAAAAAAGTAAATAAATATTTTTATCAAGGTTAGTTTAATTATAGAAATGTATATAATTATTTTCTACCATCTTTGTATTGTGCCAAGGTACTGGTAATCATTTTGAATCCTGTTTGCATTATGTTATTGATGTGTTAATACTTTGCGTGATGTGTTTTGTTGAAGGTGGAGTTACATGACAGAGAAAAGAGGCTGTTGATTGCACAGGAGAGTGAACTTCATGAGACTGTGAAGAGTTTGCAGAAAGAACTAGGTATGCATATACTGATCATTAATATTTAACGTGCATGGGGAGTGGTTTCCTAAACTCCATTGGCAAGCAGTGCAGGTCAACAAGCTTTTGTTTAAATTCATTGTTATGCATGGAGTCTGTGATTATTTACAGCTGATCTGCGAGATGACGAAGCCAGTCAGCAAGTGGAATCCACACAACTTGCCGCAGCCGAGATTGAAAGATTAGTAGCAGATAAACAGAGATTAGCTGAGCACTTGCAACAAGAGGTAAGCACTGGGTTGCCCTGGCTACCATCTGCTTACTCTGCTATGTCTTGCCTAATATATGTCTTCTTGCTTCTTCCCCTTTGTGCATCATCTATTTCGTTGACTTTGCCATTTATAAACCTTTTGTCAAAGTTTCCACCTACTTACTACAATCTTTGTTGTGGCTCTGACATGTTCTTTTTGGCATCAGCTTTATGTGTTTTTGTTAAACAACTTTGCTGAACACAGATCAGGTGACCCACTGCCACTTGGATGAATTTATCTTGTGACGGAGTTTAAGATGTTTCTTTCTTTTTTTTATTCACACAGGGCAAAGAAAATGTGCGACTTGTAAGGTATGTGTATGCAGATTATGTTGTGTTATGAGTATTTCTAGGTGGAACTTTATGATCATAAGCATTTACTGCTATTGACTTCATTATTCTTTACCCATTGTAGGGAGCAAGAGCGGTATCTGCTGAGAATACAGGAATTAGAGACAGCTGTGGCTCGCCTGGGAGAGGAGTCTATTGACAAGGCCACCCTCCTGGAAAGTGTGCAGAGTGATAAGGAAACCATCAGCAGGTCAGGGGCGGAGAGCTTTGATTCAGTGAAGGTTGGAGGGTGGGGGCGATGGCGGGGGAGGGGGGGAGGGGGCTAACACAGTGAAAAAGTTGCAATCTTGTACACTGTTCATAGCCCTGAATTTTCTTGTGCCTTTCTTCAATCAATGAAAGAATGAGAAGAATTGCTTGCGGGTCATTAGCAGAAAAGGGCTTGTGCTTGCTGGTTGTGTACGATGCTTCAGTTGCTCTTTCTTTTGTGTTCTTTTAGGCATAGGGACGTTTTGAAAGGATTTGTAATAACTATTGCACAACGTTTCTCTGCAAAGGCAAACCTTAAATTACTTTTAAATTTTTGTTCTGAGCAATTTGACTTGAGAAACGCTTCTCCATTCATTTCACTTTATCCAAGTCGCCATTCCATTTATCCACCTCGAATTGTAGCTGCAAACAAATTAACATGCACTGCATGTTGTTGATAAAATCCCAACACTTCTTTTTACAGCTACATGTAATAGCATTCTAAGATAATTCATCTGTTCTTCACAGGGCTTTAAAACAAAACAAGGAACTCAAGACCAAAACAGAAGAGCTGGAGCAGAGATTTATAACAATGGTATGAATTTTCCAGTTGTAGGTGATGACTGTTTTGAGTCAGTAGTGTAGCATGTAATTCTCTACTGTAGCAGTTTCTATTGTTTTGGGGTTAGGGACGCTGTTCCTGTTGTTTATTGTATTGTTTTCTCAACAATAACAACAATCTCTATATTTGAACCAAAAAAAATTACAAATAAATAAATAAATAAAGCTTGCAAATAGTTTCTGGTACTGGCTGTCTGGAACAACCACAGATCTAAAAACACGAGACAGCCAATATTTTTACAATAAATTAGAACAATCAAAACAGTCGTTACAAGTCAATACATGAAGTAAGTAGCTAGTCGCACACAACAAACACACATGAAGGAGAAAATGCTTGGAAACAAATTCCCATTACAGAAACATTTAAAAATTATTCTTCAAGACCATAGAATCTTCAAAGAAGTTAAATTACCGTTTTGTTTATGTCACAGAGCCAAGAGAACATGGAGCTCACCACCAGTTTGGAAACAGAACGGCACATGGCTCAAGAGCTAGCTGCTAAACTCAGTGAAATGGGAGTTGAGCTAGAGGAATCCAAACAGATGGTGGGTAGCTGTGAAATTATCATGACCTCAGTGTGACAGGTGCTGTGGCTTAATGGTTAGTGCCCTGGACTCAGGATTGAGTGGTTCGAGTTCAAGCAGTGGTCGGCTAACTGCAGTCTTCTTGGGCAAGACACTTAACCCTCACAGTGCCTCTCTCCACCCAGGCGTATAAATGGGTACCGACGAGTTCAACGCTGGAAACAAACTCCGCAATAAGCTGGCATCTCGTCCAGAGAGATTAGAAATACTGCTTGTGGCTTCATGCTAAGAAAACCAAGAGAACCTTCAACCAAGAGAAGCTCGAACGCAGACTTTATCTTACCAGTTACTGTACCACATACAGGAAGCTTAAGACAGGATTAATAAGTTGAACCTCTCTGCCATAGTGATGCACTTCTCCAAATTGGACACTTAGTCATGCTCTTGGTCACCTAACATAAGGGAATGCCTTTTCGGCAGGAGGGACACCTTTCGTGTTCATTGTGTCTTATGGAAGATTTACTGTAATTTGGTTTATTAGTTATGTCTGACTGTATCATATGCTTTTTAGCGTAGTTGTTTAATTTAAAAAATGAGTGTCTTTTCTTAGTGTCTTTTTCCTTATCATTCTCGTTGCTTGTTGCAGATGTCTCACGGGAAATTAAGAAGTTTAGCATGACTTCACACCATACTAGCTACCTTCTAATACTGCAAGCCACAATGCTTTAATGATTGATTTTCCTCCTTTTTTGTCATTAGCTCTCTACAAGAAATGCTGAAGTACAGTCACTGGCAGAAGAACTACAAACTGTTTCGAACAATCTTAGAGCAGAGGTGAGCCCTTTTGTCTTTAATTTCTGTTAATGAAAACAGGCCGCTTTGCCTACAGGCTAAGTCGGCTGCAGTAGATCTGAACACACTAAGGGAGTTGCTGTCCTTTATTTGTCAGTATTTCTCGTTCTAAAACCAATTGTGTAGTTACGTTGAGTGTGAGCGAGATAACGTTTGAGCTAAGTGACTGATAAAAGAGATCAGTAGTTGATAAGGATAAAGAATTTACATTTTGGAACAACAGATTGCTGCCAAGGGTACGAGGCAGCCATTCTGATCGTGTTCCACTGAGATGCGCGGTTTTCCGGATTACTGGATGTGTGTATTAGCCATTTTCTAAATGAGCAGGGACTGGTTACATTTTTTTTTTCTTGGTACGAATATTCAATATCTATTGAATTGAAAATGGGGGCATGTCATCTGAAAGAGCATCCAAAAACTAGTAAATTTACCAAATGTGATGGTTATTGGTTTAAACGCAAAGGCATGGTACAGTTTTACAATAAGAGAGCTTAGTATCACTCCAATCCATACTAAGTGTACCGTGCCTTTGGGTTTAAACAAATAACCATCAAATTTGCTAAATTTTCTAATTTTTGGATGCTTTAAATTCAGATGCCGTGCCCCATTTTTTTCAATTCAATCGATATTGAATGTTTGTACCAAAGAGAAATATGTTCGTACCCAGTCCCCTGCTCGTTTAGAAAAATTGTGCCTGCAGTATCAAGAGCTGCGTCTTTGCTTTAGCATATTTTCTGCTTTGCCAGAGGCGGACAATCTGGACAAACGATCAAAAAGTTAATATTTTTCATTTCTGCTTTGAGTGATTGCTGTGTTTACTCATTTGTGGAAGTGTTCATCAGGATCGCTAACTAGCCACCAATTTACAAACCTAACCTTATTGCCTTCCTTGGCAGGTGACCAAAAGCGACAGTGTGATTTCTTCACTCCGGGATGAACTCGATGTGTCTTCACAGCAGTTCCTTGATCAGGTATGTCCCCCTCTGTTATTCATTTGCATAAGAGTGGTTTTCTTCTATCTGGGAGCAGGCTCTGTTAAAAGGTTGTTTTATGTCGTGTATTCACAGCTATGATGACACTCACGTTAGAATATATCTCGTGATTACAATATTATACGCTATCCTGAGCTGTGATTGACCCTGTGTAATGTTTATTGTCGTTGAGTTCCCATGGTAACGTCTCTCCTTGTGTAGCAGTCCTTCCTAAATTTTTTTAGCTGAAGTTTGTTTTGAATGTTTCTATTACTTTAGTGGCTGGAGTTGCCCTTTGTGTTGAAAAGTCCTGTTTTTCTTTAGCCAGTTAGTAACTATTCCCAAACGGCATCTTTTTGGGATAAGTTGTGATGAGTAACTTGAAATTGAAACACCCTCACTTTCATGCTCCTTGTCACAGTTCACCGCTTCCACATTCCATTTGTAAATATTTAAGACCCGTGGACAATAGCAGCTCCAAAGAGCTGCAAAAACCGAACGTATAGGAGCTTAGGCAACTTTTGCAGGGTTTTATTGCTAAGGTTTTACATAGAGTCCATTTTGGTTGAGAATACAGACGCAAATCATGGTAGTATAAAATGTTGTTCTATTTGTAGCTCAAGCAAAAGGAATTTGAACTGTCAACCGTTCGTGATGAAATAGATTTATCCTCTCACCAACTCAGGGAACAGGTAAAGATACTTCGTTTACTAATAAAACCTGCAATATTCAACTTAGCACATCTGTTCTCCGTTTTACTTCAATTTAAGGAGGCAGGATACCTTAAAATATGGAGATTTGGATGAAAAAGTCACTTTTCTAAAAATAGCAAATTTAAAACATTTGATTACTGGTGAAAAAGTCTTTTGAGTGAATTTAACCAATTTGCTTAAAGATTTGTATAAAATCTGAGGAATGAACAAGGTGGTAGAAGGATTTTTACATAGCAATGGTTGTTTATAGTCATTGATGGACTGAAAACATCGATTGATGTGATGGTGTATGAAAGATAATTGGAGAAATGCTCTAAAGACATGTACAGACTGATAGTTACAGTAACTTGTGAAATGTCTCTCTTAAATTGCCATCATGGACATCCGTGTCTCCCTGCGAAGCTGAATATTTCGTTCTACGAAGGTGGCTTTTCACATACTAAAACACATTTTATCCCCCTACCACAGGGTACACCCCGAATCCCCCCTGCAGTGTTGCCAGCTTATTAAATGCTGAAATCGTGTTTAAGAAGTTTTAAGCGCATTTTTCCCAAAACTCTACTTTTAGACCGACTGTCCTCATGCCAACATTTCTACTTTGCAAGATATTTAACAAGTATTTTTACAAGTAATGCTCTTCAAAGGGAAACCTTGGTTTCTTTGTTGACGTTTTGTAGCGGCAAATGTGGTGCATGGTTTAAAATTGAATGTGAAGTGTATGAAATCATCAATTCATACATGAACTGCGAAATTATGTAGATTGAAGTGAGAATTGATCATCGCAGTAAATTTTCCAAATTAAGCAACTGGAATAAAGAAACCTGTCAAAAATTCAGTGCTTCGAACCGTGATCTCAGCAATACCGGTGCGATGCTCTGCAAACTGAGCTATGAAACCACTCATTGGGAGCAAGGTCGACTGTGAGTTCATAATTTCCCGTGAGAGGAGTGCAAGGTGGTAAAAGATATAAAATAACTCATATGAACTGCAAATGTAGAAGTAAGTGATACATGATCATCGTGAGAATTTTTTGTATTGTTATTCCGTAGCTGGCCAAGAAGAATTTGGAACTGGCTTCTCTCAAAGATGAGTTGAGCCAATCAGAGACGAGGCTGACTGAACAGGTACGTCATGTAACAACACATGTCATGTCCTTTCCAATTTAGTACTTTATCACGAATTGTTACAATCAGGTTCATGGTCCCCTCTAAACAATTATAACCACAAGAAAGCGTTTTGTAGACTTGGGGATTGTACGATTTTTACGACTGTCTTCCCAATCCACCGTTTTGAAACTCGGTCTACGTTCTTTGTGCTTTCAGTTTCTATTGAATGAAGATAGTGACACGTATAAGAATCAAGCTGAACTTGCCAACAGCTTACGACAAGAGCTGCAGGTTAGTAATGAATGAAATTCGTTTGTAAGTAGGATTGGCGAAGTGTTTTATTGCAAGCTTCTAAGACCAAAGTAATCGCATAGCTAATCATAGCAAGAGTCACAGGAAAAGCATGATGCCCTCGGGAAGATCGTGATAGAAAGGGGGAAAATCGGTTTGAACATACAAACTTGCTAAGCACGGTTAGCACGCTGAAATCCGAATCGAGCGCTCAGGTTCGAGCCCTTACCAGGCTCATTGTGTTGTGTTCTCGGGAAAGTCACTTTTCTCTCATAATATCTCGAGTATAAATGGGTACCGGCGAATTAAATGGGCGAGGTAGCAGGTCTCGTAAGGTCTCACATGAATGGCTCGATACCCTGCGTTAAAACTGTAGAACAAACAACAGGAACAATGCCCCTAGCCCCTACAACAATAGCAACTGCTTCCAGTAGAATTACAAGCTTACGAGACCTTCTACACTACCGAATTAAATGCTGCGGCTGCCCTTCACTAGACTAGCATCCCATCCGTGGGGGGAGGGGGGGGCAGAAATGCACCTAGCCGCTTCATGCTTCGGAAACCGGGGGTAAACGCCGGCCTGATGAGCCACATGGCTTGACATAGCCTTAGGTGTACACTAACGATTATTTTTTTCTATCGTAAGGCCACGATCGACCATTTAACAGTTGAAAATTCTCAACTGAAGGAAATGCTATCAACCACTGAGAACCGCAGCAGCATGGAAGCCTCAGCAAGCGAAAGTATGTTTGTGTGTTTACATTATTTAGTACCTGAAGACGCCCTCCCTTGCGCAATGAAAGGGAGTTGAGTTTATTAAAGGTCTTTGTTGGGAGGGCTTCGTAAAAGATGGTGGGTGTAGGTTTTCTAAAGGAGAGGACTTCAATGGCGAAAGGCTTCAGTTCAAATAGTGACTCATTTTCCTCCGGATTAAGTTTATTATGAATTCTTTTTTTCTTGAGACCAGGTGGGTGATTGTCAGTCTTCCTTTTTTGGAGTGAGGTGGGTGGGTGCGGGGCAGAATTTTACGCTGTCATTTGAAAGTATCAGAGAAAGTATCAGAAAAATTCATAACCTCTCCTCTTGTGGACAGTGGAGTACCAACCGTGATCTAATTACGAGGTTTTACTGACTTTTAAACTTTTTTGGTATTTTTGTACTTCCTGCAGGCTCGGACGAAGATGAAAAAGGCCACGATGTTCCGCGTATGCCTAATGGAAACAAGGACAGTGAAGATGGTGAGATCCACATCAAGAGGCTCCCTCCAGACGTCATCCCAGTACAGGCAGCAGAGCACTTGATGGAGGAGACACCACCATACATGAACGGAAACTTGAGTGAGGGAGAGAGCCCTGTGGAGACGGACTCCAGTGAGGATATGAATATGGCGCCTCACGGGATACCACCCCCTCCCCCTCTGTCCAAGTATACCAACCGAGAGGACATGGTACGAGTAACCTTTGATTTTCTAAATGCTGACTTTTGCCCCATCTACACTCGATAGTTTTTTGCCGATGCTCTTTCGCCCATTGTCCACACTGATAAGACGCAATTATTTCGAGAGCCTCAATTTCGCTCTGTTTTCTGTTCAATTGTCTTCACTCTGAACAGCGTTTTCAAAGCAGTGTATTCGATTAAAAGGAAGATTAGCGTTTTGGATTATTTTGCATCAACGAAAATGGCATCAGTGTGGACGATAGATGAAAATGCACGGATGAAAACGTATGATGTCAACAGGGCCTACCAAAGCGGCTACCGTTTTCTTGTTCATATTTTTCAACCTTTGCTGTTATAAAGCAACACTTCTACTACCCAAATTTCGAGGCATGTTTTCGTTTATTTGTCCTCCAACAAAGTATTAATGGTGTTAGTTACTGTGTCGGGTTGTGTAGGTTGACGCACTATCTGCGTCCGTCCGTCAACTGGAGATGGAGCGAGATCAGTTAGCGGACATTTTACACAGAACTCAAGACCAGCAAGAAGACGACTTCCTGAGATTACAGCAACATCTAGAGTTACAGCTCAAACAACAACTCCAACAGCAGCACAGACAGGCATGTTGCGTAAAATAATTGTGTAATCTTTCCATTTTCATCATCCGTTGAAACGTCCAGTTTTGATCACCCATTGTCCTATTTGACTTGCTGGTAACAATGTGATCTTGCGGACCTTATTCACTCTCTGACAGCGCCTGAAATAGCCAGATCATGTGTGACGTAGCGTGTGATAATTGCTTAAAATAGTGTGACCTGCATGTGTCAAGTCGTAGCGGGTGAAATAGTGTGCGATTCACTTTTCTAAAAGCACGAGGTTTTTCTTCTTACGTCACATGACATCATAAGGTGCTTAGTCCCTTTGGCGCACGAACGCCAGGCAATTATACAAATCTTTTAAGACAACTAAATTTCTATTCCTAACAATTGTCTTGTAACTATTCCTTTTATTTGACAGGTGCAAGAGCAATTCCAACAGCAGCTTCATGAGCAGCAACAAAAGATTCATCTGCTTCAGGCTGTGATAGAGAAACAAAAGGAACAAATTGAGAAAAAAGAAGAACCGGAGGTGCCTAATATTCCTCTAGAGCAGCTTGGTCAAGAAGACATGTCACATGACGCGATCAAGATGGCTTTCAGTAAACTGCAGGTAAGAAGCGCCAAGTGCTATTGTCACATTTCCTTTCCAGGTGTTTTGGCGACTTGCGTGACACCGGCTCAAGCACTTTGGCGTCACGCAAAGCTGGTGATGCATTCATAAAAATGAAAAGCAAAATATAATCTACAGAATATGCATTAAAAAGCTTTAATTTTGTCTTAACCCTTTGCAGAATTAGTTTCGAATCGTGTCCTTGAAAAAGCCTCCCTCCTAGAGAAGTCAAGAAAAATAGTGGAGTGCTATTTTGTTTTCATGCATTAGTGACTTTTTTCGTTCATTTTGTTTCAGGCGCGGTTTATGAAGTTAATGAATGAAAAAGCGTCCCTAATAGAAAGAATACAAGAACTTGAACACACAACGATCCAATTGTCTCACGAAACAGAAACTATTGGTGAGTTTATTCTAGAACTAATTAATTCAAATAGGCAGGTTGATGCACGTTACGTTCTGACAGTGATTGGTTTCTGGGGTGACCATTCTTTGGCAGCGGATGCTCCAAACTTTGGAATGCGTTGGCTTTTGCTGTAAGAGGTGGCCCCTCCTTTTCAGTGAATCTTTAAAAGTTCTCTAGATTATCATCAATGCTGCTGCAAGGAAGAACAGTGGAACCGCGCCTTACGATCACCTCGTTATTGCGGTTAATTTTTTTATATCCCGGCGAAACGCCCATACATTTTAAACGAAGGTACCGTTAATGCGGCCACCACGTTAATACTGCCAACGGCCACATTTTGATGTCCCTACCTGAATACTTCTTTATGAATTTTACCTCGTTAATACGACCAGTGGACCCAAATAGGTATTCGTAATTGTCCAAACAAAACAAGTACAGTACTTGACAAACAAGGGAACATGATGTTTAAGTTAGAGAGGTCGGTTCCTTTGTTTTTGAGAAGGATATGTACAGCCAAGTCTGGACTTGTTTTGATTTTAGAACCCAATTATGTTTTACTGTACGCATGGATTGAACTTTTTGCATTCTGGATGTTTGTTGAAAAATAGGCTCAATTTTTTATGGCCCTTCGGAGACCGTATTAACGGGGTTCCACTGCACTTGGCACGAATTGACATGGACGTTATTTTGTAAATAAACAAACTGCTTCTGACAGCTTGGTAGCGCCTATTAACCAATCTAATCAGGATTTTGCGATAGAAAATTAGATTTCCCATTTCTGTATGAACAATCTACTTTTAAAGGTATATCGTTGAGATTTCAGATTTTCGTTCCGTTTGAGTGAACTTCGTTCTAACTTTGTCACGTGATCAGTCAGCTAGGCACAAAATAAGCAGGCCCCTTGTCGTTGTCGCTCCATCTATTTTGAGATTTTCGTTCCAGCTAACACGGATATCCAAGTAATGTGGATTAAGATCTAAAAGTGGTTTGGCTAGGAGGGACGTTACCCTTGTATCAACAGTGAAATCGGTTTAACATGTCTAGGGTCCGATTCTGGACATTAGAGAGTTTTAGATCCGAATTTACCGCGAACCTCTAACCGTTTGCGGTTCGACGTTTAAACGTAATTCCATTTAGAATTCCAGTGGTCGCCATTTTGAATCAGCAGCCATGAATGGCACTTGTCCAACAGAATTCATCAAATTTAGCATTTGGCCTGCTAATGGGTAAAGACTTGTTCCACAAGATTTTTGTATCAGTAGGTGGGATAAAACAAGAATTATATGCTAAAAGCTTTCAGGTAAAAGACATACGTGAAAACTCACCTCTCCACGTTTAAACGCACGTCGAAAACATCAAACGTGACGTGAAGACTGGTCACGTGACCTTCAGCGGTTCGCGGTTCGCGGTAAACTAAAATCTAAAACTCTATATTATTATGCAATGAAAACAACTTAGCCATTTATGTAAACCTTAATGCTTTTTTGTGTTCTTTCTTCAGGTGAGTACATCACTCTTTACCAAACCCAGAGGAATGCTCTAAAGTGTTACTACAAAGACCGAGAGAGAATTATCACTCAGTTGTCAAGCGAGAAGGCCAATATGCAGGTCAGTGTGGTTATGTAGAAACATTTATTCTCCAGTGACTCTTTACTCAAACTCATTAGCTTTCTTTTTGTGCCAGATTTGAGATTTCAGTTGGATTTCATCACGACAATATCCCCAAATTGATGAATTTGTTAAAGTGAACTCTGCCTTAGAGAGGTGTCTGGCTAATAGATAATCAAGATGCGGTAAAATTACTAAAAAGCGGCGCACAGGAAACAACACTAGTTGTCCGCCTTATAGAGACATCCGTTCTTTTCGTTGGCTGCCTGCTTTACACTGTATAGCGTATTAATGTATTTATACTATTAAATTAAGATATATAAGATTTCCATCGATCTTCTGCAATGGCAAAAGTGAATTTTTTTTCGACGAATTTCGCAATGTCTTGGAGGAGGTTGAGCAAAATATGGCAATTTGTCAGTGCTAGACACTGACAAATCACGATATTTTGCGAAAAACTGACCAAGTTCAATAATTTTTTATCATTCGATCACTGACTTTGAATTTTAAGCCGTGCGGTTTCTTCACGTTTCGTCATGAAAAAATACCGGCGAAATATTATAATACGTACTAGTCTTTTTCCAATTCTCCTTCCTTTAGATAATAACGAAATACATTAAAGGAAATTTCGTTTCGTTCTTTTTATTCCCGTTGTTTTTTCGAGTCTTGTAATGTAATGCAAAACTTTATTTAAACAAGGAGAATCATCAGTTAAGCTAAAAGTTAAAAACTAAAACTCATTACAACTGTTTTACATGATTGCCGTGTGGGAATCCGATATCTCAGATACCTTCTTAATACCCCTTTTAAACTGCCCAACGCTTTTTAAATCCTGGGGCAAGTTATTATTGTAGGCAAATCAAGCTGTTCAGGCTCTCTGACAAGTCTGGAAACCAAGCTGGACAAAAAAGATTTAAGATTAAAGACTTAAATACGCGTGAGCAAAATATTATTTGCAGCAAACTCTTGAAGCAAACTATTCATAGGAAGTTATTTGCAGGTCACGTGGGAGGCTCTGGACCAATAAAAATAAAGGAAAAGATTATTTGGATGTTAAGAGAACATGTAGTTGGAGCGTAGACTGGGAACAAAGCTGCGATAAAGGCAGTCTCATCCTTGATCCCGCGTTTCTTATGGTTAGCGCTCTCAATTGCGGCGCGTGCTCATCTCGTGAAGTTACCCCTTTAAATTTCTTTCTTTTTTCTTTGATGTTTAGGATAAAATGAATCAACTCCAGGACTTAGTCAAACGAATGCTAGACGAGAGGAAAGAATTGAGAGTACAACAGCATCAGTTACAAAACGTTATAAACAGCCGTATGGTAGCACACGAACACGAAGCGGTCATTTCGGCTTACCAAGATAGCGACGAGGTCATTGTACCACAGGCGGAAGTAAGCGTTGAAAGCGAAACGAACAGTCACAACTTGGATGACAGCGATCGATCGAGAAGTTCGTACCTCGAAGAAACAGACACTGAACTTAATCGTGTTGAAAATGACGAAGAATTAGATCAAAACGACGGCACTGCTCGTCAAATTTTACAGATTCTAGAACAGTTAGGACCTTCAGAGGAAGGTTCTAATCAAGGTTGGATGTCACCTGATGTAAGGAGTAGAGAGTTCTTACCTTGTCGATCTTGTGGAGGTCGCGTACTTAGACTGTAGTCCTAACAATCTTTCATCATAAATAGAGATATTTTAGATAAAATATAATAATATTATTAGGTACGAGCTTTCATGGCTGACTCGCCATGAGGATACCTATCACACCTCAGGCTTTTCGCTTCCTGTGCAGCAGAGCGCGTTTGCGTATGATACGCCAGTTGCGCAACGATCATCAACTCCACAGAAAAGGCTAGCGAGTAAAGAGGGGGGAAAATCTTTATGAACAGGTTTAGAAAGCCATTACTTCACATGAAAAGTTAGTGACCCAATTCTGTACCGAACTTAAGCTTTATTGTTTCTTTGAAGCGGATTTAAAAGTTCGCGCTCACTCGCGTACGTCGAGAATAGTCGATGTTTGAGTCAAAACTATTTCTGTCAAATTAAATTTTATTCAATCCGAATTTGTCTAGCAGAATTTGAGGGGTTGTGAAAGTTAGTTTATTACTGGTGAATTACTCGTTTGTCTTGGCACTATTTGCACAAGACAATTCGTTCTTTCGGGTTGGTAGTGACTGAAGATAGCCATTTATTAGGTGTCGACTCGAAAGTTCCTGGGTACATATTTTCCTAAAGAATCGGATTTTAATTGTCTAATGAGCACATAGCAGACACTCTCCGAATGCTTGTTGCCATGAGAACAGCTTTTTAGTTATCAACCTTCACGCTGCCAAAGCGCGAGCTCAGGCGTTTCGTGGAGACTGGTACTTATTCCTCCCGCTGTCGTGAGAAGTGATTTCTTTATTGCATTAATATGCAAGGTAGAGTGCCTAGCTATTCACTCACACAGTCTAGAAACGTGTAAAATAGGAAAATCCAAGTACAATTTGAAGCAAAATTAGCCG